>NC_051166.1:81151282-81751282 GCF_013339725.1 Rhipicephalus microplus
TACCTTGTCTCCTTAGGGGTCATGTGTCGGCTTCTCATAAACTGGATATGCCAAGGCCACAGCAATAGACTGAGCAGAGATCATCGTTGCCAACTAAATGAGAGCTTGCGAGAGGCATCCAAGGTCTTTCCAATGCATTTCCAGCGAAGCCAAGGGGCACAGAAGAACTTTGATCGATGGAAGGCAACAGAGTTCCGCACATTTCTCCTATATGTGGGGCAAGTGAAATATAGCACGTACACTAGTGATCTGTCGTAGCATAAATAAAAGAAACGTATAGTATACATAATTGATGTTCTAGAAAAATTGAAACGAACGTGGTCGTGTATTGCCTAAGACGGGTCCGCACAGAAAATCAAAGGAAGTCACGATATTTAGATGGACATATTAACAGAACGTGCACTACACGTCGTATCTAAGACTAATTCGTCCATATTAAAGAAGAAAAAAAAACATGAACATGGTACTGGAGCGATGATATTCACCGTACCAATAAAGACGGGCAAATGTAAGAAACGGCGTTAAAAATGATCAGCTCTATAGTTTCCACCACTGTCGTACCATACGACGCACATCCTTTTCCTATCGGCGACACTGCTGTGCTTTTAAAGTGTAGGTTGCAAGTCCGCATGACCACTTTAATGAAGTGCGCTGCTCCAGAGCCGCTTACAGTAAAGCAACTTTTTTCTGCAATTCCTTTTTTGAAGACCACAACACAGCTCTATTCTTACTACAACGAAAGCAACATTAACGCCCACCGAAGCACTGGCTTCACATATTGGACCACACGTAACTATTTATGCTAACGGTAAAGCAAGGGCGTAGCCAAGGTTTGCTCAGCGGACCCTTTCCGCCACCCCCCCCCCCCCCACCCCGAACTTTTTTTCGCCAGTGAAGCAAGCAGAGCGAGAAAAAAAACGGCCATTTCAAGCCGCGCTTCCCCCCCCCCCTCAGTGTCTAAGGGTTGCCCCCCCCCCCCCTCTACCCACGAAATGCCTGGCTATGCCCGTGCGGTAAAGCAAATAGCTGCACAGAACTGTGGCTTCAATCAGCCTAAAGTTTCTGAAGGTGACAATTGTATCTTACCACCTAACATTAACAGCCTCCTTATAATACTTATAGACACAGTTGTTGTGCACCCAAGTACAGAAGTACGTGAGCCGCGACGTGCAGCACAAACAAACAATATTATTGAGGACCTAACGTGGTTGTATTCTTTAGGTATAGCACAATTTCAAAGCTTCGTAATTTGCACATCACTGCGTGACTTTACAGGATCCAATATCTTTGTCGCCACTTTCGAGGTGCTCTGCGGAGGACGTAGGAAGCAGGCGCTGTTAACCACCGCAACAAGGCGCCAGGCGGCCGCTTTTTTGATGTTTGCGCCTCCGTGCCCTAGAATGGCCACCTCCATGAACCGCAACGTAGCTGTTAAATTTGGCGCCGACTAGTTTAAAGTTATACAACCACGATACACAGAGACCGGTGGAAACCGGGGGGGTGGATTGCGAATTATGGAGAAATGGCTCACACCTACTGCAACAAGAGCAACACTACTTCCTTCTTTCCTGTGATCGTTCTTGGTCTATCACACAATTTGAGTGAAATGGAAGCTATACTACCCCCATACTGATAGGTGACAACCACTTTTTCACTTTAAAGAAAAAACATTTTTATAGGGACGTACCAACTCACTAGCGAGTGAGGTAGGTGAGCTTATCTGTCAATATATATATATATATATATAATATATATATATATATATATAAGTGAGAGTAATAATTCAATGGGCCAGTTAGTCTTCGTGAAGGTATCAAATATGGCACAACGGGAGCGTCGTAAACAAGGATAAATATATTTATCCTTGTTGACAACCCTGCCGTTGTGCCGTATATATATATATATATATATATATATATATATATATATATATAAGGGAAGAAGTGTATACCTAAGGGCTCGTTTTTCCTGTTTTTAACACAATAATAATGAGATATAACAGACAGTAATGCCAAGGAATGTACAGGGGAAGTTATTAACATTAATGGAATGTAAATAAGAAGAAAGAAAAGTGGATGAAAAATTACCAACTGTAAGCAGGAATCGAAACCTACGACCTTCGAATTACGCGTTCGATGCTCTAACCACTGAGCTATTACAGCGGCCCTCCCTCCATCCACTTTTTTGGGTTTATCTGTGAATTTAGAAGTAGGAGCGACAGTCAGCGCCATCTATAAGCCAAACAACGAGTGTAAAAACACTCTTATGCGCATGTTTGGCGTCACGTAGCACGTGAACTTATTATGAGCGGGCAGCTGATTAATTGTCCCTTTTTCTTATACAACCTAAACACACCAAGTCTGCCAGTACGAGACCCTCGTTCAATGAAATAAGGGAAAGAAGTGTATACCTAAGGGCTCGTTTTTCGTGTTTTTAACACAATAATAATGAGATATAACAGACAGTAATGCCAAGGAATGTACAGGGGAAGTTATTAACATTAATGGAATGTAAATAAGAAGAAAGAAAAGTGGATGAAAAAATTACCAACTGTAAGCAGGAATCGAACTACGACCTTCGAATTACGCGTTCGATGCTCTAACCACTGAGCTATTACAGCGGCCCCTCCCTCCATCCACTTTTTTGGGTTTATCTGTGAATTTAGAAGTAGGAGCGACAGTCAGCGCCATCTATAAGCCAAACAACGAGTGTAAAACACTCTTATGCGCATGTTTGGCGTCACGTAGCACGTGAACTTATTATGAGCGGGCAGCTGATTAATTGTCCCTCTTATACAACCTAAACACACCAAGTCTGCCAGTACGAGACCCTCGTTCAATGAAATAAGGGAAAGAAGTGTATACCTAAGGGCTCGTTTTTTCCGTGTTTTTAACACAATAATAATGAGATATAACAGACAGTAATGCCAAGGAATGTACAGGGGAAGTTATTAACATTAATGGAATGTAAATAAGAGAAAGAAAGTGGATGAAAAAAATTACCAGACTCCATGCACCACCACGGACTGATGCATCGTTTCGTTCTCAAGAGAACAAACGCCATCATACTGCTTGTTCACCCTTTCTGTCACTTGATGTTGACATGGTTGCATTCTTTCCAACAGAATTCATGTACCTTGTCTCCTTAGGGGTCATGTGTCGGCTTCTCATAAACTGGATATGCCAAGGCCACAGCAATAGACTGAGCAGAGATCATCGTTGCCAACTAAATGAGAGCTTGCGAGAGGCATCCAAGGTCTTTCCAATGCATTTCCAGCGAAAGCCAAGGGGCACAGAAGAACTTGATCGATGGAAGGCAACAGAGTTCCGCACATTTCTCCTATATGTGGGGCAAGTGAAATATAGCACGTACACTAGTGATCTGTCGTAGCATAAATAAAAAGAAACGTATAGTATACAATAATTGATGTTCTAGAAAAATTGAAACGAACGTGGTCGTGTATTGCTAAGAAGGTCGCACAGAAAATCAAAGGAAGTCACGATATTTAGATGGACATATTAACAGAACGTGCACTACACGTCGTATCTAAGACTAATTCGTCCATATTAAAGAAGAAAAAAAAACATGAACATGGGTACTGGAGCGATGATATTTCACCGTACCAATAAAGACGGGCAAATGTAAGAAACGGCGTTAAAAAGATCAGCTCTATTAGTTTCACCACTGCGTACCATACGACGCACATCCTTTTCCTATCGGCGACACTGCTGTGCTTTTAAAGTGTAGGTTGCAAGTCCGCATTGACCACTTTAATACGTGCGCTGCTCCAGAGCCGCTTACAGTAAACAACTTTTTCTGCAATTCCTTTTTCTGTAAGACCACAACACAGCTCTATTCTTACTACAACGAAAGCTAACATTAACGCCCACCGAAGCACTGGCTTCACATATTGGACCACACGGTAAACTATTTATGCTAACGGTAAAGCAAGGGCGTAGCCAAGGTTTGCTCAGCGGACCCTTTCCGCCACCCCCCCCCCCCCACCCCGAACTTTTTTCGCCATGACAAGCAGAGCGAAAAAAAACGGCCATTTCAAGCCCGCTTCCCCCCCCCCCCAGTGTCTAAGGGTTGCCCCCCCCCCCCCTCTACCCACGAAATGCCTGGCTATGCCCGTGCGGTAAAGCAAATAGCTGCACAGAACTGTGGCTTCAATCAGCCTAAAGTTTCTGAAGGTGACAATTGTATCTTACCACCTAACATTAACAGCCTCCTTATAATACTTATAGACACAGTTGTTGTGCACCCAAGTACAAGAAGTACGTGAGCCGCGACGTGCAGCACAAACAAACAATATTATTGAGGACCTAACGTGGTTGTATTCTTTAGGTATAGCACAATTTCAAAGCTTCGTAATTTGCACATCAACTGCGTGACTTTACAGGATCCAATATCTTTGTCGCCACTTTCGAGGTGCTCTGCGGAGGACGTAGGAAGCAGGCGCTGTTTAACCACCGCACAAGGCGCCAGGCGGCCGCTTTTTTGATGTTGCGCCTCCGTGCCCTAGAATGGCCACCTCCATGAACCGCAACGTAGCTGTTAAATTTGGCGCCGACTAGTTAAAGTTTATACAACCACGATACACAGAGACCGGTGGAAACCGGGGGGGTGGATTGCGAATTATGGAGAAATGGCTCACACCTACTGCAACAAGAGCAACACTACTTCCTTCTTTCCTGTGATCGTTCTTGGTCTATCACACATTTGAGTGAAATGGAAGCTATACTACCCCCATACTGATAGGTGACACCACTTTTTCACTTTAAAGAAAAACATTTTTATAGGGACGTACCAACTCACTAGCGAGTGAGGTAGGTGAGCTTATCTGTCAATATATATATATATATATATATATATATATATATATATATATATAAGTGAGAGTAATAATTCAATGGGCCAGTTAGTCTTCGTGAAGGTATCAATATGGCACAACGGGAGCGTCGTAAACAAGGATAAATATATTTATCCTTGTTGACAACCCTGCCGTTGTGCCGTATATATATATATATATATATATATATATATATATATTATATATATATAAGGAAAGAAGTGTATACCTAAGGGCTCGTTTTTCCGTGTTTTTAACACAATAATAATGAGATATAACAGACAGTAATGCCAAGGAATGTACAGGGGAAGTTATTAGAACCAATCGAATGTAAATAAGAAGAAAGAAAAGTGGGTGATTCGAATGTAAATAAGAAGAAAGAAAAGTGGGTAATTCGGCTGGTAATTCTTTCACCCACTTTTCTTTCTTCTTATTACATTCGATTGGTTGTAGTAACTTCCCCTGTACATTCTTGGCATTACTGTCTGTTATGTTATATCTCATTATTATTGTGTCAAAACACGGTAAAACGAGCCTTAGGTATACACTTCTTTCCCTTATATATATATATATATATATATATATATATATATATATTATATATATATATTATATATATATATATATATATTATATATATAAGATCTAACAGACAGTAATGCCAAGGAATGTACAGGGGAAGTATTAGAATCAATGGAATGTAAATAAGAAAGAAAAGTGGAGATGAAAAAATAACCAGCCGTGAGCAGGAACCAGCCTGCTCACGGCTGGTTATTTTTTCATCCAGTTTTCTTTCTTCTTATTTACATTCCATTGATTCTAATAACTTCCCCTGTACATTCCCTGTCTGTTAGATCTCATTAATATTGTGTTAAAACACAGAAAAACGAGCCTTTAGATGTACACTTCTTTCACTTATTTCAATATATATATATATATTATATATATATATATATATATATATATATATAATATATATATATATATATATTTATAATTGTGTATGGTGTACAAATTGCTTGAAAAAATGGTTGGAATCATGAAAAAGTCTACACAAACTGTTGAAAAGTACTTGAATCTATACACGCAACCTTACAGAATTGTTTGCAGGGTGATAATCGACAACAGATAGTCAGTTTTATGTCACGCACACTGAGATCAGCACACACAGAGACAAGGTTGTAGTGTAATGGTGCAGGCAAGAAAATTTTTATCTATGCACACAACAATTATCATGGATTTATTTATGTTAGTAGGGGCCTTCACAGTAGTATAGTCTTGTATCTTTCAATGAAATGACGGTAATGTCTCAAAGCTGTTCACTAATCATTGCATCTTTTAATGCACGCATGAATGACGGCACCATTTCTGTACCTCGTCACTGTTTTTGTGCAGTGCACACAAAAATCACAAAAAAACACCACAGGCGCAAATTTACTTTGCTTAACGAAATGCGTTGTTCAACAAACTTAGACACTCCTGAGCAGTAGACTTCAATATCTACGAGATAGAAACTAAGTACACGTACTCAGCATCCATACGCTGGTACTGAGCGCCCCACCGTTCAAGTGCTTGCTTTGCCTGACATAGTTACGTGCAACTCTCTGTTCCTGAGCACTGACCATAAAGCTATGGTTGTTAAGGAAAACTACTACAAAGAAGAGAGGAAAAAAAGAGTGGTAACATTCCAATTTATTGAAGTGAAGCACATTGGTTGGATGTAAACATTTTTCTGCGCTTGACCCGCCATGGTGATTCAGTGGCTAAGGCACCCAGCTGCTGACCTGCAGGTCGCGGGATCGCAAGCCGGCCGCATTATCAATGGAGGCGAAATTGCTTAACGCGAGTGTCTTAGACTTAGGTGGCCGTAATGAACGCCAGGTGGTTTAAATTTTCTGAGCCTTACAATACGGCGTCTCTCATAATCATATGGCTGTTTTGGGAGTTAAACCCCAATAAGTATTGTTTCTGTGCAAACTACTAAACAAAACAATTTTTTGCCTTCCCCATAGTTTCCACATAATGAACAATGGAAGGTGACAGTCGACTTTTAAAAGCGCGAAAGAGCAGGGCAACAATTTAAAACCGGATGTGACTATGAATAGATGGTTCATAAGCTTAAAATATGATGCGAAAGTTGAGAAAAAAACTAATTACAACTGCATTCGTCAAATTGGCATACAGTGTAGGTGTATCTGTCACGCGTGTATATGTGTACTCTGCTTACAGACCCGCGTCGCAATCGCGGTTGAGTGGTTTCACTAGTCCTATGAACGTCGCTGTCGAGCAGCACCCAAGGCAGGGACGGTCGCGCAGCAGCTCAAATTTGCGGCGTCTTCTTAACCACGTGAGCCGTTGCTCAGACCCATCGGCATCGTGCTTGTAGTGCATGTGCACGTACTGGAGCTTGGTTGCCCGGACGGCGATCTCAAGACAGCATTTAGTTGCGTCAATGTCCGAGACCTGCATCGACGTCAGGAGAGACAGGTGCTGCAGGCTGGTCATGCTGGCCAAGCTGGCCTGTGAGCAATGAAAGCAGATCAAGCATGGGCGTTTTATTGTGTGCATGTTTTCATTGCTACAAAAAAAGCAACACTCCGCCTTTATTTTCTTGTGCAATGCCCTCTGACGTATCAAACGGAAACGCCCGAGTGAAAGCCTCTAAGATGAAGTTTCAGGACTTTTCAACTAGTAACCTTTGACAACAACAAAAAAAGAAAGACACAAGAGCGAATAATTAGGGCTTCATTAGTAAGTAGTCATAAACCTGTTTACGTCCCTTGTAGGCAGAAGGCTCTGCCACAGGCTTAGGCACTCAACCGGGCACCGCGCTAGCTGCGGCCGCGTTATCTTCAGGAAAGTTGCTAATATCATTGGCCAACCTAACTTTCTGCTTCCCCCTCACGTGCTTGCCTTTATGTTACTCTTAATAACCAGCAGTTACGTTGCCATCGTGCTGCACTTTCTGCTCATGCCATTTTTCTGCGCAATTTCGTTAGGTCGCAGCTTCGATAACGACTAGGCGAACTTTTTTTTTTCGCGGAAAAGAACACCAGATTGTCAACATTTCTCGAGCCTTTCAGTAGGGCACCTCCGTCATCTCGCGGTTGAGACGGAAAACCCCACATATTATTATTATTATTATTATTATTATTATTACACGTGATTCTGACTAACATGCCCCAAACACCCCTTTTTTACCTGACCAACTCCGCCAATTTTCGTCCCTTAAAACGTGTTCTAAAATTCCCAGCAAGCAGGCAATGTACGATCGAAAGTGCTGCACCTTTCCACCTTCGGTAATAAGCGGCCTTACCTGGAGATACTCATAGGTTATTGGCAGGTGCTGATGTTTGAGCACAAGACAACGGATGCCGTTCTTGCCCAGAAGCCGGCACAGATGGTTGAACTGCAGGCTTTTCACAAAGAACCACTCGGCCAGTCGAAGCTTCACTGCATCTCTGTAACAGTCGACGAACCATAGTAGTACGTTAGAAGGCACACCGCAAAGCGTCAGCCCAGTGATAGCACTCTTCTGAGATGAAGACGACGAAGACAAGGTGGCCGGGTAGGACGGTGGCTGGGCGTTTCCCTGCTTTTGGAGAAGCTCACACGAGTGGCACCGGAAGTGACCTCGCCGCTTTTCTAGGCGCACGTCCAGATCTCGGAGCCTGTGGCAACTGGCCGCCAGATGGCGCACTGCAGACTGGTTCGGAAAAGCACATGGTGGCACAGATAAGGCGTGCAGACTATGCAGCCTGTCCCCTAGCAGACCGATGAAGTCGAAATCCAGGGCAAAATGAAGCGAATTTAGGTTAAGTTCTGCGACGTACTGAAGCACAACGTGGAAGAATCTGGCGATGTCTTCGCGAAACTCGTGGCGTACCATAGCATGAAATTCGACGCATGGATCTCGAGGAAGCAGCAGAATAGAGAGTTGGCGAACGTGTTCCCACACGTTTCGGGTAATCGCAAAACGAAAGCTCTCGACCATGCGTCCACTGTAGGTGGCCAGAACTGACAGTTGTGACGGCAAAATGGTGGTGCGATCTGTACTCATTAGTTCATCCAGTTTAAAGGTAGTAGTGCACGAGCTAGACGTTTGGTAACGGAAGTTGTCGCAGATGGCTGCGTAGATTCCGTCCGCTCGTGAGTATATTGGCCCGTCCAGAGTTGGAGGGCTAGCTGTTAGTTCGGAAGTGAGCGTGAACGTCTTAAGCTGATTGTGGTGCTTTTCCACGATACACTGGCACCGCGACACTGCATTCCACAAGTCTCCCCACACGTAGTGAACGTGGAGATCGGTTAGTTCTGGGTAGAACTTCAGAAGCTCCTGGAGGACCTCGAAGTTACGGTGCCCACCTACCTCGACGTACATTTCACGTAGGCCGTGGCACGAAATGATATCCGAGCTCTGCGACGTATAACCGCGCACGTGACGGATCTCCGAGTCGAAGGCTGCGTCGTTCACGAGCGATAATTCAAGTCGCTCTAAACGTGGGAGTTGTTCCAGCGTCAACTGGAGCAGCTGGCTAGGCTGTAGCACGTTGGCGCAGCAGCGTAGAATGCGCAGTAATGGGCAGCGGCTGATTTGCTTGCACAACTGTGCCGGCTCATTGGCGATGCAGTTGTTGAGAACCAATTCGATGACGGCTTCTGGGAATCGCAGTTGGTTAACCAAATCAGACACGCTTTGGTTCAAAGTGAGACGCACGGTCGCCTTGCTTGCATTCCGGGCCATTGTACGTGCGAAAGGCTGCCTCTTGATTGAGTAGCTGGTGGGTGTGCGCTTCTGGCTGGTCCTACTTATGTGGGATTCCTGTCTGAACAAGCGTGACGGAGCTTGCGCGATTGCCGACGTTTACTTGATGCCATGTACTAGCGGTAGCGTCACATTGAAATCACGTGATGTGCTCCTAACGTGGCGCAGTTATTGCTTTATGTGCGTAGATGCTAGAAAAAGGGCGTGTTTCGAACATGCGAATGCATGAAGCATTAGCGATTTAGCCTCACTGTTTTCAATGTGCGCAATATATGTCTTCAACACACCAAAATGATGCCTGAGTGGAAAATCACTTGACTTTCTCGACTATCTTGCCTACAGGACTAGGCAGAGATATCGGAAAAGTATTCTTTACATATACCGAAATACTCGCATCGGAAGACTAAAATTGTGATAAAGAAACATTTTTCTTTTAATTCAACAGGATAGTTTTCAGGTGCTTTTGCGAAACGAAGTCAGAGCTTTGCCGCAAAGGCGAAGCAATGAACGCGATAGCAACAAATTGGAACGTCACGCGATGAATCGCATGCAGATTGAAACGTGTTCCACGTTTCTCACGCACAAAAGACGCACGCAACGTACCCACAGGTACAGATGACCGCGAATAAGCGTCTTAACTGTAACTTCGCTGTGTCTGAAAAGCACGCCCTTTTCACAAACAGACACTGTGCAACGAGTGTAGTTGTATTTGTGCGCCTTGTGCTTATAACGAAATCATTCCGGTAGAAGCTCAAGGCGTACGATTGTCGCCAGTGCAAGATAAGCGAGCGTCCACAACCCCCTCCTCCCCCTACCTTCACAGAGCAAAGTACGCGGGAGAGAGCGCGCAGCCGCCGCGTCGTGATGATCTTGCGACGCGCGTTTATTGCTCCACCTCGCTGATAATGCTGAAAACACGATAGTTCCCGTTAAGTTGCCATTGCCAGCGGTAAATGGTAATTATAAATGGCTTGCCATTTCGACGTTGAAGAAGGTTAATGGCTAGTGGTTGACGCCTCGTGCTTATAATTTAGAGGTCATACTCATAATTCAATGCACTGCACTCTTTTTCTGGATTATTTTACTTTCCAGTGTTTTCTGTTTTCCTTTATATAGATACCTATACATGTACGGTGAATGACGGCAACGTCGACACCGGTGTCAGAAACCAGCCGAGAGGGTTCATTCATTTGGTATCGCAAAAAACTAAAAAGGAAGCCAGAATAAAGAAAATAGAACACTAGATACTAAAATATTTTTTTTCTTTCAGGCGCTCCCTGCAATGGGCCTGGTGTCACGGAGTTTATACCTGGCGAACCTTTACAGCCCTCCGCGAGAGCAGTTACACCAATATGAGCACTTTGTCTATGAGCTCCGTCAAAGGACTAACGGCCAATGACTTGTCTTAGTTGGGGAATTCAGTGCTCCACACGCGGCCTAGGGCTATCACAGCACCACTAAGAAGAGGGCGCGTGTTCACGACGGTGCAAAGCAACATGGTCTGATGCGGTGGAATGACTTGATTCATCTAACTCGAATAGGCAACAGCACGTTGAGGAATGCTAATACCGATTTCACGTTCACTAGAGACGTCCACAACGCAACGTAAACAAGACTACAGGACACTAGGGAGCGACCATCACATCATTCAAATACAGGTCTACAGGTTGAACAGGCTCACTCAAGACAGGAAAACCTCAGCTCACAAACTGGACGCCTACAGGAATGACCTTCTCCACCACGGTGGTCTAGTGGCTAAGGCTAAGGCTGCTGCCCCACAGTTTGTGAGATCAAACGCCGGTTGCGGCGGCTGCATTCGCGATGGAGGCGGAAATGTTGTAGGCCCCTGTACTCTGATTTGGGTGCACGTTTAAAATCCCAGGAGGTCAAAATTTGCGGAGCCCTTCAGTATGACAAGGGTAGACCAGCCTACGAAAAATTGATCTGCACCTTTTAGAGCCCTTTCTGGCGTCACATGCTGAAGCGTAAAGTGGAAGCCTGCGAGTCTGTCACCTGCCCCTGTTAGATCAGCGGGGTCTCACTCAAAGTGTGTGATAAATAGCGCCATGCATCTAAAAAGGCGACTAGAAACTCCAATTTTTCAGCTTATTGTATGAACTGCTGATGTTGGCCTATCTTCATTGAAACCTAAATCATTTTTCCGCATAAGAATCAGCTGTCTAGTGAAATGGTATCATCATACCATATCGTGAAGAAAGAGCGTGACTGTTAGTCAAGCAACAGTCGTGCTGCATGATAAGGAAGTCATTGATCTAGATATGAACTGCTTTGATATCTAACAAACGACATGTACCCCTTAAAATCCTTGTAGTAATCCCGATACGAGTGTTTTAATTTGTTCATGCCCTGCTCTGTTATGCACACAGGTATGCGAGAAGTCAAACACTTTATTTGTATACTTTTTTATCATTATTAGGCTTCAGTTGTGAGTGCAAGCGCTTTCCTGTCTACTTCTTGCACATATTTTCCCGGGCACTTCGACCAATCTTTCAAACAAGAACGTAACCGATTGTCTCAAGCCATCTTTTTCCTCACAGAAGTGCGCATTTGAGATGTGTGCCGCTAGGTGCCGTAATCATCTCTGTTGCTCTTTGTCCTTGGGAGGAATATGAAAACTGCCATTATGATGCTGACATTTATTGGCCGTTGACTAACGTTAAATATCAACGTGAACCAGCACTACCAATTTGAAATATATAAAATATAATATGAAAACGTTCTAAACAACATCTGGTAAAGACAAAGAATGCGTTATTTTTTCTTGCTATTTCAAGTGTTTAATTGCAGATTGTGAGAAAATAAGTTCTGGATTGTCCATGGACGAGAAACATCAGTTGCACTGTGTCTCCTATACTGCTTGTATTTTGTAATCGCTCGCCCGTTCTGCCTTGTCAAGTTTCTTTATCATCTGCTGGGTGAACTACGTAAGCGCAGTTAAGAGCGTCAAGCCATTATCGTGGCATTGTGACAGCCTGAATGCGTTGTGCTGCCATTTTCCAAATTTTTTTGCGAAGAAAGAAGTGGCTGAGAAAGATGACGCCTGCTGGAAGGACAGTGAAGACGAAAAAAAAATTACGGCATATTCACGGGGTGAATGATGATGAATGGGCGAAGCTCCGAAGGGATTCATCGGTAAACTGTGAATATTCCGTGTAAATCGCCCAGTCGATCATCATGTAAAGACGTGAGAAACGCTGTGTGTGTATATACACAAATCAACTTTTATTTGTTCTTAGACGATGGATGGCTTGCGATGTCCCTTGCCTCGCGCGCTCGCACATCGGGATTCTGTCTGCGAGCGCGCGCTGCTGCCGCCTTGCGCTCTCTCCGCTGTGCAGCCTTATCCATCCGGCGACTCCGAGCGCGCGCCAACAGCGAACGGATTTTATTACAACGCTCCCCCTCGCGTACGTCGCCGCACTAAATCGAACGATTGCCTTCAACCAATGACACGCGCCATATGTGACATCATTCCTATTTTATAAGATCTCGCGTCTTTCATCAACTACAAGTACCGCTTTCTAGTTTATAACATCTTGCATCTTTTCATCATCAGCTTCAAATACCACCATCTAGTAAACACTGCAAGAACTAAACGAGAGGTGGCTACCTACAGGAGACGGTACCGCCATCTAGTGAACACTGCAAGAACTAAACTAGAGGTGGCTACATACAGGCTACAGGGGACGCACAGCCCACGCCCTAAGGAGCTTCGCCCCTAAAACAACAACTCTCTTGTCTGAACTCGCAGCAGTTCTAGGGTTATTGATTACCGGGTACATGAGAAGCGAAAGACCAGACATAAATGCAAGAGGATACGATTGAAAGAGGGTTCAGCTTACTCGTGAATTTATCGAAGCTTGATTCACAGATAGGCTGTTGAAAAGCGTGTTAGCACACCCTCTATCGCACTTTCAAATCAAGAATTTAATTACTGAGCTAAAAGTCAGTACATAAGTGCATGGTTGTGTGCTCGAAGCATGCCAGATGATGCAACAATGATTTAAGGGCGTTTACCTTTTCAATGGACAGGTCTCGCGTCCTGTCCACTGCCTCTTGTGTATGTACACGTGCGACAAAAAGCATGCAGATCACGGGATCGCATGGCAGAATGCATTGACGCGCCAGCTAGTGATGAGACACGACAAGACACCTGCTGCTGGGCGCATTCGCGTCCCGTCTTATCACTTGACTTCTCATGTTGCTCTGTTCGACGCGGTTAGGGCGCACGTAGCCAAAAGGACAACTGAGTGTTGTATTCTTTGCTCCATCGAATTTGTGCGTTCGTTTACGTAGCGGCAACGGGGATGTTTCAAGCGCCGGCTCACGTTGTTGTTGACACCGGTTGCTTAGGATAAGTAAGCATAGCGAGGATCGCACAACCTGTCGAAGCCAAACGCACAAAACAAATTTTCTCAGGCCAGTTTGCTTTTGTCAGACTAATCGAACTTGCACCTAAATAAGGTTTGTTTTCTCAAGGTTAATCTAGCCGAAATTATTCAAAGTAGTCGAGCACTTAATCACCTAAAGTGAGGCGTAAGTAGGTGAAGTTAAGCCCATTGCAGCTTGGTGTTTTTATGTTAAGCGAAGTTAGGTTTAGACTTGCCCAGATGAGTCGAAATAAGTATAGCCAAATATAATTAGGCAAAGTTGATGATGCTCACCCTCCTTAACCTAGTCATGCAAAATATGCCTATACAAAGAACACCTTATCGTGGCCAATTAATTTATGATCACTTCCATATTAGCTAATTACTCTTTGCCAACTTCATACAATTTAGGACATTCCATGTTTCATTAGTGCTAAATATATATATACTAATTATGACTAATAGCCCCGCCATGGTGGTCTAGTGGCTAAGGTACTCGGCTGCTGACCCGTAGGTCGCGGGATAGAATCCCGGCTGCAGCGGCTGCTTTTCCGATGGAGGCGGTTATGTTGTAGACCCTGCCCCGCCACGGTGGTCTAGTGGCTAAGGTACTCGGCTACTAACCCGCAGGTCGCGGGTTCAAATCCCGGCTGCGGCGGCTGCATTTCCGATGGAGGCGGAAATGTTGTAGGCCCGTGTGCTCAGGTTTGGGTGCACAATAAAGAACCCAAGGTGGTTGAAACTTCCGGAGCCCTCCACTACGGCGTCTCTCATAATCATATGTAGGTTTTGGGACGTTAAACCCCACAAATCAAATCAATGTTGTAGACCCGTGTGCTCAGATTTGGGTGCACGTTAAAGAACCCCAGGTGGTCTAAATTTCCGGAGCCCTCCACTACGGCGTCTCTCATAATCTATGGTGGTTTTGGGACGTTAAACCCCACGTATCAATCAATTATGACTAATATTAGCCTGAAATGCAACTTAAGTACCCTCCAACTGGAACTTCGCGTGTCATATTTAGGTAAAATATGCATACGTAAGCAAATAGGCAATCACGAAGGTAATTATAAAAAATCAGATTAAGCTTGGTTGTTTATAGCATCATCAAACCAATCAATAATAATAAGCTTGAATTAGGCAACGTCTTATTAAAACACAAATAATTAATGTAATTGAAGTCGAATTCTCATAAGGTCAGAGATTCCTAGCTCAGAAAGATGCTGATTACTCCTGTCCGATTCGAGTTTTATTTACCCAAATATAAATCTAATTAGCCTTAACATTACCTCTAAATATTACTCAATAATGTGTGTGACATTATTGCGAGAATAATGAGCGAGAATATTGTGCTTCAGACGTTTTTGAGAGCAAAGGTGTTTAAAGCAGTGTAATTATTCACGTTTCATTATTTCGACTTCATTAACTTTGACTTAAGTAAGCTCATTTAGGTGCCACTTGGATTAGTTCGACAAAGGCAAGCTGGCCTGAGAAAACTTAACTTCATGCGTATGGCTTCGTCGCGTTGTGCGATTCTCGCTATGCTTACTTATCTTAATCAACCGTTTTCAATGACAACGCGAGCCGGCGCTTGAACCGGCCCCATCACAGTCGCTACCTAAAAGAACGGTACAGATTTGATGGAGCAAATAAAGTGACAACTAGCAGTTGTTGTTTTGGCATTGAGCACCCTAACCGCGTTCCACAGAGCGGCAAGAGAAGCCAATGATTAGACGGGACGCACATGCATCCTGCAGCAGGTGTCTCGTCGCAAGCTGGCGCGTCGAGCATTCTGTCACACGATCCCGTGGTTTGCACACTTTTGAGGGCACCTGTACTTTTTCATCCAAATAAATCTACTTGGTAGTCAGCGCTCTTTGTCCGTGTTTGTCTCGTGCATTTCCAAATATTCTATGCGCTGGTAACTGGTAGAAATGAATCCGCGCCAGCTGGTCCGAGCGTCTACCCTATCACACTCGAGGTTGTGGGGTGGTGGTAGCTGTAGCTGTACGTGCTACAAGAAGGGTGATCTGTGCTAGTTGGTATTTGTTCATTTTTTGATAACTCACAGCGTAGGAAGTATGAAGCTGCTGACGAAAGATAACACAGCCCGAGCGCTGCTTCAACGGCAACACCTTCAATAAAGAAAGTTATCTCATCAGTGGGTAGAGAACGAGGCCTTGTAAAGTTCGACAGTGTCACAGTTCTTGTCACCGGAACTGCGATGATCAGTTTTCTGTTGCGGCAGGTGGTGCACGCCGAAGCGTCGTTGACGGCGAATGACAGTGTGGGGAGGGCGATCGATGTTGGTTGAAGGCACGGCAGTTCGGGGAGGGAGTTTCCGAAGTAGCACACGGAGGCAGCGTCTGCGGTGGTTCTTTGTGGGCATAACCGTAGGTTTCATGAATGGTACCTTGACGTGGAACGCGCCGGTGACAGAACCGCTCAACTTGTCCAGGTAGACGGCAGTAGTAACTGATGGGTCTGTTATCGACTGATTGATATGTGAGGTTTAACGTCCCAAAACCACCATATAATTATGAAAGATACCGTAATAGAGGGCTCCGGAAAATTCGACCAACTGAGGTTCTTTAACGTGCACCCAAAGCTGAGCACACGGGCCTACAACATTTTCGTCTCCATCGGAAATACAGCCACCGTGGTCGGGATTGGATCGCGCGACCTGCGGGTCAGCAGCCGAGTACCTTAGCCACTAGGCCACCGCGGTGGAGCATGAGTATGTTCTCCGATGTGTGCCAAGGGTTGTTGGGAAGCGTGGAAGGACGGCGGAAAAGGGGAACATGTGACCCTGCCGGCGCACGTGTTACGTAGAAGGCTTTCGTTTGGTGGACAGTGTTTATGACGTTTGACGGTGCATGTGCCTGCCCTCGCGCGACGTCAGCGTAAGTCAGGGGAGCGGACACAGGCGGTGGCTGGCACTTGGGCGGAAGGGCCTCGCAGACTTGCTCTTCAATGCTTCGGCGCAGCGATGAGGTGAGCTTGTGAGTATGAGGGAAAGGAATGACGGAAAAGAATCCAACACTCTCGACCACTTTAGCGGGGAGCCGAAGACACGTTTATTGGAGAAAACACTGAGGTAAACCGACCAGCTGTTAAGCGGAACGAGTGCAAGCAGCGCAAAACACTTCCTTTGCTTTTTTCGCTGGCGTTTCTGCCTGTGCGATATATCAATGATACAAAAGTTTAGATGCCAAGAACTTGAGAGCAGGCAGATTGATTTGTGGTCCTGACACAGCTGAGTCACGACACTCAAGTAAGGCAGCCTTTTGGTTTGTTTGAGCTGCTCGCCTAGGCTGTACTTTGTCTGACTTCCTACACATGCAACAGCTGTAGATACACTTGCGAGACAATGCAGACTGCAATTTGCGAGCACTGAACAAAAGCGTGTCATTGCGAACTACAAATCCACGCACCACGGCTGCCACAATGAACAAAGCTGCCACAAGAATCATCGCGTGCTGCGATGGTTTAATCGCGTCGCTGTACGGACGATGATGATGCAGTAGTGGCCAGCCACTTTGCAAAGGGAGAATATGTTCACTAACCTGGCCTAAAAAAGCTAAGAAAATATTGTAATCAATAAAACCCACACACAACAAAGGCAAAAAATACTCACACAATAGCCTAGGTCGCAAGTTTTGTGTACAGTTGCACACCACTAAGCTGGCTGGTTGGCACTCGTGCCACCGCTCAGCCGCAAAGCGACCCAATTTCCCTTCTACTTTTGCAAACCCGCTTGAGGGGGTGCTTGTTTAACTTCTCTGTAGACTCGTCAAGGCTTTTCTCGCGAACATATTCATAGCCAGTGGTGGTTAGGTGATCTGTGTGTAACCACTCCTGCTTACGCGTCTTACCTTTTTCATTTTTAGGTTATTTCATTGTTTCGCCCTCTATGTGAGGGTATCGGTTTGTGGCCGCCCTTTATAAAGGGTGGAGCCCCAAGTCCAATCCAATCCGACCACTGGCTCTGTACCGTTAGACCATTTGCGTCATTTCTCTGGGCAACCTGAAACCAAGCCCCTCGCTATCGAAAACCATGCTGACGTGTGCTGCTACTTAAATGTATCCACGCGAGCTGTCAGAAAATGTAGTCTGATGGTCCTGCTGGTCCGAGGTGACATGAGTCGACACACGAAAAATGATTTTCAGAATTATTTTGTAAAAAACTCGACTAAGAGGCAACGTGCAAAAACTGTGACATGAAACTTCAAATGCTATCGAGTACGATGAAGCTACTTGCGAACCATTCCAAGAAGCATCTTTTTGTACTGTGTTTTCATGAAAGACAGGGGTAAGCAAAGACGACCATACGGAGCACAGCCGCTCATCAAACTGCACTTTACTCAAGCAAGGTTTTTCCATCACTTGTGAGAACGACAATAACCACAGGAACTGCCCGAATGATGGCACTCGACCTCCAGCCTTGCAGCTGTGTCAAAAGTTGGGGTTTCAAAGAGCTAATGAGCCACATGGAGCCTTCACACAAGATACGCAGCTGTGCTACGTTTTCAAGAGCAATTATCTCACAATTTTATCAAGCCATAGTCATAGCTGTCAAGGTGCGAGTGCACGCAAACTTCCAGGAAGGCATAGAGTCGCTATCGTTGACTAGTGACATGTGTATGTTGAGGTCTAACCATAGTTATATTAGCCTCACCTGCTACAACTCAATCTCCAAATTCGAGATCAAAAGCTTAGCGTAGGCAAACCAGAGCGTGACCGAGAGCCACACTGCTTGCAACATCCTGGAGCCCCCGCAAGTAATGATGGATAACTGAGCTGCCACTTCAGAACGTGCCAGTCTATGTGGTGATGGACAATGTACGAAACGCTACCCTGAAGAATATTTCTTCTGTCTTAGTGCGGTGTGTGAGCCACACACTACAACTAGCCATAAAAGATGCCAAGGAAGAAACAGCAGGACTGCCTGCCATCCTCAGGAAGTGTCGCACAATTGCAGGCCATTAAAAACACAGTACCCAAGCGGTGGCAAGACTGTAGGACTACCAGTGACAAATGAAGCTCTCAGTACTGGAACTGAATGAAGACGTGGAAACAAGGTGGAATAGAGAGCGCGATATGCTCGTGCGTCTGGTGCAGTTGAAGCAGTAGCGTAGCCAGGGGGTGGGGGGGGGGGGTTGGGGGGTTAAACTTTACCCGAAATTCTTCGTACACCCCCCCCCCCCCCCTGCCACTTACTGAACTTGATTTTTTTTCGTCGCTTCGCGCTGATATGATTGAGAAACTAAGCGCTGCTACTTACTCTCACAATATCAACGCTGGACGCTTTTTCAATGAATAATGCCAACATACGGAAAAACGCGCCGTGGTGGTTCTCAAGGCTTAGCACTCTATGAGGTTTTGGCCAAGAATCTCGGCTGCGAGTGTTTTAAGTTGGCTCCTCGACGCGATTATTGCTCAAGCGGTGGTCATATACTTGTACCCACCGGAACAAATCTCGCCAGAGTCGATCACTACGGTAATTTTCAGTAGGCAGAGGTTCGTTTAAATGAAAATAGCCAGACAAAGTTCCAAGGTCTGATGGGCCACCTTAAGCATATTACAGTGTGCCTCTTTGTACATGTGCCAAGATATACCCAAGCCACTGAATAACATTTCTATCGAACCTTTGCACGTTGTGCTAACACCTAAACACACACACACACACACACACACACACACACACACACACACACACACACACACACACACACACACACACGCACGCACACGCACACACACGCACACGCGTGCGCGCGCGCACTCACTTGCATGCGCACCACAGAATATTCGCTTTATACACCTAACTCGGCTTGTACGCGAGTGTACAATATATAAAAATATCTTTACTCTACCCTAACGTTTTAGGCATTCCGAAGTGTCTAGTGACGAAGGTGGAACACAGGCAAACATGCAGGCTAATCACAGCCTTAGAAAGGCCTACTAAAATGCTCATTATTTAACTTAGGCTCATAAATAAAAATATGGTGGTCATAAATATAAAGTAGCGTAATGAGAAATGCAGTGTGGGCAGCTGTAGTGAGCACAACATTTATTGTTGAGCACTGTGGCAAACAGTGCAAGAATAAGGAACCTAAAGCTGAAAAAATATACGACAAATTATATATATTGATTCGCTCATCTGTTCGTTTCTTTACATTGACATGGCTAGAAGGGCACACCAAGCTATTTCTGCAACTTGCGACACAGCGCAGGACAAGAAATTGCACAAAATGAAGGAACGTGGGCGGGCATGTTATCACGTGAAATTGCGAGAAATATATATAGTAAAGATAATTTGTTACAAGAAATGAAAGAAACTCTGTGCAAGCAATGTCTCACGCCGCAGACATATTTATTAGCGGAATATTGTTGATTATCTTTTTCAGTCGCCACAAAGATATTCCCGCGCATGACATGTCTAATTATATTCCCATATGTTATCCAAAAGTTGCGAGAGTCACCACATGCAAATTTGGGTTGTTGAATTGCCGTTCACACCTTTGATATCCGCTAACCACGTCTGCAAGTGAAAGGTGCCCCTGAAAAGCAAAAAGTAGGCAACGGGGAGAATAGAACCACTATGTCATGCTGCCAAAGTGATTTCCAGCAATATGTGTCATACAGTTGAACTTCCTTTCTTACAGCTGGACGAAAAGTACAGCGCATACTGATTTTACCAAAACCGTCTTTTTTACTACCCACCACGGTGGTCTAGTGGTTATGGGGCTCTATTGCTGACCCGCAGGTAGCGCCATCGAATGCCTGTCGTATTCTCAACGTAGGCGAAAATGCTTGAGGCCCGTGCACTTTGATTTAGGTGCATGTTAAAGATCTAAAGTGGTAAAATTTATGGAGCACTCCACTTCGGCGTCTCTCGTAGTCATATCGTGGTTTTTGGATGGTAAACTCAATTTTTTGATCATTAACAACTATGTTTTTACTTTTTTTAGGAGATCTCAATCCAAGAATAACTTCAGTTAACTTTCATACTTCATTGAGCTGGCGCCTATAATTGATATAACACACACATTCAGCGGAAGCCGTCTACGTTCCCGTAGAAGAACAGAGAGAAGGTTTTCCGGACGGACTTGTATTTCACGGTGGATGTTCAGAGAGTGATGCCAAAAATTATTTCATTTGTTGTTGTAGCTCTCAGGTACACCTTCGGCGTCTCAGTGATGAAAAAAAAAGCGTTCTGCTTCAGCTGTGCTCACCGGAAGAGTTGCCGGAATTTTTAAAAGATGGTGAACGTTTGGAAAGAATATCTTTGGGCAATTGGCAACCGCTTGCATCACAGACATGCTCAGCGTTTTTTGCTTCTCTCGCTTCCACTTCGAAGCCTATACTGCTAACTCTCCTTACAATGCTGAAGTTGAGATAATGTCCGAGTACACGTCAGTAAACTCCTCGGCAGTGGGAAGAATGGCAGATCCGGGAATATTTTGAGGCAGAAGCAAAGAAAGCATCTTCAAGGTGTGTCGATGCCTTTTAAAGCACTCATTGAAGTGGTTTAATAAATAGTCAAGAAAATGCCAGAAATACCGAAAGCTTAAGTGCTTTTCCACGCCAGTAACTGGCACGCTACTTTAAAGAAGGTGCCTGCCTGTGACAAGCAGCATTTTCATTTTCACCAGGGATCAAGTGTGCAGTGGCAGCAGCGTTGCCTTTCGGGAAATAATCATCAAACGTTATGCCGTACGGCATTTCGGCGCGATTATCGAGTCTCATAGGAGAGCGCTGAACGACCCAGAACACGAACTACTAAGCAATAGGTGTAGACAGCGTACTTCAAGAGGGTGACTTCGCATTGCTAGGAAGCAACAAGCTCAGCAATGATCGGGCAGTGACCCTGAATGCGAGAAACCAGAACTTTTATGATGATACTTGTGGGCTGGTTAAATTTCGCCTTATACACTAGCGCTCGTTTCTCGACTGGTGGAAAGAATCGCGGGTATACATTTCCTCCACTTCCCTTGAGGGGTCGGTAAGGTTGGGCTCACCTGATATCTTAACTCTGTGCACGAGATGTCTCACATTTCCGATTGCGCCCATGCGGAAGGCGGCTGTTTAATTTTGTCGCGTTGTGATGAAATAGCACAAATATGAATTAACACGAAGGAGGTGATGGCAGTAAAAAAATTCCAGTGACTCGCATTAAAATGCCCGAAACAGACAACCAACAGGCATAGACGATGCACAGTAGAGCGCAAGTAAACTCGTGTTGCATGCGCTGGCAGTTCTCGTCGGAGTTCACGGGTTCTGAGAAGTGGATTATGGTGCACCATGCTCTGAACAACTCCGGAGTTCATTCATTCATCACTTATAAACCGATCATTGAAGATTTTGTGTGGTTCCTGTTCACGCTGGTGTCACTGCTTGGTACATGAATGCACGTATGCTGCGTAGGGAAATATTCTGCGCAGTTCTGAATCTGTTCAGGTAAAGGGAAAAGTCGGCTGCACGCTTGCGAACAAAGGAAGACACCTTGTTGCAAGGCTAACGTTTCGTGGAGCCGAGTGAATAAAGCTACGACAAAAAAAGAAAACGAGGTCATACCTTGTTTTTTTTGCGTATTGAAGTGCTTTAGCGCATACACGCAGTGACCAAGCTAGTTTTATGTGAGTAGGTATAGTCCGGTCACACGTGTACTTTTGATTGATACCAAGTGAACATTTCTCATCAACAATTACCTGGCCCTTGAAGATGGCACTTTAAAACCCTTACGATTGGAGCACTTCATTGCTATTAATAGTCACAGTGCAAATAAAAGTCTGCCTGAAAAATAACGTGGGCAAAATGGTGTTTGAACTTAGGTTGTGTTAGCGCAGCACATATAGAAATGAGAGGGGAAAGACGATAGAGACATCTTTATGTGCCCCGCTAACACAAGCTAGGTTCATGAATAACCTTTCGCCCGAGCCACAACAATTTTGAAAATGGTGTTTCCAACGTGCAGCATATCTTACAAAAATATTCATTCGTTTTGGCAAGCATGCTTGGATGCACGCAGTAAAGTAAAAAAAATGTGGACTAAAGGAGAATGAGGAGGATCGAAGCAGGAAGGACAGAGAGGTTAGCCAGTTTTCAGACCGGCTAGCTACCCTGTCCTGGGGAAGGGGGTAATGAGAATAAAAGATGAGAGAAAAGAGACGTTGAAGGAGAGAAAAAAAAGGAGAAGGGCAACAGTACGATTGACGACGCTGCTTACAGTCTGTTTCTTAGACCACTTGCCCGCAAGAAGTGCAACAACGCTCTCAATGTCTTGCACGCCGAGAACGGTCTCAGCCAGTGTCCTTATACCCTTTCTTCCGGCTATATGCGATTGTCTAGTCTATCTAAAACTTTCGACAGTTCTTTTCTTGGCGCACTGAAGCGAGGACACTCGCCGAGAAGATGGGAGAATGTCTCCGCGCAGCAACAGTTGTCGTATGTTGGGCTGCTGGCCAGTCATATTCGAGCTGAATAAGCATTCATAAAGGCCACCCTAATCCACAGACGGCACAAAAGTTTTTCCTCAGATCTGGGTATTCCTGATGGAAGACAGAGCTGTAGGTATTGGTCCAATTTATGAAGGCGCACGTTGCTGAATGCCAGTAATTTCTACTGAGCGAGTGTCAGTTCTTGTGCAAGTGATCAGAGCCTTGTAGCGGCCTCTATTCTTGATAATGGTATATCTGCACAAATGGCATTATCATGAGCAGATTGGGCTACTTCATCTGCACGATCGTTTTCATCGATGCTGCAGTGGCCCGGTATCTGTTGATACGCTATGTCTTGTTGTTGTTTACAGCCAAGTGATGAAGCAGTCTTATTTCAGCGACCAGCTGTTCATTTGGTCAATGGCGATATGGCGAGGCAATACCGTAGAGGGCTGCTTTCGAGTCGGAGAAGATTGACCATGCCTGCGGCGATTCTACGACTAGGAACTGCAGAGCGGCACGAATAGCGGTGAGTTCTGCAGCCATTAATGATGTCAGATGCAATGTTTTGAACTTCGCCGTGACTGATTTCTCCGCAATTACCACTGCGCCTGTTCAGCTAGCTGAAGTAACCGACCCATACGCGTAAATGTGAATGCGTCCACTGTGTTTCTCATGCAGAAACAGTAATGCTGTTTATTTTAGGGCCAAAATTGAGAAACATTGCTTCTTTTCCATTCCGGGGATGGTTGTCAGGGCTTCCAGTGGATGTAGACACCACAGTGGTAACGACGGTCTTGCTGCGTGCGTGAAGTTCGCGGAAATCACCGTGAGATGTAGCGCAATTATAGTGTAGAACGCAGAGCGTGACCTGGAAGCTCGAAGGGAGGCGAGGTGATGCAATAAAATCTTGGTGGCATGTCTTACGTGCGGTTTTAAAGCATCGACACGAATGTAGATTGCGATACGGCGTTCATGAGCGATTGCGGCAGTCGCTGCTGAGGATGCGCATCTGGGAAGCCCGAGGCATATTCTCAGTGCTTGAGCTTGTATTGACAGGAGGACGCGTACGTTTGTTAACGGGCCTGACCAAGCACAGGTATGCTGTAGCGCATGAAGCCAAGATAAAGTGCAGTATACAATTAAAGCATGACTCATACCGATGCACCCCATAACTTTCCCGCAAGAAACCTTACCACGTGGTGATAGTGGTGAGTTTCTTTTTCATGTGAGCGTTGTGAGGGCTCCAGGAAAATCACGATCTATTATTACTCCCAGAAAACTATGGGTCTTTTGATAGCTGATCATGTGTCTATTAATTCTCATAACGTATGAGGTCATATATACGCCTTGCGCGTAAACTTCATATATACGCCTTGCGCGTAAACGCAACCAGATAGAATATCTCAGATGATAGCTCTAGTCCTCGTGCTTGCAGGTAGTTTGACGTCAGTGTAGCTGCTTTCTGAAGCCTGGCTCGTAAATGTAGACGCGTGACTCCTGATGCCCAGATGCAGACGTCAGCTGCGTAGATCGACAGATCCACGGAGCGTGGCAGAACATCAACGAGGCCGATGAGCGCAAGATTGAAAAGTATGGGGCTTAGGACCCCACCTCAAGGTACACAGCGATAAGTATAATGGTGCCTTGTTGCACTATCTTCTGCCTGAACGAAGAAGGTTCTGTCCTTCAAATAGATGTAGATCCATTGGTATACGCGGCCCCCCAATACAATGTTGCCCAAGGCGTCCAGGATGGTTTCATGCAATACATTGTCGTATGCACCCTTAACATCCAAGAACAGTGCCACTGATAATCTTTTTTAGGCTTTTCTGCTGTTGTACAGAAGTGACAAGGTCAACAACATTGTCAATAAAAGACCGTTTACGTCGAAAGCCGGTCAAAACATCATGGTATATATTGGTATATTCCAGTTACCACTCTAGGCGAGTCAGCACCATTATCTCCATCACCTTTCCAAAACAGCTGGCAAGCGCGATGGGGCAATAGGAGGTCATGTCCAGACTCAATTTGCCTGGTTTGAGCAGGGGCACAAGGCGGCTGCACTTCCACGAAGGAGGAGCCAAACCGTTGCTGCACTACTCACTGTATACAGCTAATGGACACGTCGAGCTGTTTGTCCGAGGTTAGTTAGCTATGGTCATGTGAGTGAATTCCTCGGATCCAGGAGATGATGAGTGCTTGCATGCTGCCAATGCTACCTGAAGCTCCTTCAAAAAAAAAAAAACAGTGTTCGTCCGAGTGTCTCTGGACATCGGTGCGTTTCATAGGTTACTCATGACGATCATGGACCTTTTGTTGGCAACCCTGGTGCAGAAGTCATTTGCTACATCGATTTTACGCCGGCTTTGGTGGAGAGCAGGGCATTTGAGCAGGCGATGCTGTTGTTGCAATGTTCGTAGGCCGCGAATTATTCTCCTTATTTGCGAAAGATGATTGTGGAGATCGAGCGACTAGCATAATGACTTCCATCGTGGCAACTGTAGTGCATTAATTCGACGCTGAATCTTGTTCTGCAGACGTCTTGCCTTCCTCAAGTCGTAGGTGGATTTTGTGCGCCTATAACGTCGTTCGGCATGATGATGGATCACTCGAAGTCGCTCCCACACGACTTCATATATACGAAATCAGACAAAGGTACACAATTAAGTTTCGCCTCTTTAATAGCGGCTTTCATTATACCTTTTAAGCTTTCAAGAGAACCTTCTCGGTTTCCCTCACACCGCTTCTCTGTGGATGACCTGTACTTTGGCCGGTCAATCCAAGAGGGAGCAATCTGCGACTTGCTTAGTCCCTTGATGTTTATATAGGTGGGGATGTGATCACTTCCAAGTGTTTCATTGTCCGCAAACCATTGCACATTAGTACTTAGGCTGTACCACTGCGCGCCCGTTGGTCCACTGACCAGAACGAATGCCTATTAACGGGACGACGAACCTTCAATACAGAAATGGATTGCTGTAACTAAATACCAACGCTTCACCGGCAACATAAATTTCTTAGCTTGCACAGGCTAGATATAGCGCGGGAACAGAACGACAACAAAGGGACAAGAAGGAGACGAGCGCTTAAAATATGCAAGCAAGTATTAAAATATTGAAACATTCAAATATGAGCACTCGTCTCGTGCTTGTCGCATTGTCGTCGTTCTGTTCTCGCGCTATATGTACCATCATGCCATACCAACTAGTCCAAACTGTCACACTTGAAAACGCTGCTATGGCTTGTTAGGAACTAAAGCTGGAAGCGTATGCTTCGTTTTTCTGGCGTGAACAAGCTCGACGTGTTGAGAACGCCATCGTTGCCAGTGAATCCGTTGACGGCCTTCAGCGGCACATAAAACGTTTTTTTTTGTCTTTAATTTGCATCGTCCCGACCACGGTCCTGGTGATCGATATCCGGTATTGTCGCAGAGACAACTGACACTCGCCGTTGTTTCTTGACGTGGTCCAACATGCCTTGCAAGTGAGCCGAAGTAGTACCTAACTCCAGAATAAAAGAAAAAAGGGGGAGAGGGAGGAGAGAGGTGTAGAGGATGAAAATTTGTTAGCTTTGGTTCTAACATTTGCAGAGAATGCTGCTCAAGCCGCCTTCGCAACACTACACTGGTGCCTTGCGAAAAAGCGTATTGATGTAGCAGGAGGTCTGCCCACAGGACCGGAGCCAGCCTCGAGGAGATTTCTAGAAGACCAGCCGGAGCAGTTAACAGGAACTTTTAAATGCGAAGCATTTCTTAGCGAATTACGGTGACGTTGAGCGTATCTATCTATCTATCTATCTATCTATCTATCTATCTATCTATCTATCTATCTATCTATCTATCTATCTATCTATCTATCTATCTATCTATCTATCTATCTATCTATCTATCTATCTATCTATCTATCTATCTATCATCTATCTATCTATCTATCTATCTATCTATCTATCTATCTATCTATCTATCTATCTATCTAACCGCTTAAGCTTGGGTGCTCTCATAGTCACCCCCTTAACTTGGCGTGAACCAAAATTAGCATGAGAGGGTAAGATAGTTTGACGAATATGATGCGCTGGTCAAGACATGAATATTCTCAAAAATACCTTCGCGTAAGTCATCAAAGACTTCCCGCCAGACAGTGGCACATACCCTCGAGCGGGTATGTGCCGCTGGTTCGCAGGTATATGCCACAGGTGATTGACTCTTACTATCTACTCAGGAACGACGAGAACACACATGGGCAATTTTAATGTGCGAGGGTTAAGAAATACCCGACATTGGTATCGCCAACCTGAAGAATCCAAAGAATAAATGTCAGCGTCCCAGCTAGAATCGAACGCAAGATTCTGCGTGGCCATGAACCATTATACCACAGAGCTACGCCAGGTCTCGGAACTATTTTTTAAATAGGCGCTAACCTTCGTGAAACGTCAATAGTGGTTGCAGTGCTGCCTACTCAATTTTGTAAACATTACATATGTACTCCTTTGATACAGCCGTCACGTCGGGGTAACGTCAATTTTGGTTATAGTTGCCATGCGCTGAAGATGATTTATGCATCAGTGTCCAAGGCCAGCATCTTCGCGAGCATTAGCACTTCATATCACCTTCTGGTGTTGCTACTACGCATGTTCCTGTTGGCATTGTTGCGTGAGTGCAAACAACTGGTTACATAAACATCTGCAAATCTTCAACATATTTCTGTGCGTGCAACATTAGTATATATAATAAGCGTCATTTCATGACATGTTGCTCAATGAAAATATTGAAACACAGTCACCTTCCCTTGGGTCCTACGTGCTACGAAGACGTTGGGTCCTACGTGCAGATCAAAACTGTATACCGTTGCATTGATGAGTGGGTGGTGCCAGTCAGGCCAAGGTATGTGGGAAACGGTGGCATGAAACACCATGAAGAACATAGGAAACACACCCGAACACGGATCCCAGACGCTTGCTTATTGTCCGGTGCAACGCCGAAATCACGACCCTTTCAAAGCCGTTTTGACTGCATACAGCCCTTCTTAGGCCGTCAGACGGTCGGGCATGTTCAAAGGGTTTGCGAGGGAGACGACTGCGCTGCGAAATTCAAAGTACTGCGGGCTTGTTGTCGCCGCTTTTGTTGCACCTATGGGAGCGCTGATTCGGAACGAATCGGGGTAGGCTTAGCCGCAACGTCTCATGCGTCCAAGCGGCACGAAGTCAGGCAGGCCGATCTAAGAATATTGGATTTAGAAGGGGCTGATAGTGCTAGCCACGGGAAACTGACCAATTTTGTTTAGTTGCTAGTACTTACGTAAGCCGCAAATTTCCTGGTAGCACTATAAATACTCACGTCTAAATAAGCTACAGAAAGTCGTTTGGAGCAAGGTATGAAATTTGTGCTTCCCCGAAAAACAAAAAAAAAACAAAAATTTGTGCCAGTTTTTTTTTTTTGTTTTTCCCCATTCCTGCTCCTCGGTTCTTCACATATCCCAAATTTCAAGGTCGCAAACTTGGCAGATTTATAATTAAATTGAGTACGCGGCTGCTGGTCAGCAGCCGAGTACCTTAGCCACTAGACCACCGCGGTAAGGCACTGCGAGAATTTCATTCTTAGAGAATAGGCTCAAGAACCTGCGGAAACAACACAAAGGGCTGCAGGAGCTGACTACCCTGGAACGTCTAATGTTCGCGGTAAGTGTACAGGCCAACCTGTATTTCCTGTACCCACTTGAAAGCGCACCAATTGTATTATTTCTAATTGCTTCATTAGGAGATAACATATGGTATTTACTCACGTAATGAAGCCACTCGCATAATAAACCTACCCCCGCCTTGGTCCTTGAAAAAAAAATGATGCATTTCTTCAATTTATTTTAGTGTGATAGCCAGTGCCATTTATTACTGAAAAAACATTATATCAAGCATGGATGCTACAGATGATCCCATTGCACCAATTCGATATAATTCCCGATTGTTGCACTTAGCTGCACGAAAACCGTGACGGTTGCTGAAATGGCGCGACGCTGCGCCATGTTGCGCCGGTACCAGAATGCCCAGCCGGCCTCAAACTGTTCTCAGGTGTGCTAATTTTGGCAAGAAATGCCGGTCACGTCGGCCACCCGCAGTTTGCACCATCAGTCAAATCGCGCAGACCCTAACTTTAGCGCCCAGAATATGCATAAAATATTCAAGGTACCCGCCCAACGCTCGTGAGACGCAATCGACCAGATAAAGTACCGCTGCGCGCCCGTCGGTCTGCTGACCAGAACGAATACCTATTAACGGGACGACGAAACTTCAATACAGAAATGCATTGCTATAACTAATTACCAACGCTTCGCCGACAATATAAATTTCCAAGCTTGCAAACGCTAGATATAGCGCGGGAACAGAACGACAACAAAGGGACAAGAAAGAGACGAGCACTAAAAATATTCAAAATATTAAAATACTCGAAAATTCAAATATTAGCGCTCGTCTCGTTCTTGTCCCTTTGTCGTCGTTCTGTTCTCGCGCTATATTTACCATCACGTCTTACCAACTAGCCCAAACCGCCACACTTGAAAACGCTGCTATGCCTTGTTAGGAACCAAAGCTGGAAGCGTATGCCGCGTTTACATCTCGTGAATCAGCTCGACGTGCTGAAAATGCCATCGCTGCTAGTGCACCCTCTGATGACCTTCAGTGGCACATAAAATTTATTTTTTGTCGATGTTGCGTCATCCCGGCCATGGTCCTGGCGATAGATATTCGGTATCGTCGCCGGGACAACTGGCACTCGCCGCTGTTGCTTTACCTAGTCCAACGTGCCTTGTAAGCGAGCCGAAGGGACACCAAACTCCATGGCGAAATGAAAAAAAGGGGGGAAGTGGGGGGAGGTGTAGCGCTTAAAAATTTGTTGGATTTGGTTCTAACCTTTGCAGAGAATGCTGCTTAAGGCGCCTTCGCCGCAGTACAGTTGTGTCCTGCAAAAAAGCGTCTTGATGTAGCCGGAGGTCTGCCCACAGTACCGGAGCCAGCCTCGGGAAGATGTCTACGAGAGTAGCCGAGGCAGTTACAGGAACTTTTGTTTTAAATTATTACATTATAACGTATCGTTATGACATGATGGGGTTAGTACCATATCACGAACGCTTCCATTGGAAGCCTCTTGGGAGATTCTTAGAGCTTGTCGGAAGCGTCGCGGCGCTCGCGTTTTATGTTCTGGTCTTCCCAGGCACCCCTGCAGGGAAAACAATGCAGGCAAGCACAATCCAATGAAAAAGCCGTTTTCACCTTCGCCCTCAAAAGGGGCAGGTGAAACACCGCCTCCTTCCCAACACTTGAAAGAGGAAAGAGGCACGCCCAGTTCATTTCATGGCGAGAGAGCATATCCACGGAGTGAATGATGGAAAGTGTGGTGAAGCATTTGTGCGTCCATTCGTTCTTGCTTCCGTCCGTCCACGCGTCCGTCTCTGTGACCATCCATGCGTCCATCCGCCCGTCCGTGCGCGTGGCCCCATGCGCACGGCACAGCACAGAGACGTTGGGTTCTATGTGCAGATCGACACTGTATACCGTTGCTGTGGTGAGTGGGTGGTGCCAGTTCGGCCAAGGTATGTGGGAAACGGTGGCATGAAAACACTATGAAGAACAGAGGAAACACACCCGAAAACTGGTCCCAGACGCTTGGCTCATTGTCCGGTCCAACACTGAGATCAAGACACTTTCTATGTCGTTTTGACGGCAAACAGCCCTTCTTAGGTTGTCAGTCAGTCGGGCATGTTCAAAGAGTTTCGAGGGCGATGGCTTCGCTGCGAAATTCGAAGTACTGCTGGCGTGTTGTCGCCGCTTTTGGCGCATCTCTGGGAGCGCTGATTCGGAAGAAATCAGGGTAGGCTTAGCCGCAAAGTCTTATGCTTCCAGGCGGCGCCAAACCAGGCAGGCCGATCTGAGAGTATTGAGATTGGGAGGGGGCTGATAGCACTAGCCACGGGACACTGACCAATATCGTTTAGTCATAGATGCGTTTGTACGCCACATAATTCTGAGTACCACTATAATTACTGATGTCTAAATAAGCTGCAGAAAATTGTTGGAAGCAGCGGAAGAAATTTCTGCTTCCCTAAGAAACAAAAAAGAACAAAAAATTGTGCCACTTTTTCTGGTTTTTTTTTTCGCCACCCCAACTCCTCGGTTGTACACATATCCCGAATTTCAAGGTCACGAGCTTAGCAGATTCATATTTAAATTCACAGAATTTGCCAAATGATTCGATAGGCACAGCAAATGGTGATATGGATTTCATCAATGTACTTTATTATTGTTTGCTTAGTAGGGTGGTTCACAAATTAGGGGACCCTAGAGCGTCGCCTTTAGGAGTGGACCATGAAAGCAATATCCTGTTCCTAGTACGTACTACAAACACTTTGTATATTTATCTTTTTGAACTATATAGTATAATATATAATGTATATAGTATAATATTAGGGTTTACCAAATGGTATAAGATGACGGTGATACAGGCCTATATACGCGTCTGCATCGAGCCAGGATTATCTTTGGTTGAACACGTCTATTAACACGTAGGGTCAGCCACTAATAAAGTCACAGTACACTATTCTGAAGGGCGACTTTAATGCCAAAGTAGGCAGAAAACAAGCCAGTGACGAAGCAGTGGATGAATATGGCACCGGATCTAGAAATATAAGAGAGAAGGTATCGGTAGAGTTCGCAAAACGTAATAACTTACGGATCTTGACTACCTTCTTCAGAAAACGGGCTGACCGTAAGTGGACGTGGTGAAGTAGTAATGGCGAAAGCGAAAATGAAATAGACTATTTTGTGTGCACACTAAGGCATTGTAGAGGATGTAGAAGTCGTTGGCAATATTAGATGCAGTGACCATAGATTGGTAAGAGCTCGTATTCACCTAGATTTAAAAAGGCAAGGACTAAAACGGACACGCAAGAAGCCAAATAATGCACTGGCGGTGAGATAGAAAATACAGGAATTCAGTTTCACTTCAATATAGATTCGAGGCACTAAACGGGGTTACTGACGTTGGCGTTCACACAATGAACGATAATCTTACCAGTATCATCAAACAGAGTGCACAGGAAGTCGGAGGCGCAGTCACGAAACAGTACACTGGAAATGATCTCAGGAGACAAAAAGACTTAAGACGAGACAAGTCATGAAACTCTCAAATGCAACCGACCAAATAGAGCTAGTGGAGTTTTCAAAGTTAATCAACAGACGTAAGGTAGCCGACGTCAGAAAGTATAACTAGGAGAGAATTAAGAAGGCTCTAAAAAGTGACATAAGCCTAAAATTTTCAAAGGCAAACGAGTGCATAGGCAAAAGTCGGATGTATGCATGAAGGAACAACAAGGAAGGCAATGTCATAACCAATATAAGTAGGATAGTTGAGGTGGCGGAGGAGTTCTACAGAGAGCTTTGCATATGCCAGAACAACCAGTATGATATCGTGAGAAATAATAATAGTCCTGAACAATTCAACATCCTAACAATAACGACAAAGAAAGTAAAGGAAGTCCTAGAAGGAATGGAAAAAGGCAAGGTCGCTGGTGACGACTAGGTAACAACCAACCTCCTGAAATATGGCGGAGAAATTGTTGGCTAAACTGGCCAACCTCTTTTTGAAGTGTCTCTTGATGGGAAGTGTACCAGAATCTTGAAAGAACGCCAACATCATCTTATTCCATAAGAAAGGAGATGTCAAGGACTTTAAAAATTACAGGCCAATTAGCTTACTGTCCGTTCTCTGCAAACTATTTAGAAATATTATTGGGTAATAAAGTTAAAGAGAAATTGGAGTTCAATCAAGCAAAGGACCAAGTAGGATTTCGTGCAGGTTACTCTACAATATACCCTATTCATACTATCAATCAGGTAATAGAAAAATGCGTGTAATATAACCAACCCTTACACCTAGCCTTTAAAGATTACGACAAGGCGTTTGCCTCAGTCGAGATATCAACAGTAATGCAGGCACTACTGAATCAGGGTATTGAAGAACCCTACATAAACGTGCTGGAAGATATCTACAGTGGATCCACAGCCACAATAGCTCTCTCTAAATAAAGCGACAGAATCCCAATAATGGTGTAAGGCAGGAAGACATAATCTCTCCAAAGCTATTCACCACGTGTTTATAGGAGGTTTTGAGCACCTTAGTTTGGGAAGTGTTAGGGATAGGAGTTAACAGATAGTATCTTATTAATCTGCGATTCGCTGATGACGTTGCCTTGATGTGTAACCCAGGGGACGAATTACAGCTTATGATTGCAGGGCTGGAAAAAGAAGCAGAATAGCAGGTTTTGAAAACAAACAGGCACAAAACTAAAGTAATGTGCAACAGTCTCGGCAGAAAACAGCAATTTGCGACTGGTGGAGAGATGCTGGACGATGTAAAGAAATGTGTCTACTTAAGACAGGTAGTAAACGCAGAGCCTAGCAATGAGAGTGGCATAACTATAAGAATAAGGAAGGGATAGATCACAATTGGCAACTATTCTCAAATCAAGATTGGTAATCGGCCACTAGCCCTCAAGAGGAAAGCATATAATAGCTGCATCTTGGGAGTACTTACCTACGGAGCAGAAACATGTAGACTTCCAAAGAGTGTTCAGCGATGCAACGAGCATTAGAAAGGAAAATGATAAGTGTAACGCTAAGAGACAGGAAAATAGCAGAATGGGTCAGGGAACAAACCAGAGTTAAGTGCATCATAGTTGAAATCAAGAACAAGAAATGGAAATGGGCTGGGCACGTAGCACATAGGCAGGATAACCGCTGTTCATTATGCATAACTTACTGCATTTCTAGAGAAGGATTAGAGTGAGACAAAAAGTTAGAGGGCAGATGATTTTAGAAAGTTTGCGGGTATAAATTGGAACCAGCAAGCACCGGACCGAATTGGCTGACGGAACACGGGAGAGGCCTTTACCTTGCAGTGGGTGGAGTCAGACTAAAGATGAGGACAATGATTGTTATAGTAATGATGCTTAAATATGCTTGCGTACGTGTGCGTGAGCTTGACACATCGTGGTGTAAGTACGGCTTTCGTAGCTTGCAGTTAGACTTAGGTTACGTTAGACTTAGGTGTACGTGTTGCCGAATAGTCGTCATCCATTCAAGAACGCTGGTTCACCCATTGATGAGCGCTGGTCATTAATGGTAACTGAGAGGAAACGCACGAAGGGGAGACAATGTCAGGTAGCCAGATGAGATTTAAAAATTAGGACGTATAACGTGGCAAAGGAAAGCACAGGTCTGGGTTGACTGACGGATCATGGGAGAGGCCCTTGCTCTGCCGTGGGTGTAGCCAGGCTGATAATGATAATACTCTGGTGCACTTTACACTCTGTTAAATTTAGCCTAGTTTCGGTTTCTGCATTTAGTTGTTATGAAAAAATTAACACTAGATATCATGACTATCACAAGAAGGATCGAGAGATGACGCAGCCATCGTGTACTGTGTCTCGCACAAGCCGGATCTCTCTTCCTAAATTTTACTCCTTCTGCTTTACTCTGTACATCCAGCTTACGAGGTATAAAGTGGCGTCTGGGTGTAATGCTTTCCGGCCGCACTATGCCTCTAAGCTCTCCACTATACATTAATACCCCGATGTAGCCACACCTCTTCTTACGCCCCAACGCTTAATATGTCTCGTTAATCTCCACTAACCAAAACCAAGTACCTTAATTTCTCCTAAAATATGCTATAACTATACATGGTGTCAGAAGTTAGTGGATTCTTACGTTAGCGCATCAGCCATGAACGCGGTTTTTGCAGCAGGTAAACTGGCCTCTTGGGATAACGCTTCAGAACAATGGCAAGTCTTGAAGTAGAGCTTCACGTTGGACAACTACTTCACGTTGCACGTTGCACAGAGCTAGATACCCATCTGGCCCACAAGTAGAACTTCTTTCGATTATCAGAGGGTCTTCACTGCTTTGTGTTTACAGCAGTTTGAACTTTGGCAAAGAGTAGTGGACTGTACTCAGGATACGTCTTCAAATCTCGAATGCAGCGGGTTCAAGAGCCGTGAGACAACATCGTAACTTACTTGAAGCTGAAAGTTGCGGAGTGTGTGATCAGAAATAAATGAAATAAAATTATGTTAGACGGGATTGTCTGTGGTATCTACGACAAAGGGGCTCATGCACACATTCATACCTAAAAGAACCATGCATAGAGAAGGTCGAAAAGGTTGTCGTACAGCAGTCGTGGCAATGGGCGCGAAAAGGAGCATGTCCAGCTTAAAAACAAACATGCAGTAAGAGCAAGATTAGAAATCGGTCTGCAGCTAATTGATCGAAAAACACCCCTTCTTCGACATGCACAGGCAGTCTTCTATGTCACCATAGCACTGACATTGATGAAAGTTTGGTATGCACGAACGGAGAAGAGAATATTGGCTGTCTTATTAACTTTAAGCAAGTTTCATCAGTAAACACTAAGAAAACTCACAAAAGTAATCATTGATGGTGAATCATTACAAGCAGTCTTAAACAAACTATTCGGTCAGTTCGCAAGCCAACTGCAAGAAATGCCGCTTCATACACAAAGATATTACACATTCGAACACAGACCAGGAAAAGAATCACTCAGCTGACACGATATATGATGGGCTCTCCTTCCCAATGAACAGGAACTTCAGAACATCAATGTCATGCGCTACCTCACTGCATGAAAGGAAACGTTTGAGAATAATAGAGCAGTAACTAAGAGTTATCAATCACTGCGAATTACGCCATCTTTTTAGTCTGGCCATAGAACAAACCTGAACTACCCAGCGACATGCACGTATACGCCACGTGCAGAGAGGACCCACCACTTGAGGCTGACTTGATTGGTGCGCTGGAAAAACCAGGTCCCAGTTGCTTGACGAGATGCATCATGTGCCACAAGCATGTCGGCGAGATTCCGATTAAACCACTCAGTAAGACAGTTGACTTCAGAGTGGTAAGGAGTACTTGCCTGGTTCACAACATACTACTGGTGTAGAAACACCTGAACCACATCGGAGGAATATAAGGCCATGGTCGCTGTGGAGTTCTAGAGGAAATTCATGATGGAGCACAAAGCAACTGAGTATGAAAGATGCGACGGCCTGTGCGGTTGCCGGAAGAAGTGCGGTGGTATTTACGTACCGTGTCCACAGTAATGAAAGCCGACCAATGGCTCACCAGCTGTATATGTAAGCCTTCATTTACTAGTGGCATTTTAAAGAAATGACTGGATCACCCTGTTGTGAAGTTTTATAGAATTATTGAAACAAATGGGTGTTCCGGTGTCAATTAGGGCATTGTATTGTTCCCCGTAAGATGTTAGGCCTTTCTATAATGAGTCCAATTATTGAAATTACCAGTACTGATTAGCATGTCTGCAGAAGTGACTACTGTCAGAACCAGCTTTGGCTCCTCTAGCACAAGTAGTGACGCTGTGCTGTGTCGTGGGAGAACTGAACATCTCGCCTTGTAAGTTTATGGCTGAAGTTTCTGACAAGGACGCCATCTGTACCCCAGTACGCTCCGGCTGAGATGTTCGAGGCGGAGGTGGTGGCGGAGGTCATCGTAACGACGCACGTCTTACATGCGGCAGATACTAGAAGCGGTAAATGCCACTGGCACTTTCGCAAACAATCCTTCCCCTCTTGTAGTTACTGCTTGCGTTATGGGAAGTACTGGTGTGCTTCTGTCTGGGCGGCATGGTTATAGCTGGAGTTGTCTGGCCCTGTGTTGCAAGGCTGAGTACATTTCCCGCCTGGCTCCTTACCTGCTACTTGCTAATTGTGTGCTAAGACTGGTTCCAGGAACTATAGGAACCTAGTGCAAGCCAGTATAGTTTGCATCAGATTCTTATTTTAGTCTACAGCAGAATCTTGGTTGTGGTAAGCCACGAATTCTACTTCAGCATTAACTGAACCTGGCTTTATTACTTCCTATGTGATTACAGTGACATGCACACATGTGTCCAAAATGCTTAGTGTCAATTTTCCAGCCAGAGTTCACACCAGTGCTTGTCATTCGTAAGTTCATGCTAGAGCAAATATTTTTCGAAGGTTTCACTTGGCAAAATTTGTGTCTCTATGTCAGACAATTACACATTTATTAGTCTCTTACTTTCACTTCGCTTCGAACTTAAGGTGGATTTCCTCTCTCAAGTTGATTATATCAGAGTGTAGAGGTAAAGCTGTAAGTTGTGTGTGTCTGCCACTGATGCTCTTGAAAACAGACAGGGAAGCACGCTGAACAGGGTGCGGTGGCTGTTGTCAACACCTGTTTTTTCGCAGCCTGCTTCAAATGTGATCAAGCGGGCCATCTGAGCCGAGACTGCCCGAACGCAGACTCTGCACGTGGTCGAGGAAGAGATGAGTGCGTTCGGGCTATATCATGGCATGAACAGATGGAGAGCTATTGTTCTTTTCAGCCTCTCTTTATCACAGGAAGCTTTATGCCCCAAATTTGTACTTGTTTCACAAAGTAATTTTGACGTAAGAAAAATTTTATTGCGCCCAGCAAAAAGCAGAAAAAGAGAATGTACTTTACGTGGCGAACAAAGCCTCCCGAGATCTTCTGTTAGTGTCATGAATGTCAGAGACCACACATCAACTTGATTCTGTGATTTTATTAGACGTAAAATTGTTAAATACAGCCCCCATAACTTGTTTGATTGTGTCATGGCTTGGCGTATTTTGCAGCAACTGCATTTGCTCTTATGAGGTCAGGTGGAAGTGGGCATTGTCCATTATCGGGAGAGTCTCTGAGTAGCTCCCTGTGGTGTTCCTGGAAGCTTAAATATGCATGCCACTTTTTTTGACCAAACATTTCGTGAACAATTTGATTGCTATGTGCCCTGTATTTTTCTGCTGAAATCTTTCAAAAGCCAAAATGTTTTTACAGAACTTGATGTACTTAAACTGTATGAGCCTGTGTAACACTGTAAGTAAAACTAAAAATAATCCTAAAAGAAGATTTTCAGAATTTCTCAGGTTGCTATACTATCTGATTTAGAGGCAAATCAAATAGCTGCAGTAGATCAGTCTCACCAAGTTTTCATGAAACTTGCTTGATTAGACTAGTGGCACTGCTGCCGCCTTCAGAGACTGATAGCAGCCACTCAGCAGAACAATTTTTTTTTGCAGAAGTAAAAGCTGGACGTAGGTGTCCCGTTGCTACACAAAGGGCATAAAACTGAGCTTCTGCAAAGGAAAAATGTTCGGTTCGAAATGAGTTTGAAGCTGATAGTGATTTGGTCGAATAATTTGGATCTATTTCTAATGGTATATAAAGCACAAGGGTGGATGGAAGGGCTGCGCGTTGTACCACACCACGCCGTTTTTGTTTCGCCATCTTGCTCCGAAACACATTATGGTGCCGAAACTGCTCCGATGTGGGCTTTGGCGTGTTCAAGTGGCATCATCCTCACCTTGGCGCGGCCAAGATTTCTCCTATCATCATTACCCGACGCTCCCTCCGGGACGTTGGTGACGGTCGAAACATAAGTCTCACCTCATGGGCACAGTAATGAATGTTATAGCAGCCAATCGGAGTGTTACACGGAGTAAGGCTTCAGCTGCTTTTTTTTTCAATGCGATTTCTCGTAACTCTGTAGGGGCCTCTCAGCAAACTCCGAGTTTTTTGTTTACACTCCCCAAAGAAGTTCGGCAATCGTACAGTAAACCACGGCGATAACGTTTTCTGAATGTAACAACTCTGCACGCCTCGAAGAGCTTCCATTAAAAAAACCATTGCCGCGCTCCTTTCCAACGCCTGACCAATCCTCCTTTAATGCGCAATGACGCAAAGTCACCGATCGGCGACTTGACGCCGTATACAGCTCTTCGATTGGTCTAAACCAGTTATGATGACGGGCTACACATTCCCTTCCCTGTGAAAGAGAAGGCTAGAAAAGGCCCCGCGTAATTTGTAAACCACCTGAAACCGATTGTGTAACTCCTGCAACTTCCTTTATATAACACCTGTTCACAAAATTCTTGTGGCAACATGTTCACTAAGAAGAAGTGAACGTACTTTACATTAAAACAATTTTCGGACGTCGGGGTTGTTTACTGGCCCTTTTGAAAACGCCAGGGATGTATGAAAATACAGCATCTCCATGACTCGAAGCTGTTTTTGCACTCTATAATTTCAACGTGAAGTAAGTGGACTGTTCGCTGATGTCTGCCTAGGTAGCACACGCGTTAGAGCCAGTGACCACGCCCTTATCAACACAGTTTCAAGTCTGCTCTGATGTCACAGCCTCCCTTAACTCTTCTTCGCCAGACAAGAGACGGGCAGGGCCTTTTGAACAGCATCCCTCACACACTGGGTGTTGCTATCGCATGCACCTTTCGTGCTATGGAAATGGCCCGCTCATTTTATGTCAGCCTCAAGCGCGTTCGTCATTAGCGTTTGCACCCACAAGTTTGGAAATTCGAACGCTTTCACGGGACGATCACAAGCATTATAGAGTCAATGCACGGCAACATCTGAAGTGCTGAAACTAGAGCTCTTGGAGTTTAAAGTTTTTATTCAAACGGTGTGTCTGAAGATGCTCCCAAAAGTCACTGCCAGTTTGATGCTGTAGCGCAGCTTGAAAGTTGACTTTGCCGCAAGACTTTGCATTTGTGCGGCGAAAGAAACTGCAAGTTGTTTAGGTCTGAAGGGGAGATTTTATATATATATATATATATATATATATATATATATATATATATATATATATATATATATATATATATATATATATATATATATGACGCTATGATGAATGGGTGACGTGGCGTGGCACATACCCCATGTTTATTCTAATCTCACGTCTTCCTTCTCAGGTTCTACCAACCATCACTTCATACGTCACACGATTCCCCCTCCCACGAAAGAATGCGCGAGCTACAATCTAGAACGCATGAACAAATGGAGTCTTATTATAAAATAATAATGCCAGAAAATGCAGTAGTTCCAAGCCACACGGCGGTTCCATGCACTTGCACAAAATGTTCACAGGAAAGGCAGTCCGGTGATATCTAGGAGACCTCAGGTGGGTGAGGTTGGCTGTTGCGTCCTGGGGAGCATAACCATGCCTTCAGCGTTAAAAATGATGATGGCACAACCTAGTTAGTATTGAGGAACGAACAAGGTTGGGAGTCCTTGTAGCGTTGGAAGGTCGGATGTCTCATGCGTTGGATTCTGAGTCGTGGCTGCGACAGACGCTTTGCTTCTAAAATGCGTGATTCTTGACGGATTGTGACGGCGTGATGCCTGCGGGCTGGCGGTATGCACGAAGTGCTTCCGCATCTTTTTTGGCGTTTTCCGTGGTGTTGTGGTCTGTGTGACTGCAGGCGCAGGGAGCGTCTCTGGTGACTTTTCTTTGTGCGAGAAAATTTGACGTCTTGGAATACTTTTTGGGTTAGAGATCTTATTTTCCGCTGTTCTTCAATTGGTGAGTGTGCTTCCGTTGAATTTCGCGTTCGTCGATGCCTTCGTTGCAGTCTATTTTGTTGTCGCTTGAGGTTGCGCGCTGGGCTATGCTTGCTTTGCTGATGCTGCTCAGGAGATGGCTGTAGTGGCAAGCCTTCCGGAATGGGACATTCAGTCACTTTGAGGTTTGACGCGTCCTGTAGACAGCTGATGCATGGTGAACAGGTTTCTCACTTATCGGGCATGGTTGGTGGTGCGCCATCATTGCTAGCCTGCCCTTCAGAGGCTTCTGTGACGTGGTTGATTATGGAGGCTTCTGAAAGACAACTGTGTACGAGGTTTGATGTATAATTTGCTTCTGAATTGGTTCAATTCTTAGATTGGTGACCACTGAATGAGGGTACCACATGTGACGTCGCATCACCAGGTTGAAAATGCAAATTTTGGCAAGTCTGCGGTGCCGTGGAAATGAACTCTTGCGACGAAAAACATTCAGAGTTGACAGATAGTTCACCAGGGGCTTCTTCTTCGCGGCTCACTATGAGTGGTTCTTGCGCCTGGTAGCATGCGACGTTCGATGCGTATGAGCCTTCTGTGTTTGTTGGAGTTTCTGGTGGCTGCGCACTGGACGGCAACATTGCAACAGGGGTAGTTCGGTAAGGTCTGAGTTGTGAATGGCCTTCTTTCTGTGCAACTAACGATGCGAGCTGTTCTGGCGCATTAATCTGGGATGTAAGTACAGGGCTTGGCGTAGCATCGTCCGAGCTCCGCAGCTCTATCCCGACCATTGTGAGTGCGCTAGATGTGAGATGGACATTGTGAGTCACGAAAGAGCCAAGTGATGGAAAACCAGGAGGCGGGCCAAGTCTGCGAGATGGGGAGTAAGCTGCGCCAATGCGTGAAGACTGATTTTCACTCTTTGAGTCATCTTGGCGTTGTTTGGTATTTTCCCCATGTGTCAGCTGGTCTACCATGAACAAGGCGTCCTTATGACGCGAATAGTGACGGTTAGGAGCCTTCGAAGAGCTGCGTCGTAGAAAACCAGGTGGTGGACTATGTATGCGAGACGAAGCATGAAAGGCATCAGTAGGGTGAGCGACGTCTCGTGTCGTATGTTGGTGCCACGACTTTGGAAATGCCGACTTTCGTGCACAAGGGAGCTGCGCTTGACGGTTGGATTTTTCCCAATATACGCATGGCCTTCTGTAAGTAAACGCATGTGCCACTTCGTCTTGAGGCACTTGTCGATTCGCGCTGGACTTTCGAATGCTTGAGGAGTGCTTAAAGAATTGACGATAGTGTCGGGTTTTCTTGAGATGATTGGCAATAAGTAGGTCTTGGTCATAGTCGCTAAAACGAGTGATCACTTCTTCTTTTATCTTTTGCCAAGACTCGTCATTTTCAAAGATGTGGGTGAGGTAAAACTTAAATGCCTCACCGGAGATATAGTCCGTGAAGTTGATGATCATTTCCCGTTCCGACCAAGATGCAGCGGTGGCGTGGAGCTCAAATAGGTTGAACCAGTCCTGTACGGGTCCTTCGTCCGCTGATCCGGTGTACTTGGTGATGTCGAGGTCAGTCGCTGGTTCTGTCATGGTGCCGGTAACTGAATGCGCCTGAGATCACCTCTTCTGTGGTCGATATTCAGTTGAGGCGTACTGCAGGTGGCTTCGTGAATGATGTGAGGTTGATGAGCGGTGGCCAGGTATTCATCCTTATCTACCATTCCACCACACCGTTCTCGTGTGGTTCGTCTCATATATATATATATATATATATATATATATTATATATATATATATATATATATATATATATATATATATATATATATATATATATATATATATAATATATATATATATATATATATATATATATATATATATATATGCCTTCTTGAGTGTAAAGTGTAAGAATATAGTATAAAGTGTGGAGCCTGTCTGTAGCTTTCCAGGGAAGCTCCCACTCAGCTCTAGCCACTAAGCTTTACAGAATACCTTGTGACTGGTAACGTAATATTCAATTTAAAAGTTCACATGTAAATATTGCAAAATGAGTATGACATCGTCAAGCACTTCGCTTTAAGAGAATTTGCTTTTAACATTCGGGCTTTTTACTTTAAACTTTGAACAACTTCGCGAAGCTTTACTCCAGCAAGAATACCCAGCCCGCATTGTTCAGAATGCCGTTAAAAGAGCCGATGCGCTTAATCGCAAGGAGTTGTTCTACGCTAAGAAGCAATCGTCCATGCAGGCACGAAGTAATCTTGTCCTAACACACACACCATAGTTTCCGATTGTTTCTTCAATTCTTAAAAAAAAACATTTTAACATACTAGCGCAAAGCGCTAATTTAAAAGTAATCTTTCCTGTGCCATCTCAGGTCGTCTTCAGAAGGTCTCAGAATATGCATGTCCTAACCTAATCTAAAACAAGGGTTCCCGTTAACACCGGTTGTCGACCTTGCAAGTAGTTGCGATGCGGTGTTTGTGCGCACGTGACGACGTCACAGATCACTAAAAGTTGCTTCCAAATGTTTTCTCTAACATTAAATGTAGTTTCACGTGTGAAATTTACAACTGCGCTCATTTGTTTGAATGTGCCATCGGTAAATTGCAGTACAGTAAACAAATCGAAACACCCTTCAGATACCAAATTAGCAATCACAAATGTCGTGCTGCCGGTATTTTCAATTTTACGATATCACAACACGTGGAAATTCCGGGCCGCACATTTGATAATACAACAGCCACAATCCTTCAATCTGGTTTCCGTTCCCACCATAAAAGAGAGCTTCGAGAATCATATTTCATCTATAAGTTTAAAGCTCTTACTTGTGGTATGCATAAAAGTGCTAGCACCCGCAGGTCACGGGATCTAATCCCGTCTGCGGCGGCTGCATTTTCGATGGATACAAAAATGCTTTAAGCCCGTGTGCTCAAATTTTGCCGCACGTTAGTGAACCCCAGGTGGTCCAAGTTTCCGAAGCCCTCCTCTACGGCACATCTCATAAACATATGCTGGTTTTGGGGCGTTAAACCCCACATATAAAATCATCAATGTGCTAGCGAAAATTCCTTTCTAGTTTTTTTTTTGTCTCTGATCTTCCCCGCTGTTTATTTACTGCTACTCTTCACACAGATAGGTGAAGTCCCTGTTTCAATTCTTCTTTGTTGTCGAATTATGACAGGATGTTGCACACCCGGTGATGTGGATCGATAATATGCTCACTATTGATCCTATGATTTCTGATTGTTTGTGCCGATCACACATGTATTGCGGCTTAAATCTTTGACTCTATCTTCTTGTGTAAGGGCGCATGCGCGAATGCTCTTTTTTTTTGTCCATTCACGTGTATTGTTATTCCACGCGATTTTAACATTCGCTTGTCAGTTAGTAATAGTGCTATGCTACATCACTGCTTGTCTTATATAACGATTCTGTCACATGTGTGCATCACTCAGACGAAAGCCAGTCCCGCGGCCGAAAGGTCAGTCTTTTTCCCAGGCCATTTTTTCCTTCGTGCATCATATATTCTTCTGAACTTTTACGTTAGGATCTTCTGTATATTCATTTCTTATATATATATATATATATATTATATATATATATATATATATATTATAAACTTCGAGAATAGTGCACTATAGGAAACAAAACAAAATATTTATTTGATCCTAACAGTTTCGGCGGGTGGACCAGCCTTCTTCAGAGGATCTAAGTGAAATGATACAAGTTCCCGTACCAAAGGGCCACCCTCACAGTTTGGAGACCCCCAAAACAAAAAATAAAAAGAAAATAAAAACAGGAAAAAGACAGAAAAAAACAAGACGAACGGGTAAACGAGGCACGTGGCTACGTGCCTCGTTCACTCATTTTACTTAGGTCCTCTGAAGAAGGTTGGTCCACCCGCCGAAACTGTTAGGAATAAATAAATATTTTGTTTTGTTTCCTATACAGCACCATTCCCGAAGTTTATCATTTTTATTGTGGTGACCAGAAGAAAGTCTGATTGATTGATTGATTGATTGATTGATTGATTGATTGATTGATTGATTGATTGATTGATTGATATGTGGGGTTTAACGTCCCAAAACCACCATATGACTATGAGAGACACCGTAGTGGAGCGCTCCGGTAATTTCGACCACCTGGGGTTCTTTAACGTGTGCTACTGATTGAGCAGCATAGTTCAGTAAAAGCAGCCCTTAAGTTCATTTTGGCTAGTTGTCTCGCTTACTGACCAAGAAGAAGACGTGGTAAACAGTCAGGACTGGTAGAAACTGTGTACGTTAGGGAAGCCAAAGTGCCTGTATTCATGAAAAGTTTACTCATGGTAATAAGGGCTGCAGCAGCCCAAATAGCCATTAGCCCATTAGCCAACTAGCCCAAATAGCCATTCTTCTTAAAAGTTTACTCTTGAAAGTTCCCAAGTATAGTTTACCAGCCTCCGTACCAAAACAGGAGCTCCTGGCCATAGCTCACATGTTGGCTTACTTGGCGCCCGGTGAAGACAGAGACAGTTGCTTCTCAGTAGCAGTCGAGGCATTAGGTCGTGTGCCACGTAGCGAGGTTAGCAGCCGAATGACTCTACGCAAGACAGCGGAGCACATCAACAACTTTGGTTTGGTGAGCGTCTTTCCTGTCAAGTCGTTTTCCTTCTACCTTATGCACTCATATATTTCCACATTGACTTGTCGTTAGTTTACCTATCCAAACATTCACCTGCACGAAGTGAATTTTCAGGAGTGGATGAAGCTCTGGGTATCGCATCGGAGAATAACCATGCGTTACTCGAGTGTTGCCTCATATATTGTAAATTGAGTGACATAAAATTCTATATAGAAATGTATTTATTCTGCCTTTCTATCATCCTAGGGCAATTTACGAAGAATTGGAAAGATTGCTGGAGTGGCGGATATGCCATGAATGTGAACCCAAGGAACTGCCACCTTACCGGCGACCTAGTTCTTAAAAAAGACAGCACGTGCAGAGACGGACACAACAAATACCCAGCCGCTTGTGGTACCCTGACTTCCTTCTTGCGTCAGTCTTTGCACGCCCTCTTTTTTTAAATAACAAAAAGCATTCTTGCTTGGTGCTTGAAAGCTTGGAGTTACGTGAAGCGTCTGTGATTTCATAATTTGGCCCCGAGAAGTGGTTTAGAGAAGCTTCCGTTTATGCATATGAAAAAGAGCTGTGATTTTTTTAGGTAGATAAAGGAAGCAGGTGTTTGAGCTTTAGGTGAGTGCTTGTGTCATGCGCGCTGTCATAAGGGAAAGTGTCATGATTTGAATGAATCCAGTAGTTGTTCTGTGACCATCTTGTCTACAACTTTTACTGATGTCCCATTTCTCTCACAGTTTTGTTTTGTGGGCATTCTCACATCGAGCCATTCTTACGTTAAGAAACGTGGCTGGTTCCTCGGTCTAGCAATCAGTTAAACACGAAAGTGAAACGTGCCTTCTCAGAGGCAGATGAACGTTCATTGAGCAAACTGCATCGGTGACATGAGGAGAAACTCCTGCGGAACTTCTATACTCTAGGCTCTGTTATGTTCGCGTAGCGCATAGAGAGACAAAATGGCCTTTCGCCTATGGGCGTGGGTCTGTGTCACTTACTGCTTGTTCCAATTTCAGAGCTTCGTAAAAGCACATTCCGAGACTGCAGCGGCAATTCCTTTAGTCTCGTAAAATGCAACGGTGCTGTTCAAAACCACTCGGCAGGTTAAATAAAGTGTGGCTGATTACTTGCTTGAGTAAATGGCTTTTGCGTGTGATGTTTGATTGAACTAGGAGGAAGAAGACACGTGTACGTATCACTGTGCTGCTATGGTCAGCTTTATTCCTTGCGCTATTCGCAACATTGCACGTGAGAATGGTCGGTGCTAATCAGCATAGGCAATCGATATTGCTTCTAACTTGCATTGGCAAGTGGTTGTTGGACTAGGAATGAATTTTGTTACCCTTTTCATACCATGGGCTGTCTAGAAGCCGCAGTAACTTTCTGGGTTCAGGAATTATTACGTCATTGTAGAAACGCTCTGCACAAACTATTTGCTCACCTCTGACATGTAGGAAAACGAACGAAACGAGAAAAGATCGGTATGTATTGACTGCCTTTTCTAGCGATTGTGTGCGTAGCAAAAGAACCACTTTTTAAAACACAAGCAAGGAACTCTCAGTACTGTGAAAATGGGAGTGATGGCCGTGAATAATGCATGTAACTGTTTATGAAACGAGTCATTAATAGTCGCCTTATTTCTGAACTTCCTCAAGTCACCATATTTCACTACATTTCTTTACACGGTAAAGTAAACCTAGAAAACGACCATCGAACACAGAACCTCCTGGGCGAGTGCACAAGCGATGTCATCTGGAAGGAGAGCATTGACGCGACGCACAGGCCTGAGCAAGATTCGCCATCATAGGAGGGGAGTAAGTTCTTCACATGCAGCTTCCCCCTTGCTAAATCAAAGTATAGGACACATTTTGGGCCTCCCTCTCTTTCTTAGCAGGCTAAGGGGGGAGCACCCGCCCTCTTCTTTACCTCCTTCCGTATGACTTATTGAAGTTGTCGAATCAATGATAATATTATCAGAATAAATAACCGTTTCTTATATAACCCAGTGGATATGTAATAATACCCCTCTATAGATAGATAAGAGCAAACTCGCCGAAGTTCATTCACCAATAACATTTAATAACTTGCCCGTTGAACAATAACGGAGGTGCTCTTTTGTGGCTCAGTGGCTAACGCCTCGTACTTACAATTCAGAGGTACCAGGTTCGATTCCGCGCCCTTAAGTCTTTTGCTGAAATATTTTCCTTTTTTCTTTTTTGTGTATATAGATGCGTAAGGATTGCTTTCCGCAGTTACTCTATGCAAAACTAGATGGCACCACGACACCGAAGCGCCACGGCCTTCTCCTCGTCGGCGCGGCCGCGATGTGGCGTGAGGCGAACGTTGTTCTGCAGCCTACGATGAGAAAGAGTGGTAATAGCGATTCTTGAAGAAGGAAAAAGGCAGCTAATTACGGTCAGCCATAAGGCGTAACGATGCAGTTCCTAACAAAAAAAAAAGAGATAAACGGGCGGCGCGGACTGTGCGCTGTGTCCGCTTTGCTGGCCTTCAACCCGGGATCGGCAACGGCGAATCAGCCGGCCATGGGCGACGGTGAAGAAGTAGAATGTTGTGGAGTCTCGAAATGGTAAGCGCCACGCTCTTGGAGTTCACGACACAGCAGAGGCGGTTGGAAAGAACAAAGCCAATACACATTTATTTAACTAATTTAGAAAGACGATATCGTCAGCCTAGTTATTATATTACACATCATCAATTGTGATCAACGCACTAAAAGGATCTTACACAATATTATGGTACGCTCAACAGTATGACAAACACAAGAGCGCAAAAAAGACGGCGTCACCAATGCTCGACTCACCACGCGGGCCCCCGGCAGACCACCCGTGGTGCCGAGCACCCGGGTCCCACTGCGAGAGACAACTGTTCGCACCAAACGCCACCAGCTGAAGAGACTTGCTCACTTTTCTCCTGTCGCCACCAAGGCTTGCCGCCAGGGGGTCACTACTGGCGCTACCAATCTAACCATTATGATGATGGTGGCCATAAACGCTCACAAGCAGTACGCTACCTACTGCTCAATATATGTGGTCCTGAAATGACTCTTCTGTGCGAGACAAGTGCGCCACGCGGCGCTGTCAACTATACAGGAGGTGTCTGCATTCGCACAAAGTAGAAGGCCATTTGTAACGGGTTCAAATGTGGCAGCACTCGTTCACCGCGGCGGAAAACCGTCTATGAATATACGGTGAGTGACGCCGACGCCAAAGCCAAGCCGCTGTCGACGCCGACATCGACGCCAATTCCGGTTACAAAATTCAGCCGAGAGTGTCTTTATAATTGCTATCGCAATAAAACTCGGAAACGGTGGGTGTGTGGATGAGCTACGATGGTTGCAACCTTGAAGGTTACAACTATGAAGAATACAAGTCCGCTTCTCGAAACACCGGCTCCAGCATGCAGTGGTTATAGAGCTGACGTTGTTTTGCTTCTGGCTAGTTTCTGTTAATGAAGGACTGCACCACCACGTAAAATTATCCAAAATTATGAAAACTCAATGCGACGTTTTATAGCTGTAGGAATGTTGTGCCGTCGACATCGCCATCACCGCTTCTTTCTGCCGTCACGCTCCACAAACACACACACACACACACACACACACACACACACACACACACACACACACACACACACACACACACACACACACACACACACACAACACATGATTGATATGTGGGGTTTAACGTCCCAAAACCACTATATGATTATGAGAGACGCCGTAGAGGAGGGCTCCGGAAATTTCGACCACCTGGGGCTCTTTAACGTGCACCGAAATCTGAGACCACGGGCCTACAACATTTCCGCCTACATGCAGCCACTGCAGCCGGGATTCGATCCCACGACCTGCGGGTCACCAGCCGAGTAGCTTAGCCACTAGACCACCGTGGCGGGCCATATACATATAAGTGCCCCGTCACGGTGGTCTATATATATATATATATATATATATATATATATATATATATATATATATATATATATATATATATATATATATATATTATATATATAAATATATGGGAGTCATGAATGAAAATGATTAAAAAATATTGCTGTGCGACGCGCTGACTTGAACAGGTGACTTCGTAGACTTAGCTCTCGGCGTTCCCCTGTTATATCCACGAAAGAGCAAGTCCACCGTAGCGATGAGCTGTTCATATACACTACTTACAGCTGGTGGAATGCAGATCTCGTGACAATATCAGCTTGTTCCAAACCTTTCAGTCGAGATGGCGCTAAGGGCCCGCCCGGTGGCTCGCACATGTACTTTCTTTTAGGATGCGTGGTCACCCCGTGCGTGAGCGCGAGAGCTTGTCTCGCTGTGGCGAAGAATTGTACGTCTTAGATTTTCCCGGAACCAGTGCGTTGTAGTTACAGGCCGCACGAAGGTCACCCCTCTCGCTTCAGTTACTCTGTTTGCGGAAAGAGCGCACTTTTCAAACACAGTCAAGCAACACCTGTGACACTATCACTAGTTCATTGATCATGCTCTATATACTTGTCTGTATCTGTTTCATGCATGCCTTTAGTTTTAGCAGTGCGTTGATTGTTGACTTGCGAACGTGGGAAGCTTGCGCTCATTCGGTAATTTTTCATTTTGTTCGTTTCTTCGTCTTCAGCCATGTGCGGTACGTTTAGATGTGGTTGCTTATCTTAGCGTGAAATTCCAATTTGTTGCTATCTCAATCATTGCTTCGGTCTTGCGGTGACACTACGACTCATTTTTTAATTTTCTCTTTGTCTTTTACCATGTTATAGTTTATACCATGGTGCATCTCCCCTCCTGCATCTCCCCTCCTGTCTATCCTCACTTCATCAACCTCGGTGGAACAATGGTTACTCGGCTACTGCTCCACAGGTCGCGGGTTAGATGCCAGTCACGGCTGTTTAATTTTGATAGAGGCAAAAGGCTGAAGTCCCGTTTACTGTGCAATGTGAGGTCACTTGAAAGAACACTAGATGTTCGAAATTTCCGGAGCCGTCTACTACAACTTCTTTTGCAATCATACCATATTTTTGGGACGTGAAACCACGGTTATGAATATTTTGTCCTGATAATTCTTTCCAGGTGAAGGAGGAAGTCTAAGATTTCTGCACTCCAGCTTCATTTCCTGCCTTTCTATGAATAATCTTGTCTTTCTTGCATGCTGTTTATTATCTCCCTCCTAGCACTCACAATTTGATCGAAACAAAGCAGAGATCTTTACAATGGATCTTAAAGTTGTAACCACATAAACAATTTTCCACACCGTACTTACAACGGTATCAGACAACTCTTTACACTTTTTCTTTCAAAACCAGCAGTACGAGTGAAATGTAGCAAGCAGCACAATACTTTCACATCAGTATATCCCGCCACAGGCATGCCTTCGCAATGCAATGTCAGGAAAAACTACCCTGCATTCCCAAAAGTTGTACTTAAGCTTTTGCTCAAGGGCGCAATCAAACGCTATCACTTATTCTCGAGCATACCGAGATGTCGCAGCCTAAAGGCCGCTATATGCATACACACAGCTTTGGAAGTTGATGACGTGTATGTCCTTAAGACATACACGCCATCGTGTATGCCTTTAGGAGCGTAGATCGAACTCATTCAGTTCGGTATCCTTTTGTATGAGTTGGTTTCTTATTTATTCGGGCAAAACATAGGATGCTGAGAATTTACCCACTTGAACCTCGTGCAGTCTTCCGGTTCCTTTTATTTTGGTACACGCATTTCCTGTTTAATGCCATACATTTGAATATCTGGATATTATCACGAACTCCTCTAACAATAAATAAAGCTTAGGTACCCTCCCGGCATTTCAAATATTAGGCAAAAACCTAATATAGTTACAATAAATCAAAGAAAGAAGCGTAAATTTAGGGGATCGTTATATAGGCACAATATTGTGATATCTAACCGACAGTGATGCCACCTAAAACATAGGGATTGTCATTGGTGTATTATTTTATTGTGAATGGGAAGAAAAGAACTTGACGAGAAAGTAGTTGGCCGCTGACCATATCTGCGCACATCCAAAAACGCGTCCAATGCTCTACCAGTAGGCTACGGCGGCAATCATCTCTCCAGCCACATTGTAGAGTACATATGTACGTACATTTTAACGTGGGAGCGTCAGTCAGCGCTGCCAGTAGCCATACGGAGAGTGTGAAACACTCTCCGCGTGTTCTTCTTAACTCGTCACATTCAGGAAGCATCCATAAACATGCAAAACAGTTGGGTTATCTATACCTATGTAGGTGTATTTACTGACCACGTGAATTTCGCTAAACAATATTCATCACACCGCTCACACGCATGTGTGTAATCTCGAAGACCCCTCGTCTTTTAACGCTTTTCAAACGTTCCTTTTTCATTCATGCAATTGGCCCGATGTACGCTGTCCGATGGGAGAGCTTGCTTCTGACTAAGGGCTTTTGCGTCAACCGAAAGTCTTCAATATCAGCTCCAGTCACAGACACTAAAATTGGCGCACGTCAGCCTCTCATCGTTCACTTCTACAAACCAATGCCACACACATGCGTTGAGAAGTGGTGTGCCATGACGTGTAAGTGCGCCCCTCTAGTCTTCATCCACCCGCTCAGTGGGAGAATGTCGCAATCAAGGCGGTGCACAGCGTCGTTCTGGACCGCCCGAAGCCCTCGCTAGCCGACACGCCACGTTCGAATATCACGCCGTTAGCGACCACGCCGTTGAATGACCCTCTAAATTCCCAGAAGGTCATCGGCAGTTCCTGCGGCGGTGCGAAGGCTATAAACTTTCCTGGCGTGTTTGCCAAGTGCTTAGTGGGGCGCGCACGCTGGTAATCCTCCGCTGACCGGTGCCTCTGGCTGCGAACGAATAAATAATCTCGCGTCCGCGCTTGGATAAGAATCTGTGGCTGATTATAGGGCAACGTGTGCTTCCTGAAATACGGAAAGCGCTCAGGGAATGCGCAATCAAACAAACATCACTAACCCCCTGGAGGCATACTATCTGTTGAACGACCACTCACCTTCCATTTGTTTTGTACCGCGCTGATGGCGAAGAAGCCGATGGTCGATGTCAGTTGCAGTGACAGTTTTCTCCGATAAGTGACTAGTTAACGGCAACCACATAGCTGAAGATAATATGCTTGTGTTTAGTTCGAACACGGGCGCTTTTGGTTCTGATAGCGGCTGTACAGGGAAGTACGTCACTCACCGGCAACTAAGAGAAGGGTCAGAAAACAAAAAGGAGGAGCTATATACTCGTTACATTATAAGCTGGTCCACACTCCACTGAGTAAAGCTCCACTTCGCAACAGACTGCTCTCGTTATCTTTTGAAACACCTTGCACCTGATACATGGCGCTATATGCTCCATTGTGAACTTTCTTACAGCGCAACACTAGAAAAAATACAGGACAGGGAAGGAGTAGAACAGAAAGAAAAGACGGCGCTGACTCAACTGTTGTTTATTGGAAAAAACGGGGTGAAAAATATTGGCAATATGTACAGGTCCCGGCAGCCTACACCACAACATGCGCAGAATACGAGGTGCGCCGAGGTAGCGTTATCACACTCATGGCGATAAACAAGCTTGGCCTAAATAACTTAATTCTTTTTCATGCAGTGTGACGGATGGTTCACTAACGCACTTGCTACCCCTAATCTTTATATGATATGCCTCAGTGATTTCTCTAGTTAGCTGGTTAGGATGCTTGAAGATGATGGTGGTTCTCTCAAAAATGGGATGACAACCGCATGACCTGCAATGTTCCGGCAGATGAAGTCGCGCGATCCCTTGAAGAGATAACTCATGCTCCCTTAAACGAACATTCACACATCGTTTAGTTTGTCCCACGTACTCCCTGCTACATGATAATGGAGTTAAATACACAGCTTTCTTTACGCATGCGATGTACTTGTTTTTATGATTCACAGCACATCTCCCTTTGGCCTGTTTGTTCCTCAGCGCATTATCAACCGTCGGGCAAATGCGACCTACCTTATGTTTGGCGGAAAAAAGAACGTCGACACCATACCTTGAGCCTACGTTTTTCAACCCATGCGCCAATTTGTGTACATAAGGAAAAACTGCTCTTTTTCTTTTTTCATCAGAATTTTCTTGAGCTCCTCTGTGTTTCACAAGCTTAACGCTCCGAACCATAGACTCACACACAGACGAAATCACATTGTCGGGATACCCAGCATCTACTAAGCGTGTTACCTGGTTATTAAAAGCAGTATTCGACACGTGCACACAGGATTTCCTGAGCGACGCATTTAAAATTGTTTTTGCAATCGCTCTCTTCACAATCTTAGAATGGCCAGACTTGTAGTTTAAGATAGGCTTAACTGATCTCGGCTCATATTCCCAACACAAATGATCTTTACCAAAAATTAGCTTTAGGTCAAGAAACTGTAGCTCGTAATCCTTACTGACTTCGTGGGTGAAGGTGAGGCCTATACCATGCTGACTGAACAGCATGGTATACATTAACAGGCAGCTGGAAGGTCACCTTAGTAAGTGTTGCAGTGCTGTTTTTCGTTACGTCGACGATTTTGTCATTTTTTCCCACAATGACATTCACCATAAGGACATTGACCACATTCTTAAATTGTTCAGTCCGTGAGAATTTAGCTTTGTCCGTGACATATTGATCCCGTTGGTGAACGTGCGCCCCGGAACGTGAGCTTTTCTGCGCTTTCATTAATGCCGAATGACAGTGCTTTAAATTTGTAGATGAGAAATGATTGGCGTGCTTCCCGTTCATGGTGAGATTTAAAACCAGATTCTAATATGGTTGCTGTTAGGTTATTGAGTGAATGTCCTGTCGCATTCCGGTGCTTAGATATGGGTAGGTTAGGAACAGTTGTGACATGCGCCTTGTGGTTATCAAACCGCAGTCTGAATGGTGTCGTTGTCTGGCCTAAGTACTGAAGCTTACAGATTGAGCACTCAAGTAGGTACACACAGTTACTCGTATCGCAATCACCTTTAATTTTCATTGTGAAATTCGACACTGAACTGTGGGCTGAAATAGAGGTGGTCATGTGTACGCAAACCTTGCAACGTGGTTTGCCACATGGGTGGCAACCCGAATAGGCAGGATGAGTGAGTACAGATGAAGTCAGCATATTGTGCAAGTTTCTCGACCGGTAGTAGACTACACGTGGCGATTCCGAAAATATGTTTTTGAGACGGTCGCTCTGTATAAGAATGTTGTGGTGCCTTCGTAGGATATATATATATATATATATATATATATATATATATATATATATATATATATATATATATATATATATATATATATATATATTGTGTTTTTTAAAGTTTACTCATAAGCCACAGAACTAAATCGTTTCAACCATTTTGTTCCTGAGGCATCTCATGCGGTCACTATACCGTGAAATGGAACATATTCGTGGCACAAAAACTGTACATTTCATTATCAGCATCCGAATTTCAGTCATGCTGGAGATCGCCACGGACAAGTTTCCCAATATATGACACCGAGTTCCTTCAAAGAACGCCTCATACCCAAGATATGGGAAATACGTTTGAATTAGAACGTTTGTTGACACTTTGTTCAAGCTTCCTTCCTGCACCCCCCATGATTTGTGGGGTTTAACGTCCCAAAACCACCATATGATTAAGAGATACGCCATAGTGGCGGGCTCCGGAAATTTTGACCACCTGGGGTTCTTTAACGTGCACCCAAATCTGAGCACACGGGCCTACGACATTTCCGCCTCCATCGGAGGTGCAGCTGCTGCAGCCGGGATTTGAACCCGCGACTTGCGGGTCAGCAGCCGAGTACCTTAGCCACTAGACCACCGCGGCGCGGCTTCCTGCACCCCCCTCTCTCTAGGACGTTCACTGGCCCGGTCTATCGGGAGACAAAATTTCGTGACTCTGGCCCTCTCTTTGAGACGAGTTTGAGACAATTTTTTTAGATGTAAAGTCAGCTTTCTGGAACTTTGATGCGTTTCCAGCGCTTAAGCAAACGCGGTAAAAACTTGAATATAGATGAAAAGAAAAGAGGAAACTGGAAGTATCAGCATTCTTACTGTCTTTTTTTTTCTCGTCGTATCTGCAAGACTTCTTTCCGTCTCGCTTAAGCGCTTGAATGAGAATCGGACTCAGGTTATTGTGATAATAAAAAAAAAGCTACAGGATGTAAAGATGCAGAAGGAGGTCCCGAGGGCAAGGACGGAATTGAGATGTGTTACAAACTGTACATAAAATAAATTAGGCTACAGCAGGTAATATCAAAGAAGAAGAGCTGTTTTTTTAGCATTAAGACTTCAGGGGACACTGAAGAGGAACAAAGACTTAGTTTACACCAACACAGTGCACTCTCAGAATTCTAATTCTGCAGGTTTTACTATCGGAAGCTGATCATTAGCGAAGAAAATCCAGGTTGAAATTTCATCTTTAAATTTGTGCTCAAATCTTTGCGTGTCATAAAGAACTTTTAAAATGAATTTTTGTCCTTTTCGTGACATTGGCTTGATGACATTTACTGAAACTTCATATGCTAAGTCTATAGCGTCCACAGATTACAATGTACTCCGTTTTTATCAATTGAAAGGTGTGTAAAATCCCGTAAACGCTTTCGAAATATTTTACGTCATGGTGTTTAGTGCGGTAGTCTCACGGTGGCATCGCCACTTCCATTTTTTTGGCGTGGTTTATTGCTTACTCAGTGTCGTGTCGCGATAGGAGTGCTGTTTTCTGGATAATTAACTTGCACTTTACTAGAATACGGAGAAAAACGTTTTGCTCTTTAGTGTCCTTTTAAAGAATAGATATATCATATAAGAAATGCATCAAAGTTCAGTATTTGAGCTAGCCCAGCCAAGTGCTTTAAACTTTGAGTGCTTCGTCGGACGCTGAGGTAAACGTGGGAGGGCCCTCCCCTAATTCGTGCCGGGTGCCGGCCGCACCAGTTAACATTAGCAGAAGCTTGCGAATTTGGTCTCCTAGTTTTAGAGCAAGCACAGTCAACTTCTACGGAGTGTATGCAAAAGGGGACACGTATTTTACATATCGGACTCTCCTGCTTCATGATAGACGACCCCAGATGTCTCGAAGAGAGAACTACTAGCGTCAGGCATGCCGCAAACCCGCTAATGCTATAAGCTCTAAAACGTAACAGGCAAACTGTAGCACTTTCTTCCCCTGTTGCAAAGAGATAACGCACTTCGATGACGTGCGTCTATTGGGACTGCAGAAGGATTTCTCGATGTCACCACAGCCAGATTGCAAAAGACAGGCACTATTAACTTCTCACGCTGTTCTATTTCTCTTTTCATTATTCCTATTGCGTATAACAATCAGCGGTGATAGAAGGAAGAAGGAGTGCACCCCTAATACGATACACATGCGAGAAGAATGCACCTTTCCAGGAGTTGGCGCCCGCCACGTATTGCGCCTGCAAAACATTATGAGAAGCCAGAGCAACGGCGGAGGGTCATCTGCTCACGCAAGCGTTTACTCACCTCGTGTCCCGCAGTGTGTGGGCGTACGAATTCATCGTTGCGGGAATATCGTGCGCAATAACCCTGTTTCAATCTGCACATTCAGAAGAGGCACAACCCAGAGCAAAGTGGAGTCATTGAACACTACTACATTTGGCTTATTATAGACCCGAAAAAACGCTCACATGGCCGCGAAAAATTTTACTCGGCTTTACTCGGCTTTACTCGGCTTTCGCTGAGCTTCGTTATTTGTATTTCCACGTAGAGGAAGATTTGCACAGTTGTTTTATTTTCAGCATGACCGTAAAGCTTCATTGTTATTTATTTATTTCATTTATTTATTCAATACTGCCAGGCACCCTTTGGCAGCCAGGACGGGAGTGGTACAGTGCAAAGTTTGAATACAAAGTTTACACGCGACCAGTAACACGGTCCGCGGTACACACGGAAGCAATAATGCAGTAAGCTTTCCTTGTCTCAACCGTCCACTAGCTTGAAATGCATTTCCGATGGAGGCGGAAATGTTGTAGGCCCGTGTACTCAGATTTGGGTGCACGTTAAAGAACCCCAGGTGGTCGAAATTACCGGAGCCCTCTACTACGGCGTCTCTCATAATCATATGGTGGTTTTGGGACGTTAAACCCCACAAATCAATCAACCACTAGCTTGAAAATTACTGGTCTACATTTGTTTTCCTTTTTTCTACCTATCCTGTGAATACAACCTATTATGACGTTGTTCCCTTCTAGTATTTCACCAAGAATGTCGTTCGATACTATCTGCTCTAGCAACTCCACCCTTTCATCCTTCATCTCTTTGACACCGTACACTGTCAAATTACCCCTCCGACTGCGGTTTTCCAAGTCGTCGATTATATAAACGAGGCTGTCCACTTGTTGTTGCAGTTTGTATACTTTAGTGGTGTAACTTGTTACGGTGCCATATAGTTCATCTGGCTTTCTCTCAATGGCTGAGAGCTTATCACAAGTTTCACTCAAGCGTTGTGAGGCGGTACCTGAACTTTCTTTGAGTAAACGTATACTTCATGATGGGCACTATCATTCGTGATAGGATTTCGCGCGATATGCAGTGGAAGACCGTGGCAATTGGCGTACGGTAATCAAGGTCAAAATCCCCCCCCCCCCTTTAAATGGGTTCGAGACCCACTATGCTGTGCAGTTTGAATACTAATTGGTTGGTTCAAAAGTGCGTGTGAGAAACTTTGCACTTGGGATGCTGAAAATAGTATAAACGAGCCACCAGCACGTCCACATTGCGGTCATTAGTAGAGTGAAATCGGATGCGGAGATCGCATGATTACGGCGCAGTGTCACGCTACAAAAAGCGAGAATACTCAGCACATTTTACTTCGCATGCGGTATTTGTTTTCAAAGAGTGTAAGAAATGCTTTCTCTGCGTAGTTTCTTCTTTCACGACTGTGAGTTGGAAATTAACTCATGAATTTTGGACCTGGCATCTCAAAAGGTCGTGACTAGTAAAACAACGGAATAAATATATAACAGACCCAGCATTAGTGTGCATATTCTGTACAATATTCTATTTTACAGTTATAGCTCCCGTAAGCTTTTGTTTTAATAGAGTTTACCATTGGGCTATTTTAGTAATTTGTCGTTTATATAGATGCTTCTCCAAGCTATGGATAACATACAACTGTTTCTGTCACCTTTGCCGAAAGGGTCATCGACAAAACACCTGAAGAACTTGTCATGGACGTATTTAGAAAGGAAACTTCCACAGATGAACATTATTATGCTGCTAATAAGCACTCATTATCAGAGCACAGATTGTTTAGGCCAGAAGACATTGATAAGCGATGCTCTGCAAGGCAGTTAGTGGAGAGCCCGTGACTTTAAAATCAATGATAGAAGTGTCATTCAGTGTAGCGCTTACCTCAGCTGGCAACATGTAAAAGAAGATGATGGCGAGTTTCGCTTTTATCGATAATAATGAAACTAATACAATCACTCTTTGCCTTGACACAAGGAAACAAAAAAATGAAATGGGCGAAGCGAAAATATGTGAAACTTCGAGGTTTACAAATAACCATCCAGTAGACATCAAAATAAACACTATATGTAACAGTGCTATAAAAACTCACAGGGCTCCTTATGCAATCTTCCAAGACCACTTGGAGGCGAAAGCCATCTTCTTCTTTTTGTTCAGTCAATGTATTGGTCCTTCCCACCTTGCTGCAAAAGTTTTCTGCTCCCACAGTGCATGGCTTTGCGCTGGTTATATGACTAGAGGTATTTCAAAGTTTATGCAATTCACCTGGTTCTGCTCAGCCTCCGTGATTGGTGGGCCGATCACAGGGGCAGTGCAAAGCGACGATGTTTTGTGATGACGTGAACATGAGATCTTTACGATGACCTTGCACATTCTGGTGTTCCGTGATGTCACGATGACGTCCTATGGTGACGCCATCACGCGATAGTTTTTGCATCAATGTTGTTGACGCCGCCGCCGAGGGTGCCGAAGCCACCGAAAATATTTTTTTTGTTTTTAGGCAACAACCTCGGATGCTTCACCAAATGTGAAACTTTATTCACCGTTTGCGTCCAGGGTCATCGGCGTCGAGTGAGCGATAAATTCATCACGTGATGGCAACATATCTAATGTCAGACATCGACCAAAATGTGACATCATTAAACCGTCACGTGACGACGTAACACGTCATCGTATAACATCCGAGCTTGGTAAAAGACAGTCTAATCATGGAGGCAATTCAATATCAGTTTTACACTGCCTCCGGTTTTGGAGGCAATGGGAAACCTCATTAAGTGCAGCAAGTTTGATACACGTCAAACAACCACAGGTGGTCAAAATTTCCGGAGCCCTCCACCACGACGTCTCTCATAATCTTATGGTGGTTTTGGGACGTTAATACCCACGTATCAATCAATAAATCATGAAATCCCATGACAAGCAAGCAAACTAACAGCTAGATAAATTGCGCCACAAAATTATGGAAGTGCTTTTCAACGCTTTCCTGCGCACATACGGAGAAGTAGCAGATGAAAGTAGGTGTGCGCCGCCCTTATGAATCTGCACGCATGCGCCACATTCACAAATCATGCGGCCAGTTAGCGCTGCGTGGCACGTCGGCCACGAGCTCACGTGTTCCCTCTAAGAAAGGAGCATACTGTATGAGTGTCCGTACTAAATATTCCCAACTCGTTCCTCTCTATATTAAAGGTGTCATGTGTGCTTCTGACTTGGCGTAAACTCGGGCCTTAAAATAAGAAACGCACGGGCAGTACGTTTCCAGAACAGGCATTTTTACTTCAAGGTCGGTAAAGATTTTGCTATTGGCGATTAGCACCGCGGACGTCTTGTATTACACTTGTTCTGTTGGTTGAGAAAAACGAAAGAAATGCTGTTGCATTGCTTAGTGCATTGGTTTTGTGCATAATATTTTCATGCCGATGTTCCTATCACTTTATTGCAGAAGTATAATTTTGCGCCACTACAAAATATACCGATCCAATGACCGGCAGTGACGTAGAAGCGCCCAGAGAGGCTTTATTCTAGACCCCGTACAAAAATTTTTTTCTGGTCCTAAGTTGTAGGAGCGACTACGCACCACTGAAAGAGAGGCCAGGACAAAAAAAAAAACGCCATTCCTTGAGTCGGTATCAAGAGATGTTTGTGAAACGAAATATTTTGTTTTCTCTTGCAGTGGTCATTACTCTGATATTATGCTGAAGAAAATACTTGTGACAGAAAAATAAACTATCATCCATAACTACGAGTCTATGACAGCAGATGTTTGAAAGAGTATAAATAAAACTGAAGGAACTTAACAAATGAGTAGGAACAGTTTCTCTGCAAGTTCTAGATGGTGTGTGGGTGTGTGCGCGTGCGTGTGTGTGCGTGTGTATGTGAATCAAGAATGAATAATTTTTACGTTATTTATTTTGTCATTTTGGTGGTCCATTCAATTTTGCATTTATACATCGACCACATACACGTTCGATAGCGCACATTCTTTCACTTTTTCTGGGGAGTAATGGCTCTGAGATAAATGATTGATTGATTGATATGTGGGGCTTAACGTCCCAAAACCACCATATGATTATGAGAGACGCCGTAGTTGAGGCCTCCAGAAATTTCGACCACCCGGGGTTCTTTAACGTGCACCCAAATGTGAGCACATGGACCTACAACATTTCCGCCTCCATCGCAAATGCAGCCGCCGCAGCTGGGATTCGAGCCCGTGACCTGTGGGTCAGCAGCCGAGTACTTTAGCCACTAAGCCACCACGGCAGGGCGAAGATAAATGTCTAAACGCTTTCAAGCGTAATAAATTACAGAAAGCCGCGCTTTTTTGTCGCAAAAGGTTGAATAAAGGTATTAAGCATGTAAAAATCTCCTCGAACATCTGATCTTTTAACGGGAGACGATGGTGGCAATGAATTTCCAGCCTCCCGTACTTGCGCGCCCTTGGCCAAAATGAGGGACGTCACGGCGGCGGTGAGCAGGCCTGAAAATATTTTTCTAGGTAGTATTGGTCCAAGGCGCCTGCGGAACACGTAGCTACATTTAATAAGAACAATTACTGGGTCAAAGCAATCGTAACAGCAAAGGAAAAAAAAACTGGTGTTCGTGTTAATACCTGGAGTAACTTCTTATACCGACAATAAAAAAAATACGCTGAACAAAAATGATGGCAGTCTGCCACCAGCATACGCCTGGTGTCTCGGCAACGTTATAAAATGGTCCTAAGCCCGCTTCGCTTGGCAACATTACTGTGAACAAAGTTAAGGTACGGTAGCCGAAACGTAAGTGTTTTATGCTTCAAACGTGTTCGTTTTCGCCGGAGCTCTTTCCTTACATTCGTTTTAAAACCCATGACGATTAGACTACGAAAAAGAGGTAGAATAATCATGGAAGAAAGGCAGGGACGTTAACCAGGGCTGAGCCCGGTAGGCTACACTGCACGGGGGAAGGGGGAGGGGCGAGGAAAGTTGAAAAGTCGCGGAGCCGGCGTAACAGTTTAACGTTTGACATTCCCAAGGACGAATCAGACCGGTGTCATTGAGAAAATGCAACAGCGCTTTCGACGCCTTTCGGACCTGTGATAAATGTGCAGCCCCATGGTCCCAATTTCTTCGCGACAGTGAAAGCGCTTCCACCCCGTTGATGTACAAAAATGCGAAGGTACAGACTTTCGTTTGCGTATGTTGTGCCGTAACACAAAAAGGTGTAAAATGGTTGCACAGCGGTTGCACTCGGCGTTGTCGACCATTTCAATCTTAAATGAGTAGGCGTTAGTGAAAGCTGCGTCTAGATTCAGACGTCGCAACACTGTACATTCTCAAGAATTCAGGACACCTGAACGTGGCGCCATCTCTCAGTGCTAGGAATGGAAACCTGCCAAGCTAAATGGAAAATAGACGAGAAAATTCATATCTCCAGAAAAAAAGCTACATATCAAAAACGACTCCGAGGTATTCGTTGCATAGATCCCCTGGTACATTTTGGCGAAATTGCAGTATCGCACTACAAAGCGTGTGGCTTCCCAGGACAATTGAACACCGCCTATAGAAACACATGTGACCCCATTGTTCAATATCAGACGCTGTGGGAAGCCATGCGGTTTGTAATACGACACGGTAATTTTACCAGACTGTTCAAATACGCCTCTGCTGTAAAAAAACCCGGAGTCGTTTTCGATAGCTGGCTTTTTTTCTTCAGATATAATTTTTTCACTTTTTCCTCACTCAGTTACGACAAGCCACCACTGCGGCCTACGAGAGATGGCACTACCTCCACATGTTCCCAAATCCTGGTCATGCCTTCCTCCCGGAAAAGACTTAGTAGTAGCCGAGTATTAGATATGCGTACAGAGGATAGATTGCCACTTCTGTAGCGTCATGTTCTGGGGCAGCCTACGTAAGTATTGAGACGCGTCAATCTTAGATAAAGGTACAGAAACAAGCTTTCTTTCTACGTGAGCTTTTCTGGCAGCATCAATGGTGAAATCGTTGCCGGAGATACCGCAGGACTTGGTATGTACTGGAACACAGTGCTGTGCACTTTTTCAATCGCATACACAAGTTGTTCGTATGATTCATGACGAACTCTGGACGAAAGGCATTGTAGAGCCATATTTGAATCGCAAAACACTGCCTAAAGATTATCTGTATGTTGCTTGATCTCATCGGTGGTACCTCACAAGGCAACATTCTTCGAACCAGTTGATGTGCTCATGTGGCAAAGTTTGCAGATGAGGTTTTTGTGTCGTGATAGGAAGCTGTTCCAGGTGATATACACATGCGTACAAGATCAGACTAACGCCTAAAGTTATCGGTCTAGCTAAATATTGAAGTAACTCATGAAAACGATACCGTGAATGTTCACGTCAACTCACTTAAAAGAGAAAAAAAAGGAGACAATCGCACTACAAAACCTCCATTCTAGCGTAGCAGTGTTCTATAGAAATTGTTCACGGCTACGCACTAAGAAAGAAAGTACTGGCGGTTGCAAAAGAACTTTTTCAGTAGCCCTCGTTCACTTTATTTTAGGTCAATATTTTCAGTTCCTTATTCTGATTTCCTTTTTTTATTTAAATGTGAAATTCACAAATTCTCATTCACAGGAGAGTCTGAATACAGGTCTTCTTTCACTGACAGTTAGCAGGTGAGCTGTAGCTGATGAGCTTCGGCTACTTTTGCTGCTAGTGGAATACAGCTACTCTTTGAAATGACAGTCAACTAAGCTAAGTGGAGGGTCGTCACCTGATAGCAAATAGATGACAAAAAACGAGCGAGAAGAAACCAACTGACGGTGTATTAGGTGGGAATGATATCTCGTGCTACATTTGTATCGGCCCCCAAAATGCTTTTCGTGTTACCATGTGGGTTATCCCGTGAAGGATGATAGAATAAGCCGTCATATTAGATCCAAGATCAGAACCGCACCGTTCCCCCTTTTTTTTTCGTTTCGCTCTCTCCTTGTATTTACGCTCTAGTCTAGGCTGTCGATTGAAAATACAAAACGGCACTAAATAATTGTACATTTGCCTCACGTCTTCGCAGTTTACGAGCTTTCGCAATCACTAGTTTCTTCTTTGCGGCTGCTGCTGTTTCGTGGATCCGTTGGTGCCAGCGATAGTGTAATTGTCCTTGCTCGCTGGAAAAAAAGTATAGGGCACGCCGCAACAGTGGTGCAGTGGTGCACGTAGTATACATACGCTGTGCGCCATGGTGAATGTGGGGGGAGCCTAATGAATGCGCAGCAGGCAACTGACGTCTTCGAGTTTCGTTTCACCTTGCGCCATTCTTCTATTTTCTACGACTTCTTCTTTCTGGTTCACAGCGAGTCCGGCTCTTTTGTTTGCACGGTGGCTCATTTCAAAATATTGCATTTTTCATTAAGTTGTTGGTGTCTATTTTGCTACATCTGAGTCAGTAAATGACGTGCGTGACAAAAATGTTCAGATAGATATGTTATTCGTACAAAGTTGTTCGCGTAACGCAGTATATTGAAACCGGCCTTACGCAACACCTCTCGTCAAAGTAGCCGCCCTTTTTTGTGGTATTGTCTTGTACTGGCTTGAGTCTAATCATGTCGCTAAGCTGCCACCATTTGCACCTACACTACAGCACTCGAATGGTCTTTAATTATTGCCTACAGGTGGTGGAGCAGTGGCCTACAGGTACCAATTTACGTGAACTCAGAACAAGACAGCTCTTTGTTGTGTTGTGTTCATGTAACTCGATCCAGTAGGTTACACCATGGATATGTATGCTATAACTAACTGGCCTCTAATATAGAACAACTGGAACCTATTTCAGAAGGATGGCGATTGAGAGAGTTGGTCGAACTCCATGATGCGTCAAAGAATTGTTGGTCAGCTACCGGCTCGTAATAAGATCACGTGCTACGTGACGACAATAGGCGACGCTGACTAACGCTTCCATGTTTAATGCACATACATATCCCATACAGTGGATGGGGAGATAGCTGCCGTGGTAGCGCAGTAGGTATAGCATCGACCACGTTATTCTAAGGTGGCAGGTTAGGATCCTGCCTACGGCAAGTCATCTTTTATCACGTTTCTTTCTTCACATTTACATTAACGATACTTCTAACCATATCCCCTATTTTCTCCGTGGCATAATTGTCTGTCATATCTCAATATTATTGTTTCTAACGAAAGAAAACAGAGCCCTTTATCCTTACCCAGCTCTATAACTGCAAAGGCTATTACCGTTTTTCTAAAACACGACGACATTTTTCATCTCTTTTGGTACAAAATTGACTCGGCGCTGTGTCTGTGGGCCTCGTCTATCCTTTAGTCCCATCTAGGGCGCTGTTTGTTTCTAGCTCAGAAAGGCATCGCTTGCAGCACAACGCTACGTAAAATTCCACTCACACACAAAAAGAGGTGCCCCTATCACGGCTTTTTTGATCATGCGCCTCCCCCTTCCCCATCATGCAGCGAGACATTGCTTCCCCCACGAGACAAAATTCTGCTGAGGGCAATGTCCTGACCCCCGCTTTTTCTCTTGTTTACCAAGCTTAACAAAAGGATACGAATAACTTTTGTTCCCAGGACCTGTTTTTTTATTTTTTATATAACTGCGACCTAGCCCGCTACAAGCGTGTCCACAGGCGAACAGAAAGCCGAATACTGTGAAAATCGCGTTACCTCGTGAGCCAGGTCAGCACAAATACATGCCGTGGCGTTCAAATGAAAAAAAAAATAACGACGAAAGAACCCAACGCGATGCTTCTTTCGCCTCGAAACAAGCAAGCGTGGAGAAACGCGCCGCATTTGGGTGGCCACTAAAACCAGCGGGCAATGGACGCCCTACAGAAGCAACACTGCACATCGCTATGGCGGCAGGCACCATGCCCCGTTCGTTAGCCGTAAAATGACAAAAATATGCTTGTGGCACTTCATTTTTATAGTTATTTTAAAACGTATGGCCTTTTTTTGTTGTAACACGCGCCTTACGCGAACAATTTTATTATTAGCCTCGTTAGCAGGCGAGCAGCGTGTTTCTGCTTTGAAGCTCGTTCTTGTCTTGACCAAGCAAGACAGCCTGAGCATCTATGAAACGTGAAGGCTGGCTTGGGCGTTTTGAATTCCGCTGCTTGCTTCACGCCAGCTTGCTCAAGTCAAGTCGAAGGCGCGAGCCAAGTAACATCTCTGCATTCGGGGGTTAGGCTTATTTTACAGATAAGGCTATTGTCGAGAATGCTTGCTCAACAACATACGTTGTTTCAAATGTCAGAAGCATGTCCACTGCCTTATCTTCGAAAAATATCTTCAAACAGAACAAATGTACAATGGGCTAATTTAAAGCCTTAGAGATTCAAGTGCAATAGTTGAATCGCGCAACCAACTTTTGAGGTCTGGCTGGCTACAACGTGTGGGTGGGAAGCCCAGCTGGCGAGTGTTTGTTATGCACTGAAAGGCGCTTATTGACCCCCGAGCGTGTTGTAATGGAGGTCCTTTAGACCCATCGCGTTTCGGGTTTCCCATTTAAGTGACTTGGTGAGTGCGGAACGAGGGCACCCCTAGGACGGGCCTGCGCAACGCTTAGGTTCCGCGGGACCCATTTTGAGATGCTGATTCCTAAAATATTGTAGCAAACGAAACATGCGGTCATTGCTTGATCGCTTTTCTTTCTCTTTTTTCTCTGTCTGCTCATTAAGAATATTCTTTAAAACTATATCTCAGACACAGGAATGGGTATGCCGCGGCGTACATATACAATACAAATAACCTCATTAGACTTCATGGAAGGTATTTCCTTCACAGTCTTCCGAGTTGTTCTCTGTGCAAAATCATCCCAACTCTTTAAGCCAAATATCAAAAATACTCATTGCTTGATGTTCAGCTGGCATTCATTTATTTTTCGCCATGAAAAATTTTTATTGCACTATGGTGAAGAATTAAAATATGCTTATATTTAAATTGTGATAGTACAGTATCGCGCCGCTGGCACTCAGTTCGTCGTAACGTAGAGCCAGCACAAAAAGCTCAAGGCAATAGTTATATGCACAGAAGGGCAAGAGGAGGGCAGCAGTCCTTTTTTAGGCCCCTAGGCGAGGCACCAAGCTCATAATTTTTCACTAGGACCTGTTCATTCACTTTTTTTTAGCATGCAGTGTTATGGCGACGCAGGCTTGACGATAAAAGTGGCCGAGGACACTGGACGTTGCATTCCAAGAGTTGACTAATACGTACTCTTTGACCTTCAGTAAGCCAAGGACCAAAGGCAGACAGACCTCTTTGGAAAGCATGCCACTACGTCATTTTCATTTTTTTCTTATTCATTGCGAAGCTTGTTTTCGTTCAGACTCGACAACAGAGGAGGAAAAAAAAGGGGGGGGGGCGACACACTGCCTCCTGCTATGCAGAACCTTGTGGCACGCCTATGCTAAACACGTCTAGAAAGACGCCCTTTCCTTGTTCGATTTCAAAGCGATAGTGTTCAAGAGCTCAATCCGCAGAAATTCCGGTGTCAGAATTGTTCGTTCTGAGCGAAAAATCATCATTTTGTGGGTGACCAAAAATGTACAAAGATGTAAGTAAAATAAATAATATAGAATTCCCAATCTCAGTTGGGTTTGATCGCGGTTCGATCGCGTGACAAGCGGATGTTCTACCACAGAGCCACGTGACTGCCGCGAAATACAGTAAAAAAAATACTTCATCTGCTTGAAATCGTGGGCAAAGCAACTTGCATGCTTTACAAACACACGCACTTTTTTATACATGATTTATAACGCAACATGTAATATTGCTGTAATAGTGCCTGGTACAAGCGTACATCGCGATTGCGGTTGAAAACATAGGATTATTTTGACCTATTTTATTTATTTATTTACTTATTCAGATACATACAGCACCCAACAGGCATTATAGTAGGGGGTTAAAGCAGGCCACCCACTACAAAAGGCACACACGTTACTGCGAGTTCTCTCTTAAGGCCACGTAGTGGGTGCATAGCAAGCTCGAAGACATTTTACACGCACGATTGACGCGTGGTTTAAAGCACGCTACGCACTTCACAGAATGCAGCCGTTTGCGAAAGCTTCACTGACGCAAGCCATTTGGAATTCAGTATGCATTAGAGACAGGAAATCACTATCGCGTTCAGCTCTTAAAGGTGAAGCTTTAGAGTTTCCCGACTTTTTAACGAGTTTCGCTAAACCTCCAAAGAAGGCTCCATGGTATATATGCCATTCGTGTGTTGGGGACACCGGTATTCCGTTTCTGTTTTCTTCATTATAGTGCGCCATCAACTGACTCCATTCATAAAGTGTCGCAATATTTCATTTTCTTCCGATGGCAGTGATTTCATTCCAAACACAGACTCACGACGCCCTCAAACAATCAACGAGTGACCGTGCCCGAACAGCAGGCATTTTGTCAAAACACAATGCGGGCTGTGGTGCGGGCTTTTACGTGGTTCACCCGTGCTTGTCTCTATCGTGACACACCCAGCTATTACAGGGCAACAAAAAAAAAGGGATAAGGATACCAGCCTCAACGTGCCCTGGACTACTGACGGCCACGCCTTCGCTTAGTCAATGACCTTCATCGGCACCCAGCTGCGCCGGCGAGCGCCAGAGGCAAAAGTCAGTCAGCGGTAGCGCCGCGCCTTATTTTATGGAGGTCGACTGCAGCGACTCAGACGGCCAATGGTGGGGAGATTTGGCTTAGTGTTGCGTTGTATGAAAACCGGGAAGTGCTCTGCACATTTAAGACATATGCGATTCCAGGTTTAAAAGGACACTAAAGCAAAACACTGAAAAGTGTATACATATAAACTATGATTTCGTAATTCTGCTATCAATTTCGTAAGCATAGTTTAATTACTTCGAGTCAATAATTCCTGATGTCTGTGACGATGTGTGTGCATACTTGCGTCACATCTTTACTTTAATGCACGAAACGTGTGTCTGAGAAGAAAGTGACTGGAACATCAGTTCGTTATTATGGAAAGTCCGATGATGAATCTCTCAAAACTCGTGCCACTTTCCCTTTTCACTCAAAGTGCATGTGCCTTGCAAGCTCGCGGAATGTATAATGCATCAGTTTTAATAAGTCATGTAATTATTAGAAACTTATTCATTAAATAGTAGCTAATTTTTAAAACACACACACACACACACACACACACACATATATATATATATATATATATATATATATATATATATATATATATATATATATATATATATATATATATATATATATATATATATATATATATATATATATATTTATATATATATATATATATATATATATATATATATATATATATATATATAAAGAAGTGTATACCTAAGGGCTCATTTTTCCGTATTTTTACACAAAATTAATGAGCTCTAACAGACAATAACGCCAAGGAAAGTATAGGGGGAGATATTAGACAAAATTATAATGTAAATGTGAAGAAAAGTGGGTGAAAACATAACTTGCCGTGGGCAGGATCCAAACCTGCGACCTTCGAATGACGCGTTCGATACTCTACCGCAGAGCTACCACGACAGCTATCCCCCCAACCACTTTATTGGGTTTATATTTGAATTAAACGTGGGAGTGTCAGTCAGCGCCACCAGTAGCCATGGCGGCGAGTGTGGCACACTCTTTTGAGCCCGTTTGGTGTCACGTAGCACGTGGACTTGTTACGAGTGGGCACCTGACCAATAGTCCCTCGTATACAACCTAAAGGCACTAAGTCTGCCAGTACGAGACCCTCGTTAATGAATAAGGAAAGAAGTGTATGCCTAAGGGCTCGTTTTTCAGTGTTTTTACACAATATTAATGAGATCTAACAGACAATAACGCCAAAGAGAGTATAGGGGGAGATATTAGACCAAATTTTAATGTAAATATGAAGAAAAGTGGGTCAAAAGATAACTTGCTGTGGGCAGGATCCGAACCTGCGACCTTCGAATGACGCGTTCGATGCTCTACCACTGAGCTACCACGACAGCCATCCCCCAACCACTTTATTGGGTATATATGTGAACGCCAAACAGGCTCAAAAGAGTGTGCCACACTCGCCGCCATGGCTACTGGTGGCACTGACTGACACTCCCACGTTTAATTCACATGTAAACCCAATATAGGGGTTGGGGGGATGGGTGTCGTGGTAGCTCAGTGGTAGAGTATTGAACGCGTCATTCGAAGGTCGCAGGTTTGGATCCTGCCCACGGCAAGTTATGCTTTCAACCACTTTTCTTCATATTTACATTATGATTGGATCTAATATCTCCCCCTATACTTTCCTTGGCGTTATTGTCGGTTAGATCTCATATATATATATATATATATATATATATATATATATATATATATATATATATATATATATATATATATATATGCTCACGGCTGGTTATTTTTTCATCCACTTTTCTTTCTTCTTATTTACATTCCATTGGTTCTAATAACTTCCCCTGTACATTCCTTGGCTTACTGTCTGTTATATCTCCATAATATTGTGTTAAAACACGGAAAAACGAGCCCTTAGGTATACACTTCTTTCCCTTATATATATATATATATATATTTATATATATTTGTATATTTGATTTGTTTTGCTAGCAATATCCACCACTTAAGCTAATCGAGCCGTAGTTGATTGATATGTGGGGTTTAACGTTTTAAAACCACCATAAGATTACGAGATACGCCGCTGTGTAGGGCTCCACAAATTTCGACCATTGGGGTTCTTTAACGTGCACCGAAATCTGAGCCCATGTGCCACAGCATTTTCGCCTCCTTCAAAAATGCTGTCGCCGCCACCGGGATTTGATCTTTCGACCTGCGGGTAAGCAGCCGAGTACAATGGCCAATAGACCACCACGGTGGGGCGAAATCTAGCCGAAAGGCTGCAGTAATGTTCTCTGCCGAAATTTTCAAATGCTCTAAAACTACGCTACAGACAGCACCTCGAAAAACGGCTCCGTTTACTTCACTCACATCGATGCTTTTCACCTCGCCTCGCCAGGTCATAGAAGGAAGTTCAGTGCACGGCCATCTAAGTACTGAAACATTTATTTGAATACAATAGCACATGAAGACGAATAACAACGCAGCAAGTGTGTATAGCCATTTTTGCGTCTGCTTTGAAAGTCAGTTCTGTACTTATGACACCAGCGGACTTCGTTAGAAAAAAAAGGAAGAACTTTTCTCAGTAGTCCTGCACGTTTATCGCCGTCCCCTTTTATTCAGTCGCTGTTAGGTACTCTTCATGCCATGAAGATGTTCGTTTTGCGTATGTGCCGCCTTCAGGGCAGAATGCAGCAAAGTCGTTTCGCACACTTGCTCGTAGCCGTTGTCTTCGGGGTGTGCAAACTCTCCACTGCCCTGAGAGCACTCCGGTAAACGTTATTTGCAAATACGGCTGCACCCTGGTCTAAGCAGAAGAGTGCAGTTTTACTAAGAAAGGGGGAAAAATAAGCAGAATAAAGCAATGGAAGGGAGGTGGGTACTATTCTTGAGTACCACAGGTCCGGCCGTTCACTGGACGTGACCCACAAGTGGCAGTTGATCCTCCCGGGCGGAGCTGGCGAGTTGTGTAACCTGAATGGCGGGCAACGTAACTGGCATGTTTGTGGTTGGGCACCACAATTTAAAACTCACAAACAGTAAATCTTAGGTGAATACTAATCTCGCGGAATCACTAAAAGTATTCTTATCACCCGAAATTCGTACCGCCAGAAATATACACATGCGACAAAAGAAGTAAGGTGTATGTTTTGTTTTATAGTTTGTCGGGCCTGCAGCATTGTCACGAACGGCTCTGAACTGCTGGAACTAGATTTTTAAGACATCATAACTATCGTTTCCCCTCGTAAGTGTACCACGGGTGTGCAATTCATATACCAGACGTGTTGTCACCCGCTACAGCTAATACCCCTTGCTAGTCTTAGTATGCTTTTTGCATGACACTTGAGCAGCGTGGCAAAATCGATTGAGTAACGCCGTGAGGTACGATCTCTTTTGCACATGATATTTGAAGGCCAGTAAATTTTTTTCAACCGCTGTTCTATGTTACCATTTTCTTATTGTGATGTGTCGGCGAAGTTTTTCGAAGATTCTCGGCCACACCCACACAATCGGAGAGTTGTTAGGCGTGGGCATCCCCAACATTTCGGCATATTGATGTTGTGAGTTTTAGTTCGTTGAACAAGACTCGCTGCTTCTTCTTTCACTCCTCGTGCACCTTTCATAGGATGTATCTTAAAGCAGAAGGGATAACTGAGCAACTCGGACACACACGTACTAGCTAGACACAGTGAGCAGAATTCACACCGAAGTACAAAACGCACAGGCTTCTACCAAGGACGTCGTCAGTGTCACCTGTCAGTTATTAACGCGAGAGCACTAAAAAGTTCGTCATCATTTCGCACAAATTTCAATGCCTGCGTCATTGATTGTGAGCGAAAACTCAGCGTTGTCCGTGATCAATATATCGAGAAAAATTAAAAAAAAATCAAATATATTTGGTTCGAATGAGAATATAGCTCATGCCTACTGGTTGACCAGAACGTGTTTTAACACAGAGCTAGATCATTGCTTGAAACTAGTTAAAAAAACGATATATGAAAGCCATGCACTGGGAAGAGTCTCCTGAACGCATGTAAAACTGAGTGGCAGAAGCGTAAAATTACGCATGATGTTGGACTCGCTCGCTGGATTCCGTGCCGACCGATTATGCCCTCGCGATCTCCGATTACAGTGCAGCTCTGGCCGACTGGGTTAGTCCTACGCCACCTCCTGACACGGGTCCCCTACGAAGACGACAGCGTAGCTCTGGCCGACTGGATTAGCCCTACGCCATCTCCTGTGGCCGACAAGAGCTCTCGCCAGTGGAGCCCCGTCCTCGGACTCCTCCAGCCGTGTCAATCTTTACTGTCTTCTCCTTACTTCCGTTGCTCCCTGTCCCTGAGCCTCGCTCTCTCCTTCCTCTCTCTTTTTCTCTCTACATTTTAATCTTATCCTTTTATTCCGTTTTCTACCCCCATCCCTCGTGAGCTACTGTGGAGGTGTCCTCCCCCTGAGAGACAGTTAGGAGCTCACTTCTCTCTTCTTTTCATTTATAATCACTCCCCCGCTCCACACAAGATGTTAAAACATCAATTTTGGGTGTTTTAAAGGAACAATATTTACAAGGCACTCATACATTTTTAGTCACCATCGGGATCAATGACAACATCAACAAAATGAGCAGCTGCGCGTGTTTGCGCTTTGCCTCAGGGAAGCGTGGTGGGCTCTTCTCAGTTTCGCGAAAGGAATAGTTATAGCATAGTGACCATTGTGCAACTGAGCTTGCAGAGGGCATCTATTAAACAAGTTCAAGGTTTAACACTAACAAACGAAGGTATTTTGTATTCAAAGCTATGAAGAAGCCACGGAGGAGTCATTCATTCGAATTAATGAAGACAATAAATTTGGCAGCTCGTGCGAAAGCCTGAACGCTTTACCATAAAGTATTTGTGATCGTGTGCATATGATTTCGAGAGTCCTAACGTTCGAAAAATCTAAAATATATGCTGTGTGTATGTGTGTTTTTGGGTTAAGATATAATTTCATAGAAAATTTTGCAGTATTGGAAGTAATTGCATTAACAGGTGCTTCATTTCACAATAAAAAAATGAGGTGGAGAAAAAGTAGCTTGCGTAGCTCCTGCAGCCTCCAAAGGGCACTCTGGCGAGATTACCGTGGTGCAGCAGTACAAGGCCTGTTACAGCCGTGCAGTGCAGCCTTCTTATTGGGATAAGTAAAAAGCAAGTAAATAAAAATAAATAGTGAAAAAACAGGATCGTCAGCAACACTATAACTCATTTTAATTAAGAATACAAATAATGAGAGCACAGTGGACGACTTATATTGCAAAATGAAGCACCGAATTTCAAAAAATTGAGTATTTGCAAGAAGTAATGTCCGATTAGCGTCAAATTTCCTCCCCCCCCCCCCCCCCCAAAAAAAAAAATAAACTTCGATAACGGTGCCTCAGGTATCGAATTAGTTTGGCCCATCACAACGATTGAATGTCAGGACATAGGAAAACCTACGGCTACGCCGAATGAAAATAGCCGGAACATTTGATATATTGAACATCTGGCAACACGAAGCTTACTCTCGCTAAAGGGCACATTCCAGCTTGCATTCGAGAGACTGAGTGGTGAGATTAGAAGAGCTTTGCGTTGAGCGAGTGTTTTTACATTTTGCCATCACGTCTTTCCCCAATGACATCGTCTCACGCCGCCAGTAACTCGAGTATACGGCTGCCGTTCGCTCCTCCACTCGTTTTGTTAGCACAGTTGATGCTGTAGAACTTGAGGGCCGGTCATTCTTCACAAGGTTTGCGATTATCAATGCAGTCAAACGTGCTTAGGAAAGAACTCTGACATCACCGCTGCGTAGAGCATTTCTAGAAGCTTGTTGAGTACAATAGCCAAAAACAAGGCCGTCAATAAAGGAAGGGTAGAGGATATGTATACAGCACCCGGCGAGTACGCAGAGCTGCGTATGAAGATTTCGAAGAATTGTTTAAATATATGCAGTACTTTTTCTTCTATAACCCGCCGCTGTATATTACCGCAGATCCCAAACTACGAAGCGCAGTAAAATACTAAAATGAAAAGAAAAAAATCTCACATATTGACGTAAAGGCGGGTTTCTTACATTACCATAAAAATCCACGGAAAAGGCAATATTTACGTAAAAGTTGTTCATTGAATGATTTGAGATATCATACTAATTACTGGGCTTTCTTTTTTTGCGAGTTTGATACATGTGGGTTTGACTGCATCTTCGCTTGTGAGACTGTAGATGAGCCATTGGCACAACAGCGGAAGCGCATGCCTGTCCAATTAGTGCATGCAGAGGTCATTTGAATATGCAAATTAACCTCTATGTGCCTCTTTACTACACACTAACGTCATCATTCGCTATATTTTTAAAGAAATAGCCCAGCCGATCAGTTTCTAGGTAGATGCATGTCTTATAGCACCATTCTCGCAATTACGCAGATCCTGTGCATCTCCGGAAAACTTGAAGTTATAGGTTTATTCAGTGAAGCATAGAAACAACATCGGCGAGGTTCGAAATACTTGGAAGTACAAAGAAGGCCCACATACCTCCCATAATCAGCCTGATAAAGTTAACTCTGTCTCGTATATATGCGTTATATCGTGAATCTGTGTGGGTATTTTACCATCAGGTGTACCGTGACGACTGCGCACGTTATCCAGGAGTAAGAAATAGGCCAGTAATTTTATTCCTATCGTATTTCACTTCTAGGGCCACAGTTGAAAACTCCATCATGTTACAAGAATTTTCGCAGAGCTCACGCTGACACCATTTATATGCATTTCACGCAGCTAAGAAATACGGAGTGGATGAAACGCAGGTTTGCGCTGAAGGTCGCCTTCACTAACCACTTGAAACACACCTAACGGCCAAGAAGTCACAGACATCTATACACTGTCACACGCCCGAAACACTGAAACACAATATATCATCTTGCGGTATATTTCTGGGACGAACGGCGCCTGAACAGTTGCCTCTGCCAGCTATTGGTAGCAAATGTATCCTCCGAGAATGCAATTAAAGCGCGCATAGCCTGAGGCTGCGCCTTAAAGCAAATATCGAAAGCCATCTTGGAGTATTTTTGCATTATCTACCTGCATATCCCCTTTCTTTCTTTTCTTCAAGTTTTATTTTTGAAAAGAAATATTACGTGCACTCAACTTCGAAACAAAACAATTCAAAAGCGAAGGGCACCACCTAGGTTTTACCGGACTATTCCTATCTAAAATAAACGATAGATTCCACCAGTGTTACAAATATCTAATACATTCATTACACGTACCTATTTCTCTAATAACTACTAATGGTTTTGCACGCGCGCGCGTTTGTGGTCGTCTGAAACGGCAACTACCACTCACATACCAGCTCAAGCGCGGGGTCGAACCATGTATCGCCCTTAGCTTTCTGACGCACAGAAGTGATGAAACCACCACGAGCATGGGGCCACTGCCTAATCTGGACCCAACAAAGAGCAAATTAAATGATGTGCCTTATGCCACAGCGTTGCGAAACAACCACCCCTTGTGGAGACAGCATTTTGCGTGATCTCGATTAAAATAACAAAAGAAAACTACAACCTTGCCAAAGTGATTCGAGATTTGTAGTGAACTGGAAAGATAGCCTTCGCATTTCCTCGTAGGTTAGCCGGGCAGCAGGACTCGGCAACCTTACTATGCTGAACGCCAATCCACTCCATTGCAAACTCGAACTAGGAATATATTATTATACCTGAGAAAAGACCGACGCTCCCGAAGTATATGTATAAATGCACAGATGATCGCTGAGCCGGGCTCCGTAACTGGACCCCTCCAACATCCGCGTGCTGATTTGGAACGAGTGAGCCGGAATTGGCGCGCACCCGCACGGCGAAAGCGCATGGCTCTACCCAGTGAGATTCAGGATTCAAGGCCGAAGGTACGCTATAGCATGAGAGTTCCACTTGCTGCGCAGTGGTCGACTGCAGTGAAGGAAGAGCTTGCACGCTCTACGCTCTAACAAACCGAGAAACACGTCCTGAACAACAACGATGCACTCGCATCGCTTCGCAGGTTCCGGAGCCCCCTCTGTTTGTACACTACTTGTATACATGCATGCTCCTTTAGGCGCGGAATCGGAACACGGTGAGCACTGCGACTATTAACGAACGCGCGCGTCCCCAGATGGGTGCGACTATACCCAGAGTGCGCCTATGCTTAGCTCCCGAATAAAAGAGCCTCGTTGTTGAAAAGGAACGCCTCGGGAAGAATTGGTGCAATTATAGGGGGCGCTGTGCAAGGCTTATTAAGGAGCGCGACTGGCTGCGCGACTGGCTTGTACGCTGGGAGGCAGGGCGGCGGCCCCCTTGCCAGGGTATGGCCGTCTGCCCGAAACAAAAACTTCCCCCTTACGCGACCCTGGGGGGCAGGGCATGCCGGGACAGACGTATAGATGATGATGGGTTGATGAGTTACGTAATACTCGGAGACAAAGCGCCTCCGGGTGCCGCGTCTCTTTCCTATCTGACAACGGCAAAAGCAGCGCGACAGGCCGTTTACTTCGCACCGCTGGTACATCCGTGTGCAGATTACCGCTGGGGCAATACTTCAAAGCTCAAATCCGCATGAATTGCGCGCTTGACAGTGTAGTCACATAGGCAAGCATTCACGATGGATTAGCGTGCCGTCTCTTTTTCTCATGTCTGGCTGGATATTATTAGTTTTTGTGCTTTCATAATTCTCTACGGTACAGTTTGAAAGGTATTGCGGATGCCAAAGGGCGGTTATTTTTTAATTGTAGATGTGGTGAGACTTGCCGCATGAAGCCGTTGAGTGTTTGAAATTGAATCATTACTCACTTTGAATGCCGGCACAATACATATGTGTGATCGTAAAGAGGAAAATAAAGGGTAGAAGGTTATTTCGGAAGAAGCACCGAATGCAGTCGAGTGGGGAGCAGGTGGTCATGAGACGCCATTGAACTTGGTATACAATCAGGTACCACGCGTCAGTCAAATTAAAAGCAACGACAAAAAAGAAATGCTCAAGTTTAATTCGTGCAGCGGTCGGGAAAACTATTATTGGCGTAGCGGGTTCCGGGCGGTCGGCTCCGCAGTACACTACATCGAATTAGCTTTCACAAAGTTGGAATCTGCGAAGCACCTTCGCGGCCCTAAGCAGAATGCGGCCTTCATGTTGGTGCTAAATTTTAAAACTCGATAAGAACTTCCTTTCATGTAATCGCAATTCTACTGCCACTACTACATTAAGCTGTTACAAATCATAATATCGTCTAGTTCCTACACGTTATATCACACTAGCTACAACCCCGGGAGCGTGTGACCAAGCACGCCGTAAGGTTTTACAATGGCGCCGATCATGACATTTATTCGTGTTATCAGGCAGGAGTTGGTTGTTCCTGTGAGTGCGCATCACCTCCAATAGCATTCATTCTCACCCGCATTTATTTTGGAGGTCATATTGACATTAAAAATGATAACGTCATGATTTATGTGTTGGCTTTAACGTCCCAAAACCACCATATGATTATGAGAGAAGCCGTAGTAGAGGGCTCCGGAAATTTCGACCACCTTGGGCTCTTTAACGTGCACTCAAATCTGAGCACACGGGCCTACAACATTTCCGTCTCCATCGGAAATGCAGCTGCCGCAGCTGGGATTTGAACCCGCGACCTGCGGTTCAGCAGCCGAGTACCTTAGCCACTAGACCACCGCGGCGGGGCGAGGGATTTTAGGAGGTAAAGTTGTTGTTCTTATTTACCTCTATTTGGAGGCTTGAATGGAAGAAGGTCAAGTTCTTCTGCTTCTCTTGAGAGCCTTAAAAACACCCTTTTATACGCAGTCGAGAAAAAGGTATTTCACGCGCAACATTGGTGTTTTGGAGACATTAATTGGTATTAATCATCGCAGGGACATATTAGAAAACGTACATTCACTCATTTACGCACAAACAGGACATTTGCATACAGGTACGCACGATACAAGAATCGAACTCGCGACCACACGCGCATAAAGCATAGACGATAACCATTACACCACAGCGCCACCACTACCTTGCATGGTTTAGCACGGGTTTATATGTATAAAGATGTCACTAACGCGTCGGCGACACTTCAAACATTTGTTCTCGTAGCAGCGGCATGTGTCAGCGCTTGTATAAGACCACTTCATAAACTGAAGGGTGTCATGCAGGCCACGGTGAACACCTTCGGCTTCGAACTACTCAGCTCGTCGTGTTGTGCCGCTAGAAACAGGGAAACGTGTGCCCACTTGAGCACTTCTACATACATCAACAGTGCTTCACTTGCCCGAAATTCATGGATGGAATCGTGACAAAAGGCATATTCAGACTACCGAACATTTGTCCATTCCATGGGCGTATGCTGTGGAGCTATTTCCGGTATTTCTGTCTCGACCTGCAAGCGTCCCATGGCAGCGGCGTGTTCTCAGCTGTTCGAGACCGCCTGTGTTTCCGTTGTAGATCGATGTCTGAGACTGCCGCCACACAGAATCCTCAGAGACGAGAACGAAACACTGAGCAACACATCTTTATCATTTCAAGACTCTGCCGCGACGGACTATGAGCGGCCAGCGTCAGAGCGACCAGCGCGAGTGTGCCATCCTCCATCGTTTTAAGTGCCAACCACTGGCACGCGTATGCTCGCGTCTACGCGTCAGAAGCGTCAAATGCGCCTCTCGGCGTCGGCGTCGGAGGGGCATACGTGAGGAGGCGCGAGGGATCAAGCTGGGCTTGATATTTTTGCCATGCGTACGCTACGTCACCACGCGTACAGCGGCACCAACCAACCAGGGGCTGCGCGCCAACCAACCAGAGGCCGCGATGACTCCGAATGCTGTGCCTAATGGCCGCCGCTTCGAAGGCACAGCCGAGTGCTGAAAGCAAGCATGAAAACTACTCCAAACGTTCCTGAATGACAGCTTCGTAATCTAGAACGACAACGACACGACGAACGACTGCGAGTGCTACCAGCGTGACGTGGTTTCGTGCCGAGTTCGAGCGACGCCGACAAATCCAGCGAATGGCGGCTGGCTATGCTAGCGCCTGTCCCGAGTGCGATCGTCGGTCGAGCGAAAGGAGCATGTCGATGTTCTTGTGTTTTGATCTGTGACTTTCTGTGCTAAAAACGAGTGTAAACAGACTTGGGAGGTTTGAAGGTTTGAACGTGAGCCCTCGCCTACCGCGGAGGCAATTCAGAGCGGTGTCATCTGCATCCAGCGCAGGTCTTTACCGTCTAGTTCGTATGAACCAGCACATGCGAGGAACCTCGGCTGAAAAAACTCTACGGTAGTTTCCGTCGCAACATAGACACCATATACGACGCCCGAAACATCGCGTAGTTCATACGGAGGAGTTTTTATCTGCACTGTGTTTGTTTTCAACATCAGTATTCATTATCGCTGAAAGTGAACCTCGCACTAGCCAACACATTTCAGTGATGTGAAAACGTACGTACTTATAGAAGTGTGTTCGCGGATTGTACGATGCTGAAGCATTCGTTGGCTTCGGTGCAAATTGTTTTCGTGTGTTGCCAAGCTAACAACAAGCGTGGGCTGGTTGGTAACAGTGTGAGGTGACTTCGTGTCGGATACCACCAACGCTGAAATATTCAGCTGTCAGCGGTCTCATTTCCATTCACGTACAAGACAGAAACTCGAGCGTGCGTTGCTGTGGTGATCGAAAAAGAAAGTTGCATGATTAAGTGCTGCTGGTATTGCCTGCTATTTCACTCCTCGCTTCTTCTGCTTTTCTGCCACGCTCAGTAGCACATACGTTGTTTGGAGGAATTCTAACACACACATTCTTAATTTATAGTTCATTCTGATACTTATAGCTATAGGCATACAATGGCGCTTCTCCATCGTTTTACAGTTTACTGCAATATAACGCGCGTTTTGTTTACAGCTGGACAGATAACTGAAAACCTTGTGAGAAGCACCTAATTTGAAATCAGCTGCACGATGACACGATAGTTGGAAGGGATGATCACCACATGTATGCACAGAATGAATGAAGGTGCACTAGTATGGTACTGCAATTTCTATAGAAGAAATGCAAAAAGTACCTCATGTGACTTATGAGACCTTCCAGAACTGTGCATGTATTTATCTTTTCCTCCAAACTGTAATGAGCTGAAGATATATTCGATGGTTTCGGACATTGAATATATGTATGAGTTTCCAAGGAGTGCTTCATTTCTGTTCAGTTTTTCAATATATGCATTAACTTGGATTATATGTATGCATGCACTTAAGCATATCCAGTTTAGCTCTGTTAGAAAAGCCCGCCGACCTCCTTTGCTCACCCCCCACCGAGGGACAATGGGAGGCCCTTCTCTCCAGCAACGACATAGACATCCAGACACGGGTCCTGAAACGAGCGGAAGAAGTCATCGAGAAGCACAGCCTGGCAGCCTTCGTGGCTTAGCCTCCCTTACCCCTCACCCCTTCGACTAATAAAGTTGTTACTCACTCACTCTGTTAGAAAACTTGCCAAAACTTCTGTAAGGTGCTCTGGTGCAATCCTATGATTGGTATCTGTCCCATCAAAAATTTTGGGCATGCTTTATTGCAATATAGTGTATTTTGACAATTGATGACATGTAAAAGCCACAGTGCTTGGCTGTAATCTCAAAACCAATGTCTGTCTCATCAAGAAGTGTCAGATGCATTTTGTAGATGTTAAAGGATATTTAAACTACCAGCAAAGTGCTGAAGCCTTCAACACAGCACTGATCCGAAATCACCATCCAGCTTAGAAGTCATTTCTAGTGCTCTATAACACGTTCTATAAAGTTATCAAACACTGGATTGATCTACTTGGTTTGATTCCTAATACCAGTGTGTCTGACTTTTTGGAGGCACTTGTATTATAATAATGTTCTATTTCTCTGATTTCTTACCGGGGTGCACTCAGGGTAGTGATATTTGTTTACCTTGGCACACTTATTTTGATATTACTGTTTAAATCCTTTCATTTTGTATATATGTACGCCACTTTTGCTGTAGCGTCACATTGGGCTGCCGTATTTGAAAATAAATAAATATACCATACGGAAGTGTTCCACGCTGTGCTCGGTTCCAATCTGATCACTAATATCTGTTGCATCATGATGTGTCGGGTGTGTTTTATTGCACTGGAGAACATTTTGGCTGCCTTCCATGCAGGGTTCAGTTCCAGTATTATGACCGATATCTGTGACTTCATGAAGAGTTAGGGGCGGTTTGTCGTTTTAGAAAATACTTTAACGACAGACAACGTCCAGAAGTCTTCAATACAGGGTTCAGTTGCAGTCTTATGGCCAATATCTGTCTTATCATGAAAGTTTTAAGTACAGTTAGTTGCATTCGAGCATATTTTGACCAAAAAAATGCCCAGAGGCATTCTACGTAGTGCTTGGTTCCATTCTTATGGCCAGTATCTGTTGTATCATTAAGAGCCAGATGCGGTTTCTTGCATTAGAGGATATTTCCAATACGCCTATAATTCAAAAGCCCTCCGCACAGGGCACAATTAAAGCCTCATGACCTAAATTCGCCACATCATGAAGAGTAGGGTGTGGGTTGTTGCATTGGAGAACATTTCAGCTGCAGACAACGTTCAAAAGCATTCTATACAGGGTTCAGTTCCAATATTATGACCGATATCTGTGACTTTATGAACAGTTGGGTGCGGTTTGTCATTTTAGAGAATAATTTGATTAAAGACAACGTCCAGAAGTCTTCCATACAGGGTTCAGTTCCAATTTTATAACCGATATCTGTGACTTCATGAACAGGTGGGTGTTTTCTGTCGTTTTAGAGATTACTTTGAGTAAAGACAACGTCCAGAAGTCTTGCATTAAGGTTTCAGTTCTAATATTATGACCGATATCTGTGACTTCATGAACAGTTGGGTGTCGTTTGTCGTTTTAGAGAATTCTTTGACTAAAGACGACGTCCAGGAGTCTTTCATGCAAGGTTCAGTTGCAATATTATGACCAATATCTGTCACATCATGAAGTGTCAGGCACAGTTAGTTGCATGAGCGCACATTTCGACTATGGAAAATGCCCGAAGGCATTTTACGCAGTATTCGGTGCCTATCTAATGACCAATATCTGTTGTATCAATAAGAACCAGGTGTGCTCTGTTGCATTAGAGGATATTTCGAACACACAAATCAACCGAAAGCCTGCTACACTGGCCTCAATCGTAGTCTTATGACTGACTTAAATATGTCAGGTCATGAAGTTTCAGGCGTGATTATTAAGTTGAGTGTTATAAAATATGATGTGTAAATATACTGAAGGTACCAGCATATTCAAGATATTCTTAATAAATTCGGTAATGCAGGTATAGAAACCCAGTGGTTTGTAAACTTGATCAGGAGGGCAGCCACCGCCTCATTCACCGAAGAGAGGAGGGGGGGGGATGCTCAATGTCAACTCCATATATTAACATAATAGGGAGGGGGCGCTAAGTCAGCAACTACATGGAGGGGGGTACTGCGACAAACTTTTGCCCCCCCCCCCCTCCTTAAGGAGAACTCTGCACACGCCTATGATAGGCGTACAATATGCTAGACGCCAATGTTCACTCGCGGGAGCGGCGCACGCACCGATGTTGATTTCTGGTGCATACCGCTGTAATTACTGGAATGTAAATTACTTCTAAAATAGTCTAGACTGTGGTGGGTGAAGCACTATCAATTTTTAACGTGTTCTCATATCCTCTAAAACATATAAAGCCGCTCCAGTCAGGAACGTGTCGTTCTGTGCTGAACTTGGACAGTTCTAAGCCAAAAGGTCAAGCATCATTGTGCATCGGCCATGGACGCGTGGGCGTCAACGTGGTTGACGCATGCCAGTGGTTGCGCGCCCTTTTCCTCCACAGGCGCGACTAGACGCTTTTGACGTGTAGGCGCGTGCATACACGTGCCAGTGGTTGGAACTTTAGTCTGCCACCGGCGCGTTCACCACCGCCAACGTTTCCCATAGCGTACAAAAAATAAAAATAAAAGTTACACACGGTGATGCGCATAAGCGTGCACCTGTTTCATATTCTGGGGGAAAGGTGAGGGGCGAAGGTTTGTCGCAGAGCCCACCCTCCCGATTAACAATATATGAAGCGGCCTTCGCACCCCCTCCCTCTATAGGCGATACTAGGACACTAACCCACCTACACTACATGCCTTCACTGCACGTGTACTGTCGCGAGCCAAACTCAGGGGCAACAGGGCCTGCCTTTTGAGCAGCTGAACCATATAATCTGTATCTGCAATTATCACTTATTTGCAACTCGTATTTTAGAGCGGCACATAGTGGTTCGCTAATCCAAACTCAATATTTAGTTAATTTAGCACTCGTTGACTTCCCACAATCTTACTAATGAACCCTTCTTGCTAGCTATTACACAAATGTAATAAAAGAAATGCCTAAAGCATGCCCCAACGTCAAACACAACCACCACAAACTAGCAGTTGACAGGTCCCCCGTTAAATAATGAAGTTATTTCGCAAGCGCTTCGCCCTTATGCACGACCATGTGTACTTGGCACTCCTGTTGCACAGATGATGTGGCACAATTTAAAAACAAGTGGAGAGTTACAGTCTTCTTGTACGAAACAGCTGTTTTTCATTAAAAATTGTTTTTAATTACTAGTATGCCATACGTACAGAAGAAGACAGGTTGGCTTCTTTGCCGTTCAGAATTTCATAGCCATAACAAAGAAACCCCGAGGACGTAGCAAATAGACATATAACTGGAAAATCTTACTCTTTGTAGCACTGTGTCCTCACCTGCATATTATGTTAAACTTTGTTTATGCAACACGCCACTTTAATTATGCTACGATTAATGAAGCACCCTCTATTGTATGCATGAACAGAGCGATAACTTTCTGCCTATTTGCCGGTCATCTATTAATCTTCCACAACAATTTCGAAGAATAAAACATCTGCTATACTTGCTTGACAAGAAAAGCAGAAGCCATACCATTGAGCTAGCAGCATTTCAGCAATTCCTATAGCATACCTCAAATGATTAAAGGGGCACTGACACAAAACTTTGGCATCGCGTTTTTCTGCGGCAATGCGTTGATGAGGGCCTGTTAGTCATGACACGACACATCGTTTGCTGCAGCACGCGACAAATAATTAATTACAGGTCCCTCATTATCAGTCAGTTTAGGTTTCGGTTTGAGGGAGTTCCAAAAACTGGGTGCGATTGTCGCCACCTAGTGTGTGCAGCTCTTCAGCACGCCAGCACACAGAACTGTGACGCACTTCCGCACGGTCCACATCAAGAATTACTTTCGAATACGAAACTGGACTAGAATGTCATCAAAGACAAAACTTTCTAAGCGTGCACCACGGCCATGCACTCGCAACCAGCCGCCGAGAAGTATAGACTTCGGGAACTAACGCGGCAAAAGAAAAATGGCGGCTATGGCATCATCATAACTTGTTTTGTTGACCGCAGCGTGGTGACGTGAGAAAAGTAGGGGGTCACCTCGGTGTCGCCTCGGGGTCACTTCCAAGGGTGTATATAGCGCTATGGAGTCAGTCGCTCACGAAAACTTCGAAATAAATTCAAAATACCATCCAAGCCATATTCGCTGTTGAGAACTTGCAGATGATATACTAATGTTCACGAGAAGCGACCCCGCAGGCTATCTCGGCCCCGAAATTTTGTGTCAATACCCCTTTAAAGACACAGTGTTTGAAATATTTTATTCGAACCATAACAGCATCAGTTGTTATGTCAGTGCAAGCCAGTGTATACTTACATATTTGCATGTAGTACCTATACCTAATACAAAACGCTAGGAAGATATACACAGCCTGGTCCAAGCACCATATTACTCACCGCAGTATTGTAAGATGAAACTAGAGCAAAAAAAATCTCATCACAACACACACTAACACGTACACTTCACTGTGCACAATCAAAAGAAATGGGATGTACGAGAAACTTGGTGTCAGTCGGCGCGTGAAGGTTAGCACATTAGTGCAATAAGGCTAGCATTACTTTTAGGAATTATACAACCATCCAGGTAGGCATGTTGTTTTTTATTGCATTGGCTTGACCTATGGCACAAACACTTGTGTGACATGATCATAAGTTCAGTTTTTGCATAAACGTCCAAATAAAACCTGTTGAGTTCGCTGTATATCTACTTACCTAAATTCGTAAAAGTGTTCAGTCATAAGGGCCCGAGTAGGGGCTAGTTGGTTGTACTTGGTTGACACTCACGACGCACTAAAATTGAACACTAAAAGTGTAATGGAGGGCTCCGGAAATTTCGACCACCTGGGGTTCTTTAACGTGAACCCAAATCTGAGTACACGGGCCTACAACATTTCCGCCTCCATCGGAAATGCAGCCGCCGCAGCCGGGATTCGATCCCGCGACCTGCGGGTCAGCAGCCGAGTACCTTAGCCACTAGACCACCGCGGAGGGGCAAGGTTCAGCGTTCGTGCTTGTGCAATTGTGAATAAAAAGCAATTACTGCACATGTTTGGGGCACCATAACAACACGCACATTTTCTGAATGTGCGTCTTTTACTAGAAAAGGCACACATAAGCAGTTTTAAGGACCGTAGCACTTATCACGCTGCGCTGACCATGCAACGCTTGCAAGAAATGGCGTGTGTTTCCAACGCTTTGCTAAGACGAGACGGTTGTGGCACCTACCTGTCGCCTTGCGTTCTACACCTTATCACCTCTGAGACGGGCGCACACACCCGTCTCAGAGCCACGCGCTTCGTTTTCCAAGAAAACTGCCAGATGGTGCTCATGTATCATGTGTGACGTGAATTGATGCGCTCGTTCGCTTCCGCTGCACGCTCGAGGTACTCTAAAGCAGCGCCTCCAGAATACGATTCACAGATTTTCTTGCGCAGAACATCAAAAAGGTGTTTTGTTCACTCTCTCCAAACGCAAGACTATCGTCTTTCGACAGCATTTCCAAATTAATATGAAGATACGGGGCCAATATTTTTTCTCCTGGTCTCCTCAATACCTGGTTTTCTTCCGTGCGCTGATGCATCCCACGCCTGCCCGATACGTTATCCAAAAGGGTAAACTGGGTGTGCATGAGGTGCCGATCGGCCGCATCGAAAGCCTGCAGGGTCTTCCTGTAGCATTATCGTCATTTGATGGTAAAACAACTTAAGCGAAGTTATTCTGTGGTCGCAGTGCTGGTTGAGCCCCAGCCCAACTGTCTGATGTATTCCCTCCGCAGCATTCCGTACAACTGATATCATTCGACGATTTGAAGAATTAAATAATTGATTAGCGCGTTGTGAATTCGTTAAGCATTCTGATAAATTTGTGCTTTCGTGTGACAACGCACTTCTCCCCCTGCGCAGCAGAATGCATGCCGGCCAGCACTGAAGGCAACTTGCAGAGAGCTCCGGAAACAAATAAAAAGAAAACATGCGAGAGGAGGTAAAATGGGAGTTTTCTGGTGGTCTAGTTAAAGATGAATGACATTATATCGTGAATTTACCTCATTTCTTCCCTCAGTCATTCACGGAATTTCCTAAGAAGGTAAAAATGAGGTCACAGAACCATATTCGGCTTTTTTTGTTACAACCTGTGAGTGTAGAAGTGTAAATAAAGGTAATATCACACCCTGAAAACACCCAGTTCGGCTAGTTTGTGTTTACACTGTATACATCGGTGATATCACACCCTAATCAGGACGTTGAAATTAAGCGAATGTCACTGTTCACCGTTTTGGCTCCTAAGAGGATGAATTCCCGCAACAGCCTCTGCTGCGATTTCGAAAAATTCGACAGACAGACAGACAGACAGACAGACAGACAGACAGACAGACAGACAGACAGACAGACAGACAGACAGACAGACAGACAGACAGACAGACAGACAGACAGACAGACAGACGGACGGACGGACGGACGGACGGACGGACTTACGGACGGACGGACGGACAGACAGACAGACAGACAGACAGACAGACAGACAGACAGACAGACAGACAGACAGACAGACAGACAGACAGACGGGCGGGCGGACGGGCGGATGGACGAGCGGGCGGGCGGGCGGGCAGGCAGGCAGGCAGACATTTGAAGAGACACCTCGAAACCTCCAGAAGTGGTGATTTCCTTTGCAATCCAGTTGGTCTGCTTCAAGACATTGTTCTTTACGTGAAGAACGAATAACGTGCAACGTGTAACCATTGTTCAGAGTATCCTTGTCCTAAGCATCCATAAGAAGAAGCCTGACAAGCGCGTAAAAGCCATCACGCCTAATGAGCTACGTTTTTTCAAGTTTCCTCTAGGAGCATATAGATCTGCAGCGTCCTTCCTGGAGGTCCGTCGATAAACCACAGTTTTGGCAAGCGTTCAGGTCTATCTCACCGCAGGTCTATCTATTCGAGTAGCGGGCGGCACTATTCTGTTACACACTGTTGCGGCACTTCGCTCTTAGCCTGGAAAACAGGGGGTCTAGACCAACAACACGAGCAAGGGGGCCCAACAAAAGTAAAGGAAACAGCACAGCACTTTGGCGGGCTCGCTGACTGTAGCACGTGACCAAGAACGCGATGGCGGCAACGTGATGCACGCGGAAGGGTTTAGCGTGCGCCGCATGGTCGGGCCATCGGCCCCATATAGTTTATTGCCGCCGTATGCAAACCAGCCGGTGCGCGTGCGCGCCTTGCATGCCGCGCGGAAATGAAATACTCCTTTATTTACGTGACACTTCCGGCATGATGCTGAGCAGCATAGTGTTTGTATTCAGTGTTTGCGCGAGGTCGCGTGGCTGGCCCAGCGTGTATGCAGAAATACATCGAGAAGTTGCGCCTCGCACTGCTTTCTTACACTGTTATCGCGCACTTCGCGTGACGCTGGCAGGCACAGAGCATTTGCGGTACTAACGCCGCACAAGCCAGCGCCATGAATTCTGGAGACGTGACACAATGGACTGGCTATATACGACGTCAAATGCACCTCCATTTAACAGCGACACTGAGTGTGGCAATGTGGTGTATTTAGTTACTGAGCTATGGCCCCGACGGAAACAGTGTAACGATCTTCACTTTCCCCGTCGTTCTTTATTCTTCATTCTAGTAAGTCCGTATATAATTCTCTCCTATTTTGCCAGTACAGAACAGCCTACCGGGGATAATGCGTAGTTAAGCTGTTTTTTTTTACCTCCAAGCACTCTCATTCCCCTGGGAATCTCGGTCTTTGCATGCAGAACAGGCCATGTTGGCGGCTCAGTGTGGTCATGGTTTCGATTATGTAGATGAAGTGTAGAGACAGCTGTTTCACCTTGCGGCCACGGTGGCTTCCGTATGTATCAAAAACAACGTTCCCGAGTTTTGTGCCTACACACTGTCTTTCGCATATCGGCTCACAGTCTCTTTTGTGTTTTAGGCGAATAACTACATCACTCGAATGTGTGTGCAACAAACCCACTTTGCGAGTTACCGTACAGCTTCGTAAACAAGGTACCCGACTGGTGTTGAAGGTGCATGGGCAGTAACCCTGTAGGTTCAATAGTATAGCCTCTGGTGCAGTAGAAAACCATGGGCAGAGTAGAGCTCTGCATGGCCATGTGGGCATCTACGTACTTCTGACCCCGAGACGTGAACAAGATCAGGTGAAAAGCTTGTTGTGACTAATATATCTGCTCTTAAGTCTGTGCAATAACCGTTTCATTTGAAAACTTTCAGGCATGCGGATTTTGGAGGATCCGTTTCAATGAAAAGTAAACTAAGGTTAAAAGCAGACACTTTCACAAATACCTCAGAATATTACTACTATGTCTGGTCCCCCAATGCCACAGTCCTTTAACATAATTAGGCAAAGAGAAACTTAAGAATTAAGGACCTGTAAACATGTGCCCTTCACATGTAGCAAGTTATAAGTTTAGCCCTATGTTCATGGAAAGTAACGTGAGTCTACAGTCTACGTGAAAAAAAAGAGAAAGAAGAAAAACACTCGCTGCAGCAAATGAAACAGAAACACCCTGAGAAAGCTTGATTCATGTGCAAAACATCAGAAGCTTACCGAGACACAAAGAAGACAGAAGACATAGTACAGCACTCTGTCCTTTGTCTTGGTAAGTTTATGCTGTTTTGCACATGAACGATGCATCCCCAACTCGCCTGCCAGCAAATGTACCTGACTTTTTAAGATTGCAATTTAATTGCGAAATCGGGTTTCGGGGAAGCTTCTAGCACACTTCACTTTTAAACAGTTTATAGATGCAGTGCTATTGCGCTTCTAGGAAGTATGAATTATACTACTTTGCAAGCATACAAACGCCACTCGAATACAAAGACCGAAAACGAAGCAAGCCTAATATTTGTCCAGAAACGCCACTACAAAAAAATAAAAAAAAACTACATGAGGACACAAACCAAATTGTCGAATTGAAGCTGCCCACCTACGACGTTACGTTGGTACCATCCATCGGCATGCCAAAGATAACTTTGGAAGCCACGTTAAAGAATGCGCTAGCAATTCAATATGTCAGGTATGGGATGCAATAGCTTGATATGTGGGGTTTAACGTCCCAAAACTACCACATGATTATGAGAGACGCCGTAGTGGAGGACTCAGAAAATTTTGACCACCTGGGGTTCTTTAACGTGCACCCAAATCTGAGAACACGGGCCTACAACACTTCCGCCTCCATCGGAAATGCAGCCACCGCCGCCGGGATTTGATCCCGCGACCCGCGGGTCAGCAGCTGAGTACCTTAGCCACTAGACCACCGCGGCGGGGCAGGTATGGGACGCAACCCAGTAGGCATGCGGCGTAGTATTGAATAAGAAATCATTTCTTTCACTTTGATCGGCAACCCCTGTTTTTATTTTTAAAAGGAATAATCAAGTAAATAAATACGTAAATGAATTGATTGTTAAATCGTAAATCATTAAATCAATATTACATGTTTCCACCTTACAGCTGTAGTATAATGGCTTATGCATGGACAGAATGTGCACTACCGTAGATTAAGTGTTGGGGCTGAGCTACACAATTCCACTGAAGACAGCCTCGATGATCAAAAAGTGTGTTTCATATTAACTACTAACCAATTCATGATCCACATAAAGAGAGAAACGACTGCCACAATCACATCTGAGTGCAAAGCAAGAGTCCGATAAAGTTTTAACGTGATAGCCTCACAGAGCTCATTTCGCAGAAATTCCGGCATCGGTATCACTTATTGTGAGCTACATATTATCATCTTGTGCATGACTAAAAAATAAACATACAAATCAAATAAATAATGAAAACTTGAGGGGCTGAGTGAAAATAAAACCCGGTTCGCTTGCGTGGCAAACAGGTTTTCTACCACGCAGCCCCCTTTGCTTCAAAATGCCGTGCAATTAACCTTCATGCTTTACAAACACACGTGTTCTGCATACATGCTATACATGTATTATACATGTATACATGTATATTGCAGTAATGTTGCGTTGTACAAGCGTATAGGTTGCCATTGGGTGCCAGAAAATGTGATTATTATAACAACTTCGTTGTATAAATCCGGCTTCTCAATACAAAAGGGACACATTCCTGCACGTATTTTCTTTTAAGACCACGCAGTGGGTGCTGTGAGCCGGGATCTACCTGACGCTTCTACGCTGACGTGGGTTGCCGAGGCGTCAGGGTTACGCCGGACCCGGTCTCTTGTGGTAGCGTGGCACAACTTCGGATGGAGGAATCGATGCTTACAAGGTAGGGAACCGAACAACAAACAGGTTTTTGGCACTATTTACAACTATTTACAGCATGAGAGGCTAGGAGTTCCGTAAACTACGCGCATGGTGGATGAACCGTAAAACCGTGGTTCAGAAGAACGCCCAGCATTGTGCAGCGTTGATTTAAGCCCTGTCGCACTTCTCCTCCTTCATTGAAACACCAATCACACACATCACGCCAACCACTTTGGCATCAGCCAATAACACACGATCGCCGAATAGACATCGCATCATCTGATGCAATGCTCCTCCAGCCAGTTTCACTGAGGATCGAGAAGAGAAGTGGGGCCCTTCCCGAAACAAGGTGCCGGTTGGGTTGCTGCATGTTGCCGCCTTTCCCTCCAAGAAGCTCCTCGCCTCAGTCCACCCGGACCAGAGGGTGGCATATGGGCGGGGACCCAGGCGTCTTCCTGAGGCAGGCCTCACCAGGAGAGAACGAGCCAACCTGCTGCGGCTGCGGACCGGATGCGTGTGGACCGCGGCCCGCCGCTACCTCAAGGGATGCTGCGCCTCCCCAGCCTGCAGCCGCTGCGGCGACCCCGAGACCCTCGAGCACCTCCTCTGTGCCTGCCCTGCCTTGGCCCAGAAACGCACGAGGGTCACCGCAGCCTACCGGAGACATGGCCTTCCTGCCACCACCCTAGAGCACCTACTGTTCCCATCTCGTCCCCATCTGCCAGCGCTCCGGAGCCTGGTGGAGTTCCTGGACGAGACGGGAATCGTGGCCTACCGCTGAGGATAGGCCCCTTGCCACCCCTACCCTTGCTTCTGGACTGCTCCTTCTGTTGAGGACGACCGTTCCACTGCTCAATTAATCTATCTCTTCTTTCCACTTTTCTCCCTTTTCCCTTCCCCGCAGGCACTGCGCCGTGCTCCCGACCGGGTTGCAGAAATTAGGTGCCTTTTCTCATCTTCTAACCACTACCACCACCCTTGTAGGACAGCCAAGGAGTAGAGACTTTAATTGCTTAGACACGACCTGCGAGGCCGGTCTGCTTCGCTGTCTCGCCGAACAAGCTATCAGGAGGAAATGCCCGTAGAGATACTGGCTCACGAACAGTCGACGTTTGCCACATTCTAATCCCTTAGTTGCTTCCGCTGCTGGACTCCTTCCAAGAGGAGAGCACGGGGGCTTCCGGACGTGGGAAGGCCGCTCAGCTCTGCTTCTTATGGCCAGCATGGCGCCCATGGATAAGGGTCACAACAGTGCATAACAAACTGGAAGAAATTTTATGAGTTTCTCGTGGTTTAAAGCGGACGATCTCTTACACAGAGTACATACATATGCGAGAGAACGAGAGAAACGACTTCATCTGATCGTTCGGTGGACGACGATAATAGCCCTGCGAAGGGAGGGTCATCGCGAAGCGGCCACACATAGCCTCGGCGTGGCGTCCTCTATTCGCCCCGAGATCGGGCTATAGAGGGCAGCACCGTCACCGGGCTAGTATGGATAAGCGGCTTGCGGTGCGTTTTCTGAGTGCTGTGGGCCAATTCTCGGCGAATAAAATGCGTTGACTGCTGCCTACTGGTAATATATATGCCATCTATTGCTTAACAGATGCACGAAACTCACCAAACGTTACTATTATTTTTGACAGAAATGAATTCTGCAATTAAAAGGGATGTTCGCGCTTGACGACTGCGCTTTCGCACTGCAGTGTGTCACGTTTCTTGTATTTTTATTTCAGGTGTTGAGCTTGTGTACCGTCTACCATGCACTGCTGTATCATGACTGAATTCTCTGGTTATGAATACCAACCCCCTCAAGCCCCAAAACAGCAAGACTTTTCTTTCAATATTCGCGTTGCTTACTTATTTTTGCTTCGTGATTGGCCAGAAAATGCTCATCGCGGAAGCAGCAACTGAAGTTAACTGTCTACATGCAGACCAAGCGGGCTTTTTTGTGCTTTCCATATCATTTAACGTTAAATCACGAGATTTTCAATCCGTAAGTCAAATGAATAGCATTTGAAATTAGTTGGCAGCTGAATAAAATGTCTTAATCACATCCCCTTCATTGTTGTGATGTCGTCAGCGCTGACTCAATGCGTTACGCCATATCCCAGATTATCACTGCACGGAATAAAAAAAAACATTCAGCCTAGGCGCCGTATGCGCGTAGGCTGAATATAGCGTACGCCTTTTTAAATCGCGGTTGTTCGCACGACAACGCTCTATCCGCCGAATACGAGGAAGATCTATGCTGGAAAAAAAGTTGAAAAGAAAACATTTCCGTATGCTTGGCGAGTTCCACATAAAGGGAAATCTAACACGGATTTCCGAAGAGAGGGCAGACGCCCATATTTATCAATCTGAATCGCGCGCGATTTGCCTATGTTATCGCAGCGTCGTGCTTCGCTAGGTGCGCGTGCTCCGGCCACTTGCACCACGGCACCGAGAGGAAAGTGGCGTAGTACGTGCGTGCAGACAACGTCCGCAACAGCGCTTTGCGTTGATTTCTATACGACCACGAACGAGGTGCGGGGGATGATAAGTGGTCGGTCGATTCGAAACTAGCTCAGAGGATTGCCTGTTTAAGAGTGAATACTTTCCATTCGGGATATTGATTTCCTTCTACTATATACCTACCTAGATGATGCGAGGCAAATGACACAAGTTTGGTTCTATCTATGATCTCCACTGTAACGTTTCTGCCTTTTTGACTCGAGGAAGGCGAAGCTTCGCTTCACATCGGGGAAGCGTACGAGAAGCAGCCGCGCAATCAATATATATATATATATATATATATATATATATATATATATATATATATATATATATATATATATATATATATATATATGTATGTATGTTTTTTTGTTTTTTTTTAGTTTGCCTGCAGGGCAGATTACACCGCTCGATTCGGAGTGGCTCTTCCCTTTTCCCTGTTTGTGGCCGAGAAGACGAGTCTGCTCACATGCGTTCCGTGAGAGCGTCTACGCACTCGGACTTCAAAATTCGTGCTTCGATTCAGCTGCCGAAGCACGTAATTACATCAGCATCACCTAGTTTCCTGGGAGGGTATATTGTTGAGGCTGCTTCATTTGGCGATGAAACGCTCAAATCTGATAACTGAATAGCGGTCTTCAGAGAATAAGAGCATTCGTGTTCATTCGTCATGCGATGCCTCAAGGCCCCAAATGTAAAGCAAAAGAAAACTAATAATAATGCGAAGGAAGGAGAGAAGCAACAACACATTGCCAGTACATGGTATCTACATAGGTATTGTGCGTATACTGGCCAAATGGTGTTGCATATGTGTCAGCTATCCACTATTGGCGCGACCTAAATACAATAGCATTACAAACAAAATTGCCACCTCATGGCGACTCGTTTGAATAACAGCGAATCTTATGTACCTTCTCCTGTAACGTCAATGTATTAACGCGCCAAGTTATGGGCCAACATTACCATGCGCTATCGCCATGCATGTCACACGCGTTTGTTTGGCATTCACATAATGTGAAAACCATTTCGTGCGGGTTGAAGAACGGCTATAGCGCAGTGTGGACGCCTGTCTTCCCCTATAAGATAGCCTTCCTCCAGTGGCACTTCTGTCTACATTAGAAGGCATGGCGCCACGTGTTTGTAACAGAACCAACCATCTTAGCAAGCGCTTTCGCATTAACACGTGCAAATCATACCTGCATGGGGACCTTACGCAAGCTCAACAAATATTTTAGAATGCTAGGTTCATCTTGCGGCCAGCGGTAGAACGCTTTTACGAACAGCGTTCTGAAGTTTATTCTGAGCATACTGGTGTGTAGTGAATATATCAATGCAGTGAAGGATCCTGTGAAGCTGTAGTGAAGGCTTATAAATGATTAAGTGTTGATCTTAAAGAAGGTAACTCCAAATAAAATGTACGAAGTCATTACTGTTGGTCCTGGTTTTGACTCCTAGGTACCATATTTGTTGAGGTTCACAAATGCCTACGCTTTGCGCTGGCGTGTTATGTGTGCTTCCCCGGTCTTTCTCTCTTGCTTTACTTTTCTTTCAATCTACCCCATCCCCTTCCCTTGTGCAAGGTATAATAATGGTTAAGCCAAACTGGGTAACATCTCTGCCTTTCTTATCTTTAGTTTTCCTTCCATCTTTGTGCTGACTGTATTCAAATGCGTCTATGCTCGGCAAGTGTTATTAGCAGTAATTGTACTAAGAACGAAAAAATCAATGAAATAGAGCGTTGTATTTAGACAAATTTTTCTCCGTTAAGGTGCTTCCTTATACGATCAACTGAATAATGTAATGAACTGTGCACCCAAAGATTGCATACAAGAACAATGTTAGCGTTAAAGTCTTTTTGTTAGCATGGCTTCTACTTTGCATCGTCAATTTTCTTGTTTTAGTGTTATGTCACAAAACGTACTTATGAGTGCTTGTCCAGTTTTATTTTCGCTGTATATTTATCTTGTATTCAGACTGTAACTCTCCACTTAATGTAATGCCAAATTTCAGTAAAGACAAAGTGACGAAAAGACCGAAGGCGATGTCTCTACAGAAAAGCGGCAGGAGTTGAGCGTATGTACTTACGTAAGAGCAGGCCTAATCATCACTTTTTCTGAACTTGCAAAGGGCCCTGCCGCGGTGGTCTAGTGGCTAATGTACTCGGCTGCTGACCCTCAGGTCGCGGGATCGAATCCCGGCTGCGGCGGCTGCATTTCTGATGGAGGCGGAAATGTTGTAGGCCCATGTGCTCAGATTTGGGTGCACGTTAAAAAACCTCAGGTAGTCGAAATTTTCAGAGCCCTCCACTATGGCGTCTCTCATAATTATATGGTGGTTTGGGGGCGTTGAACTCCACACATCAATTATCAATCGACCTTGAGAAGGAGCCTGACAGCCATTATTTTGGGCACATTACGATATACTTTTATTATGAAGCCTTCGGTATATTATGCGTAGAATTGTAGACGTGCGTGGGCTGCCCCATTTTTACAAAGTCCTATATGCGAATCCCTCCTGTTTGGCTTGATGATTCGTCAACAAAATGGGCAATATCGGCATCGCTGATTTCCTGGCCGCAACCCCCCCCCCCTACCGTAAATCCTTCCTTAACAATTTCATTCTAAACATACAGAAGTGAAATTAAACGTGATTGGAACATGTTGTAAATGTTTACTTCCGCTGGTGACGTCGAGGCATATAGTAATTGCACTGAGCTTGGGAATCAGTATATACTGAATATGTAGCCCTTGTTTTATTGTAGCGCTTTGGCGTCACCATGTTTCGTGTAATTTATAGCTGGTGAATCAGCACCTCTTTATTAACTATGGGCTGGCGTTTATTTATTTATTTAGAAGAATACTGCCAGTCTGAATGCCAGACTTTGGGCAGGGGTGGGCGGTACAATGAACACAAATGCAGGAAATACAAAAAAATATTGAACAGATTATACAGTGGTACAAAAAAAAGGAACGCGTTGATTCACATAGAAAGGAAACTGGAAATGCAGTCCACAATTGCCGTGCCATACAAGGCTATACTGAAAACTGCACGAAAGTAGTGCTCAGCAGGTTTTGCTGTGTAAAAAAAAAAAAAAAAAAAAAAGTTCAAGTACAAGAATAGTCAGCAACAATTCAAAAAGTACATCCGGGCATGTTAGTTACAAGCGTGGCAAATTGTAAGGCAAATATTTTGTCTAAAATGGGCACAAGAACAAAGGCACTGTAAAGGAAATGGGAGTGTAGCTATCAGAAAGATGGAGCAGGTAACGCACGGAGAAATGATTTCAGATCGACACTTTCCAGAGCCTCTGGTGGCAATTTGTTCCACTCGTTGATTGCGCGGGGAAAAAAGGAGTACCTATATATGTTAGTATGACAGAGAAGCTCATCAATTCTTTTAGGGTGGGAGGAGCGCGTTTCGCGGCGCAAAATTGGTTTAATGTAATTGGTTTTCCGAATTGCTAGCTTGTCATTATATATGAGGTAGAACAACTTCATTCTTTCATGGTAACGTCTCCATTGCAAAGTTTTCAGCTTAGCGCTTTCCAAAAGAGCTGATGGAGATGTGTCGTGTCGGTAGGCATTAAACACGAACCGTACAGATTTTCGCTGTATTGATTCAAGTTTATCAATGTTAGCTTGTGTGTGGGGGTCCCATACAGGCGACGCGTATTCAAGTAATGGTATTACGTACGTTTTATATGCGAGTAGCTTAGTCTCGCGGGTTGCTTTAGCTAGCGTCCTTCGTAAATAACCTAGTTTTCTCAAAGCCTTTTTTTCAATGTAAGCTATGTGATCGTTCCACCTTAAATCAGATGTGATTACAAGGCCAAGGTACGTATATTGCGAAACGAATGATAAGGAGTGATTGCCTAGGTTGTATCGGAATTTTAAAGGATCTTTTTTGAGGGTTATGGTCATCGCAACAGTTAATTGTAATAAACGCGCATCATGCATAGATTTCATATTTCTTCATAGTTAATTTCTTTGCTACGTTGTCGCCAACAAAATGTTAATTTTGATGTGGGCAGCGATGTCGACGTCATGCTATATAACGGCAAGTAGCACACATATTTTTCTCGCTGTCAGCTCACGCTGTTTTCTTTCGGTACACTGCCTGCCTCTCATGGTTTCATTGATTAAGGGTATACGAAACAATGAAATATGTAGCGCGAGTTTAATATTCATTTCCTTTTTTTATTTAAATGACAAATGCTTCTATTTCGTTACTATTCCGAACAAGAATGCACTCAAGAGAGCAAGAGGGCGCAATTAAGAGTTTAGCAATTGCTAAAATTAAAGAGCAGCCATGACTGCACCACGCCTAAGTGAAAACCGATAAATGAATGACGACAACATCACCTGCGGGAGAGAAATCGAGAGTTTACGTTAAAGCAAGCTACGTATTGCAGTTGAATTACGTTACTATTCCAGGGCGAAAAGATGTTTTATTATAGCTGAATTCCCGTATTCGTGGAGGAAAGCTCGAAGGGCGCATTGTAGCGGCCTCTCGGAACTGTCTAACTTCTAAATCCTTATTCGGCTTCAAGCATTAGCAAGTGAGGCAAAAGGAGAGTGCAACGAGTAACTACAATGGATGGATGGAGAAAATTTCTTTAGAGTTCTTAGAGACGCGACTAGCGTGGCAATGGCAGTAGTGATGAAGGAGCACAATGAGCCAAAATGGCGCTATAAAAGAAAGTGGGAGCGTGCAAGAACTCGCCCGAGCACGTAGCTACGTTAGAGCGGGACCGAAGAAGCAGAACGATTCACCTTAATCCTGCGACGCGTGCTACAGAAAATCATGACAGTATACGCTGCTGCTTGGTAGAAACAGCGTCAACCTAAAGCACGGCCGCCCAAGAAGGGACACATACACTGATACGAGTGTGGACTAACAACTGCTTATTTCCTGCGTTTGCTACGTACATGTTCGTTCCGTGCTTTACGTTCGTGCTTTTCATATCGTCATGATAGATCAACTTTCCCAGCAAGCTTCACTACAACAAAAAAATCTACTACGAAGATAGAACACTCGCCCTGAAGTGCCGGTTACGAGGAAGAAACTGAAAGCCCCTAATGAGCATCTGCAGCCTCAATAAGCTTCAAGGCGTCTTGTAAGAAGTTGATTACAGGGTACACCAAATACGTGAACCAGTTTGAGAGTGCGCACACATATTTTGACAACATCCGTAAGGCACATTATGTTACGACCTGTTTAAAAAACTTGTACGCGAAATGAATGAAATCAGTCAGAAGTATCGGCTGTAATAGAACTTCCACATGTATACAACGAAAGTGTTGATCAAAATTAAATTTGCGAAGCACTCGACTTGAAGGCACATGTGACATAGGTGCATTCAGAGCAATCTCGCGGGATCCCCACTGAAACAGAACAACGATAGCCGCGCTTGCGTGCTCAGCCCCTTAGCTACTTCGAAGTATATTTACTATGCGTCGTATACGGATTCTCACAAGTATTTGCTTTGCATGACTAGACAACGCCAAAGGTAAGTAGTCATCGCGACATGGAGCTTAGAGTTGCTTGTGTTCTGACAGTTACTACATGTCTTCAGTTTCATGGAACGATCTACACCTCAAACGTCCGGAAAGAGCCCGTGGCTATTTAGCGAACACTGATCTATCAGGTACCGTTCACCCAGCGCAACGCGTAAACAATTTCGGGAAGGTAACCTATCCCCCTTCCCCTCCCTCGTAAAAACGCAGACATACGCACATAAGACCTCATGTTTTAGCACTGTAGTCATCTAGCGGGTACCTGCTATGACACATAGAAAGAAAGAAAGAAAGAAAAAAAGAAAGGAAGAAAGAAAGAAGGGAAGAAAGAAACAAAGAAGGATTTTTTGTTTCTTGATTGTGTGCCTTCAGAGTGAAAAAAAAAATGCCACATGTTACTAAAGTCACAGATCAGCAGTTTGTCTATGACCAACCTCACTAACATACTCTTGCAGTTGTGCAATCATCGTATTTACGTAGTGCGCCAATAGAGTTGGGTACATAAAGGAAACGAAACTGATATCATAAACACCCGAGTTGACAGGTCACACGCCATCTCCGTTATCAGGTGAATTGCAAAAACGTTCATCGCACACAGCCCATTTCAATGAAGACCACGTTTGGAAATGCTTCTCCACGGCGCGACGAAAGTGCGGCTCTGGAAAACGTTCGCTCTGACCGTGTACCTCAACGTGCGCTGCATCTAAAGCTAGGAAACAAAAGAATTCATAGGTACATAAACGAACTCCCCACGAAGTCATAGCACGTTTCTCGCAAACCAACGCGGACGCCGAGAGCTGCAGTCACGCAGCCGGGAGGCGTCACGGAACAACACAAGTACCCGAGTTTCTTGGTTTTTTGCCTGACTCTTACAAATGCGTGGAGCCCGGAGAACACGGAAATGGCGGTGGAAGAGGTGGGTCATTATTTGCAGCGACGTTCAAGGCCATCTCTGTAGAGTATTTGCAACACGGCAGCAGGTGGGCTCCTTCGGGGGAAGTGCTGTACGTAACTTCCACGTTTCCTGGGTGCTTAGCGAGGATCGTACACCGCTTCATTTGATGCACAAAGTGTGTGTGTGCCAATGTCGGCCATCGACGTGCCTATTTCGGGGCGTCGCTGCTTATCGCGACGGGACTACTAAGCGCCGACGCGGACGTGGAACGCCGATAGAAAAAATGAGCCCGCCAAAATCCCACCCTCGTGCCAATGAAGCGAAAGGAAGACAAAAAAGGCGCTGTATACGCCAGCCGGCTTCTTCCGCGCGTCGCTTTTATTTTACACCTGGCGTTCCCAGCATTTAATGTAGACTTACAGACATGACTCGAATCTGTCCTGTCTTATCCCAGCTGCGAGCCACACCCGCAAATACCTATACTGAAAGCAACGCGGGCCAACGCGTGCGTTTGTTCTCACGTCGCTCTGTTTTTCCCCCCGTGATATAGACAGACGAGAAATCCTCGCCAACTTTCTTCCCTGATTAACGATCTATAATACATCTCGGCCCCTTCTCTCTGACAGGCAGTGAATTCGAGGCTTCTGCGCAACTGGTGTTGTCTTAAGGGTGCATGCAATGACCTTTTCAGGGTGCACCATATGCACCAATCAGGTGAATAATACAATTTTAAAATCCTCTTGCGGTTCTCTTCAAAATTTATTTCTATGCCTAATGAGGTTATCAGGAGTACAATAATGTAGCACAGCTACATAACGATGTTTACTGGTGATTCAACAATCAACTTAAGCATCGACATGCTCGCGTAGCTCCATTCGCTTCTGATATTGTAACGAACGATACAACTGTAGCTCGGTGCACAGTGTGCCACCGTGTCCGAATCATGAACGGGAACGTGTCACAAAATTTGGGCAACTTCCACTCCTAGCCATTACGGCACGGCCTGTAATAACCTTGATAACGAGTCCGGAGGAAGAACAGAAACAAATGTATGTGAGGGGTTGTGATTGTTTCAGAAGGGCTTCAATCAAGAGAAGCTTCGCCCATGAAACTGCGGATGTAAGAGTGGTTCCATTAATGCCGATGCTTCTAAAAGCGAGAACATTTCCTAAAAGCTTGAACAAAGCCAATACCACTAGTTGAGTGCAGTTATTTTTTTCTTGGAAAATCAGGGACTACTCCTTAGGAAGCGATAAAAACGTTCATAAAAGAACATACGCGTTTTCTGTTTCGAGATATGACAACTTTTCAAAGTATGAATAAGACGACATATGGAAGCCAACAAATGCATGGCTTACTTAGATTTCATTACTAAGCGTGTTATGAGAGCTGTGCTAAATCCATTGCGTTAACAATGCAATGACCCTTTACGCATGAGAAAGTGGAGAAAGTAAAAAAAAAGTAAGTCGGAGAATATACGCGTTTTTTTCGTTTTTTTGTTTTTTAGAGTGAAACTCCTGAAATTTCAGGTAGAACACCGATCATCTGCAAAAAATCCTCCACCCGTTGCTCATCAAGTGGCGTTGCTTATTGCCACACCCACCGACAGAACCATAAAACTTCATTTCAAAGGATTTTTTCTTGTGAAGATGAAGCCCTAGGTTGAGGGTCCCTGTGGCCTTTGCCATCTTGGGAGCTCTATCAATCAGCTTGAGCAGTTTGTCGGTCTTTGAGCGGTATAGCGCAGCCTCCCACTTCTCCAGGGTTGGTGTGCTGTTTCTTGGCATTACATTTGAGCGTTGGCAGGCCCATATATTACGAGATAAAGTGTTGGGTGTACCCCGCATAGCTGGTATTTGTTGTCATATATTGCTGAATAGGTTTTGCTGAGAACACTGAGATTGGGGTATGCAATGGTCTGCAGCTGTTTCCAGGCAACCTACCCCTCTCTGCGGGGGTTTTTGTGGCGAAGGGGGCAAATCTTCCTCAGGGTCTCTGGTGTTCTGAAATTTCTCCATAGCGTTCAGTAACTGAGGCTGGTTCCTAGTCGTTTTGCGCCCCTCGGAAGTCGTTTGCTCGGGCATTGGCGTCAGCATGCTGATTCCCTGTGACAGTTTCATGGCCTGGTGTCCACATAATGGAGCAGCTCCAGAAGGTGATTTTCCTCGCCTACAGTATGCGAGTGGCAGCAGTGGATATGCGTCTACTGCTGTACCATAGACACGCTTCTTGCGACTCAGTCACTATTTCTACAGTGGACTTTTCGTTCTGCGCGTGATGGCGAATGCGATTACTACTTCCTCCACCAAGTGGATGTTGTTGCTTTTGACCGAAGTGCTGTAGACTTCATTGAGCTGGCGATCAACAACGCTTACTACTGCAATGAGATGAACAACGCTTACTACTGCCATAGGGGGTGTAGTCACATCGTATTAGTGTGTAGTCGCGTCAACATACTTACAGTACGTCGGTTCTCACCATGAAATTTCTTGTGCGTGCCTCTGATCCTGCTTTTCTTCGAGCCTTAAGTATTTTCAGATGCATGTTTCTAGGTATTGAGCCGATCTCACTGATCTGGCGAATGTCCTTCCGTAAATATGCTGTTGATTTCTCTGCAAGTATCCCTCATGTCTAATGTCTGCAACGTGTACTTGGCCATGCGAGTCAGCATTTTCTGCAGAAGAAGGTTCACATTGATGTGTTCTTGCATCATGTTGTTTATCCCAAGTTTAACAAATTTCTCTGTCGAGGAGCTGGGTAGTAGACCGAGGGCGCATTTGTAGGCTTTCCTAAATATTGCAACATAGAGCTTGCCCGTCGCGTGAGCCGAGAACGAGCCATGAAAAGCATGCTCTTCAACCGGGGATGCCACAGCCAGCTGGGCACGTTAGTTCTGGTGCTGTAGTTTGGACGTTCATGCATGATCTGTGACATGCTGTGGTTCGACTACACATCGTCTACACTTAGAAAACACTTAAATCAGCCCACGTAAAGCCTTCAGATAAGCCAGATTCACTGTGTCTTAAGCTTTAGATGGCGAGTGCAAACTTCTGGCTTTTCTTTTTAAGAAGGCAAAACACCTTAGGGTCTCGGAACGTCAACGTAAATTGTCCGCTGTTGTGACGGCCGATTCGCTTAGCGCTAGAGGGGGTGCCACCCCCTCAGCGCTTGCCACGTGACGAGAGAGAGCAAACAGCGCTCGTTGACTATGAAAACGCCCTTTGAGCGATGAACACTGAACTTGACTACCATATCGCAAAACAACAGCGCGCCCTCGCCCGCGAAATACAACGCCGATGCACGTGGCATCTGCTATCAAGTTTCGTGATTTAAAAAAAAAGTCACAGTTTCGGCACAACGACGTAGCAATCACTGCGACAGACACCCATTGGACTGTTATACGAAGTAAGCCTAGAAGATTTAGGAACCATAATGAATGCAGTGAACACGGTCCAATGTACCTTGAGCTGTGGAGTTACTCGGCCGCGCAGCAGCACGTTCTACCTGTGTCTGGGCGCGCATGCGAGCTGTTCGTGCGCCACGTGGTGGCATCACAAAGACCGAACTACATGCAGCATTTTCGCCGGAGTTTCACCAGCGTTTTCTTCCTTGACGTCAGTCGATGTCGGCAACACCGGTGACTGTAACGAAAAGTACAGTTTTAATGCACTTCACTAAAACGTCCACCTCAGATTGTCCCAGACATTGCAGTGTGGGCGTCGACGCCGGAAGCAGCTGTATGGTGAGAGAAGCTTGCTTGCTTGCTCGTTTTTTGATATATGGCTCCCACCCTCTTCGGGGAATTGCCCATGAAAGTGGCTGCAAATATAAAAAAAAACATTTTAGTTTTGAAAAGTCAACTCAATTTAAATGCTGCATAACTAGTGGCGAGACATACAAAAAGCCCTTGATCTAGGCAAGTAATGACTCTCTCCTTCGCGCGCACATTTCCTCCTCGATTCTGCTCATCCGCCTTTGGTGTGCACAGCAACCGGCGCCATTTTTTGCCGGGCCTCTAACGGACGCGCCATTGAATTGCATGAAGATACGTGATTTCGGGCCTCTTGCACGCCCCGGTAGTGTATCGAATTCGAAAAAATATAGTCATCACAAGATAAAGAACACTGCAGTCAACAATTATTAGAAGAGTAGTTTTTTTCTAAAAGCAGTGTAAATGTGGCGTGCTGCTTCAAAAGCAACTTTATGAGAGTTATATGACGCAGGTGTTTTTTTTCTTCCAAATGATAACATTCTGCACGTTCACATTATAAACAATTTTGCTTGTGGAAAGTAGTATAGACGCGAAAAGAAGCAGGTAGCTGCAACCACTCCCTACTATCAGCTTGAGGTTCATGTTTCTGTCGAGGACGCTTCCTGTGCTTCATGGCAGGGTGGTGGAACAAGAATATTTGAACTGCGCTGTGTTTCAGGCTTTCTTGCCACAAATATATGCAAAATGTGCTCCTCAAACTGGTCCTAAATGAAATAATATAACAAGAAGGTATATAAAGAAACTAATTATTCAGGCACGATGAATGACTTCGGTTACAAATGAATGGACAGGTGACTAACACGCTGCAGTGCTGTAGATTATTACGGTACAGACTTCAATAAAACTTTATGTAACATTCATAATTGTGACTGGCTGATAAATCTTCGTGGTCAAAACTTATCGATGCTATAATTTGGGCTCGTGTCACTTCAATAGAGAAAGGTCCCCGAAAATCTAGTAAAGTGATTTTAAAGCGTTCAATATGAGAACGAAGATTTCAGGCTTCTTTCTCGAAACAATATCACCAGCAAATGAGCACGATCACTCGAACACCACTTTCCCATCACCCGTACACATATGCGCGAGAAAACCAAATATTAATCGGCACCCCGTCCTGCGCATGTGACATCGAAGTTCAAAATATAATTAGTGAACTGAAAAAAAAAAAATGCATCTGAAATATGACAGGCGTGCTTACCGTTAAGACGAAAGCCGTAGATCTTTCATCGAATGGGAAATATGACTGTCGGCATCCCGCGTCGAAGGCGTCTGGCGTCGTCGGAAACAAGTGAGGACAAAAATAATGTTTACGAGAGGACGTCACCAATTACGGCATGGTGACGTCACATGTCGCAAATGTTTTGTGTGATATGACGTCACAGTGCCATCACGTGACCTAACTCACGCCACGTCACATAACGGCTCATTTTCGTGATCAGGAGCTTAGTGTTTTTGTTCCTCCTGCCCCGCCGCGGTGGTCTTGTGGCTAAGGTACTCGGCTGCTGACCCGCAGGTCGCGGGATCTAATCCCGACTGCGGCGGCTGCATTTCCGATGGAGGCGGAAATTTTGTAGGCTCGTGGGCTCAGATTAGGGTGCACGTTTGGTCGAAATTTCCGGAGCCCTCCACTACGGCGTCTCTCATTATCAAATGGCGGTTTCGGGACGTTCAACCCCACATATCAATCAGTGTTTTTCCTTGAAAATTTTTTTGACAGTCCTTATTTTTATTTTTTTCTTAGCACTAAATTGCACTTGTGTGATTATTTTGTGTGTGCAAAACCCCTCTACCTCATTTTCATAAAAAAAACAGTTGGTGAGCATTACCAGTGTCCCCTCGCTCTGTTAGTCTATCCACTTATTTATTCCGCCTTGATTTTGAACGGTTTTTTACAATCACGTTAAGCGCGATGGAGAAGTTGTATCAGAGGAGGTAACCATTCGTGGCGAAAGCAGTTTCTTTATTTCGTTTCGCATTGAATAACAGTCGCCGACGTGCAATTCGCAGGAGTTCCAGCAGAATATTAAGCATATTGAAGAGAATCCTATTTTTATGCAGCTCTAGGTTGGTCACAAAAAACTATGATCATTAGGCACGAAATATACTTAAAATATAACCAGCATTGAGTGATGTTGTCGTACAAGCAATAAGAAAATCACCGTAACTTGTAAACAACATGTTCCTTGACGGAACTATGTTTTTTAGCCGATTTACTGTGACTACTTCTTCAACAAAGCTATTGCTCTTACCTTTCATACCGTAAAAAAGCATAACAATTTCTATTCTGATTGTAACAATTAGAGGCGCAACCGCACCACATAGCGCCAGCAAATAGCGCCGAAAACAAAGCGCGCATCATGTTCGCTACGTGAGCTACGCACAGCCACGGCAAAAAATGGCACGAGTGAAAAAGAAGAATATTAGCACTGCGCAAAATTCGCGCCTCTCCAAGGGCAACTGCAAAGTATACGAGCAATCATCCAGCAGAACCAGCGGCAGAGAATGGCAGGACTCGAAAGGACCGAGGAGGGAAAGAGGAGGTCACACGCGCGGCGGCGAGTAGAGTGGATGGTGGAACTTTCCCAAGATCAAGGGGCTTTGGAGCGGCCTATTTGGTTAACCCAGTGCGCTTGGGATCGAGGAGTCACTGATTCGAATCATCGGTACGGTGCCTTAGAAACGGTGACAGTGACAACAAAAATCAGCCAAGAGTGTCTATATAGTTGCTACTGCAATAAAAACCAACTGCTCTCATTGTACACTGTTCACTGGACACGCCGTTCCTACAAGTACTGGAACTTGACCTGCAGTGTAGTGCCAGTGAGATATTTTTCTTCTGCTCAGTTGAACAGTAAATATTCCCAGCGTGAGCGTTATTAAAAGGGTACCGCATTTTTTGGCCGCTTCCCAAATTTCACGTTAGTGGAGCTAAAATTCCTCCTTACAGGCTTCGCGCTGCCGAAGCTTTCATTTTACTTTTGCTTTTTTTTTTGCGTAGACGCAGTAGGTAGGAGATGGGCAAGGGGGCTTTTAGTTGAATGATATATGCGCTGGGGGTCTGGAAAATTGCGCAATTGTGTGCCAACAAAGCTGACACCACATGTGAGCACCAAAGGAACCTGAGAATAACGTGGTAAGAGCGGTTCAGAAGAGGTCCGAAATCTGGCTGAATGTTGTTGCGTACCTCATCGATCCGACAGATTCAAGAGCCACATCTAGAGCATTCATACATATTGGCTGGAGTGCAAAAAATTTGTAAGCATGGTACGACCATTTTACACACGTGCACTGCACCGCAGCCAACCTGAATGCAAATCCTGAATAAGACAAAACCTTCAATATGCTTCAGTGTGGAAACCCATGCATGCAAACCTAATCATCACCCTGCAGCTTGTTCGGAATAATTGGGCCTCACTTAGTCCTTTCATGACAGTTGCAGACTTCCATAAGAGCCACGAAAGCCAGCCTCTTTTTCCCCTACTTGGACTTGTTTCATGGAACATGCTATAACGGAGCGTTGATCACGAAGTATTTATTTTATCACTGCAGTGTATATCCCTACGCATTGATCAATGCTATAAGTCAGACATTCCTTTTTCTAAAACCAAAAAAGCTTTCTTTACACCATGCAAAGCAACTCTGCGAAATCGCCTTCTTTCCCACTGACATAGCATCAAGTTATGATAGTGTTTGCGAATAAAAACAATAATCGGTTTTCGTTTCGCGAAAATTGCTAGCCCCTGGAGAATTTGTTCATTCTTTTTAGTAAGTCTATTTTGATATTTTTTGTTCACGCTTCGACCTCACTTCCCTTTGTATTGCAGTTACTCTTAAGCGTAAATAAGTGAATATGGTATTTGTAGCTTAGCGGTGGCTTGAAAGCCAAGTAAGAGGAAAAAGGTTCTACGCTTACTTGAATTTTTCATCTTGAGAATGGCACTTATCGCTTCATAATCAAACATTTAGTCATAACACTGCTTCTGTTCTGTGCGGCTACAAAATTGAAAATAAATAAGATACACGGCATAGCTTTTCCTGGCTATGTAGCTTGAGTTCTGTCTCTTTTTGAAAATCTGCCATACGGAAACCCTGTATTATTGCACCCGAGGAGCTTTGGTTCTCTTCTTTGAAAGAAAACACTCGGGCGGACACTCGGCTGGCGAACACTCGGGACCATGTGGCTCTAGCCAGACATAGTCGTGCTCTAGCAAATTGTTTAGTCGATGAGCGGAATACGGTAAGACCAAAATATTTAGATGTAGTGATTGTGTGCTCCTTATTTACCGCTGACCACGCATTTTCTCAAGTTTGTCCGGATGAACTGGTTATGACCAGATCATAGAGGGAAAACACGCACTTTTTTAGCAATTGGTTTTTTTTTATCATCAGCTTTCTTGTGTGGCCCGATATAAGAGTAAAATTCTCGTTTCTTTTGCAATCACTTCCGAAAACGAGATGTAAGGGTCGAGCTCTTACTTTCGGTTTTCCAAAGATTCAGAAAAGGCCTTGCAAAAAAGAAAACTGGTACAGAATATACGGTTCTAGTTCCTGTTAAGAGTTGTATTTGACACATAGGTACCTGACCATAGTTAACATCCCCTAAAATAAGGGTGGATTATTTCACAGACTGATTATTGAAACTAAATGAATGAATACGCTGAAAGAGCAGACGGTTTTATTGTGAGCAACTGGGCTCCTTGTGGCGCCACAGATCCCAACCACGTGCTTCTTTCAACGTGGCCTATAAGACCTGCTTCGGCTGTGCCACGAAAATTAAAGTATACGCAAGATATACACCAGGGCACAGAATCGTATACGTACCAACGCCGCTACCACACACCTAAGTGAAGGCGCCTTCATTTTTAAAGCTGATAGTCTTTCTTGTCATACTTGAACGCCAAAATTTTTGTGTCTGTCTGTCTCACGAGTCAGCTACCCGGCCAAATTTTAAGCTCTTGATGGCTGCGTTCATACTTGTGAACATTGTGGATCAAAAAGCGAATCATTCGCATATCTGAGGTGCAACATCAATATTTAAGTATTAGGTGGTGTGTTACTTCAATAGAAAATGCATAGATACGTAATTCTAAAGATCCTAGTGTATATTACGCTGCACTGAAGATGCCATCCAGTGCACGAAAAAGCGCTCTGCCGACGTCATGGTACTTTCTTTTTTGGCAGGCATCTGTTTCGGGTGCTCCAGTAGTACATGCACCAGCCATTAACCCTTCCCCGCAATAAAGTACACTCATACCTCCCAAATCGTTCTTTGCAAACTATCATGCTATACAGTACCACGGGTGACCAAAAAATTGCTGGTATGTCTGTAGGTACAAACACATGGCATGGCAGCAGTGATAATGTGGTAAAATAACATCTGTTCAAACGAACCTTTATTGCATTTATCATGCCAGGATAGAAATGGTACGAGAAAAGTATCACGGGTGGCCGCGAAGGAGACAATGACTCATGTAGCACTGCCGGCAGAAAACTATCGTCTTTCGATGGCATTTTCAGAGAAGCACACAGTTACGCGGTCAATTTTTTATGTTGTTTAACCAATAGGAGTGCCGTCGAGTATAGAGGTTGCATTTTCCCAGCGGTTCACCTTAGTAGTGCCTAGGTGGTCGTGGTATTGACCGACAAACGAGCACGGGCATTGTTTTCTGCACTTGAGGCTTTACCGACAGACCATTCGTACCAAGCGGCCACAAAGTGCAGTTTTGTATCTCTAATGAGTGGATTGGTCACTGCATAACAAAACATGCATATTATACGAATAATGTACGTAGGCAATCGCTCTACTACGCTGAGCGATCGTTTTTGTCTTCGTGCACCTGATCAAGATAACTTATTTGCAGTCGTTACGATAAAGAACGTTACAATGAATAAATAAATCATTGCTATTGGGGACCATGCGTGCCCGTATACAAGCAGAAATGGCTTTGCGGCACTTCAGCATCCGTCTACGCCCATTTCGTCAAAAAGTGATTCTGGTAAGGAACATGTTCGGGAGGAAGAAATGACGTGGGAACGATATCGAAGTAAAACAAAAAAAAAAGCTTCTGGTTTGCTACCGTGTGCCAAAAAAAAGCAACGAGGAAAAAAACACTTGTTCTGCGGCATCTGCCATCTATGGGACCATCACCAATAAATCTTCAAAAGGAATGAGAATACTCTAAAGAGATACCAGCAGCATAGTTGGGTAGGCCTTCTTACCTGACCTGCCGTTTTACCTTCCACGTCTACCTCTCTTCTCAAGCATATAGTATACGGACATGTGCAGATTTCGTGGCTTTGTCTCGAAAGTCGAAGTCTTAAGAACACGTGGGGTTTAACGTTCCGAAACCACCATATGAATATGAGAGACGCCGCAGTGGAGGGCTCCGGAAATTTCAACCACCTGGGGTTTTTTAGCATGCAACCCAAATCTGAGCTCAAGGGCCAACAGCATTTTTGCCTCCACTAAAAATGCAGCCGCCGCAGCAAGGATTTGATCCCACGACCTGCGTGTCAGCAGCCGAGTGTCTTTGCCACTAGACCACAACGGCGGGTTGCGAAAATCAAAGCCGAGCGGAACAAACTAGATACTATGTACCCTTAAGAAGGCACTTTGGTACGGGACTGGTAGGCCACCGGCTGAATATCTCATTCTAAATGTGGTTAGTTTGTAATCGTCGGCGTCTATGTCTTCTTAGTCTGCATAAGCTTGCGTGAATCCATTGAGATGACATGTTCAACTGTGCAGAATTGCTGTATGGCTCCAAAACTGGGTGACTACAAGCAAGATAGGGCAGCTCATTCTTACATTTGCTTGCAGATGAAGTTCGTCGGTTTTATTAGGTAAAACTGAAGGCAGCTTTGTCTGCGATGCTACTTCCATGAGATGTTCATAAAAATTCGGGTGACGTTACGATTATAAGATCTATAAGTGCGTGTAAAAGTACTACCTTGCTGCAATAAAAACAGATTTAGGCATGATCAAGCTAGATCACCGAGCGCATTTCAATAAAGGAAGGCTACGTGACTTTTAGGAAGCTGCGTGTTTTTTTAATGAACTGGTATTCCATTTAGAAAACCGGTTGTCAATATTGCCCAAGTATTTCTCGGTGTCAGAAAAAACAAAAAAAAGCGCATTGATCCGGCAACTTAGTTTCTCGTCAGCTACAGTGTAGTTGCCATGGTACAAATGGAAAATGATTGGGCAAAAAAAAACAAAAACAAATGGCTGTCCCCTTTGCAAATTCAGTGCAGTGTTTTGATCAATAATTTGCGGCCATTATATATGAATATTTGTTTATGTAAAATGTGTTTAGATATTATGTTTATAAATCACATTGATGTTAGTGGCGTTGGCCTATATCATACAGTTGCCACAGGTATTTTTTCAGTCATATGTAGATATAAAAACGGTACGATAATTTTTAGATAACTTGGTAAAATGCCTGCCGATGAGTTTTCAAAAGTAACATAAAGGAAGATGTGATGAGTGGGAGACAGCCCGTTCGTGTCCTTCCGTCTGTAAAAGGTGGAGTTCGCACGTATTACATTTATTAAAACGTGTGACCTCCCCTCTACCTTATTTGTGGCGCCGTAGCACAGACTCTCTCTGAACACCCCCTGGCGTTTTTTCGAAGTGCCTTGAATGCTACGTCAAAGAAATTTCGTACGACACACCAATATTTCGTAAATTGCTATGCACAAATACACAGTGACAAAAAAATAAAAGAAAGAAGTGGAGACCACAGCGCCCATTTGTTTTTACTTGATTTTCTTTCTTTTTTTGCCTCACCTTGCAGTAAATTTTTATTCCTGGAAAATTATCCACGCAGAAGCGCAAACAAGGAGCCGGAAGGATGCTCACCTTCGCAGAATGTTGGCACGATATACGCTAAAATCACAAAGCTTTTCACTAGTGTGGCCTCATTTTTATTGACTTACCACGTTTCCTCAAGACACGCTTAGTACCAGGGGCGAAAAATGTTATCTTGCAAAAAGATGTGTCCTAAGAATATATTTTGTGAATTCGCGCCCTCGTATACAAAAGCGGGCCCCGGAAACTTGATTTCATTGGCCCCGTAACCAGTTTATCTTTCATTCACAGTTTCCCAGAGTGAGGGCAAGCAATGTGAACGAAAAAAATGGCTGACACTTGACCATGCTGATATATGACTGACGAGCAGAGGTGTTGATCGTCATGAAAAATCGTATCGCAAAAGTTAATTCAGCTCTTGGCGGGTTTAGTGCTTGCGCTCGGCTTCTTGGCTCAAACCATCTGCTTTGCCTGTAGATTAGCTCAAACGTTAAGCGACGTGCCTGGACGAGAAACAACCCCAGTAGAGGCGTTGTACCGTGCTCGTTCGCTGGGCTTCTGCTGCTATTCCCATTGTTTTCGTAACCTTATTGCGTGAAGTGATGGATGTATATAGTATTGAAGTTGAAGTTTCTTGCAACATCATGAAAATACAAGCGACAAGGTTCATAAGTATAAAAGGAAGATATCAGGCATCAAACACTGTCAGGGGGACCTTCTAGTGACGTTGTATCGATTTATTACGGGGCATGCAAATGGCAAGAAATGAGAAAGCATATTGAAAACACAAAATATAAAAAAGGAAAGATATTTTGAAAGTATGTATTTCAACATTAGTGCGATTCCCCCAGCGAAAGCAAAAGTATAAACGCAATGGCTACAAAAATGGCATGGGAAAAGGAAGAGTAAAGAAAAAGGGAATACAAATAGAAATAAAAACCACAAAGGTGGTACCTTGAACTTATAACAGAGTTAAAATAATTGTTTCTTCAATTGAACTTGAAATGATGCTCTAGTGTGGCAGCGTTTAATAACATAGGTAGTGAGTGACAAAGGTAAATACCAGAAAGCCTCGCTGTCTGTTTACCAGAGTTTGGGTGAACGACCAGCAAGAGTAAGCGATGTTGTATGGAGGATCCACTCAAATGTGCATTTCTTAGATAACGAGATGGGATACTTTGTAGTTAACGTCATGCTGACGCACGTGAAACATGAGCACACCTAATTTCAGTGTTATGTAATCATGGACGGGGAGAATGCCGATTGTGTGTACCTGTATTTCATACAGCCTTGTATTCCATACTCTCTCATTTCTTTTGCCACTCCCGTATACCTGGATCTTTTTGTTTGTTTTTTATGCACTGAGTACGGCTCCATAAATGCTAAAAGTATGACACGCAATTTCACTTCGTGATCGCGCCACACCTATCGGCCGCTGTCAAGCGGCAATACAATGGGTATAATCTGCGCACTGTATTTCTGCGTAATAAAAGTAATTGATAACGAGTGGTGTGATAACGAGTGCTGTGACATGGGTGGGTCCGACATTGCAATAAATCCCGGGATGGGCCCACGCTTTCTAGAGTGGAGTATATGGAATGAACGGTGGCGCACAAAGAATTCTGAACAATGTACCCCAATAGGTGTATGGTTTCCGAAAACTCGTCTGGGCTATCAACTATGTTCTCGTTTTCGTTCTGTACCTTGAGGGCATCTTGAAAGTAGTCATACACGCCGAAATGAAGCACAGGCATAATACGAAGGCGAGTAAAGTAGTAGGAGGGGCGGTGATGAAAACTTTTTCGACGGTGCACTTTCTTGAGTGACGTCATCCATCACTCTATCCGCTTTTGTTAGAGTAACCTTTTAGTGAATGCGCAACGGTGAGTGTGGTGCTGCGTGTTTCGGATATGAAGAAGGCAGACGCGGAAAACGCCTGCTACTCCCCTGGTACTACGATAAAAGCGTGCGCACAGCAAGAAGACAAACGACGTACGAACTGTATTATGTTGTGGTCCAGCATGCCGGACGCAAGGCCGGCCTTTGTGGCCGAATGACCCGTCAGGTGGTCAGCGGGGCGCGGCTCGCGTGTGGAATCGGCGTGTCTTATTGTGCGGCCAGCGCGGAAGGCCGCAGCCGCTATTGAGGTTGCGGGCTGATTCGTCCGTTGTTGTTCCTTTACTCTACGTTTACTGTAAACGGCGAAGCGGTTCTTGATCGAGGCTTTCATGTTCGGGAACCGTCGTAGATCGTAGTGGCTCGATTTACCCACCAATACAATCTACGACGGTTCCCGGATGGATCGTGGTGGGATTTACCCACAGAACGTGGCTAAATCTTACCACGGATACGCTCCAATCCTCCCATCACTCCTGTTACTGCCACAACTCACCTCTACGCACACAACTGCTCTCGCCAAGTCCTTCCACCTCAGTCACTCACTTCATTCCATTTCCTTCGCATTTCAGTATCACTTCAACCAGCTTCATTCAAGCCACTTCATTTCGTTTCGTTCAAACTATCTGGCCACAGCTTCATTGTTTAATGAGTCTCTGCGTGACGGAGCGTGCTGATTTGTTGTTGACGTTGTCTTTTCTCTTAATTGCTACTCAATTATATCGTGTAATAATTTTGAGCCTACTCCAACGGCGTAAATGTATACCAGCGGCGCAAAAACGCAACAGCCGATACAGCGGCGATGATTAAGCGAGGGGATGCGTATTACATAGCCTTCAATTTTTGATTGAATGATAGATATGTGGGGTTTAACGTCCCAAAACCACCAGGATTATGAGAGACGCCGTAGTGGAGGGCTCCGGAAATTTTGACCACCTGGGGTTCTTTAACGTGCACACAAATATGAGCACACGGGGCTACAACATTTCCGCCTCCGTCGGAAATGCAGCCGCCGCAGCCTGGATTAGATCCCGCGACCTGCGGGTCAGCAGCCGAGTACCTTAGCCACTAGACCACCGCGGCGGAGCGCCTTTAAATTTTAGTAAAAGATGAAGATACTGTGTTAAAGAGCCCCTCACTTGCCTCGCAAAACACGGATAAAAAGCGATCACATTATAACTTTCTGGCGTTCCTCGTCTTTGTTGCGGTTCTTGTCGCTGACTGTGGCTCGTGCGGTAACTATAGGGCACTACATGCTCTCAATCGGTCCTTATATGCAAAATATCAGACATGATTTGTCTCTTTCAGTACTCCTCTATGGAGCCACCCGTCTGTTTTTCCTTGTCTCACACGACAGTCATGCGCGATCCACCGCTTTCTCTTCATTTTCCGTCTTTACGACTGGGCAAGCGGTGAAAAAAACGTGCAACCGAGAAGCGGTAAATCCTGATAGTCTCTATAGCGCTTAGTGCTGACATCGTTCTCGTGCCTTTGATTGATATGTGGGATTTAACGTCCCAAAACCACCATATGATTATGAGAGACGCCATAGTGGAGGACTCCGGAAATTTTGACCACCTGGGGTTCTTTAACGTGCACCCAAATGTGAGCACACGGGCCTACAATATTTCCGCCTCCATCGGAAATGCAGCCGCCGCAGCCGGGATTCGAACCCGCGACCTGCGGGTCAGCAGCCGAGTACCTTAGCCACTAGACCACCACGGCGGGGCGTTCTCGTGCTTTTAAGATTGATTGATTTGTGGGGTTTATCGTCCCAAAACCACTATTTGATTATGAGAGACGCCGTAGTGGAGGGCTCCGGAAATTTTGACCACCTGGAGTTGTTTAACGTGCACCCAAATCTGAGTACACGGGCCTCGTGCTTTTAAGAAATAAGTAGCTATATAGGAGGACACACCCCTTAAGCGAAGGGTAGCGGAGGTGAGGAAGAAGACACTCCCTTGCCTTTGAATTCGGGATAGGGAGGGAATCTTTAAACACAAGGCAAAGAAAGTGATGAAGCACCTTTTTTATGTAACAGCCAGTGGTGCAATGCAGGATGGCCCAACCTTCTCGGGCAGCCGAGTTTGCTCCAAGCTCGCTTGCGGTGCCGTAGGATGAAGACAGTGTGGAGTGCGTGATAGCAGCGTTGATCGAAATGGCCACAAGAACGCGCTTGGCGTGGGCCGGAAACGCTTGCGAGACATTTGCGGCGGTTATCAAAGAAATTACGCGTGCGAGCTCGTCAGCGCCGCCACTCACTCAATATTTTAGCAGTGCAGCGACGTAAGCGTGATTGCCGTGCTGTCTTTTTGCCAACTCAACACACACATCCAACAGGCGTGTTCGTGGGCGTATCTCCTCTTTCGCAGAGGTTCTGTCGTTTCATCTGAAGCATGAAAATTTCCACTCGGGAAGGCAGCAAGGGTGCACACGCAGCACTTTCGTGCTGCTCCTTTCGCTTCCTTCAAGTATTGCAGATAAATGTAAGGACAGGTGGTGACCAGGGGCGCTCGCATCTTGTCGGCAACACGGCTGTGATTGAAGAAGTCGTGAGCCCGGTGAAATTAAATGCGAAACGTCGTAGCCACGTGGTGATCTCATTTCTACTACTGCGTGCGTGCGTGCATAGTCGGCGCGATAAAGCTGAGAGTATAATCGTGCCGCTCGACGTGAATACTGCTCCTCGGCATGAGCAAACGTGGTGGGCGTACCCGATCTTCGCCGCGGGTGTCTGTCAATCAAACTGATAGACGCGTGAACTCGAATACAAACTCGTTGATTCTGAGAAGGCTCGAGTGAACTCGTGACTATAATGGCGCTGGTGTGACTGTCAAGCGTTTGATGCGGTGAACACTAAGCGGCAGCTTCTATGCATATTAAATAATTTGATGAGCTTACACTACTTGTAGAAGGCTGAAGCCATAGAGTAGTTTGCGAAAACTTAGCTTCTTGCAGCTTTTTAGGTTGGTTGTATACTTATGTGCGTTGTTGGCTTCGAAGTGAAGAACACATCAGTTCTGTCTTAAATTGGCTGAGGCTTAACGACCATTACAATAAGCTGTCTTGTGTTCATTGATAAGCCTTTTATTAAGAGGCAATTATCTCAGGCGCAACTGCCAAGGCCATGATCAGTATTGAACTACAAACGTAATCCTGATTAGCAGGATACTAATAGTCACCATATTAGTCAGGGCTAATTAACATGGTTTTATTTAGCGTCCTCGTGATAAATGTCATGTTCATTAGCATAGTTTGTTTAGCTCATCAACTTGCCTGTTTTAGTCAGCCTAATTCTAGCTTTACATAACTTCAATGGCATGGTCTTTTTAAGAAGTGGCGTAACTGCCTCAGCCTTATCATGACTTGGCATAATTAGCTTGGTAATAGCATGTTTTGGCATAACTATTTGAGTATACCGTCAGCCGAAAAAATCACAGCATTACATGCAGTGAATGAAGATCAGTGGGGCGAAGCTTCTGAGGGTTTATCGGTATCAACTGCGAATCGTCTGTCTGTGTGTCTGTCAGTCAGTTGGTCGGTCGGTCGGTTGGTCGGTCGGTCGGTCGGTTGGTCCGTTGGTCGGTTGGTCGGTCCGTCGGTCGGTCGGTCGGTCCGTCCGTCGGGCCGTCCGTTGGTTGGTCGGTTGGTCCGTCCGTCCGTCCGTCCGTCCGTCCGTCCGTCCGTCTGTCTGTCTGTCTGTCTGTCTGTCTGTCTGTCTGTCTGTCTGTCTGTCCATCCGTTTGTCCATCCATCCGTCCGTCCGTTTATCCATCCGTCCACACCTGCTGAGTGAGTCATTCTCTAGGAAGTCACGTCACACGAGCTAGGAGAGACATACAGACTCACGGCTTTAGGAGCTTCACCCCTGATATAGGTAATTAGCCGGCCATGCGACACGTGCTCGGGTGCTAGCTGGCGATGACAACAAAGACGACGCGCACCGGCCGAGCAGTGCACTAGAGTGTACAGGCTGGCCATGGTGATTAACACGTGGCCTCAGGTTTAGCTGCGGTTGTGATGCTGTAGGACGCTCAGCTGGTACTGATCTCAGAGGCCACCATGCTGATTATTCTGAAACAGACTTAATGCAGGCATTAAAGACTTCAAAATTATTTTAAAAACCCCATGCCTCTAAAAAATACCAACACAATATGTTTCAGACGCTTTTATTTCATGGGTGCACTTCTGCACTCAGCGGAACGACAAACAAATGAAAGAAGATGCATCTGGTTTGAAAACACCGCCCAACTCAGTAGACCGTCCTTGACGCGATGACTGGTTCTATCCTAACCAATGAAACCTAGCGCACTGGGAGGGGAATTCGAATTTTTTGTACTGTTGGCTCGTTCGCAAGGGGGTGTCGCCAGAGCTCGGGAACATCCCAAGTTTTGCGAAACTCGGCTGATCCAGCAGAGCACCATAGTTTCGGCGTATTGCGTTTTGTGTTACACAAAGCATCGAACGCCAATACGCATATATAAGAAAAAAAATAAGAATGCACGAAAAAACACGCCGGAATTGATGCTGTCCACTTGACCATACATACATACCCTGCCATGCCACTTCCTGTAGCGATGGGCGACATATTAAAAAGATTGCGTTCATGTGTGTTACGCACGAGCGCAACGTACACAATGTACACAGTAGAATGTAGATTCAAAGTCATGTGGAGGCCAGTGTTTCACAACTGGTTAATGGGAGAATGAAATTTTTTCTCAGTATTTTTTTTTCAGTATTCTCTGACCCGAAAACCACCAAAAAAAGTTCTAAGCATTCTCTTTCTTTCTTTCTCGGCCTTGTTTCCGTATCTCATATCCCATCCTAGTACGAGATAGCAAACTCGAATCAAATTCACCTACCCGCTTTTATTGCTTCTTTTCTATCGCTATTACAAGACACAGAGTGCCTTGAATGGCTTCAAAAGTTTTTCTCCAGCAAACTATGGTTCGGTTACCGGAAGTTGCCATGTGTCTTTTGCACCACAGCTTAAAAGGTCATCGCAGGGGAGGCACATTTTGCCACACGCTGCCTCCATTTCTTCTTCTTATGCTGCTACTTGTTGTGCGAACTGTGATGTTTGCAGAAGCGAAGGATATTTATTCATCATTTATTTTCTCAAGGCGAAGGAATTACGGGAGGATATTTGAATTTTTTTCATCCCTGCACCCTTCCAAGGACTGATCACCACACAAAAATATCTAGGCATTACGCCCTCTATATACTCCCATAGGTTCACGTGAGTCGTCCTTGAACTGCGTCATTACTCATTTGTATGGGGTGCCCACCATTCTCGTCTGAAAGCGCAGTAGGCGCCTTTTTGTTTCCCACTCTCCAGCTATTGTGAGCTGGGCGGTACGCACATACACCGTTACCGCTATTCCGCAAGACACGCCTAAGTGCATATGACGTAACTCTATTCGCCCAGCACTTAAGACACACCTTGCACGCCATCGTTGAGTCGCTTATTCATACTGCAGCCGAAGTGTAATGCGTGTTGCTTTAATGGCGTGTAACACATGGTACCCGAGTCGTCGCCTTTTGGGGTGGCAAGGCTCAGTTACCATCATTACTGCGACAAGTGCTTACGGCAAATGTGCTGCAACGTGGCACGCACACAGAAGCTAAGCCATTAGGATTAGGCGGCACATCATACTTCACTCTATAGCTATCGAAGCCCTATAAGCAAGACCATAAGAGAAGTGGCATGCCTCCTGTTATGTTTTTTATAGTCTATAGAGAAATGTGCACTTCAGGTAGCGCCTTTGAGCAGCTTTAAAACAACCAGAACTTGAATTGATATGTAAGGTTTAATGTCCCAAAACCACCATATGATTATGAGAGACGCCGTAGTGGATAGATCCAGATATTCAGACTACGCGGGGTTCTTTACGTGCACCCAAATCTGAGCGCACGGGCCTACAAAATTTCCGCCTTCATCGGAAATGTAGCCGCCGCAGCCGGGATTTGAACCCGCCACCTGCGGGTCAGCAGCCCAGCACCTTAGCCACTAGACCACCACGGCGGGGCCAATCAGAACTTGGCACCCGGTGGTCGACCATGCAGGATGTTACTATTATCATACACACACACGAACACATACAAACACGCACGTACATGCACGCACTCATACGCGCACACACATACACACAGAGACCCTCACCGAGGAAGATAGAGTATATTTGTTTAGTTTGTTTAGGAGCCTCTGACAGTGTTTTTACACGTAGAAGTTTCAAAACTGCAGATAACATTTTTTATGGTCTGATCAAGAACAAGAACTCACGATGATAATTACGCCCAAAATTACTATGGTTAGACTAAGGTCCGATGACACACAATATGGTCTACAATCCCTTACAAAAATTTTTGTTGAGTGTCTGCTGAATGCCTATATACAATTCTCAACAGAACAACTAGAAATCCTGATTAAATTGTGATGAGTTTTTTTGATGAGTGCTTGATGAGTTTCTGCATGTATTTGGCCACCGCGTTTCTGATTACTTCTTGGTTACTGCATTTGTGGTGCGTTCTTGATTACTGCGCTTCTGTTGCGTTCTTGGTTACTGCGCTTCTGGTGCGTTCTTGGTTACTGCGCTTCTGGTGTGTTCTTGATTACTGAGCCTCCTGTGCATTCTTGATTACTCTATTTCTGCTGAATCTTTGAGGTGTTTCATTAAGTCACAATTCTGACAATATCATGCTGAATATGTGACAACTTTGTGTCAACTTGCTTCCTTGCAAAATTTTTCCTCGGATCAGAAATTTCACCCGAGATCATAACAGCTGGGACCGCAAAACGGTACAGTTAAAGTTGGCTGGTAGTTATGCCATCCACTGCCTCTGCTGTGTACCCACAAATGTATGTAGGACTAGCATTTGCATGGATGACAGTAAGCAGGATGCAGTGTATTCAGCAAATCTTCCTTTAATATATTGTACATACATAGTGTGCGCAGCACATCACCTCAGCTCTCGCGCCAACATCGATGACAAGCTATTTTTCAGCTGCAGTGTAGAAGTTACAAACTTGCTGCATGTGTAGCCTGCACAAAATGTGAAAAGGTTGACAGTTTAAAAAAAAATAACTCCACAGCAGTAAATATTTGACAGTGATTATCTAAATGGCAAATACTGTGCAGAATGGACCACTTTATGACTGTTCAAGCTGAACCAGGAGGCACTGCCCTACATGAATGGTGGCACATACATGCACCGTAAAACCTACAATAGTGTAAATCACAGTTAAAAACAAAAATGCAATTTGTTTTTAACCGGGATTAACAATATTGTAGGTCTTCATAGTTTTCATAGTTTAACCATGAAAAAAATTAATGTGCACAGAAGCTATCTTTTCATAAAGAGACTTAAAATATTTTATACTTAATTACTGCCTGCATTGCAGGACACCGTTCATAAATGGAATACCTAGCTGCACATCTTAGCGATCATGAGAACACACTGAACAAGGTGGAAAAAAAAAGGGAATGTCACAAGAGCCAATGTTGCGACACATGGACTTGACTTGCCTTCCATCAGATCAACTTGTTGAAACACTACCTGTTCCAGATAGCAAAATTTCAACACTTGGGACAATTCGTTAAGTGCAACAAATGATAACGTAACTAGTCATTTTTACTAACTTATTTATTAACTACCATCTTGCAGCAGGTGACTTATCGAAGCTTGCCAGCCTGAACGAGGCTTTTCCCCCAAACTCGAGAATAGCACCCTTTTTATCCCTAACAAGGGTGAGTTGGGATTATTGATGATGCAACAGCTAGTCAAATCTCGCATTTAGTAAGCACTTTCGTGACCCACAAAACTTTCAGCCTGGCATTTGCAATTTTGCCATCCTTTACAGAAGGTGTTATTACAACATGCCATCAGCAAAAATAATTCATACAGTGAATGTTATGCTAACAGAAGTCATGGCAATTAGTGATTTGAACTAAGAAACAGATAAAAAATGGTAGAGCCTCATTTTGCTTTCAGCCCCGCATACACACAACATCAAGACACAAATATGAAATCTGAAACAAGAATATGAGAAAAAAAATCTACATGGCATCATTAGTAACTCACCAATCACTGCGTCGACCCTGACTGGGTCCAGTGCCTCCTTTACTTCGGCATTCTTATTGGCGTTGCTGCCCTTGCCGAAGAGTGATTTGCCACGCATCTCCTCCAGAGTAAAAACACCCCGGAGAAGATGCCTGGCGAACTTTGTAGGCCCATTGCAGTGAGAATGGAGGCGCTCCAGGAGCGTTTGCTCAACCAAAACGCCTCCACCGATGTTAACCTGCATACCACAGAAAGCATCCGTTGAGCAAAAGAGCAGTTCCTTTCCACATAGCAAAGAACAACTATGACGTTTCAATTTTAACATCTGGGGTAAACAATTTTCGGCCACTGTTTCTTTTTTTTTTCAGCTGCTGTTTGAAACCACCACCTCAATATCGAAACAGAAACTGTCTTTTTTAAGGTGGTGGTATTAAAGATGTAATGATGTATTTCTAGGCACCATGATACTCTTTTCAGAGTTCTCGACACAAGCGATTTTATTTACAGCAAAAATCCAATATATTTAAAATTCATGTCAGTACTCCTTCAACAGGCATATTACCAAATAGCTCAAGGAGTGATCGCAATCATTTTTCGAGACACAAAAACAGAAAGATGATGTCGCAAGATGGAATTCCGGCTGCAGTGGCAACATTTCGATGGTGGAAAAATGCTAGAGGCCCGTGTGCTTAGATTTAGGTGCATGTTAAAGAACCCCAGGTTAGTGGAATTCCTGGAGCCCTCCACTACGGTGTCCCTCATAATTATATGGTGGTTATGGGACCTAACATTTATTGTTATTGTTTTATTTTCACCTCCCATGCTTACCAGACCTTTGCTTTATTAGGGCCAGCCTATTTCATTTTCTAGTTGTAGCTGGTTGAGTAACTTACTCTCATTCCATTTTATGAACTAGTGCTTTTTAAAAACCCATACAGATATCCAGCTACTTCACAAAGGAAAGAAACAAAACCATGGGGATTGCTTTTAAATTGCAGACACCATGATCGTGTATTGACAATAGCACACGCATGCACACAAACAACAACAAAGGAATGCTCTTTTCGGAATGTCTTATTTCGTCTAGCATCATTAAAGGGGTCGTGAAAAGTTTTCCGAAAATTTTCGACTACATGTGTATTCGGAATCCTGGTCGTCCTTTCAATAATAAACACCGACTCGTTTCATCATACCAGTTCATTTAATAGTTATAAAACCACAATTTCCGTTTCCAAGCTCTCACGTCATCCTAAGTCAGCCAATGAGAATACTCCGTCGTCGACAAAACATGACGACGACTACGCCTGCTCAGCCATAGTTGACCGAGGTTTGCCGCATCATACTGCTTCCACTGGCGCGCCGGAGGCGCCCATGCGATCCTAATGTAGCAGTTAGTAGATCCACTCCGGGTGTTTGAAGCTTGTGAACGCGAACATCGCTTGCACTGCGATAACTTGTACGACACTGTCTGACGATGCACACGGTTGGCACATCCACGACTGAGCCAACCAACCAGTAAGAAAAAACTACACCACTGCACCGAGAGAGTGAAGGCAACACGGAAAGCAAGATGGGCAAGAAAAAACATGTAACAGAGCGTGGGCAGGGTGGAGGCCCGGATGTACTTGAAAGCAGAACCAAGCAGATCACTTTCTGTAGCTGCACAATATGCAACTCGGTGTGCAAACCAGTGGTGTTATTTGTTTATTTTCTAGGTTTCCATAAATCTATCATTTTTGAGCAAAATAAAGCTAACGCTGTGTTTACAACTTGTATTAGGATGACGTCACACGTCAGTGCTTATGGCGGCCGGTGAACCCAAGACAACTGCGAGTTCAAACGGGCGTCATTAATTATAGACTGAATATTACACCGAAATATTTCAGAATCGGCATGTCTAATCCGTATTGGAGCAGAAAAAATTACAACCGGGCAGCTTTATTTTCTTTTCACGACCCCTTTAACAATAGAAAACATGCACAAGTTAACCCAACAGCAAGTGCTGCTGAAGTACCATGATCAGCAGTGCTGCTATGTTCAGATGAAAAAAAAATACTGGGCAAAATAAATATCATTACAGGGTTTTATGTGGAAAATCCACGACAACCGAGCACTGACAAGACAGACTGGGGCAGCAACTCCTATTTCATTGGTAGCGCAACACACACATTGTGAACATTCTAAGCTTAGGCCTCAGTACAAGCCCGTTGGGTACAGTTTCAATAGCCAGAGTTAACGTTTATGGCATCTTGAGATCAATTGTGCTGCACAAGATAGCGTGCCACAGAAGCAACAAAAATAAAAACAAAAAATTTTTTTTTCAAAATTAGGAATACTCGCCCTTTCGGCTTCAACAGCAGGAGATGGGTCTTTCTCAGTCTTCCTCAAGATTTTTCTCAACTTTTTCACCATGTCAAAGGAGTCTAAGGGAGCACATGAATGCAATCACGTTAATCAAAATGCTTGCACAAGTGGTAATTAAAGTAAGGTTTGGTCTGCAGTAAATGAAATTGTGGAAGCAATCTTGAATGTTACCGAAGAAGAGCAATGAAAATTCAGAATGTTTCACCTTTAGAGCACTTTGAACAGCACTTTGTTGCTCTGCTACAAGGATAACGATGTGATTTGCAACAGTGACCTAAATAATGAACTTTTTGTGCTCCAGTTCTAATTCATCAAATTGACAAACACACTGAGATGGACAGTAACATATCCTAGTGAGAATGTGTAAAAAAAGAAAGACGTTTTGGACATTTGTTAGTGTAATTACAGTAAATGATGAACAATGAACTAAGGTGCTGCTATCAGTATAAACAACAAGCCTATTGGTGCCATACCTTTGTGTCTTAGTTAGTGGACCATCCCTTCATGCCTGCCTTACACAGCAGCTTTGAACAAAGGGTGTGGTGTTCTTGTGAACAAGAATGATATTAAGGTAACAAAATGATTAGAATGTAGAGGTGACATGCCTTGTCAACTGCAGAGTCCAGCAACAAAACACAAGTCGTGTTAAAGCATCTTTGTTCCTTTCATATGAACATTAGTTAGAATGTCATGAGTGCACATGCAAGAGTAGGAGTCCTTTATCCAAACAGCAGCACATACCACTGTCCACAGTTGTTATAAAGGGAATATACTAGTAATCACTGTACAACTTGATGCTCCTTAAATGGCGACCTTTTCACAACATAATGTAAAAACAGTGCGTACAAAATGTTGCTGTACATAGCAAAGCAGAAGTTTGATGTACCACTTGTAATGTCTAAGGTAAATAAATTTTAGTTTTGTTCTTTTTATTATGAGTTTCAGCATGACATGGCATGCCAGTAGCATTATAACTACCACTCAGTTTTCAAAGCCAAAGAAGTTCTTCATATGTCTAGTGTTTCTATACCTAGTCACCTCTATACGACATGTAAGGTTGAGTCAGTTTATACATGTACCCGATTAAAACAAAGTTTCACTTAGAGGGAGAAACTAGTTCACCCATAAAAGCATGCATAAGTGCAACTTAGAGGGAGAAACTAGTTCACCCATAAAAATATGCATAAGTTTAATGGCACAAAGTTGAATGTACAGTGTTTTTTCCAGCCTGTACGATCGAATGCACTCATCACATGGCCATAGTAGGTGCTGAGAGTTATGATGGGAAAGGTGTTGCACAAATATGTTTCACAACGAGGCACTCAAGAGCGAGGAAACATGAGGAACGAATAAGAAATCTTCGAAGGGTTCCACATAACAAACCTAAGAGACGTGTCAGTGACACATCGTCGTGCCTCTCCAATAAATAGTGAACGTTCCTTAGAGCCACAATAGGCAAACAAACAATTATCAATAGAGTGTTGGGGTTGAGGATTCGGCTAGTTGGTTCATGGTTGCAAAGAAGGGGAAAACGCGGCTAAATTTTTAACAGGACACAACGAAGCCCAGATGGCCTTCCTTGTGTCCTGTCGCATATAGGCAAATAAAAATCAGTTCAGTTCAGCACTTTGGTCATCTAGTCTTCTTTAAGTCCTGTCAAAAATTCAGCGATGTTTTCCACTTCTTAGCAACGGCTGTTTGCACATGTACCAGGTGGGTGCCAGAAGGTATGCATTGGTGTTTGATGTGTTCAACATTTCTAATTGTAAATGCGAGTTTGTCCTATTGCTGTCTTCTCAATGTTCATGTTTTCCGCAGGCATTTACACATTTTACAATGTACGAACTGGTTCAGCTTACCACCTTGCTAGATGCAAGGTTAGGCACCTCTTGCATTTCCTCAGGCAGTTCCATGAAGGAAAAGTTTATAAAAAACTGAGTTTTGGCAACACTGTGCACTGCCTAAATACAGATGGCCAAGCTAGTTTACAAATTAGTTGCACCATCCAATAGCCATTCACGCTTGATCATCAAAAGAAAAAAAAAGGGCTGGAGGCTGCTTACCAAGCATGTTTTCAGCAACTTCTAGCCGCTTGCGCAGCTCCCGGACCTCATTTTCAAGCTCTTTGACCTGCTGTGAGGCACTGCAGGCACACTGAGCACCAGCCTGAGTAGGGAACTTTTTTTGAGTACATGGCTTCCTCTACTACCACAGCATCCACATGGAAAATTGACTAGCACACAATAAGCTGCTCCTCTACTTGATCTAAAACCTACATGTGCAATTGTGAAAGCCTTGCATGCACAATTACAACCACAGTGGAAACCTGCGACTAACAACAGTAAAAATATGTTGCATATACAGACATTTAGCATGCACGACAGCCAGAACAGCAGGGCTATAGGAACGAACGGATATGACTGCTGGGAAACACAGAAGTGAATACAAATGTTTGAAGAGCGTATAACAAAGCAAAATGAACTCTCATTTCGCAGAATTATCAGCTTTCAAAGCTACAATACCTTACAACTCATACAAAACTCACAGTTGTGATCACAAGTATAGAGGCCACGCCAACGTGTGGCAGTTTGCAAGTGCGCACCGTCTAACGGCTCGTCACCTGCTGTCGAGAGTATGACAGTGCACACAGACGGCCATTCTTTCCAGCTGGCCTGCTTGCTGCAATCTATCGCGGAGGCTGATTATTGGAATTAGCGATTACTGCCACCAGTAATGCTGATGGCACAGCAGCCATGGTCCAAATCGACCCTTTCCCAATAAATGGAAATGTCTCCTAGCAACGGGATTCGAGATGCCTGCCAAGCAGGCAACATTTCATCGTTCATGTTAAAGGGAGTGCTTTATATATGTGGCTGTACATGCTCTCAGAGATGTGCTTGTTGCTCTCCGAGGTCTCTTTAACAGATTCCAGATGTGGCGTTGCAGTAGGCCATGGACAAATAAATCTACTATTTGCTCTTTCCTTGACCAGCACTCGTGGTGGCATGCTTGCGGAAGCTTAACCGGCAATACACAAAATCCACTGCATACCTTTCGCTGTGTAAGTTCAAAGATAGTGTTTGTGCGCTAATAGAAAGACGTCATGGCACAGTTAAAATACATGAACATGAAAATACATGAAAATACATCAAGTGAGTGGCTAGAACTTTTTCCATAGTGAAGTTATGCCAGCGATAGCAATCTGCAACGTTTCAATTTTATGTAGTTCGGAACCAGCTCAGAGATCGGACCAAGAAGTTTGAGGATGCTGCGCCGCTGCTTCATCATGCAAGGCTACCGGTGGCAAAATCCACAAATGCCCAGATTCAGCCCACGTGCCAGCGTGCAGCAAGCAAGCAAGCAGGAAAGCGAGATAGAAAGGCTGCGCATGTGCACTGTGAGACTCTCGACAGCAGGCAATGAACCGTTAGATGGCGTACGCATGCACACTGCCACATGATCGCGTGGTCTCCAAACTTATGATCGTGACTGTACATTAACTATATTATGTAACATTGGCAGGTCACACAGTTATTTTATATGTAGCCTTTTCAGTCTCGATTTACAATGAACTGTTTGTAAGTATTTGAAACAAGGATATTTTAATAAAAATGTGATACAGAAACTAGAGCAGAAAATATTGATCCATACAACAAACATTTAGGCCAATTTAGTACGCTCACCATAATTGGAAAAAGATTTTTTCAAGGCCCTTGGGGACTTAACGAGCCCCTCACCCTGGTAAGTCACTAAAGTACAGTTGTAAACTAAATACTGCTGTCCATTAAAACACCTTAACAATTGAATCAACTGGGGCAATTTACTTTGGAAAGTACCGGCAAGATACAGCTGTTATATACCTTCCTCTTGAGGGATAGTGGCAATCTACCTGTCATAATTTGAGAGTGCTTGCCAAATGTGCTCCACCCCATTCTTATTCTTCTAGTTTCTTCAATCTCGTGGTTCGGCTCTGCGGTTATTACCTGCCCTAAGTAGACATAGTCTTTTACAACTTCAAGTGCACTATTACCTATCTCGAAGCGCTGCTCTTTGCCGAGGTTGTTGTACATTACTTTCGTTTTCTGCAGATTAATTTTAAGACCCACTTTTCTGCTCTCCTTGTCTAACTCCGTAATCATGAGTTGCAATTCGTCCCCCGAGTTACTCAGCAATGCAATGTCATCGGCGAAGCGCAGGTTACTAAGGTATTCTCCATTGACTCTTATCCCTAACTGTTCCCATTCTAGGCTTCTGAAAACCTCCTGTAAGCACGCGGTAAACAGCATTGGGGAAATTGTGTCCCCCTGCCTTACACCCTTCTTGATTGGTATTCTGTTGCTTTCTCTATGAAGCACTATGGTAGCAGTTGATCCCCTGTAGATTTCTTCCAGAATGTTTATATATACTTCATCTACGCCCTGATTCCGCTGTGTTTGCATGACGGCTGATATTTCTACTGAATCAAACGCCTTCTCGTAATCTATGAAGGCTATGTATAGTGGTTGGTTATACTCTGAGCATTTCTCTATTACCTGATTGATAGTATGAATGTGGTCAATTGTTGAGTAGCCTGTTCGAAATCCTGCTTGTTCCTTTGGTTGATTGAATTCTAATGTTTTCTTTACTCTGTTAGCAATTACCTTTGTAAATAGCTTGTATACTACAGAGAGCAAGCTGATCGGCCTGTAATTCTTCAAGTCCTTGTCATCTCCTTTCTTATGTATTAAGATGATGTTAGCGTTCTTCCAAGACTCTGGTACTCTTCCCGCCAGGAGACACCTCGTAAACAGGGTGGCTAGTTTTTCTAACACAATCTGTCCTCCATCTTTCAGCATATCTGATGTTACCTGATCCTCACCAGCAGCTTTGCCCCTTTGCATGCTCTCCAAAGCTTTTCTGACTTCTTCTATCATTACTGGTGGGGTGTAATCTGGGTTACTGCTAGTTATTATAGTATTAAGGTCGTGGTTGTCTCGGCTACTGTACAGATCCCTGTAAAACTCCTCCGCTATCTCAACTATCCTATCCATATTGGTAGTTATTTTGCCTTCTTTGTCCCTTAGTGCATACATCCGACTTTTGCCTATCCCAAGTTTCCTCTTCAATGCTTTGACACTTCCTCCGTTTTTCAGAGCGCGTTCGATTCTCTCCATGTTATACCTTCTTACATCGCATACTTTACGTCTATTAATCAACTTCGAAAGCTCTGCCAGTTCTATTTTGTCTGTTGTACTTGACACTTTCATGATTTGACGCTTCTTAATTAGGTTCTTCGTTTCCTGTGAAAGCTTGCCAGTGTCCTGTCTAACTACCCTGCCTCCCACTTCCACTGCACACTCCATAATGATACTCGTCAGATTATCATTCATTGTATCTACGCTAAGGTTGGTTTCCTCACTGAGAGCCGAGTACCTGTTCTGCAGTGACACTCTGAATTCCTGTACTTTCCCTCTCAGTGCTAGCTGATTGATTGGCTTCTTGCGTATCAAGTTCTGTCGTTCCTTCTTCAAGTCTAGGCGAATTCGAGACCGTACCATTCTATGGTCACTGCATCGTACCTTGCCAATCACTTCCACATCCTGCACGATTCCAGGGTGTGCAGGGCTGTATCTTGCCGGTACTTAGCTACGGAGCAGAAACCTGGAGACTTACAAAGAGGGTTCAGCTTAAATTGAGGACGACGCAGCGAGCAATGGAAAGAAAAATGGTAGGTGTAACCTTAAAAGACAAGAAGAGAGCAGAGTGGATCAGGGAACGAACGGGGGTTAAGGATATCATAGCTGAAATCAAGAAGAAGAAATGGACATGGGCAGGGCATGTAGCGCGTAGACAGGATAACCGCTGGTCATTAAGGGTAACTGACTGGATTCCCAGAGAAGGGAAGCGGGTTAGGGGGAGACAGAAGGTTAGGTGGGCAGATGAGATTAAGAAGTTTGCGGGTATAAATTGGAAGCAGCAAGCACAGGACCGGGTTAACTGGCGGAACATGGGAGAGGCCTTTGTCCTGCAGTGGACGTAGTCAGGCTGATGATGATGATGATGACTTTGGAAAGAAATGCGCAATGTTTTTAGTGACGTGCACCAACACATTTACATTCGCTCAAACATAGTGAAGTCTTTCTAGCAACTGCATTTTTCTGTACTGTTTGGCACAACGAGTGTCATGGTATCAGCAAATGTTTCCTTGAAAGCGGTGAGATGCGAGTGCAGTGCATTCGGCACTCCGGCACTAAACTCTACCAAAAGGCAAACAAGAAGCCGCAGGTAGTTGTGTGAGCCATTTCAACTAGCGCTGTGTATGCCTGTCTGCGGACACGACTGACAGACGGCGCAGTTCGCGCTGTATTCGTCGGACACACACACACACACACACACACACACACACACACACACACACACACACACACACACACACACACACACACACACACACACACACACACACACACACACACACACACACACACACACACACACACACACACACACACACACACACACACACACACACACACACACACACACACACACACACACACACACACACACACACACACACACACACACACACACACACACACACACACACACACACACACACACACACACACACACACACACACACACACACACACACACACACACACACACACACACACACACACACACACACACACACACACACACACACACACACACACACACACACACACACACACACACACACACACACACACACACACACACACACACACACACACACACACACACACACACACACACACACACACACACACACACACACACACACACACACACACACACACACACACACACACACACACACACACACACACACACACACACACACACACACACACACACACACAACTCAACTCAACTCAACTCAATGCGCTGGTCGTGCTTGGCCCGCACGGCAATTAAAGTTAACACAGAACTCACCTCGTTCGGCGCATTCTCCTCTCGAGGCACCTCCTCGGTACTGTGCGAAGCCGTGCTCGCCAACCGCACCAGCCTTGTTCGCCGGCGCTCTATTGTCCTTTCTAACCCTACATTCAGCAGTCTTTAGGCAACAGAAAATACTTTACAGCGAGAACTCATGAATAGTGGCATTACTTACCGAAGTCCAGCAACTCGGCGTCCGCCGCCGGCTCGCCCTCCTTCCAATTTACCGCTACCACGGTGCCGCGTAAATTTACAATGGCATTTGCGTCCATCAGCAACTGCAGACTTACGCTGGTGTCCACAATCGCTCAGACGTTGTACACATCCCACAGTGAGGACGACACCCACTTAACTAAATATGGCTCATGTTGTGCTATCTCTTCCTCAGTCTCACACCGAACGACCGAACTCGTAGCAACGCACAAGCTGTACACGCAGAGACCAAGCACTCGTTCCAACGTGCGCCACACGTGCTCCAAACAACAACAACTCCTACGTCACAGCAACAGTATCGGAAAGGTTTGAGAGGCAGTTTCGAATCGTTGTGTCGCACGTACATTTTGCAAACGTATTTGTAATAAAAATAATCATAAACGTGTTATTTGGTTAGTTTTAATTTAGTATGGTAATTAGTACTTATATAAAAATATATAATACCGCACTCGTTTTTTATAATGGAGGTTACAGACTCACACTGCGCCAAGTCTAGCCAATCCACAACTCTTTGTTCAGAACGAGTGCAGTGCAGGAGAATAGCGTGACAACGATAGATGTTCTCTGACAACGTTGCGAGGAGACGATCGTATTGATAACTCTTCGGTCCTTAAGGTTTTCTGGTCTTCCATGGAACGGAAGCGAAAATACAACCTATATATTTTGGACCCAACGCACGACGTTCCTGCGCGTTCCAAGCACCATTCAAAGAAGACAGTTTCATTGGACGCTTCGCCGCTACCCACACTACAAAATGGAAGTGCTCAATCGCCTGATTTAGTCAGTGTAGTTGCAAGCGAAGAAACGCTCTGTGACCGCAGCCATCCTCCTGTGAACGATGATTGCGACTGTTCTGGCAAGTCCGTGGAAAGTGCGTGTATCAAGTCACCCGACCCAACTGATGTCGACTCGCCGAACACGGATACAAGCAGCGAAAGTTCGGACGCGGAAACGAGTGAAGATGAAGCGCACGCATGTGAGCCATCAGACGGAAACGCCGATATGGTGAGGCTTATACCAGTGTCACACGGTCACTTTCGATCGTAATTGGGCCGGATCTGGATGAAATTTCTTGGTCGTGATATGCTCGTTTACGCAAGCTACCGAAGGAAAACTATCATAGTTGACAAACTTTTTCCCGATCGCGCCTAATCACGATCAGGAGTGCACCGTGTGGCAGCGGTGTTTATTAGCATGCTTCTTCATTGTCGCCGTAGCTGCCAGTAGTCACTGAGCCGACTGATAATGCGACTGTTATCTGCAGTGTAAGTGATGCCCGGCGGCGTTTGAATCATGCATGCGAACGCCGCCGAACGACTTGTACTCTCGTAAAGACTTAGAGCAAGTAAGCCGAAAAGCTCGCATATATCTATCTCTCGCTCCTCAGAGTGCTATCTCATACCTTTACAACCAGCGTTGGCTACGGTCTTTTGCTAATCTTGGCATAATTTTATTTTCACTTCTGTACAATGCGAAATAAATTTTCCCAAACAAGCCCCTGCGTGTGCCTGCTGAAGTAGCACACATAATCAGCTGTGCAAACGCTTAGCAAATTAAAACTGACATAGCTGTCCAACACATACTGTTAACAATGTATGGATGGATAATAATCCTTTAGCTCGGGCAGGAGCTCACGCCACTTCACCGTGGCTGGTAACATCTACTGTACTTAGTCGTAACGGAGGGTTAAATTTTACTCTGGCCTTGACTTTAGCCACCAATCAGATAGCCTCCATTTGGTTGCTTTCACGCACTTAGTCTACTTTCCCTCCACTATCCCTAAACCCCGAAGCTGCCAAAAAAATATTCCTTGTCCCATTGTTGTGATGTCGGCACTGCAGGGTTAAGCCCTTTAGTACAAGGTACTCAGTTGTTTCCTCCTCCTCATCACATGCCATTTCCTTGGTACATGGCTCGGTATTGTCCTTGAGGGCGACCACTGCAGAGGCCGGTGCTGCTGTTGCAGCGATGTAGTAAACGGCATCACGTGACTCGCCTATGCCATCGTCAGTGCAGCGGGCTCGCTTTCAACCCCAAGGCAGTTAATTTTCTTGCCAGTATAGGTTTGTTCACTGCTCGATATCGCAGTGCTGGATGCATTTGAGCGAGCCTAACGTGAATCACCCTTCGAAAATGTCGCGGCAGTGATGTACTTGACTAATAAATCTTAAATTGGCTAAACAACTCAGCGTTCATCTCGACAGGCATTGGCTACAGAAGTATCCCCATGGGTCCTAATGATGTTTCGCTGACATTTAACACCGATGGTGTTCCACTTTTTGAAAGCAGCAAGTTTGGATTCTGGCCTCTCCTTGCTCAAATTAATGAGCTGACGTATAAAGACAGGGTCCAGAGGCTCGTCCTTGCTGGCCTGTGGTTTGGGCCCAAAAAGCCTGTAATGAATACGTTCCTCCTGCCTTTTGTGAAGTCGCTGAATGTGCTTTCTTCTACCGGCATGACACGGGAAGATTCACATGGGCAGAAAAAAAATATGAAGGTTTTCCCTGGCCCATGCACGCTGGACAGTGTCGCAAGATGTGAAGTTATGGGCATGACTCAGTTTAATGGGAAGTACGGTTGCGCATGGTGCGAGCATCCTGGAGTTGTCATTGCAAAGGGTAATGGGCATTGCCGTGTCTACCCAGTCTCCACTTCTGCTATAAAGCTCCGTACTAATGAGTCATTTCAGCATCATGCCCAAAAAGCCAGAAGAAAGCAAGAGCAAGTGAGCCGTGGCATAAAGGCTACAAGTGTCCTCACGCTGCTGAACCACTTTGACTTTCCTACTGGCTTTGTGGTTGACTACATGCATGCTGTGTGTGCAGGATTTGTAAAAGCTACGACATTGCTGTGGCTAAACTCTAAGAGGTGTCGTAGTTTTAAGCTTCGCTTTCACTTGAGTGAATTGAACGAGAAGCTGCTCAGCCTGCAACCAATCTGAGAAATATCAAGGCTTCCAAGATCACTGAATGACCTGAAACACTGGAAATGTGCTGACTGGCGGAATTGGTTGTTGTTTTATTCGCCAATTGTGTTGGCTGGCTATGTTCCAGAAAAGAATTACCGCCACTGGGTCTCATTCGTTGACATAATGTACTACTTGTTGAGCGATTGCGTAGCCCTTGACAGGCTCAACATTATGAAAAATGAAATGGTAAAGTTTGTCAAAGAGTACCAGGAGCTATATGGCATAACAAACATGACATACAATGCGCATCTGCTGCTTCACCTTGTTGACACAGTGAAGCATTGGGGTCCAGTGTGGGCGCATTCAATGTTCGGATTTGAATCTATGAATGGAAAGCTTGTGAAAATGGTCAAAGGGACCAGGTACCCCGAAAAACAGATTATTGACAAGTTCTTCCTCATGCAAGCCTTGCCTACGCTTTGGAGTAATGTTGCAAGAGAAAATGCACACACTCAGAATTTGTTCAAGGCACAAATGAAGGGCTACGAATTAAGAAAACGATCTGTGCAGAATGGGACCACTACATTCTATGGTAAAGCAGTGCGAAGTGCGGATGGTACTCATTTTCGAAAGATGAGCATCGGAAACGTTGCATAATGCACTGCGGATCTGGACAGATCGCGAAGGGTAAATTTATTCGTCATTATTAATGGGTTGTTTGGCCGCCTTCGGGACATTAGTGTGTACTGCTCACAGTTGCATGAACAGTGTGCATGCCTAAAGGAGACAGTGCTCTCTGTTCAGGTGTACATTGTGAAGCACAACATGCTTGAGGTGTTCTGCAAGGATGAACCTCACCATTTAGTTAAAGTTGAATCTACTGCTGAAATCAAGCGTGTGTCACTTGTTTCAGTGGAAAAATGTCTTGCACTGGCTTCCGATGGGGATTTGTTTATTTGCAGAGTGAATGAAAGTTCCTTGCTGAGGCCACGTAGAGGCTGTATGACATGGCATATCAGTGTAAAAATCGAAGTATGAGAACCACGAGGGCTCCTTTACCACCTGGCAAGAGTTTAGCGGAAAAATCTGTGATGCGTACCGCAAAGCAAGAAGCAGCTTATTTTTCATATTTGCAGCATTGTTTGCCTTACCTATACGCAGTTCTCGTCAAGTGTACATTGATTGTGTTGTTCGTGGGCTTCGTTCCCAAGAATGAACGTCTAGTCATGCTAAAATTATGCCATTGCAATTTAATTAATGGTCATGGTAAAATATTATTGCACTGTACAAAATGAGCACCAAATGTGGCGATAAGTACCAAAATTTTATGGACACTATGTAGACTATGTTTTGCTTTAATCTATGATTAATCAACTTTACCTGTAATCGTTTATGAGCATTGTGAAAGATGGCTTGGCCATGTGCTTACCGATAACATGAAATATGGTAGGCATGCCGTGTCGTGACGATGGAAACCAGGTCCCAGGATTGCTGATTTGTAAAGATGCGTGCAGTGAGTACACTACTCTGAACTGCAGTTGTCCCGGGGTGTTATCTAGACATAAGTCCTCGGACGTCCTTGCTCAGCACATCATTTCCACAGGTACCGAGGGATGAGTATGGCATTAAACGTGGGCCGTATCCTCCCGCAGGATAATTTGCTGGTCGGACACAGCACTCCACGCATTCGCCCACAATGAAATGTAGCTCGAAACACCGTGGACAGCAAAAATTAAAATTGCACCACCATAATTCAGAGGCCGTACAATCTTTGCAGATTGCACCTAAATAAAATTGATTGGCAAATACATGTTTGTTGTGGACATAAACCTCTCGTGCCAGCCTGAGAGCATCTCACAGCAAGCCAGCGTCAGGTAGAAGCAAGCTCTGGGGAGAGGGGATGTCACAGGCAGCCAGCAGGGACAGGCAAAGCGCAGTGACGTATGCTAGCGTGCCCATGTGACCCGCCTGAGGGTAAGCAAGCGCTTCGCTTGGACATGTCCGAACACGTGGTTCCACTCTGACAAGCTGGCGTGCAGCTTTCACCAGACAAAAGGCCTGGCGGCATAGCCACGGCAGCCATACTGCCAAATAACGGCGGACCACTGCACTCGGGGCCCCGTGGTTCTGCCACACGTGCTAGCTGCGTAAACAGGCGCCAGGGTGGCGGTTGCTCTCGATTCCCACATTGTAAAATATGAAGATTGCTTCACCCTTTAACAAAACTTTGTTTTTTGTTACTAGTGTTTGTTCTCTCCTCACACAGTTGTGCTTCAATCGCAGCATCCATACTCCCCTTGTTGATACCACTGGCATGAGGTTCTGAAGTGCTTTTCGTCTGAAGCTTTGTGACCTATTTGAATCGAGCATCGAGGTGATCGATTCAAATATCATTGCGTATTACACAGCTAAGAAGCTTAGTTCAAAATGTGCTTAGAAATTTATTTGTTTTGGTATTTATGTAGTACTTCAAAAATGTATCACAAGTATGTAACTTTTGTGTTACATATGGCTGTTTAATAATATGTCAACATGAAGCCTCTTATGTTTTCATTGTTTCCCATAATTAATTGATAAGCAGTGTACAGCTGAAGTCACTGCTCTAAAGTAATTACCTTTTGTGTTTCACACATATATGCAAAGTGCTGTGCATCTGTATAGTTTTTACTTTGTTTTACTTTCTTGGATGTGGTTTATTATGGCTGTGGGGATTAGCTGTTCCTTAAGTATAGTAAACTTATGGGTATCGTACGTCGAAATTGCTTAAGATATCAATCACACATGTGCTTTTCTGAATAAACTTGTTGAAAATAAATGTTTTTTTCTATTCTGTTTCTTTTAGGTTTGTTGAGAACTCAACATGCGAGATTCTATAATTGGTCATTGTTAAGAAAATGTAAACTTCAGTAGAATTTACAGCAAAATCAATCACATTTACTTTTCCAGGGCAACTCGCAGCAAATTTTTCTCCCTTGTCAGGGTGACAGTTGTTAGCTGTTTGCTTTGCATGGTGCACCTTTAACAAATAGTATGCCCATGGGTTAAAAACTATTGAGGTATGTGAAGCCTTAACACTTAGTCAAAACCATCCATCACGAGAAGCACCTTGTTCTTATGTCCACACTTGCTTCCTCTTTAACTAATGTCTCTTACTCTCTTCACTCCTGCCCTTATATTGGTCAAACTGCTGCTTCGTCTTTTCTCTGTATGTATATTACAATTAATAAGGTTAATTTACACCACACGACATAATTGTATATGTATGTATGCTTATATAAGCACTCTGCATCCATGGCATGGAGTAAGAGAAATGGAAATTTCAATATGAATCAATATCGACCTCGATTTGTTTGCCTACATATCAGCAAAGGAATCTTATTTGACAATTCATTATCAGGAAAAGTAAGGAAGACTCATCTTCGCACTGTTCGGCATGCATGTTTGGGGTCCGACGTTCTAACACGCAACAAAAAATTAACTTGTGGTCTGCTTGCCAAGAAAAAAAACAAAAACAAAACATGGCTGTAGCACCTGAATTGAATATCCGAATTTCATCAAGATAATTATGAAAAATTCTTGTAATTTATATTCCTATATGCTAGTGTGACATTACATCTGCACTGTGTTTGTACACATCAGTGAATGCTTTAGGAAGCTTTAATATGTATCGTTACCAAGTGACCTTCCAAAAGAGGTGCCGAAATGATGAAAAGATTGAAAAAGAATTGATATCTCGTGAATAAAATGAATAATCATGGTATGTGATATACCAAAGAATGTCCAAGTTGAAGAAGGACATGACTAAAGCTAGGTTAACATTATAGTCGCGCTCATAGCTTGACAGTGCAAGTGGGTGGACAGTCAAAAAATAAAAAAAAGTGATCAGAATTGCCTATTAGTGTCAGCAGTTCACACAAGCTGGGTTGCAATAGCGATGATGAGAGCCATGATGATGAACCTAGAATGATTAAGGCATGAGTTGAGTCAGCAGAGCATGAAAATGATGCCTGGTAAGTTTAAACAACTGTGAAGCTGGTTGTGATGGTTGTATAGAAAGGTACAGGTCAAATAATGGGATAAGAGTTATAGCCAGATGACCGTGACTCAGCAAAAATGGTTGCAACTTCAAAAGTGGATCAATGGGTTTGGACATTGATACTAAGACAAAGAGATGCTGAAAAGGTATGGCAAAATCACAGTCGTGATTAGTAGCGTAGCCAGAAATTTTTTAGGGCGGCCGGGGCTCAACGATAATTTGTGTATGTTTGTGCATGGGTTTGTATGTGTGCGTGCATATATTCTCATGCAAAATTGAACATTTTAGGGGTGGTTTGAAGACTCCCCCATACCCCCTGGCTGTGCCCCCAGTCATGATTATGACACAGGAAAAAGTAGTTAGCACTCGGAACGAGGTGAAATGCGTTCCAGAGGTGTGCACAGAGTTGTCCTTCGAGGGGGGTGGGGGGTGTACGATATAAGTATTGCTATACAGTGCCTCCCCCCCGCTCAACCTCCTCCCTCTGGCACTGAGGCCATTTCTGTCAAAACGCGACGCTTTGTAGAAATATGCAGCAAAATTTGCCACCCCATCAATGTCTGAACCAGAGGCGCATTTAAGGGGTGGCGCAGCGGGCCCGTGCCCCCCCCCCCACCCCCGAACTTTTTTTCTCAATGTGGTACAGAGCACAAAATGACACTCGACCACACCTTCCTGTCCGGACCCCGTGTTGGATCAATTGAATAGGCATGATAAACCACATAGTTCAAATCAGACAGCTAAATATTACTCAAAACAAGTTGGTCGAAATTATATATCTCCTCGAAGTGATATGTACTCAAACCCCACGGGTTTCAAACCCCATGGGGTTCAAACCCCGAACCTCTGGATCCAGAGGTTCGGGGTTTGAACCCCTTGGTCCATATTTGACTATGAAAAGTCTATAGGCTTCAACCTTCGTGTACATCTCTTAAGCGATATAGCTAACTTCTACTAGGAAATATTTCGCACTAAAATTAGGATCATATACTGAGTATTCTCTGCTAAGTGGCTGCTGTGAACTTAATGTTAAATGTCTTTAGTGTTTATACATCAGGTTTACATGCTGAAAATCTGCGTAGTTTTTTCTGCATAATTTGTGAAGTGTATTCTCTGTTAAGTGCCTGCTGCCATCTTGATGGTAAAAGTCACTAGCTCTCGAGTTTATGATTACATTCTGATGTGTCATCAAAAACATATCAAGATGTAATCAGAAATTCAAGAACCATTTTTGTAAGGGATCAAGTCCACAGCACAACACTCAGAAGACGCTTCATTCTCATCACGACATGGTTCAAATCCGACACCAGTGACCCTATTGTTGTTAGACGCTTAAAACCATCACCCAAATGATCCGCCGTAGTTGTTTACTGGTGCAATAATATAAGCTAGACTATGTATGGCCTGCTATGTCATAAGTAGAGACGGGAAATGCCTTTTCTCTTTTTTGCGCTCCGATCTCGCCACTTCAATAGATGAGCAGAAATAAGAGGTTAAAATGGTGCTTTTATAGTATTCTTAGAGCGGCCATAAATGCCTATATTGGGCATGTGTGCTGGCGAAACAGAAAAACCTTGAGGAGCGCAATGCACGAGACTAACGTAAATGCCACGTCGCGTTGAAAACTCGTCCTCCCGGCGTGAAGGAAGGCTGATTGACTTCTCAGGCACCTTTACTAATGTTGTTCTCTTTTTTAAATGCTTACAAATGCCTTTAAATGCCTTTTTGGAAAAGTGGTGCGCACATGAACACAAGTTAGCCGCAAGTATCTCGCTCGGGTGTAATTTGAGAGCATTCTTTATGTTTCCGCGCAAAAATGACTGTTCGGCACCATGGTGTTGCACCCAGTCCTCTTCTTAAACCAACTCCCGGCAACAATAACTAGCAGCAGTTGAGAGGGACATGCCAGCTAGGACTCGCTACCTCCCGCAATGGGGCGAGCACTTTGCAAATGCGAGAGCACAGAGCCGTAAACAGAAACACCAAAGAACAAAACAAAAAGGAAAACGTGATATTCTTGTGCCTTTTATTACCTTCGCTAGTACATTTGCCAGCAAAGGTGTTCACTGCAGCAGCGGAGCCAAAAATGTTTCTCGAAAGGTAGGAGGGGAGGGCGCGGTTCAACCTCATTTAATGTATTTTTGTGCGTGTGCTTGTATGCTTAGATGTAAGTGCACATGCAATTTTGAAAATATTTGGGAAAAAAAGGTGACCCCCTCTTTTTCTGCGCCAGTGATTTACTGACTGGAGAGAAACTGGCTCCAAGCGATTAAATCCGGCCAATTGGAGGTATCCCGCCCTCCTGGCCTATTAGCGATCTAGCTATCTGCTCCTGCTCTGCCCTTCTCAGTTATGCCAAAAATACACCGACAACTGCAGTAAACTCGACCGACTTTATTTATCATGCAGAACACGGGAGAGACCATGCTGAGCTAATCATGCGGGACAAAGCACGATTGCGCGGTTACGTTCAACTGTTCACTGCATTTACACAATCCTAAGCAGTAATATTTTTGTTTTCCGGTCATAGATAGTTCACGCAAGCCCTTGTTTGGAAGTATTCGCATTCATTGAAAGTTTATTCAGCCTGTATTTACAATTTTGGAAGCCTCAAACGTTCTCTTCTATTTCTGCGTTCAAAACACGCTTATTAAGCCTACTGATCTGGCCTGTAGCCATAAGGTTTCATCAAAATTAATCCTACTTTATGGGCAGAATTCTGCGTACTCAGTGATAAGGGCGTAGCTTAATGCACTATCTACCTTCCTAACAGGTCCGAATTACGCAAGTCGATTTGCCACACGCAGGGTAAATACCAACAAGAACAAACTGAGCCTACAATATATCACTTCACAATTCTAAAAAAAAAATACGACATTAATTTGAGGTGAAGACATCACTATTTTTAATGCTATTAGGTTATTATTATTATTATTATTATTATTACATGACCGCATAGTTCTTCAAAATACAACATTAACTAGAGCCGAGGACAGCAATAATTTTATTCTAATTATTATTATTACTTGTATGCGACCACTTTTCGGATCACGCGCAGTTGCATGCTGTCCACCGCTGCCGCTGCCACCGCCACCGGTGTCCGTAACCACATCGCGCGAAATTAGAAAAACAAAAACTTGCATTAATGACACAGGGGGGGCTTGAGCCTGAAAGCAAAAATGCCAGCCTAATATTTTACCACTTAGTTACGCCGGTGCTTGTAAACTTAATGTCAAACTTGCCTTAAGCAGGCTTGACCTAGCACCAATGACACAGTGGGGCTTGAACCCGAGTCCGCTGGGTGCCAGCCCAGTATTCTACACTGAGCTACACCAATGCTTGAGACTTGCTGCCAAACTTGCCTTAGGCAAGCTTGATGTTGGGAAATCAATCGCGTTATTACGACTCTTAAAGTGTTTTAAAAAAGCGAAAGAACAACCAGTCATCGCACAATGCGATTAGCATAACGAGTGGGCCGTCCAATTCTCTTACTCATTTCAAAAGCTTGTTCATCTTTCCCTATTAACTCTGGCGCATACCCACTACAGCCATTATTCCTCATCGTCGTCAGCCACTGCATGAAAAAATTGGCACAAAATTCCTTGCAAGTGTTTAGCGGATACCACGCTTCTCAGAAGAATGGCAAAAATAGCATAGCGAAGGCCATCCTTCTACCCAAAAGTTTATTAGTAATGTCCTAGTGGGTACCAAGCAAGTGTGCTTGCAGTAGTTACCCAATGTTTTATTTGAAAAAGCTCTGAAAGGCACCTCTTCTAGCTTTCGCTGTGACTGTGCTGCGCCTTCCGCGCAAGCCTAGCGTTTTTTTTTTTTTGTTTTTGTTTTTTGGTGCCGTAGTTGTCCGCCGCCACCGGTGTCCGTAGCCGCTATCGCTCAAAATAAGAAAAATATATACAGAATGACACCGGGTGAGAACATGGCTCCTCTCCGTGTTCGACCAGCGTTCTACCACATATTCACGCCGGTACTCGAAGCTCCATTATGTTTGGAAAGAACCGCATGCTTAATTAAGCATGGCAGAAAAGTAATGCAAGAACCAGGCGTCACACAATGCGAATCCTATAGTCAGGCGTCAGATGATATGCATTGCGTAACAGTGGGTCATTAAATGATTCCAACCTATCACAAAGGGTTGAGCCATAATCCGTCATCGTCATCAGCCACCGTATTAACAAAGCGCACATAATTCCTTGCAAGTGCGTATACTTCATGGCTCAATTATATATATACAAAGAATGAACAATAATGTAGTACCAAGTGCTTTCTAACTTGAGAAAACTATGATTTATTGCGTAGTGGGTACCTTGCAAGTGTACTATTAGTAGCCCCAAGAGAGAAGGTGAACGAGAACAAGGGTTTACAGCTTGTTCTTGATAATTGATTGATATGTGGGGTCTAACGTCCCAAAACCATCATATGATTATGAGAGATGCTGTAGTGGAGGCCTCCGGAAATTTCGAACACCTGGGGTTATTTAACGTTGGCCTAAATTTGAGCACATTGGCCTACAGCATTTTCGCCTGCATCGGAAACGCAGCCGCCGCCACCGGGATTTCATCCCGCGACCTGCGGCTTGTTTCTGATAAACCGCTCTTCCAGCTCATCACTGTGACTCAGGTGTGCGTTGCGCACCAGCTTGGCGTTTTTGCAATGGTATTGCACGAAATAGAAATGGTAGCTTTTCGATGTTTTCGTTCGGTACTGTCACCTATACGAACGTCTGAAAGCCGCATTCTGTCCTTTTAAGACGCACGACGTCCAGCTGTTACAACGATTCATTTGGCTCTCGCCATCCGGTCAAGGCCATGGCGGCCCAACGCTAACGTAATAGCAGCCACTGCTATCCTGCAGCTGGAACCAATCATTGGTGAGGAAGCTAGGCGCATGAAACGTAACGGCAAAATCGCACGTGTCACGAAGTTGCCGTTCCGGTGTCTGTATAGGTGGTTATTCGATGGCGGTAGTATAGCAGCAAGTAGTTGACCCCGAGAAACTCCCGGCCGCTACACTCATCAGCTTTTAAAACTGAAGCGGAAAGGGTGTTCTTAAGTTGTGTCCGTGCTCAGAAAAACTGTCTTTACGTTTTAGATAAAGGGATGTGCAGAAAGTTTAAAATTTGTAACTGAGATATACTGTACAGTTTATGAGAATATTTATTCGAAATATTTGGCTAAAGGAAAGTGTCAAGAATCTGTGGCTATACTCACCAGTGGTATGCACCGACGGCGGCCGAACCTTTAAAGGAAGTGGAAGTTCAGGCCCATGTACCTAAATTTAGGTGCACGTTAATAAACTCCAGGTCAGAATTTCTGGAATATTCAAGTGTGACGTCTCACAAAATCTTATAATATCATACGTTAAATTCGGGACGGTAAACACCAAGAATGATTATCATTGCTTCTCACCAATGTATTTCTTCCTCGCTTACGTTACCATGCACGCCAGTGGGCGAAACCAGAAGCCGTTTTTTGCATGTGATGGTAAACAGTTAATGGTCTGTAATAATTATACACTCTGTAAAAGCCTAGCGAAGCATTTCGCGCACAGCATTCATATATAGGGCATAGCCCTTCCTATGATAGCCCTGTTACACAGCGTGCGCCATAGAGCGCATGAACGACGAAAGTTTGTGGCCCCTATAGCCTGCCAAAGACTTAGCCGTCAAGGATAAATGAAACGTGGGAGTACGATGCAACAAGCGTCTATCACGACAGCGTCCACACTATCGCAGTAGGTGTATCTGGACGATTTTTGCTATTTTCCGCTATTCGCAACCACTGGCATATATCCGGGGAACGAGGCAGGGGGGGGGGAGAGTTCAACCTTCCTCCTCACCAAAAGTTGTCGGTTTTGCTTGTGTTCATATACAGGACACAAACAAACGCACGCACAAACACTCCTGGTATAGCTCACACGCCATTCTCCCCAGAAAAATGTTTCTGGTTACGCTATATACTGTTCGGAACGTCGTAACAAAAGTCAAGTTGTTTGAAGCCAGCGTCGTCCCCCACGGTGTATCAATAGTTAGGGTGCTTGGCTGCTGACCCGAAGGACGCGCGTTGAATCCCGGCCGTGGCTGTCACGTTTCGGTGGAAACGAAATGGTAGAACGCTGTCTACTGTGTCATGTCAGTGCACATTACAAAACACCAGATGAACGAAATTTCTGGAGCCATCCACTACAGCGTCCCTCATTATGGTAGCGTTGTTTTGGGACGTGAAACTATAGATGGTATTACTGAAGCTAGAATAACTGTACGCGAAAGAGTTGCAATAATACTATTACCACTTGTAATGAAACGTACCGCAGTCCCGAGTCTGAAGAAATTTATGCTGCTTGGAAGTCGGTCATTGTAAGTGGTGTTTCTGCTGTCTTCCTGCTGAGCACCTGTCATTCTTTTGTACCTGGGAGCTGCTGTCGTAATGCGGGTTATTAAGCCCAGTATAGAATTCAAGAATAGTTATCTGGTTTCGAGGTTTAAGAACTCACGGACCACCGACTGTTGCATAAGCATCTCATTTTTTTTGTTGTTGTCGTTTATTTACTTTTAACTTCGGTTGTGATTACGCGAGTAAAAGAGTGCTTCGGCGCGGAAGCTGTGTTTCCTTCTATTTTTTCTTTTCATTTTGGTATCAGCACATAGCACAAGCACGCACTGTTAGAGCTTTAATTAACTAGAGGTGGCGGGACAATTGGGCGTTCGTAAGTCATTAAGGTCTAGCAGCAATACAAACAATACAAATAGCGGTGGGGTCATTTCGCGGCTTTCAGTCCTGCAGATTGAAACCTTAGACGAAGAAACATCTCACACTTCTCAGCCATTTTTCCCGCGCACTTACGACTGCTATGCCATTCGTAAATTACCATTCTTTGTGCGCAAAACAGGTTAGCCGAAAAGGTAAGGAAGTTCCGTAGCATGTTGAGAAGCAACCACGTCCTAAATGCGGTGCACAAGCTGCCATTCTCGTATCTTAAAGATTAAAGGAAAAGAAATGCAGAAAAAGTTACCGAGAAAAATATTCTTTTTTTTAGCAGATTTCGGCTGAAGTGAATTGAAAAAGAATAAACGAACAGTATATAAAACGTATATTGTTCCAGTTGGTGTGATGGACGAAAAGTATATTTCAAGTAAATAAACAGATAAAATTTAAAATATTACACATTTATTGAATTATATAAAGGCTACTTTAGCAGGTTGCTAATTATGAAAACACGCATACACAGTTTGAAATTTGGCGCGGAAAAAATTTAGAGCCTGCAAACGTGCTTTTCTTCTTCTTTTTGGTAGTCGCCCTACATGAAGGCGCACGTTTTTTTTTTGTATTGGAGCCTCAGACATCATCGCCTGAAAAACAAGATGCTATAAAACATCTATTTTATTACTATAGATAATTATGGGATTTAATGTGCCAAAACCACAACATGATTATCATAAACACTGTAATAAAGAGCTCCGGAAATTTTGACCACCCGAGGTTCTTTAACGTGCACCTAAATTTAGGCACATGGGCCTCCAGCATTGTCACTTCTATCAAAAATGCTACCGTCGCGACCGCGATTCGCTCCCGTAATCTGCGGGTCAGCAGCCGAATGCCTTAGCCACTAGACCACCGTGACGGGTTGTTGTGTTTTGTTTGTTGTGTCATTTATGTATTGCCGAACACGATCTTCCTCGCATCCTGTTAAGCAAACTAGACCATATATTAAACTTAAGCAGCAAATCATGCTTCCATTGCAGACTGGCGAACCGTACAATTGCGCTGATTAACCTTTTAGCCATGAGCCTCGTGGGTTCGGAAGATGCTTAGCACTCCTGAATAGGTGCAAGGACGAAGTACATGTGGTGGTATTGCCGTAAGTTTGAGCAGCTAGCCGTAACAAAAAAAAGGTACTTTTTGAGATCTTCTTTGATATCAAGCCAATCTTACTAGGTTTGCATAACTGATTTAGAGTTCTAAAAAAAAATTAAGCTGCATTAAAAGGAAATTGAACAAAAGGCTCTAAATTCAAAGTTCCTGAGACGTTTTCTGCGCAGAACTGGGCCCATAGAGAACAGGGTGCATTAAACTTCATGGCTCCAGACTTGTGTGAACTGACAGTATGTAGCAACGCTTGTCCTGCTGTATTTCTGAGGCCATGAGAAGCACCGTCATAGCGTACCACTGGCTCTACAAAAAATAAATATGACTCCTGAGTAGATGGCAAAATCCGCGACAAAATTGTTTACTGAGTCTATATTCAGAAAAACGTCTTAACGATACGATTTTTTTCTGAGAGGACATTGCCGCCAATATCTATTATAATAATTTTGTAAGATATGGACAGCCATTAACTCAAATGTTTCTTCCGTTGAGCCACGCACTGAACTATACATATATATGAAAAATGCATGCTATTTTCACTGTACAATTAGTACACTGGCTTCACTGACTTTGCCGATTTGGCCCCTATATACTTCAGCCGAAAGAATCACTCGATCAAATCTGCTGTATCATTTGTTTTGTCGTTTCTCTTCTTGACACGGATATGTCTGATATTGATGCATATGGTATTAATTTGAATAAAAAAAAAACAAAGCTGCAGTGCAACGAACAGAACGAGAAGAAAAGGTGTGTTTGTGTCTGCATCTCTCCCGTCCTCTCAGTTGTCCCGAGCTTTTATTTTATTTTTTTGTGACGAATTCGTGAGTCAAACAGCCTGAATGTGCATGTGATTCATTTTTTTTCTTGTAAAGGCAGGAGCTTTGAGGAATAGTGCGTTCTATATTTTGTGGGAATATACTTGTATATACACGTGCTCGAAGATGCAAATAACGTGCCGCTACATTCCTAGATTGTTGTACGTTTGGTCAACACTTTAAACACACGTCAACGGTTATTCTTCCTTCGCGTGGTTGTTTCCTTTGTTTTGTAGCGTTTAACACTACCAAAACAAATTCTTGTATGGGGTGCTATTTCCTCGCTTTCTTTTTTTCCTCCATACTCGTTTGGGAACGTTTCCTTGTTAGCGTGAAAACAGCGGTATTATCTCGTCGCTACGTGCCACCCAACGCACACCCCGCATTTACTGCCTCGTCTCCTTTTTAACGCATATATGAAACGAATCAACAGAACAATCAAACGAAAGCAAGTAAACCAAAGCAAGACAGAAGTCTACCATGTCCTGATCACATGCAACGGGGGCATCTATATACATCTATTCATGACAGCTGAGCTAGTTTTCGTTTTTGTAAAGGGAACGTCCTACGAAATACTTTCTGAAATTGCCAGCTTTGCCTCAACGGTATGTTGGATTTGGTTTTGCCACTTTTTTCTGTGTACAGTGTCATAGCGGAAATTGTGCGCTTGCCCGCACAGACAATACTATTCTGTATCAGCCCAGAACAATGGAGTCTGAACTTGTTGTATGCAACACGCTTCACTCTCCCGAGGAGGTCGGCGTCGTTCAACACACCCGATTTCGTTCAGCTTTTTTCCGTTTGTAATTTTTTTTAGTTTGAACACTGTTCACTAGTGGACAAAAACTGCAGCTCATGTGCTCTCGCCAGGTCCCTTCATGAAATATATAAAAAAGAATGCACATGCATAAGTTAAATATTATTGTAAGCAAAAATTGTCGACGAAAAAAAAGAAGTGGGGTGCTGCGATGTCGATTCCTCGTTCGACTTCTTTTAATATGAAAGATAACATTTGCGCCATTGCTTTATGGCTTGAGCAGTGCTCGCAAAATACATGAGCGCGGAAGCATGTCCATAACGTTTTTTTTACTTTCACAAGACATGCTATAGACCATCGCTTGAAAAAACGAAATTAATAAGTCAAAAGAACAAACAAATTTTCAAGTGGAAGTGCTTAGTCAAATATTATTTGCAAGGCAATAATTTCATTCATGGGTTCGTAACTCATTGTTAACTGCTCGACTTCACAGAAATAGAAGTAGCTTAACTGTTTTTGAAACTTTGATGTGAAGTTTTGTCTTTAAGAGGGTGAAAATATATTTTTGTAATATCATCCTAAGGAAGCGTGTCTTAGATGAAAACATTTTCACTTTGTCGGCACTATTTTTTTTCCCACTAGTATCTTCTTCCCCGACCAGACGGGCGTCTGTCTAACTTTTGACATTCAGAAGTATGAGTTGAAGGGGGCGCCGCTGTTCTCTTATAAATTGGATGCTGTACATTTCATGTCCTTCTACAACTGACGTATATTAAGGGCGATGCCCTTGCAATCATGTGTTAAACGTAAATGATGCGAGAAAAAGCAACTGGTTTAGGTTGTGCAGTTCACGCGGCCTTACATCTAAGCGTGAACGCTTTCTTTCAGTGCTTATATGTCATTACTACTAGTTAATCACTGTGTTACAAAAAGGAAGCTCCATGGATGACATCTAGATGATGAGGTGATGATTACCGCTCAGTGTAAGTGTGTCCCTGAATGTTTGATCCCAGGTGGTCCCGTGCCTCGAAAACGCCACCAAAACTTCCAATCAGTTACATTACGGCATTGCGTAGTTGTCCCAGATACAGGTTGGTTTCTTTAGAAAGCAAGTCCGCCAACAGAGCAGTGAGACAGCTAACTGACGAGGGCATGGTCATCAAGCTGCGTGACTTAATACCTTTTCTCCTTTCGTGTTCGGTAGCCCTAAATGGCGTGCATTCAACACAGCTACTTTAGCGTGGGGATAAAGTATCCAGCCTCGCCATTCATTGGCCTTGCTCAGTAGATATAGGGAATATGCTATGGTGCGGTCCAAACCATAGGATAACCCCTAAGCGTGGACATTCATTTAGTAGCTCTTAAAACAAAGACTTGGCTTCAGCTTAAAGTACAAGCAAATGCCTTCGACTCAGCGCATCGCTTGTGCCAGGGCTAAACTGATGTTCTCTTCATGTACCTCATTCAGCATGCTGCATAACAGCTTTACGTGTGCCATAACCTATACTTTTCCTGTTCTAGTGTGTTCGTATGAACAAATATCAGGATCATGCTAGCAAAATAAAAACTTTGCCGTTTTTTGCCAGTAAGATGTATACAGATATTTTAGGTCTCGCTTTGTCAATCACTTCCTCGAGCACAAACGTGAATATGACAAGATATACGGACTAACGTGAAACATGTCTTTTCTTATGGTATTGTCACACACGCAGTTTTCCGATAAGGCAAGGCTTTCTTTACTGTTCGTAAGTGAAACTGACGTGCTTTGGAATCTCTGCTTTGAATTTAGGTGGATTTTTCGCTTCGGACTCGTTATCTCAGATTGATCGTATTAACGTAATGAGGTCAAACACAATCCACATTGTTCTGGCGGCTAACGAACAGATGATATGTACCAACGCATATCATGGTCACCTGTCGAACACACGGATAACGCATCGCTTCCAGCCTACTTCTAACCACAAACGTTGATTCATCCCGATTCAACGATTGTGGACCCTATGACAAAGCCCTCACAGTATTAACACTGTTTATAGCGTGTGCAGCACATGCAAATCTGACATGTGCACGGCGCGCCTGCCAGTACTCTTCTTTCAACACCTTCGAAGAGTTTCATCACGCTGACTTTATCGGGCATGATTTTGTCTGGAGTTGATATTTCGCACGAAAATAAAAGAGAACCTATAGTGAAGGCTACGTCATAAGCAGCAATATACCAACGGACCAACAGAGCAAGCACGCGCCACACCTCTGCCATAACGAACGCTTGCGTTCAGCTTGCTGTCTGACAGAACCCCCTCCACCTTTCCTATCACCCACACACAATCGTATACGTTGCCAGCAATGTACTCTACGAACGTGTAAACGTGTTCCAGCAACGTATGGTTTGGTAATACATGTATATGCAACAGGTTAACTGTCTAGTGTCACTACGATGACAGGGATACCCTAGGGCCGTCAAAACAAAGTGGTTTGCAACAAGCTCACCGCATACTACTGCTCACAATGCACCAGAAAGCGCATTTCTAACAGCAACTAAACGAACGCGTGCTCACGTAACAGGACGCCAGAAACTGCATGAAGTAATGTAACGTGAAGAATGCCTCTGCGCGGCTCCGAGGGTCGTCAGTTCTTTAGCCTAGCTACCGAGGGGCTTAAGCGCACGCAGTTCGCATGGCTCCACACAAAAGTCCTGCCCGATTCCTGCTATCTGCCTGTCTAAAAATCGAAAAGCTGAGAACTAGAAAATTAAAGAAAAACAAGTCACGCTTGCGCAATATATGCACATCTACTCTAGGTCGTGACTCACTCGCTGTGGCGCATAGGAGACGATTCTCACGACTGCCCTTCCGGCTAACGAGGCTTCGTGCTTGACTCCCCCCCCCCCCCCTGCTCGTTACTCATGCCGACCACAAAAGCTGCTGCGCAACAGCACCGTAACGAGTTCAACGGCTTCCGTTCCTTTTATGCGGGGCGTGCACGACGTAGTGTGCCGTCTTCAGCGGCCACGCAACAACCATTGCTTCTCAATTGCTTCACCGCATTCTCTCACTTTTGCACAAAACGCACGATGGTATTTAACAAAAAAAAAAGATACAGAACGCGTGAGTCGCGCCGTGCCAATTATGCGTGGCACGGCGGAATACGTTCATGGCTGAACGTGCCACTGGAATATAGTGCTGCCGGAAATTACGCTGCCGCAAGCAGGTTCCTAACTTCATTTCCTTCCCCATTCAGTCGTAACCACAGATCATGCACTTGTGCAGCACTTAGTTGTCTTAATTGACTTGAGAAAGAGGTCCCATTCAAACTACGATCTATTAAGTCTCAATTAACACGCTGCCCCGGATATATACTTGTGAATATGTTGCCTGCAGCCCATGGAAACACTCTTATTGGCCCGACGCAATGTTTTAGATGAGGCCGCTTATGTACTGTTTAGCTGCGAAGTAAGTGCTCACAAATGGCATTAACGCAACGACAAGACGAGTGGCACGCAAAATTCAATGTAACTTCGGCGGCGAGTCCTGTCATCATGTTTTGCACTTTTGTGTCTGTTTCAGTAGACTAGAGTGCCGCTAAATTAGGCCCTTGAGTGAACACGAGGTGGACCAACAAACAGTCTTGTTAAAAGACAACCACTGCCGCCATAAGAGGGACCCCACATTATTACGAGTCTTTCACTGTTCCTTCCTGCGTTATAACAGCCGCGATAGTAATGCGCGTTTCCGACAAGAAGCCGGGTGGAATGGGCACCGGCCGCACTGGAACGCTACCTTAGTGCTTCAGCACAGCCGCTCATGAGCATATGATTGCGCGGCGTCCAATTGGCCTAACCTGAATTTCAAAGAAATCCTTAGAGTGAACTTCCCAAATGTAGGAGCACTGTGCAATATCTGGTCAATTGGGTGACAGGAGACGCCACAGTACAAGAAAGCACTGCTATAAACACTTAGATTAAGATAAAGCAAGAAATAAAGAACAAAGATACAACAAAAGGCTACATATAAAAGACTTACAAAAGAGGATTGCAATATTCTGACGGAATAGCGCATCAGCTCCGCTGTCTCGACGGCTTTCTCGGAGTAGAGCTGGCTGAATTTACTGAAGTGTTCAATTTGTCAACGCCTGGACACTCCCACAGTAAAGCAAAGCTGTCATTTCACCCCACTCACATCACTGAAAGATAATGCAGGCACGCAGTCGAGGTTACCAGGCCGTGCTCTGACAGTATAGCGGTCGACTTTCTCGAAGTGTACCGTGGCATGTTGCACACTCCACCGTGCCACCCGTACGGTGGCACGGTGGAGTGTGCCGATTGCATGCGCAAAAGTGATTACGCGTGTGGTCAGTATAACGCTCTGCAGCAGTACCGTAGCAGCAATAGCAGCTGTTGCATTAGCTCCGTAAGGCAATCGTATGCGTCTTTATTATCATGGGTAGTTGAAGGCGACGCTATGCAGAGAAGTGAAAACAGCTGGTATTTTTTTTTTCTCAGATGAAGTTGACTTTATTAGCGGAAGGGCACGAAACACGAATATTGTTGGTTCACAAGTTCATTATGATGAAAGAACGGCACAGAAAACAAAACAGATGAAAAGAAAGAATTGTTGCGCACCTCACTTGTATAGCAGTACTTTATTCATTGATGTTTGTTTTTCATCTTTCATTACCAGTTAGGAGCAGTGTGCTACGCGCCCGACATTACCACTGGTCTCTATTCGCCGTGAATCGTTGATCAGAGACAGAAGCATAAAGTCGAGAGGTATGGGTATCAGTCACCATAAACAAACACCCACAACCAAGCATGTAATCACGGTGAGCTATCAAGTATCCACGGGTTTAATCAAAAAGCACCCATCCTTTGTTTAATCAATTTAGAGAGAAGAACCTCAGGAACCGAAAAGTATCATATTTTACCAGAAGCGGGGTATGGGATATAAGAAATCATCTTAGAATCAGTCACTTCGTTACCCGGACGCCTTAGAGGGGCAGAGTAAGCAGCCAGATTCATGAAGCGATATATTGCTTGACACTGGGAAAGAAGATCTCTCTCACAGTATATGGCCATGTTTCAAACAGGAAGGCAGACTAAGTGATTAGATTTTAAGTTTAAATACATAGCAGTATAACCAAAGCCATTTTATACTTCACTGTAAGGGCTTCGGCACGAACCAATGCATAATAATGTCAGCATAAGGATTCGGCCGCTCCGAAAACAGCCACTCAAGACACAGCTGCGGCTTATAGTTTTCACACGTTATTGAATATTAGCCTAAAAAAAGTCGAAAAAATATTAGCCTAAAAAAATCTTTTAGATTTTTGAAGTCTTGTCACTTGTCAGATCGAACCTTTCTTAATTACTTCGGTCTGATCGTACAAACTGGTAAAACACCTGGCACGTTCGCTCATGGTTGGCTTTTGGAAATGCTTTGGCATTCTTGAGGTTTACGGGTGCTGTGTCGGCCGCAAGCACCGCGCAAATGGTGCAATTTTTCGGAAGCCTGGCGTGCTTGACAATAACACATCATTGAAAAAAGGGCCAAGTGCTGCTGACGTCAATATCTACCGAGCAATCATAAGCAAATGCGAAGGCGGGACGTTTTCGGAGATTTTGTTATTTTTCTAGAGGAGCACGGCGCAACAGGTCTCCAGGTGGGAAAGTTTAACGAGTCTCATGATGGCTGGTCACACTATTTCTATGCCTATGAGGATAAACAACGATGCCCGCATAAGTAGAATAGAGTGAAATGCTGACGAAAATCCCGGAATATCTGGAGAGATCACGCTGTATTTGGCTCGAGTTCTTAGCTTTCTATTCTACTTCAAAAACCAAGAGGTAACCCGCTCCTGGGAACACCATCGTCCTTTTCTGGGATAGCCTCCTTCACGCGATCTAGCATATAAACAACCCTCAGAGGGCTATAGGAAAATAGGCAGATTAGTGAACAGCTTGCTTCGGCGTCACCCCTACAGCTTTCCTCCCAACAGCGCGAGTGAAGAGGCTGTTAACCTGTTGTTAGACAGTGACAGTGACTTCTCGTTCGAAAGTTTTGATGATGATTGAATTCAGTGCTAATAAAACAGTATTCATTATTTGACTGGTATACATTTTAGCCCTTCTTATTTATGTGCCCCGAAAGTGAGCTTGCCTCATATTTTCACTCGACTTTCTTGGGATTTTCAGTGGGCTACCTATCGAGGTTTTACGGTATATATGAACCACATGCTTAGATTAGTCGAGGCACATTACGAAAACAGTTTACATAAAGCCTTCGTTAAAAAGACTTCGTAATGCCAGAAGCATGTCCCGTTTTGGACACGTAATGCTGGTATTCCGTATCACACACATCCTATAAATCCTGAATTCATGAATTCAAGAAGACTTGTCGCCGAACACCATAATTTTGTTCGAAAGGAAATATCCTACAGGTATATAGTCGAGTGTAGTGGTAACATGAAAGTGGAATCACTCCCATAAATATGGACAACGAATCCAGCACAACAATGAGCCACCATGAAATTTTCTGCACATTCAGCGTTTCCATAAGCTTGCTACAAGCTGTCGTGAGGCTTGGCAGGTAGGTGATCTTGAAAAGCGAAACTAAATGCTCTTGGCACTGGCGTACCTGTATGTGTCATGCATGAGCGCGACATCGTCTGGCGCTTTAATTGAATTTCGCAGCTACAAAACAAACTCCAGTAGACGTGTGGCCCTGATAGCGTCCTGATATAGCATAGACAGCCCATGCATGATTTACGCGCAATAAAGCGCGAAGCACGTAGACGCGCTGCACCCTCGTTCAAAAAGACATGCTTGTCGGCGCCTCCGAAGGTGCCGTGGGAGGTAAAAGTAAATTTTATCCCATCATTTTTGTTATTGCTGTTTATCTTCACCCTCACAGGAACGCAGCGAATGCCGGATGACACAACGGGATAATATATTACGGAAGGTTGCTTCGTGATACGCTGGTATTGGTAACTTTTTGTGCATATCATTATCGATGGAAGGTCTGTTTGAAAGTCGCACCAACACACGTTCGAGTGTATGTTATGGGTGCGCGCGCTTGGGTGTCTGTGGGGAGGGAAAGTACGTCAGCCTGCACCTTCCAGTCTCAGATAAGGGCTTTCGTAAGCCATGATCAGTGTAATCAAGAGTACAGTTGAGTGAGTGAGTGAGTGAGTGAGTGAGTGAGTGAACAAAAACTTCCTCGGAGGTACACGGTGGCATTGGGTGAGTTGCAGCCACGAGCACGTGGCGTCCTCGAGGAAACACGGGTAAGCGTGCCTAACGGCCCACTGTGGTTCCGGACAAGTACGAAAATTTTCGGAAGGGCACAAAACAGAGAAGCATTAAATTGAGTCGTATTAGCTGATTACATAACTCTTGTCGGCCTGAAAGTAAAAATGATAATGCTGATGCGAATTTTCATGGTTGTTTAGTCTACATGCATCTGAAAACCATGGAGACGAAGAAGTGTGGCAGCAATTTCGAACAAGCAAGCGAGGACAAGTCAACACGATGATTGCGGGGAGAACTCATTCAGAGTTTATTTATCCAATAAAACCTAAATTTACGCAATTCACTGAGTCACAAATAGTAACATAGAAAATGATGGCATACCCTTCGGCTTGCATGGCTACTCTCCGGTGGAAAAATGCGCTTCTAACTCCTAGTCGGCTCACCCCAAAAAGAGCCAGAGTCGCTGCTTAAAGGGCGTTTTGCAGCATCGACGGGTGCGCGGACCACGCGAAAGACCACTGTTTTGCACCAATTGGAAAACGGCTTAAAAGGACCAATCAGCAAGACGAGGATAACCAATCCCAACACGAGTTCACATAGTCGCGTGAATCTTGCTTCGCAACATAACTGGAGCTGTTTCCGTGAACAGGCCCATTCTCTAAGACAGTCTTGACGCGCAAACAAAAGCTCAAATTTCGGTCCCCGGTCGCCCTGGAGGGTCGAAGCGGTGGCTCACTCGGTTGGGGCATTGTGCACACAGTGACCGAATGGATGCAGCTTTTAAGGACAATAGTCTTGCTTGGGGACCATCGAAACAAAAAGTTTGGTTTGTCTGTTCGTACATTTCTTTGTTTGTCTCCTCTTAACGGTACCATAAAAAACGCCAGACGATACCCGAAACGGCCGACCTCATCCACCTCACCCACCAATATTGCTCAAGGTTCAGCGTTCATATTCGTGCGATTGTCAATTAAAAAGAAATTATTGCGCATATCTGAGGCACCATGACAGCACGTCAATATTTTGTATGTGTGCCTTTTACTACAAAACGCATACATAACTAATTCTAAGGACCGTAGCGTTTATCACGCTGCACTGACCATGCAACGTTTGCACGAAAAGGCAGGTGCCCCACCGCGGTGGTCTAGTGGCTAAGGTACTCGGCTGCTGACCCGCAGGTCGCGGGTTCGAATCCCGGCTTCGGCGGCTGCATTTTCGATGGAGGCGGAAATATCGTAGGCCCGTGTGCTCAGATTTGGGTGCACGTTAAAGAACCCCAGGTGGTCGAAATTTCCGAAGCCCTCCACTACGGCGTCTCTCATAATCATATGGTGGTTTGGGGACGTTAGACCCCACGTATATCTCTATCGAAAAGGCAGGTGTTTCAACCGCTTTGCTAAGATGACACGGTGGTGGCACTTACCCGCCGCCTTGGGTTCTACACCTTATCGCGTCCCAGACAGGCGCGCACGCCGTGCGCTTCGTTTTCTAAGATAACTGCCAGCTAGCGCTCATGTCTCACGTGTGACGTTACTTGATGCACTCGTTCGCTTCCACTGCAGCTCGAGACACTCTAACACAGCGCCTACAGAATACCATTCACCGGTTTTCTTGCACATAACATCAAATAAATGTTTTATTCACTCTCTCCAGACGCAAGACTATCATCTTTTGACAACATTTGCAGTGTAACATAGAGATACGGGGCCAATTTTTTTCTATTCGACTTTTATTTTTTTGAAGCTCCCTTTTCAAATAAGTGGTAAAATAGCGCCTTTAAGAACAGCATCTGACAATGAACTAACACAAGCAGTAGTTGAAAAAGCGAAAAAAGCTTTCTGCGGGACGTTTTCCACACGACAATATGCTGTTAAACAAATCCCAAAACAAAACAGCCCTGAACAATCGGTAATGAAAGACATGGTCATATCAAAGAAAAGCTGCATAGTTAACGTAGTAATTGCTTTGATAACTTAATTGTACGCCTTTCCCCAACTTCACATTACTAAGAGGTGTTTCCAGGGTAAAATAAACGCGAAAGAATTTTGAGCTCATTTCCCCCAGTAGTATTTATGAGAGATTCTTGAACAGAGATAATCACTGCAGCCAAAGTTTCTACAAGCCCAAATTTTATCTTTGAATTCTTAATAAGCGACATTTTTCGCCTGAACTAAACGGCAATTAAAACATCGAACAGGTGACTTGCTATTATATCTCGTGGTGAACCTTTCAGGGCCTGAAAATACTTTCAGCTGCTGGCTCCCAAGTTTGCTTAGGCAGCCAGCGTAGTGTAGACCCACAAGATACGCAGCCATGGCTCCTTTTTGAAAAAGTTTTTTTCCGTTGAGAAACTGTGGCTCGATGCACGACACACAAGCTATCATCTGTAAGCATCACACTGTTACTTCCTTGACATGCCTTACGTTTAAACGCCGAGCCCACAACATGTAGTATTCAACTAACAACGATAAAAAAGTATTTGGCACCAACGAAGAACAGTGAAAATACGATAATTTACAACTTCAGTAACACTGTACCACACTAGCATCATCTTGTAATAGTAACACACAAAACATATTCACTGCAACCTACTCATATAGATTATCAGATCCGTTTATATGTTCTATGTGAAAGTTGTACTCCTGAAGTACTAAAATCCACCGCAACTCTGCTGGTATGGCGTTTTTCCCGTGAAAAATAGTGCAACGGCTGGTGATACGTTTTAAGTGTGAATGATGTACCATATAAAAATATGTGGAACATTTCTTCTGCCCAAACCAATACGAAGCCCTCCCGCTCGATCATTGAGTAGTTCTGCTCTCGAGGCAGTAGCTGACGACTGGCGTATTTTACCGGGTGTAAAACACCATCGTGCTCTTGCATAAGGACTGCACCAATTCAAGAATCGGAGGCGTCACTACGAGTACGAATCCACGTTTGAGATCCGGAGCCTTTAAAATGGGTCCAGACGCCAGAGCTTGTTTTAGTGTTTGGAAAGCTGTCTGTCCTTTAATATTCCAATTGATCTTGTTACTTTCCCTTGTCTTTGTCGTTTCTGTCAGAGGCAGTGCCTTCTCAGCGTAGTGAGGGATTATATCACGATAGTATCCTGCCAAGCCAAGAAACGAACGTAGTTGTTTCTTCGTAATGGGTAATGGGGCTTTGGCGATCTGTGTAGCCGTGTCCTCTAGTGGCTGAATTGTTCCATCTCCTAGTCGATGACCCAGAAACACAATCGATGTCATTCCAATCTCTGATTTCTGGGGCTTAATTGTGAGTCCAGCCTCTCAAATCCTATTCATCAGGTCAAAGTCTGCATGTGTTCCTCCCAGGTTGTCGTAGCGACGAGAACATCATCAATGTAATGAACGACGTTCGAGATGCCCTGAAAGAGACGTCTCATTAGCCGAGTAAACAGTGCGGACGCTGTTTTGATGTCGAATGGCATAAGAGAAAATGGTAGTGTCCGTATTTGGTGATGAATGTCGTTTTTAGCCGTGACTCTTTATCTAAGGGCACCTGCCAACAGCCTTTTTTAATGTCAAACTTAGAGGAGAATTTTCTGGTGCTGATCTAAACAACATATCCGTGTATTCTCGGAATATTTTCTGCGTTGGAGACCAGCACATCATTGATGCGACAAAAGTTAATGCAAGTAGGGTAACTCTTATTGGGCTTCTTCACCAGCACCAATGGCGAGTGGTAAGATGAGTCAGACTTTTGAATCACTCCGAGTCGCAGCATTTCTCTGACTTCTTTCTGAACTACCTCTTTCATTCTGAAAGATGACGGGTACTGCGGAGTGTCGATAAGGTCGACGTTGTCAGTTGAAGACGGCACTCTAACAAGTTCGTCTTGCCGGGGACTTGGGAAAAGATGTCTTTGTGGATTGCTAGGAGCTCGTAAATTTCTTTCCTTTGACTCTCCCTAAGGTTAGGACTAAGCATGATTGCTTCAATACCAAAGCCCTCAGTAGCTTTAAAGGTGGGCACAGGCGTGTTAGTCTCCTCCTTCTCCACCCGGCGTCTCTCGTATTCGTATGGTTATTTTGGGACGTTAAACCCCACATATCATCATCTCCTGCTTCTCCACTACATTGAATGATGCTGACTGGGGTGATGTTTCTGAAGGGCGCTCTTCGTAGCGTTTTACCAATTTATATGGAACAGCTTGGTCGTATGTCCCATATCCAGCTTGTAGCCAAAGTTGTCCTTCTTTCCTGTGACCATAAAAGGACTCTTCCAATGCATTAAAAGCCTATTTTCTGTCGTGGGAAGAGTATGAGGGCGCGGTCTCCAACCTTTAGCCGACGCATCCGACTTTCCCGGTAATAGTATTTCTTCTGCGTTGTGTTAGCTCCTGATAGGTTCGCTAGCGCCAACTGTAATGTTTTCTCGAGGCGATCTCTGAGATCCAAGACTTTTCATTATGTTGTCTTAACCTCTTCACTTTGATTGGCTCCGGTTCCTAATTCCTTAAGCAGACTGAGAGACCCTCGAACATCTCTTCCATAGATCAGTGTGAAAGGCGAATATCCCAAGCTGGCTTGCGGAACTTGCCGGTCCGTAAATAGGAGGGGCGCTAATAGCCGGTCCCATGATTTGGGTCCCTCTTGGCACAGTTTACATAACATTCGTTTTAATGTGCCATTAAATCTCTCCACTAAGCCGTTACACATAGGATTATAGGCTGTAGAGTGGAGATGTTTCATCACCAAGAAGCCATCGACCTCTCCCATTAGCTCCGCTGTGAAGCATGATGCCTGATCACACAGTATTTCACGTGGGAACCCCATTCGAGAAAACATCTCTACCAGTTCCTCGGCTATTGTGGCCGAATCGATGGACGGCAGCGCTATTGCATCTGGGTATCTAGTGGCGAAGCTCACTAGTGTGAGTATGTATAGGTAACCAATATGAGATATTCGCTTTAAGAAACCCATAATATCCACAGCCACTCTTTCGAATCGGGTGTATAATAAAAGCATTCGACCTAGTGGTGCATTGCCAACTTTGCCATTGGGGTAGGCTCGTTGGCATGCGCCACAAGAGTGCACGTATCTTCTGAGTGCTTCTTCAACTTCTGGCCAGTAAAATGATTGTAGGACACGATCAATCGTTCCCTTTATTCCTTGAAACCGCGCCATCAGGGTTTCGTGTGCGAAAATAAGCACTTGGCTGCGCATTCTTTGGGGCACTACTACTTGTTGGATTACCTTACCAGACGGTAGGCGATAATAGCGGTACAGCAGTCCCTTTTTTATCTCGAAAGAGTAGGACTCTGATCTTCCCTGTAGCCATTGACCTACTTCGTTACTGCAAGAATCTATGGTCTTGCCCTCTTTTTGTGCGGCACTAAGATCCTTTCGGGTCGTTTTCAAGTTGGGTACATCAATCGTAGACGAGATTGGCCGTTGATTTTGACTTTTTATACCAACCACTGAAAACTTCAGTAAAACATCTTCTCGCTCTGTTTCTTTCCCACTTGGGATATAGTTGGAGGAGGTATTTCTCAGAATTATGTCTTCCCGCTTGTTATCGGAGTCATGGACTTCCCGTGAACCTGGTACATTTCGGATGATAATGTCGTAGAGTAGGTTTGTCATGCATTTGACAATAGATGTACCAGAAAAATACGGTGAATGAATTTCAACCTCATCTTCAGGAACGCTGATGCTACTGCCATCAGTTAAAAATAGCGTAGCGGTAGTACCCTTGGGGGCTTCATCGGGCACCAAAGAACAACGCACCACCTACATATTCCTGCCCGTTTCTCGCAATAGTGACACGGTTTGGCCAAAGATTCTACGCTGTAACTCGGGCATTTTGTGTGTGGCAAGCTTCGGGTGAGTATTCACGGCACCAGTCATGTCCTCTTGTTTATCCGGCGAAAGCATCATTTCCGTTGGGTGCTCTTCTGGCGACAAAAAGCGTGATGCCTTGTTGGCTGGGCCATTCTTCTTCGTGCAAGTTTCGAAATCATGCCCTATTTTGTAACAATATTCACAAAAAGGTTGTTTTCGCCTTGATCGGCACTCTGATGTCCTGTGACTCATTTTCGCATATACAAAGCAGCGCACTGCTCAGCCCTCAGAAAAACCACCGCTTTTTCCCGTATTGCTTTTACCCTCCATTTGCTCTCCAAACACCAGCAGATTAGATTGCCTCTGAGCTTCTGAAAAGTTATCGAAGGCCTCGGCTATGTTCTCTAGCCTGCTTTAGCTCTTTTCCCACAATAAAAGTGCCAAACATTGATTTGGGGGAGTGAGGAAGAGCGTATGTTTTGTCTCACCAAAACGTTGTGGCTTGAATCGTTGCGTTAACAGATGCTCCCTGGCGGCGACGATGGATCGGGGCTCGCTCAGTGACGCCTGTGGTGGCCTAGATTTGTCCAATGAGGCAGCTGAATGCAAGTCTCAGGCCCATGGCCCAACTGCCGTTTCTCCACCTGCATCCGAATCTGCAGGCTTTGGTCTCGAACACCGGGACAGCTCGCACTCCCTGGAAGGCGCTGTTCGAAGGCCCAAGTCAGGTTAAGTCCAGAAGGCTCGGGTCCACCACCCGACTGCCCGTCTTCAGCTCCCAGCTACGGCATTCTTCTTGCCTCCTTTGTCCCAAACTACCAGCTCTCTTGCCTTTCAGGATTGGCTTGCCCTGGGGACACTTGTCTCGTCTCGATTGTCTTTTAAGAAGTGCGTATAGTGACCAGGTATAGGCTTGTTTGTTTTATGATCTTGATTCTTGTGCTCCGCGGTTTCACGTGCACCGGTACTCGACGTCATCGTTGTTGTTTAGGCAACATGGCACAAGCACTATGTCTTAGTTCCATTCGCTCAATTTCAAACATTCGCGCAACGCCCACCATGCACTCGCATGACGGGCAGCAAGCGTAGCAAAGACCTCCAAGATACGCAGCCCAATGGTGAGCAGGTGCCACGAAAATAAAACAGAGCACTCGAGCTATAGCCACGCTACATAAAAGCGAGTGCCAGTGTGCTCCATTAGCGGCACTCAGGCAATGCGGACGCTTAACCCCTTCGTCTTCATCGTGCAGATGCTGCAGCTCTTCCCGGACTTGCTGTTCTCTGTCAGCGGTGGAAACGCCATCTTGACCACGGACACGTGGACTGCGCAGGCATTCAACGCATCGACACTACACGCACCAGATATCCTGCTCTTCGTGGCAGTTGAATCTGTGTTGCGTCACTACAAGGCAACCAGTGCAATCGACCTACAAGCAGCGCCACCACGGATAACCACGACTACAAAAGCGCCCGCACCAAACAACGCAGGCTGTGGGCACAGCGGCACTCAGGCAATGCGGACGCTTAACCCCTTCGTCTTCATCGTGCAGATGCTGCAGCTCTTCCCGGACTTGCTGTTCTCTGTCAGCGGTGGAAACGCCATCTTGACCACGGACACGTGGACTGCGCAGGCATTCAACGCATCGACACTACACGCACCAGATATCCTGCTCTTCGTGGCAGTTGAATCTGTGTTGCGTCACTACAAGGCAACCAGTGCAATCGACCTACAAGCAGCGCCACCACGGATAACCACGACTACAAAAGCGCCCGCACCAAACAACGCAGGCTGTGGGCACAGCGGCACTCAGGCAATGCGGACGCTTAACCCCTTCGTCTTCATCGTGCAGATGCTGCAGCTCTTCCCGGACTTGCTGTTCTCTGTCAGCGGTGGAAACGCCATCTTGACCACGGACACGTGGACTGCGCAGGCATTCAACGCATCGACACTACACGCACCAGATATCCTGCTCTTCGTGGCAGTTGAATCTGTGTTGCGTCACTACAAGGCAACCAGTGCAATCGACCTACAAGCAGCGCCACCACGGATAACCACGACTACAAAAGCGCCCGCACCAAACAACGCAGGCTGTGGGCACAGCGGCACTCAGGCAATGCGGACGCTTAACCCCTTCGTCTTCATCGTGCAGGTGAGAAGGGAACATGGAATTTGTATTCGATCAGACAACCGTTTCTTGCTTGTGCTGCTGTGCCCGCGGCAGTTTTGTGGAATTGTGTCAATATGTATAGACCTAGCGAAGAAATTATTGCTCCTTGGGGGCGATATTGAAACAAACCCTGGGCCTGAGCTAACCCAAATCGCAAGACAGATAAAGGAAATTGCTTCCGACATAAAAGAGATAAAAGAGAAGCGTCTGACCGATATTGATAAAAAGCTTGACGCAATAACGGAACTAGAAAAGAAAGTCGAAGCTTCTCACGGTGAAATATTAAACATGAAACAGGTAATTGAAACACTGCAAAAAAGAATAGATGACCTTGAAAATCGAAGCCGCCGGTCAAACCTTATTGTGTACGGCTTAGCTGAACAGGAGGGAGAAACAAGTGAAAGCTTAGAACAAGCCGTAAACGAAGGTATTATTAAAGAAAAACTGGAACTTGAACCAGTTGTAATCGAACGTATACACCGATTAGGGAATGCACAGACAAATAAAGTCAGACCAGTGATTTTCAAACTGCTGGATTCTAGACAAAAAAATGGAATACTCAAAAATGGGTACAAACTGAAAAACTCTGGCTTGTCCATTGGTGAAGACTTCTCGCGTAAAATACGGGAAGTCAGAAAGAGGCTTTGGGAGAGTGCAAAAGAAAATCGACAGAAACACGAGAAGGTGTCACTAGCCTTCGACAAACTCTATATTAATGGCCAAGCCTTCGTTTGGAATAACGAAAAAAATGACAAAGTTCTGCTTCGTCAAAAAAAGGACGACACGAAGGGGCGGCCTTACACTCGTCAAGGCACAAAATTAAAGAAATAACTGTACTGAATATAAATGCTAGAAGTATTCTAAACAAAATCGAAGCTCTTGAAAATCTGTTGCTTGAATATGAACCTGATGTTGTGGCTATCACTGAAACATGGCTCACCCCTGACGTGTACGACTCTGAAATTGCTCCCCCAAGTTATTCTGTAATCCGCAAGGACCGTCTGACGCGAGGGGGTGGTGTTGCTCTGCTGATAAAGAATCGCTTTTCCTTCCACGTTTTGGCGCACAATTTAGAAGCTGAAGCAATCTTTTGTAAACTCACGTGTGACTCAGGGACTGTGTTCATTGGGTGTGTTTACCGGAGCCCGTCATCGGGTCATGAAAGTATATCGGCCATTCAAGAATTCATGCATCAAAATGTGAGAAATTCGAAAGTACTGCTGATGGGTGATTTCAATCTTGCTGACATAGAATGGAATACTATGCATCACTCGTCAGCAGCCTCTGAAGCTCTCCTTGATATTATGCTTGCCTTTAACCTTCAACAAATCGTAACTGAGCCTACGCGCACACAAGGTGCCGTTAAAAACATCCTGGATCTTATCCTTCTCAGCCAACACTTCCCGATAAGTGCCGTTAAATCGAGTATTATTGAAGGCATTTCGGACCACGATATACCGCTATGCATTCTACCTATTAGCAATACCCAAATCAATCGTGACGAAGTGTCTGTGATTGCTGACTTTCAAAGAGCAGACGACAACAGCATACTAACACACTTAGACTACGAGTTTGCCAACTTTTCACAACTCGCGTCGGACGCATCATGTGACATAGACGCTCTATGGATTAAGTTCAAATCAATTATATTTTTTGTATCGATAAGTATGTTCCCCAAAAAACTAGAAAACAGCAGAGGTCAAACCCATGGATCACGCGTGAAGTTATTCACTCAAACGTCGCGTGAATCGTCTTCGTAAAACAGCAAAAAATAACCAAAGCCAGTCGATAACTTTAAAACTGCAGAACGCTAAGACTGATCTACGAGATAAAACCAAAGCGGCAAAAGATCATTACTTTAACGTAACTCTGCCGAGTTTCCTTGCAAATAACCCTCGCAGGTTCTGGAAACATTTCAGTGTAAAGGGGGCAGTGACACAACTATCTGCAAAAGAAAAACAAGATAAAGCTGAGTCATTTAACAACTTTTTTCAATCTGTATTCACAGCTGAAAATAAAAATGTACCCTCTATTAGTTCGCGCATTACCACGACCATCGATGACCTAATCATTACAGATGCCGGTGTCATGAATCTTTTATTGAAAATTGATCCCAGGAAATCTAGTGGTCCCGATAACATTCCGAACGAATTTCTTAAAAGGTACGCGGAATGGAGTAGTAAATATCTCGGAATAATTTTTAGGAAATCCTTGCAGCTCGCTAAATTACCGTCTGACTGGAAATTAGCTAAAGTCATACCAATACATAAATCCGGAGATAAAGTCCTGGTATCGAACTATAGACCTATATCTCTTACAAGTACATCGTGCAAACTACTAGAACATGTTATTTTTAAACACATCACATCTTTCCTTGAACAAATACATTTTTTTTCTCCCAACCAGCATGGATTTCGAAACGGTTTATCAACTATTACACAATTGACCGAAGTTGTACATGACCTTGCACATAGCCTCAATCGCCGCAGTCAAACAGATATGGTCCTATTAGATTTTTCAAAAGCATTTGACAGTGTCTGCCATAACAAATTAATTGCGAAATTGGAAGCCATCTTAGGTAACACCTCATTCGCCAGTTGGATTAAGGACTTTTTGCTCAATCGAAAACAATTCGTATTCTTTGAACAAGCTACATCGAAAACCGTTTCTGTATCATCAGGCGTACCACAAGGATCAGTTCTTGGACCATTGTTATTTTTAATCTATATCAACGACATTGCAACAAACATCGACTCTAACATAAACTTTTTGCTGACGATTGTGTTATATATCAGGAAATCAATAGCCATACAGACCACCTTGCGCTGAGTGCCTCCCTAAACACAATATCCGAATGGTGTAAACAATGGCAGATGTCAATAAACGTAAAAAATCCGCTGTGATCACAATAACTAAAAGAAAACAGCCCTCAATATTCAACTATGCAGTCGACGGCACCATGCTACCTAAAGTAAACCAACATAAATATTTAGGGGTGACGCTTACTTCGGACCTTAACTGGACCCAGCACATAGATAACGTTTCCGCAGCAGCACTACGTAAGTTATTTTTTCTTAAAAGAAGCCTAAAACTAGCTCCCACCCCAATAAAGCTGCTTGCCTATAAGACATTTATAAGACCGATTTTAGAATATGCCAACGTGGTTTGGTTCCCGCATACAAAGACTAACATAAGGAAACTGGAAGCAGTGCAAAGAAAAGCGATAAGATTTATTCACAACAGGTACAGGCGCACTGACTCCCCAACTTACCTTTTAAACGCATCCAATCTAAAAACGCTGCTAGAAAGGGCGAAAGAAGCCCGCTTAAAATTCTTGTTTCAGATAATTCACAACAGTTTCAAGATAAACGTGTCGAAGTACATTTCGTTTTCCGAAACCCGACCTACACGCCAACAGCATCCCAATATACTAACAGAATATTCATATAGTAATGAAACCTTCAAGCATTCTTTTTTTCCACTTGCCATTAGGGAATGGAATCAAGTACATCCATCGATCACAAACACCAAATCATTCTCGGAATTTGTTAATAAAATTGAAGGCACAAGCAACTAATCCTCGACACAGAGAGGATATAACTACAGGCCTGTCTCAATAGTGTGATAAATGTATTCATTGTATATATTTTGGTAAACGCTATTTGTTCTTGCCTTATATTTATTGTAACCTCTTTTTTTTACATTTATTAGATATTTCATTGTTCCTGAAATGTTTTATGTTTTATATATTGCACTTTTTGTATTGCCCTCCTGCTACGCTCTCAGATGAGAGCAGCAGTATTGGAAATAAATAAATAAATAAAAAGTGGTGCTTTGTTTTTATACGGAAATATGCCAGAAGATAGTGCCATCATTTGCATATAGAAATAAAAAAACAATTTTCTGATTGAATATTCTGGCATTAACATTTGCGTAGCATGGCGACAGCTCGTGCGATCTGTTTTACTTTTGAGCACCCGCACGTGAGAGCACAGTATGGCGGCAAGTTTGCCCAGAAGGACTCAGCTGATCCGAAAATGACTAGTGTTTTATGAACACGATACTGCATTCTCGGCCAAGAAGACAATAACAAAACTAATGAAACAACTGCAATGCATACAAGGTGCCTTGCTTTGAGTTCAAGTCAAGAATAATTTTCGCGCTTTTTTGACAATGTACGTAAACGAAGCCCCATGGGCTTGTTGACAATGCCCTTAGAGCTCAAGGTCATCGCTCTGATACCCTTTTGAGAAAAATACCACATATCTTCCAGTGTTGTGAAGGAGGGCCAATCTGAACTAATACCGCTTACTGAAGCAAACACCTTTCCACTTTGTTGAAAGCCGTTTGAATTGTTTTCCGTTCATGGGCCAAGCGCCTATTCTTTTTTCTGCGTCTGATACAGTGTCGTTAAAGCCAATGCACTGGAATTCCATTTCAATGCCACAATTCCTTCCTTGACCTGTTTATATGCATTCTATGAAAAGTGTGCTTGTTCGTGTTTCACTACTGAAAAGTTTCAATATGAAGTGAGTGGAACTTAATGTGAATTCCTCCTCGAATCCTTCTGCTGCGGCAGCCCAGTGGCTGCGGCGTTATGTGATTCTGCCCAGTTTGCGGATTCCATCAGGATCGCGCGGCCACATTGCTAGACGGCATGCAGAAAAATCTCCGGTTCGTATATGGCAACAAACTGCGCACGGTGAAGAAATTCAAGTGTAAACATTTAATAACAGTCTCTGACAAAGGTGTGCCTCTAATTATACCATGGTTCTGGTGGGTTATACCCATAATCCATTTCATAGACGTGTTTTTGTTAAAGTAGAATGAAGGCTGGTTGTTGATTTATATTGTTTTTAAACACAAAATTACCACAACAAATTTACTATTCTAATATACAACCTGCTCATCCTCGTCATAATGATTTGCACAGTGAGGAGTTTAAGGATTTAACTTGAGGCATGTACTTGTCTCCTTTCGCTCAAGCCACGGATCATATAGGTGGCTATATTAGCGTTTCTACTGTGCTTAAGGTAACTTGACAACACCATTCATCTCTCTGACTGCACCACGTGCAGAAACGTTGTTAGCGATTTTTTTCTTGATAATATTAGCGTTTCTACTGTGCTTAAGGTAACTTGACAACACCATTCATCTCTCTGACTGCACCACGTGCAGAAACGTTGTTAGCGATTTTTTTCTTGATAATACTCTTATTAATGATAGGTGGCAGGAGGAGCTTGAAGGTGTTATATCTTAAAATACTTTTTTTCTATTTTGCTGCTGTCTTTCCTTATTTTTCGCATCGAGCATTCCCAATCACACGAGTTTGGTTGAACTCTAGATTTCAGCAGCAGACAATCCTCGTTTTTTTTTTTTTTTGCTTTTCTCTTAGATGTGTCCCTGCGGAATTACGTGCTTTTCTAGAACATCCCATCAAAAATATGTTGAAATACGTGCAATGCAGAAAAAAACTGTAACGCAACAATGAATATTGAACTGAATAGGTGTACTGCACGGAGGCTCACCAACCACTTCCAAAGTTCTAAGGTAGCGTTGTCATGCAGTAGCGAAACACAGCTTCTGTGTCGTTAATTTTGTTGTTTTTGTTGTCTCATATTGACGTTTATGTTTTTTTTCACAGATGCACCCTGCATCCCTTGGCAGCATTGGCATCCACATCTGTGCAGCTGGGCTTTTCCACTCACTGAATTATTAAATATTAACTTTTAGATAATTACATGTACATGGGATGTGGTCATATACTGAACTAAGTCTTGAAAGTTTAAAAGTCATTTCTGATTGATAGTGACTACAAAGGAGACTAGTAACAATTAACGCCACTTTGTAGCGTGACTAATGGCTGTTTCCAAGGGTTGCTTCTAATGTTACTCGTGGTTACGTAGTATAACAATAGTTTTTTGAATTTGTTCATTTCAAACTGCCAGCTTTTTTGCAAGCTCTATACAAAAGTGTGATGACAAGAAAAATATGTTTGATAAAATATGGAAAGAATATTAAATAACTCTTTGAAACAAATCCTAAATATGTGCTCAACAGTATTTGTAGCATGTGGAACACAGGAAACAAGAAAGTTTAGTAGAAACACCAAAAATACTGCCGGCGAAAATACTTCCGAGAAAATGCTTAGATCTCAAAAAAAAAACAATGTCACTTTTGGACAAGTAATAATTACAAAAGCAAAAAATGGCTCAAATGTGCAATAGAGCGCATGCTCACGCAGTGGTCTGCTTATCAACGAAAAGAAGGGCACCTTTATTATCGTTTTTGTTTTAATATCCTATGCTGTCTAGAAACAGACAGATGACATGATAAATGCCCTGGGTCATAGATTAGCAAGAGCGTGCGCAAACGATTACAGGGTTGCGCTGACGTACATGTTCAGGCAATCCGTTTCGTTCTTGAATGACACAAGAAAAAAAAACGCCTGTTTGAAGAGGTTGGTTTGGGAAGTATGTAGAAACCCGACCTATACGCAGGACAATAGACTACCTGGCCTATACGCACCACATCACTTAAGGAGAGCTTGACTACGAGGGTTCACCTCCCAGCCGTGGTGGTAGTAGGGAGTGCTATGCAATAGCAGCCACATATTGAGCTTTAAGTTCCCATTAAAGAACCCTATGGGTAGTCATGATTAACCTAAAGACCCTCAATATTGCGGGTATTATGATTATATTGTGAATGTGGCTTGAAAAATCTTAGAAATCCTTGTTATGCATAAGGATGTCTGTAGCGACGCCATCTCACGACATCATGCGGCTTGGTATTACATTCCAAGTGCGAGCTACGTGACTGGCATTGCACAAGTCTCCTTCGCCACAGCCTCCGTATAGCGACGCCCACGCTAAACAGAACGCATGCTTCCTCAAAAGCTCGAACGCTCGGTCAGAAAGAATGGCATCGGTTATGCGAAGCCTTGGCGGCTCCCATAAATTCAGGCAAACCGGAACTAAAGAGTTACGAGGGCGTATGCGCTCAAGCGACGGTATCAAAAGCGCTCAGCGCGTTTTTTACAAAAAAAGCTCGCGTGACTAAGTGAGTTGCGTAGCCGCACGTGCACCAGGATTACAACCCCGCCCTGCATACGCTGGGGCTGTCGCCGAAAATGGCCTTGGTGCGTACACCATAAATACGATTTCCCCATTGACAGATGCACGGACAATTGTGAAAACTGCCGTGTTTCTCAAAATGCGCGCTGCTTGGCGGCGAGTGAGCTCGTAGGCGGTGATTGTGCGATAGCGGACAAACGAGCCCCAAACGACGCATTTGAAGCGAGTGTTTCCGCCAGCGTCCAACAGATTCGATTTGCGACCATTTATCTGTCTTGGCGTGGTCATTTCTCAGGCACCATAATATGTCCCCACTTATCATTCTTTGCATATTTTTTTTTCTCGTCCAATGGCTTCATATTTTCCTTCCATACATAGGTTCTGTCACTCGTGGCACCGTTTCAAATGTATGTTTGTTGGTTGATTTCCCATCAGCTTCTTTAAAGACCGTCTACTATATCAGAATAATTGATGCAATTGACGATATAGGAGCACTGATCAGCCATTCTACTGGTATTCAAGTATTTGACCCCTAAGCCACGGTAGTTGGTTATGGTAGTGTTTGAGTCTGGTTCGGAAAATTACCCTGCAGAGGCATCAAGTCAAACAAGGAACACTGTTAACCAGTTTGCTCCTTTGAGGTGTTTACCGTGTCTGTAACTATAGCATACTTACGCCTTGAAAAAAAGCTTTTCCATATCAAAATGCCTATATTATGGGAGGTAAATAATCTTCGAAATATTATGACATTAAAACGGTGAAAATTCAAATCTACCGGAATCCAAATGCATCAGCATAAATTATGCACATAGGTGCTTAGCCATTCATACAACATATCATCATAAAGCATTCAATTAACAAATTGCTCTTGCTGCCTAGCCGTACATCGACCATCAAGTAGTACAGCCATCATATCTTCAGCCACTGTTCAGTCCCAGTGAGGATACTTCTGTTCACAACAATAAACAATGAACATTTACAGAATACGCGTGAATTGGTGGTGTGCTTGTAGATCACCTCAAAACAAATATAATTGTTCATCTGAACCGGCCTAATACAAAGCGCGTCTTTGTTCAGCGCGTTCCAATTATCAGCTGGTACTCAGTCATAATGGCCACTAGCGTTTCAACATACGATAACACCATTAGTCTGGAAAGGTTGTAGTAAAGGTTCTTTTCGTCCCACGAAGTTGACACGAGATATCCTTGGTGACGAAGCTCAGCAGGGGTGAAGTATTCGACAGGAGACGTTTAATAATTTTGAGGAAACTGCATTACATCTGCGCAGAGTAATTACAGCTAGGAAGACTAATTTGGACTAATTAATGGGTGGAACCAACAGACCCTCATTCTTTTACACATCACTTGGTGATACAGTCCAGGGCACATCGAGGAACTACGCAGCACAGAGCCTTGCTGTTCTACCACACCGTGGTTACTGCCCAGACTGCCTGTCCACGCCCCGTCGTGTAGTGTTTACAACCGAAGAAGACAAGGGATAGGGGACCGATGGAAAATAATAAAGGAAGGGAGAGAACAGTTGGGCCCAGAACGAATGGCGTTGCGCCTTCCACCGCAGTTGACACCGGTCTCCAACTGACTCCTGACCCCCGACCGTGGCTCGTATTTCAAAGCGCATGCGTCCGCCGGCTTGATTCTCTCCTATTATTGCGTGCGCAGGCATATTCTTAAGTGCACCTATATTTGGTTGCTGGAGAGGCATTCGATACTCCGATTTGTATATACGGCAAGGCCTCAGTTACCGGAAAGGAGTTCTCGCCCTCCAAACGGTTTATTCGCCCGCGCCATTCATGCTTGGTGCCAAGACCACAACGCTTGGCGACGTATCTAGAGCCCAGCCCAACACGTTACCCCTATTAGTATAGCATTCAGTCGTCTGAACATAATAGGCCAAGATATCGCATCGAGAAAGCTTGCGCTCGTACACTTCCTGTGTCACGACGATGACGCTTCACGGCATAAATCATGCCGAGCCTTGCAGGTGTCTTACATAATTAAAGCTAACGAAAAGGCTGTTAGGGAAAGTGGATGCGACTTAGAATTCCTTACTTGGAAATTCTTGCCGGTTGAAAGAGTCCTCAGATGGGTTGAAATAGCTTTAGGCACAGGGTACTTCCTACACGTCCCATGCAATTTGGGTCATTTCGAGTTACTGTTTTCTCAATGACTCAAAAATTGGTAGATCCCATGTACAGTGCGAATCAAATATATGCGAATTATGAACAAGGAAGGTTCAATTATGACATTAAAATTAGCCCAACGTTACGAGGTAGACGTAAATTGTACCGTACATGACTTCCACGTCTTGATTATCATGCTTGCGCCTGAAAATTGCGCTCGTAGTCCATTCACGTCATGTAATACCAGATTTGATATATGTGAAGCTAGCGCAACGCCCACGAGCGTGCTACCAGCGAATAATAGTCATGTTTACGTGACGTGCATGTCATGAGTATCATGTTTGGACGTGTCGTTTTTTTTTCGTCGTCTATTCACGTTACGTAATAACAAATTGACATACGTGAAGCTAGCGAAACGGCCTCGAGTGCATCATGAGCGTGGTATGTAGTCATGTTCTTACATGACACGCATGTCATAATTATCTTGTTTGGACGTTTCATTTAACTTCGTTGTCCGTTCACGTCAGGTAAAACAAAATTTGGTATATGTGAAGATAGCAAAATGGCCGCGAGAGCACCATATGCGTAGCATGTAGTCATGTTTTACTCGACACGCATGTCATGAATATCATGTTTGGACGTATCATTTACCACCGTTGTCCGTTCACGTCACGTAATAAGAAATTTGGCATATGTGATGCAAGCGAAACGGCCACGAGTGCATCATGAGCATGGCATGTAGTCATGTTCTTACATGACACGCAGGTCATAGTATCATGCTTACACCAGTCACATACCATCGCAATCCATTTACGTCACGTAATACTAAATTTCGTACATTTATGCCAGCAAAATGACCGCGAGCGCATTATGAGCGCTGCACGTAGCCATGTTTTTACATGAATGACCCACATGTCATTATTTCGACGTGAGGGCCTGTCACTTATGTTCGCCATATACTCATATCATACCCTACCGGTTTTGCGATATGTCAGTCGAACGAAACCACCACAGGGCACCAAGACCATGACATCTATATCATGACATTCTTGACATTGTAGCGTCCCCGCAAACGCGGACTGAGCCCCGGGCCTTTCAAGATGTTTACGTCGATTACTTTAGCCCACGCATCGAAAAAAACGAAGAAATCTTTCGGGGGTAACGAGTGTGCATTTCGGAGTTGAGTTCCTGGAAGAATTCTGTCGACGGTTTTCGCGGGCTCACAGCGCAAACACCAGGACCGGATCGAAACTTGTCTGCGCACAGTATATGGTGGCGATGCTCCGTGCGCGCCCTTCAGATTTATGGCATATGGGGCAGCAGAGCACCTTTTGTTGGTTCTGTACATGTGACCCTGCTGTAGCGCCTGTACCGGGCTGCAGGCTTGACACGCCGTCAGTCTCCGTGGCTCCCGGACTCATTACTGCCTTCTACCCCGATGACCACCTGCGGCGTTCAAGGACGAAGAGACGGTGACTATGGAGAATTGTGTGAGGGACACCGGGTTGGAGGCGTCGAAACTCGATCTGGACATCGGCTTCTCGGTCACCGGAAGCAGGGGCAATTGAGGCGGTCAAGGGTTTCGGTGCAGCACTCCTAACTCCGCACGTCGGCCATTAGAGATAGCGCGCTTTGTTTGAGCGTTGGGACTTCTGGTCGTTTATAATTCACGCGTCATTGGTCAGGTCCCTCTATTTTATTTATTTATTTAGGAATACTGCAGGCCTTGAAAACGCCCAGGCAGAGGGGAAAAGTACAAACAGTAAAAAGTGTTCTGGTATCAAAGATATTATACTGACAACAAAATAAATCTACCGACAAAGAAACAAGCACTCAAAAATGAGAAACAATGAAATAGAATGTAATCCGATTGAAAGGATCATAAATACAAAACTATCTAATCAATGTACAAGGGTATCTGTGCAAGGCTAGGTTTAAGATGTAATGGATGCGATAGAGTCGGTGTTGCTGAGTGCGCTAAGAGGTAGGCTGTTCCAGTCTGCTACTGTTCTAGGGAAAAAGAAATACTTGAATATGTTTTGGCATTGTAAGGCGTTAATGTAGCTCAGTGGCGATGTCTTGTTCGGCGAGCAGTTAGAGGCTTAGTATAAGGTTGAGTAGAAAGAGACAACTTATTGTTATACAGCAAGAACAGAAATTTAAGCCTGTGAATTCTTCTTCTTAGTTGTAAGGACTGAAAGTTGTGTTGGGCTATTAAGATACTTGGAGAGTCAATTCTCTCTAAGCTTGAAGTTTATACATTTTCCTTGCTTTACTTTGGTTGAGAGAGGGTTTTCTACTGGCGTGGACTGCGGGGACAGTCGTCGAAGCTGACACACGGACTGACAGGGATATATGTCGCATCAACAGTGGCAATTGGTTAGGTGCTGCGGAGATGCCACGGAAGGGCGGAATCGAGTATTACGAAAAGTGACCGCGGGACCATGAAGCGGGGAAAACAGTGTGAGGAGATAGAGAAATAGACGAAATGGTAACGGAAAATATTATGAAAGGAAAAAATGGCGATGAGAGTCGGTGAGATAATGACTGACGCAGGGACGGTATATGATGAAGAAAGTTGGGGATGGGAGAGGATGAGGCGAGTGATTGAGAAGTTAGGAAAGAGGGCTAAGATGGAAATGACATAAAGCGACGACGAAGGAGGCGTTGATGAAGACGATGAAGACCTTGACGAATTGGACAGTAACCCAGGAAAAAGCACTGAGCCCCGACTCGAACAGGCAGCTCCGAGGCCCTCGACAACAAGAACCATTCGTGAGATAAACTTTATGCACCTTATTTAGACGAGCTTTGCGGGATGGGAGGCGGCGCGTTGCGATATTGCGCAGTTTTATTACCTCATAACTTGATCGTGTGTGTGTCATCTTGCGTTTTCTTTGTATTGTCGCACCATTTCATTGTCGCAGTTACTTTCTTTATGTGCCCTGTGACGAACGTGGTGAGCGTCTAAATCATGTGTTATAACTTTGTGTAGTGGTTGTTGTACGCGGGTGGCATGAGTGTTCACAGTTTACAATTATAAATAAATAAGTAATTAGGAAAAGGTCATAGCATCTCTTACTTCCCAGCCCCAGCACGAATCCCTCTGTGTAGAGAATGTTTGAGACGCATAGCCGAGAGGGAGCCGAGAAAAGGAGTCGAGTGGCCTTCGCTCTCTTTGGCGGTCGGTGGCATAGCGGGGGACGTCCCAACATGCACGTCATGATTTTCGTGTTATGATTATTCACTTATGCTTGTCATACAGTCATGTTATGCCATACTAATTTTGGTATAGATTCCATTATCCTAATAGCCAGGAGAGCTAAACGTCCTAGGCGGATAGATAGATAGATAGATAGATAGATAGATAGATAGATAGATAGATAGATAGATAGATAGATAGATAGATAGATAGATAGATAGATAGATAGATACGGTCAAACTGGCCGAAGTGCACTAAGAGATGCTTCGCATTTAGAAAAACTGTTCACTCAATATATACATTATTCTCCGCTAAGGTTGCTGAAGCCGGTATATTAAAATTTTGCTGCATGTATGCTCGTTACTCGCGCAACAATATAAACAATATTAGCATTTTCAGAATTTTTCACAACTAGAACCTAAAGTTCGAACTAATTGGCATCTATGAAAATCTGTAACACAAAAAGAGTAAAGTGCATGATTTAAATTCTGCTTTAGTAGGTGTATGCATTAGGCAGAATACAAAAATAAATAATCAACTGGTTATCTTTGCATATATAGGTCGAAAATAATGGTACATAAGTAACAATAAATGCCAGGCCTGCGCGGAAGGCACCGCACAGTCACAGCGAAAGCTAGAAGAGCGGCCTTTCAGAGCCCTTTCTAAACACTCATTGTGTGACTGCTGCAAGCAGTCACACAATGAGTGTTCACTCATTGGGTGTTCACTACTGCATTATAATAATAAGTTCAGGGTAGTAGGCCCGCATTCGCTGTGCTATCCTTCATCATATTCTGAGAAGTATGGTATCCGCCAAATACTTGCAAGCAATTTTGGGCCAATTGTTCATGCAGTGACTGACGACGATGAGGAATTATGCCTGATGTGGGTAGGTGACACAGTTAATATGTGATCAAGCACAGGCTTTTGTAATGGGTTAATGCATTTGACGACCCATTTGTTACGCTATTCGCATTTTGTGGCGCCTGGTTGTTCGTTCGCTGTTATAAAACGCTTTATTACTCATATTAACGCGATGCTTTGCCCAACGTCAAGCCTGCCTAAGGCAAGTTTGCGTACAGGTCCCGAGCACAGGCGCGGCTCAGTGGTGTAATTACGAGGTTGGCAGGCAGCGGACCCGCATTCAAGCCCTATGGGGTCCTTGTTGTTCTTTACACACTGAAATATCGCTTCTTATTTTGTGCGATAGTGTTTGCGGACACCGGCGGTGGCGGCAGACAACTACGGCACTGCGGTGACCCGAGTTGTGATCTCATAACAGCTTTCGCTGTAAAAACATGGTTCTGAGATAATCAAGTTTAAATTGAGAAAACGGCTGAAAAGTGAACGAAGTCTTTGTTATAAACAACGTTCAACAATTTTATTTAGCTGCTAGCTTGGTAATCGTTGTTCAATTCAATGCTCACTTAAAAACCTGTCGTAATGCCTGCCTTGCTTCTTTTGTCAGCTGCCATGCAACTCCACCGCATTGTTCCTTCGACTGTGGTCAATGTTTTTAAGCAAACTTGCTTTAGTTTGCCCAAATTTTAATGCTAACTCTTTCATATAACTGCTGTTGTGATACTACCATCTTTAAATGCAAGAAAAATATTCAATGTCACAATCCTTAAGACTTCAAACCTAAACAGAAACAATAAGGAGTGCGCGACACGATTCCCAAGCATTAACTGAGCACTTTCACCGGACAGTTTACAAAGGCTTTTCTCAGAAACGTGCATGCATGCACCGAGTCACAAATACCCCCGCGTGCGCACACATGCGCACGTGGGTGTTTGTGACTTGGTGCACACTCGCGCTTCAGAGGAACACGAAGAGATCGACGCGTGTACGAAGCGGCTGCAGCCGTGTATTACCAATACCATCTCTTAACCAGCGGAATCGCTAGTTATAAAAGGACCACGCGCATGGAGTCCAAGACCGAAGCCACTCTGCTATTCCTGCACGTAAAATGTCACACCCAATGCTGACGCAGTATACTTAATGGCTGGCAGTAAAGGAACGCAGTGCGTGGCCTTGAAATTACAGGTGCGCGAGAGCACGCTGATTGGCATGGTGAACTCTATCAGGCAAGGTGTGGTGGAGTGCTGGCGGAGTCCAGCAGCACTCGCGTGGAGCCGCCACAGCATCTTCTATACACGTGTCCGCGGCAGATTGCTTCGCGCTGAGCGCCGTTAAGCGATCCGCTGAGCGAAAATGAGGATAAGAGTGCGCACGAAGGTGGCCTCGACCACACCCAGCGGCAGCGCGTGGCGACTTTGGTGTAACAGCTCTCTCTCTCTCTCTCTCTCTCTCTCTATCACGCACACACTCACACACCGCAGTGTTGCAGCGCGCTACGTGGACAAACGAACAAAAAATAATGAAATGTTCGAGTAGCGACCATGCATTGTAAGGAAAGAAACAAAGTGGAGTCACCATGCCATTTGTTCTGTACTGTGCTCGACTAGGCTTCTTGAGGGAAGTCTTAGCTAGTCATGGCCGGCACCTTGAGCTGATTTAGTGCCAGCTGTTTTTTTTTCTTCTTGTCATCGGTGCGCGTGCGCACTTTTGACGCCCAGCTTTGCACAATAGTGTATAACGTGAGGACTCCGAAATGGGAGGACTCGGAAAAATAAATAATGATAAACAGCTATCGCAGTTTTTCTTCGTCTCACAGTGAGGGGAAATCTAGGGGATTTGACGGCAAAGCCTTCATAGATTGTTGTATATGTTCGACTTTGAGGAATGTATTGTCTGCTTCAAAAGTTTGAGAAATAAGTCTGAGACAGTTCACTGAGGTTCTCAGCTTTATGCGGTTGAACTGCGCAATTTAAAGTTTTTACGGTATTTGAGAGCATGTCAGAAATATAAACTTCAGGCTTGCCTTCCAAGCCGCCTGTTCTTAATCTCGTGGTCTCTAAACTTATAACGCTGAATTTATATATAGGAACAATGCAGGAGGCACTGAAGTAGACAGAGGGGGAGAGGGCGAGTGCTGAAGAAAATAAAGTGCTAGTTTTGCATTTATATATACAGGGTGATTCAAGAAATGTGTTCGGTATGCTTTAAAAACCACCAAAATCCCTCGGGTATCTTCGTGCTATTTGCGGCGTTGCCTTTCCTGTGGCAGAAGGCATCTTCAGTTGTGTACAAACAAGAATTACGGCAGTAATAATAGAAATTAACATAATTAACATTTTGAACAGTGGTTGTAGCCGGTCGAGTTAAATGGTCTAACTCAAGCCTTTCCGATGAATAGTCCATAGCCACTTTGAAATTTTGGAAAAGCGGCCACTGTTAATAACCACAGAGCGATACAATGAGCCTAATTGAGCTGGAGAAACTGAAACCGACGCATCAAACAGTGCATCTACCATTCACTTTGACAACGCCCTCAGTGACGACACTTTTCAACCATCAATTTAGACATTTGATTGATTGAGTGATTCTAAAAGGAGGATAGAAGGCACCTAATATCTGTCTGCCTTTTGGGCCACACGCGGCAGTTCCATGTAGGTGAAGGGGAAGGAGAATGAAAGGGGATAGGGGTCATAGAAGTGTGTATATGTGTATGAAGTCGAGGCGTGTTTGTCGTCGCCGGAGCGGCAAACAGGCGGCAGCATGGGCAAGGGCAGAAGGTCCCAGCTCAACGGTAGGCAGATATTCCCGTCTCGTCCAGGAACTCGAGACCAGGCTCCGAAGTGCTGGAAGGTGTACGTGGACGGGAAGGGAAGAGCATATGTTCCAGGCTGGAGGCAGGCCGGTAGGCTGTGGTGACCCTCGAGCGTTCCTGTGCCAAGCTTCGGTTTGAGGCCGCTTATCGACGCTCGCTTATTCTTCTCCCCGAATTCCAGGAAAACAGTGTCGTCTCTATAGGACGTTGTTGAAGTAAATGGTAGATGCGCTGCTTGGTGCATCCGTTTTAGTTTCGCCAGCTAAATCGGTCAGATGGCATCACCCGTGGTGATTAGCAGTGGCTGCTTTTCCAATTTTTCAAAGTTGCTTGAGATTATTCCTATATAGGAAGGGCTTGAATTCGCCCATTTCACTCGACCACATATTACCTCTGGTTAGAAAGTCAATTTTGTTAATTTGTATATTTAATGCCGTAATCGACATTTGTACACATCTGAAGATGCCTTCTGCTCAGGAAAGCAACGCCGCAAGTAGCACGCAGATACTTCCATTCTGTCATTTTTATAGAATATTGGACACAACTCTTGAAACTTCCTTCATAGACACACAAGTACAAACACACACGAACCTATCGTCGAAGACCCCCTCCCCGGTACATTATTTGTCGCTATTCCACCGCTTCAAGTTAGGGTTATTTGAAAATATTTGTTATAGCGTACTAAGACTCAGAGTTGCAATGCATCATTTCTCGCGAAACCTTCGAATCATTCTATCATATGAATAGACTCCGCACCTCGTATCATGGTCCATTGGTGTCGTTGAAAAAATATTATGCTTATTGCCCTTCCGAGTGGCAAAGCATTTTTACGGCACTTTTTTTGACTGGTGCATACATTACTGCCTGTTATTCTGAGGTTCTTCAAATGACACCAAATGAATATAGCATTCACAGGCTGCGAAAACCTAACGCTAAGCATAATCGAAAATGCTCCGCACAGAACACATTTATTCAGTTACATATTTCTGTAAATACGTCATATCAAGATTTCGAAATATATACAATGAAGTTAATTTAGTGACCGTGATCTAAACGAAGAAATAAAGTGGAACGGAGAAACGCATAACAATACGTACTCTTGTAATGAGCATACGTATAACTTGCGCATAACTTTGGTAAAACGCTTATTATCCCATTAAAGGATATGAATGAGCTACGGCAGGCAATAAATAGCACGCTTCATACCTTTGTTTCGTAAGTCTAATACATTGACCGACCTCAAGCATAGCTGACAAGCCCCGTCGCGGTGGTCTAGTGGCTGAGGTACTCGGTGGTAGTGGCTGAGGTACTGACCCGCAAGTCGCGGGTTCAAATACCGACTGCGGCAGCTGCACTTCCAATGGAGGCGAAAATGTTGTAGGCTCATGTGCTCAGATTTCGGTGCATGTTAAGGAACCCTAGGTGGTCTAAACTTCCGAAGTCCTCCACTACGGCAGCTTTCATAATCATGTGGTGGTTTGGAGACGTTAAACCCCACATATAAATCAAATCAATTAGTTGCACACTAATTACCATCTTTATTGAAACTCGCATAAAACAACCCATTAATTCATTTTTTTTTATTCTAATACTGATCAGTGTCTTGGAAATATGCCCTGAAAATATTGATGGATATTTGACAGTGCATCATAATTCGTGACTGGACGTGTTGTAGGGCAAAACTAATTGCATTTTAACTTGTTGAAATGCGTTCTCATTATTTTTCTTCCCAAATAAATGCCTGGCGTTGTTGCTTTTAATCCTGTTTCTCCATCTTTATACTTTGCTCACTTCCTGATCATCTATCGTGTTATTGAGGCTGTTGATGTGCAATGTTGTAAACTCATCACAGTGTGCTTTCTGTTTTAGACAGAGAAAGAGATGGTGGGGCTAGAGGTAGTCAAGCTGGTTTTAAGATTTTCCTCCCAGGGTCTCTCATTTACGTTTAATTTTTTACTTGATGAGAAGTGAATTACATTTTATTATGGCCTCCTCAATACTCCACAATTGTATGTGGAAGAATATCTGAACACGAAAACATATGAATACAATAAGTGTACTTTCTATGGCTGAAATGTTTGAACGCCTAAAAAGATATAGAAACAATCACAAATACTTGAATACAAAACAGCGATGTCAGTTCGTATTACAACCTATCCGTTCAAACTGCGAGGTCAAGTCGCTGACAACAATGTCAGCGCGTTGTAATTGACGTAAGCTAACTGTGCGAGGTTGCTGACGCTGATAGAGGTACGTTTCTTTCGATTGATGATTCTCCGCTTTGCAAACCCCTTTGGAGAACTACAAAAGGCGCTTTGAAATGGGAGCGTTTGGGACAAATACAAATTAAGAAGCATTGTACCGTCGAGTATTTAGCAATTTCTTTCGGCTTTATTTATTACCAAAAAGAAGGAGCCCTACCGATAAGCAGTTCAGGTATCTCAGCAACGCGTCTGTGAGTACGCCTTAGAAAAGAATACAGTTTTTATTATTGTGACGGCGTTTATATGGAGACTCTGAGTATGGGTATCTGGGTTGTTTTCTCCTATCAGCGTCATGTCCCATATATATATATATATATATATATATATATATATATATATAAATATATATATATAGTCCAGTAGATCCTCCGTGAGCGGTCACAACGTGGTTTATTTCGACGTTTCGGCCTAGAGTCTGGCCTTTAGCAATTTAAGCATACACTTCTTTCCCTTATTCTTATTATATATATATATATATATATATATATATATATATATATATATGTGTGTGTGTGTGTGGTGTGTGTGTGTATGTGTGTGTGTGTGTGTGTGAAAAGTGTATGCTTTTCCAAACTGTGTCTTCGATCAGTACGTGCTCGGCACAAGCGTAACAAGCGTACACTGGAATTTCTATAAAAGAGACCACGAAAGTACGTGGGCTGTACGAAAACAACCGCAGCCTCTTTTCGCGACATCTCCTGGTGAGCAAAACAAGAAGTCAGTTGGGATATGAAAGCAGAGGCAAGACTGTAGCCCTTTATCCCTTCAAAGCTATTTCCGGCCTCTAGCTTGCATAATAATCTTAAAAGGGGTGGTGTTACAGCATTCCAGCAGGTTTCATATAAGTATCACCAGTGACTGATTGTTTTACTCACCTCGAGGTGGCACAAAAAGAGGCTGTGGTTTTATAGTAACTGTGTAGGATACGGTGGGGAGCATGTACAATTACTCTACCATGGTTGCTTTCTTTCTCGCTTGAACGCGTTGCCAGCAGTCGCCGGAGCACACAGGCCGTACACTCCCATGTTTTCTTTTATAAAAATTCGCACTGCACACCTATTGTTTATTTGTCCACGACAACCGAGGACAGCCTTTATGTAGCCTGCTATATATATATATATATATATATATATATATATATATATATATATATATATATATATATATATATATATATATATATATATATATATATATATATATATATATATATATATATATATATCTATATATATATATATATATATATATATATATATATATATATATACATATATATATATATATATATATATATATATATATATATATTATAAAAGAGATTTATTAAGCAGAAAGGTTGATGCTTGGAAGGCTTGGAAGGCGATGCACCAGCCGCAATTTCCGAGCTCGAGCCGCTGCTGCACACTCGATGCTGCTGCCTCAGCGCCGGAGTACTTCCTCTTCTTTACAATGGCCCCACGGAGAAAAAAGGAGCCATCCTGGCGACTTAATCCTGGGCAGGCGGCGTTGAACCGTGGTATTGCTTGAGCCTCTGGACGTGTACAACCTCGCGGTTGCGACGTCGCAAGTCTGATGGTGGCGTAAGAGGCTCAATGAGGTAGTTTACTGGCGAAGTTTGTTCGACAATACGATATGGCCCATCGTACTTTGGCAGAAGTTTGGAAGAGAGCCCAGGTGTGCGATGCGGCACTGACAGCCATGCAAGAGAACCCGGAAGAAAAACGGGAGTTGAGGTCTGGGCACGATGAATTGCTTTTTGCCTGTTTTGGTCATCGCAGGTAAAGCGACGAGCTAACTGGCGGCATTCTTCTGCGTGTCTGGCGGCGTCCAAGATCGGTAGGCACTCGGACGCGTCTGGTCGATAGGGCAAAATGGTGTCAATGGTGTGGGAGGGGTGACGGCCGTAGAGGAGGTAAAAAGGGGAGAAGCCTGTTGTCGCTTGCGTTGCCGTATTATAGGCGTATGTAATGAATGGGAGAACTAAGTCCCAGTTAGAGTGGTCAGGCGTCACATACATAGATAGCATGTCACCGAGAGTACGATTAAAGCACTCGGTAGCCCCATTGGTTTGTGGGTGGTAAGCGGTACATGTACGATGTACAATAGCACACTCAGCGAGCAATTTTTCAATGACCTCGGACAAGAAGGCGCGGCCGCGGTCACTGAGGAGTTCTTAAGGGCCTCCATGACGCAACACAAAATGACGCAGTAGGAAAGTGGCAACCTCCTGTGCTGTAGCCGTTTTAAGAGCAGCGGTCTCAGCATAGCGCGTTAGGTGGTCGATAGCAACTATTATCCACCTCTTGCCAGTCGTAGTCAATGAAAGTGGCCCATAAATATCTATTCCAACCCGTTCGAAGGGTCGGGAAGGGCATGGTAAAGGCTGCAGTTCACCAGCGGAGGCATGTGGTGGAGATTTTCGGCGCTGACATTCGGCAGAAGAGCGGACGAAGTTGCGGACGAAGGTATACATGCCACGCCAGTAGTAGCGATGTCGAAGCCTTTCGTAGGTCTTGAAGACTCCTGCGTGGCCACATTGTGGGTCAGCGTGAAAAGAGGAACAAATCTGCGACCTCAGGGTTCGTGGAACGACGAGCAGCCACTTGCGTCCCTCTGGTGCGTAGTTACGTCGATAGAGAAGCGTGTCACGTATCGAGAAGTGTGGAACTTGGCGCCGAAGCGTTCGCGTCTTTGGGAGTTCAGAAGTGTCGGAGAGATGATTGAGGAGAGACGCAGTCCACGGGTCATTGCGTTGTTCGATAGCAATGGTGTCAAAGTCAAGCGATGACAATGTGGAATCGCAAGCGGAGTCAGCTGTGGCATTCTGGGACAGGGGGGAACGGGAAAGGGCGTCGGCGTCAGCATGCTTCCGTCCTGACCGATAAACCACGCGTATGTCGTAATCTTGAATTTTCAACGCCCAGCGAGCGAGGCGGCCAGATGGGTCTTTTAACGTCGAAAGCCAGCACAGCGCGTGGTGGTCGGTCACGACGTCAAAAGAACGACCATATAGATATGGGCGAAACTTTCCAAGGGCCCACACAATGGCCAAGCACTCCTTTTCTGTGACGCTGTAGTTGCTCTCAGCCTTGATAAGTGTGCGACTAGCGTATGCCACGACGTATTCCTGATGTTCCGGTTTACGCTGTGCGAGCACAGCACCCAGGCCTACACCACTGGCGTCGGTGTGGATTTCAGTTGGAGCTTCAGGATCGAAATGGCGTAGAATGGGTGGCGTCTTAAGAAGCCGTCGCAGGGTGGTGAAAGCCTCGTCGCAGGCAGGGGACCACGATAAGAGGTCTTTACAGCTGCTGAGAAGTTGCGTGAGAGGTGATATAATAGACGCGACGTTTCGGACGAATCGCCGGAAATACGAACACAAGCCGATGAAACTTCGAAGTTCTTTGATGGTTGCAGGTTTAGGAAACGCCGTAACAGCTCGCAATTTCTCGGGATCCGGGACGATGCCTTCCTTGGAAACAACGTGGCCCAAAATGTTCAGTTGACGCATGGCAAATCGACATTTTTTGAGGTTTAATTGCAAACCGGCGTTAGTTAAGCAAGTGAGGACGTGCTGAAGGCGACGTAAGTGTGTGTCAAAGTTAGGGGCGAAGACCACAATATCATCGAGGTAACACAAGGAGATCTTCCATTTTAGTCCACGCAGGATGTTGTCCATCATTCGTTCGAACGTTGCAGGAGCATTGCAAAGTCCGAAGGGCATGACGGTGAATTCATATAAGCCGCCTGGCGTGACAAAAGCGGTTTTGGGGTGATCGGCCTCCGCCATAGGCACCTGCCAGTAGCCTGACCGCAAGTCTAACGAGGAAAAGAACTCGGCACCCTGCAAACTGTCCAAAGCATCGTCAATGCGCGGTAGTGGATAGACATCCTTCAGCGTGATCTTGTTCAATCGCCGGAAATCGACACAGAAACGAATAGAACCGTCTTTCTTTTCGACGAGAACCACCGGAGACGCCCATGGGCTCTGTGAAGGTCGAATGACGCCTCTGCGAAGCATGTCGTCTACTTGGTCAGCAATGACGCGGCGTTCTGTAGCGGACACGCGATATGGTCGTTGTCGCAGCGTTGAGTGGGACCCAGTGTCGATGTGGTGTTCTACTGCTAAGGCACGACCGAGAGATGTTTGTTCAACGTCGAAAGAGTGGCGGTAGCTCTCAAGAATGGTGAGGAGTTGTGAACGCTGCAAAGATGTCAAATCTGCAGCGATGAATGGTTGAAATATGTTTGCCGACGTTGAGTCAGGCGCTGAGACGACAGCCAGTTCACAGACGGAGGTAGAAGGCACCTCATCGGGGACGGATATAATTCTGGAAGAACTGATTGTCTCGACGTGGCCAAGGCACTCGCGACAAAGTAGGGATATAGACGACGACTCATGATTATAAATTGGCATTGTGGTTGACCCTTCTACAAGATAGAGAGCAGCAAAAGGCAGGGGGAGAGCTCTTTGGGCGACGAATATTGGAGATGGTGTGAAGAAGACCGTGCCGTCGGATATGGCGCTGCATGAAACTGGCACGAACGCAAAAGAGCATGGAGGGATGTAGGTGTCATCGCTAAGGACAAGTTTAGCGGCAAACTGGGTGTCGACGGACGCTTGGTCATCCAGTGAGCAAAATTCGACCTCAGCCCTAGCACAGTCGATTACGGCGTTATGACGCGACAAAAAGTCCCATCCCAAAATAATATTATGGGAGCATGATGAAAGAACCACGAACTCTATCGTGTACAGAACGTCCTGAATTGTCACGCGGGATGTACATACTGCGGTCGGTTGAACAGGTTGAGCACTGGCTGTGCGAAGCGATAATCCGGAGAAAGGCGTCGTAACCTTACGAATTGAGCGACAAAATCCAACATCTATAACCGAAACAGCTGCACCGGTATCTACAAGAGCGACAGTAGGGATATTTTCGACGAACACATCAATAACATTGGTAGGTGACAAATGAGGACTTGTGCAAACCGAAACTTGCGCAGTTCTTGCCTCAGGAACTGCGTCGTCTAGTTTTCCTCCTCGTTAGGTGCGGGCCGTCGACGCATAGGAGAAGGCGAGCGGCGGCGTGGAGAGGGCGAGCGAAGACGTCCCGGCCGAGGGCGGTGGTCGTCCTGGTAGCGGGCTGGCATTGGAGTGGAGGAACCGTATCGCGCGTTGGAGTCAAGCGGGAAGAAAGGCTCACGGCGGTTTTCATTGGTGATATGCGTCCGGCGGCGGCAATACCTTGCGACGTGTCCGGGGTATCGACAAGCATAACATATCGGGCGATTATCGAGGGTGTGCCACGGGTTGGCGGTGTTAGTGCTGGTCCAGTGAACTGTAGCTGGGGGATAGCTCGCGCGAGGCTGGAACGGAGGCGCAGGCGCCTTGCGAGTTGGCATGGCTGCAGCCGCGGCGTAGGTGAGAAGAGCAGCCACAAGATTAGGCTCGCGAGCAGCTGGTAAGGCCTCGGCGACCTCTCCTTGAATGAGGTCACGTAGAGACGATGGTAAAGTTGTGGTAGCTTCTGGTGTGAAAGGCACCAAGGAAAGCTGTCGTGCAACTTCTTCGCGGACAAATGCTTTTATTTAGGCTATTAGTGACGCGTGGTCATGACCACTGATCACACTAGACAGCGATGCCAAATCGTGCGCTTGAGGACGTCTTGCCAGAGCTCACTGCTTCCGCAATTCATCGTAGCTTTGGCAGAGGCTTATTACGTCGTTAACAGTGGTCGGGCTTTTGACCAGGAGCATTTGAAAGGCATCGTCGTCAATCCCTTTGAGGATGTGCTTACATTTTTCAGCTTCCGTCATTTCGGCGTTCACGCGTCTGCACAAATCTACGACGTCCTCTATGTAACTTGTGAAGGTTTCACCCGTTTCTTGTGCGCGTGTGCGTAAACGTTGCTCGGCACCAAGTTTTCGGACGGCAGGTCGATCGAAGACTGCTACAATCCACGTTTTAAATTGCGGCCACTTTCGGACGTCTGCCTGGTGGTTTCTAAGCCAAAGGCTGGCTACACCCACGAGATAGAACGAAACGAGTGTCAACTTGTCCGCGTCCGTCCATCTGTTTAAAGCGCTCACCCGTTCGAAAGTTGAGAGCCACTCTTCAACGTCGTTGTCAACTGTTGCATTGAAGAATGGGGGCTCCCGCTGAGGAACACTGCCTGGACAGATGGCCGAAAGAGATGGAAGCGTCTGCTGATCGGCGTCCGGCATAGCAGAAGGTAGCCGTCGAGAACGGAGTTCCAGGATGGTAGCGGGAAGGTGTAAGGGACGGTACCCGGCACGGCTCCACCAATTATAAAGGAGATTTATTAAGCAGAAAGGTTGATGCTTGGAAGGCTTGGAAGGCGATGCACCCGCCGCAATGTCCGAGCTCGAGCCGCTGCTGCACACTCGATGCTGCTGCCTCTGCGCCGGAGTACTTCCTCTTCTTTACAATATATATATAATATATATATATATATATATATATATATATATATATATATATATATTATATATAACTATATATATATATATATATATATATATATATATATAACTATATATATATATATATATATATATATTGTTGCGAAGAAAGATGGTTCTGCGCGGTTCTGTGTGGACTACAGACGGCTCAATAAGATCACTCGCAAGGATGTTTACCCACTGCCGCGCATCGATGACGCAATTGACAGCCTTCACGGAGCCGAATTTTTTTTCTTCTCTCGATCTGCGCTCGGGGTACTGGCAAGTACCCATGGCTGATGACGCTCGACCGAAGACTGCGTTCATCACACCCGACGGCTTGTACGAATTTAACGTCATGCCGTTTGGTCTATGTAATGCACTTGCGACCTTTGAGCGCATGATGGACACCGTTCTGCGCAACTTGAAATGGCACACGTGCTTGTGTTACCTCGATGACGTTGTTGTGTTCGCTCCAGATTTCTCTACGCACCTCCAACGTCTGAAAGAAGTTTTTGCACGTGTCAGCAATGCCGGCTTGCAACTAAATCTGAAGAAGTGCCGCTTTGCAGCACGGCAACTCACCATCCTTGGGTACGTCGTGTCCAAGGATGGCATTCTTCCTGACCCAGCCAAGCTTCGGGCCGTGGCCGAATTCCCCAAACCTGCGTCCGTCAAAGAACTGCGTAGTTTCGTGGGCCTGTGCTCGTACTTCCGACGCTTCATACGAAACTTTGCCACGATCATATCACCGCTGACGAAGCTCCTTGGAAGTAACGGGTCCCTCAATTCGTGGTCGTCTGAGTGCGACGACGCGTTCGCGAAGCTTCGCCATGTGTTGACGTCTCCTCCCATTCTACGCCACTACGACCCTACGGCCTCGACGGAGGTGCACACAGACGCCAGCGGTGTAGGCCTCGGCGCTGTCCTGGCGCAGCGCAAACCCGGATTCCCTGAATATGTCGTAGCATATGCAAGCCGTACGCTCACGAGAGCTGAGACAAACTACACCGTCACGGAGAAAGAGTGCCTGGCGATCGTCTGGGCTCTTACAAAGTTTCGACCGTATTTGTATGGTCGCCCATTCGATGTCGTCACCGACCATCATGCACTATGCTGGCTTTCATCATTGAAGGATCCCTCAGGCCGTCCCGCCCGTTGGGCTCTTCGTTTACAAGACTACGACATCCGCGTGCTGTACCGCAACGGACGCCAGCATGCTGACGCCGACGCCCTCTCGCGCTCCCCTCTGCCTGACGGTGATGTGCTCTGCTCAGTATCCTCGGCTGCTGTTTCTGCCATTGACGTTGACATAATCGCTACCGAACAGCGAAAGGATAATTGGATCGGCCCGCTGATAGACTTGCTCTCTGATCCATCCGCAACGCCATCCACGCGTGCATGGCGTCGTCAAGCTCGCCATTTTGCCATTCGTGACGGCCTTCTACACCAACGCAATTTCGACGCCGACGGCCGGCAGTGGTTACTCGTGATACCCCGCAGTCTGCGGTCAGATATATGTGAATCCTTCCATTCTGATCCGCAATGCGCGCACTCTGGGGTATTCAAAACCTACCATCGCATTCGACAACGCTACTTCTGGCGCGGGATGTACCGCTATGGGCAGCAGTTCATTCGCTCTTGCCTCACTTGCCAACGCCGTAAACCGTCAGCTCACATGTCGCACGCCAGTCTACAACCGTTACCTTGCCCTGACCGTCCCTTTGGGTGCGTAGGTATCGATTTGTATGGACCACTTCCTCTGACGTCGGCTGGTAACCGCTGGGCCATCGTTGCCGTTGACCACTTACGCGATACGCCGAAACCGCCGCTCTCCCTGCGGCTGCTGCGCGCGATGTTGCGTCCTTCCTGCTGCATCGATTTATACTGCGCCACGGACCACCCCAAGAGCTTCTCAGCGATCAAGGCCGTGTCTTCTTGTCGGAAGTCGTCGAAGCCATTCTGACGTAGTGCCATTCTGTCCACCGCAAAACTACTGCTTACCACCCACAGACGAATGGCCTCACCGAACGCTTTAACCGCACCCTCGGCGACATGCTTTCTATGTACGTCGCTGCCAACCACACTAATTGGGATAATATACTGCCCTTCGTCACCTACGCCTACAACACCGCCCCTCAGAGCACGACTGGTTTTTCACCTTTCTACTTGCTGTACGGAAGGCACCCGTCGCACACCATGGACACGATACTCCCGTACACGCCGGATCCATCTGAGTGTACACCTATTTCCGAGACAGCCAGGCTTGCTGAAGAGTGTCGCGAGCTTGCCAAGACATTTACGACGCAAGAGCAAGAGCGGCAGAAGAGTATCCGTGATGGCTCCACCACTTCTGAGCCCACGTTCTTTCCTGGTGCGCTTGTATGGCTCTCGATCCCGACCTCTGCCGCTGGCCTCTCTTCCAAACTACGTCCCAAATACGAATGCCCCTACCGTGTCATCGAGCGCACCTCACCCGTCAACTATCTGATCGAACCCGTTGAACAATCTTCGGACATGTGCCGCCGTGGGCGAGACATCGTCAACGTGGAGCGCCTGAAGGCTTATTATGACCCGCTCATAATAACAAGCTGTTAGGTCACCAGGCGGCTCCCTCTTCGACCCCGGGGTAATTGTAGCGAAGCCTCCGAACTATGAAATGGGTCGAACTCTTGACTACCTTCTAGCGGGGCTACCCAACAAGGACACCGCTCGCGCTGAGAGCCCGTGCTTGGCCGTTACTGTCGCCATTGTGCTTGCTCGCTGTGGGCTGGCTAATAAACGCCTTAACAATATATATATATATATATATATATATATATATATATATATATATATATATATTATATATATATATATATATATATATATATATATATATATATATATATATATATATATATATATATATATATATATATATATATATATTGCAACGAGCAAGGTTGCGTAAAAACACAGGTTATTATTCCAGAAACGTTAGCCGCAACAAGCTGGTACAGGCAGGAACCCGGCAAGCACGAGCCACACACGGACGTCAACGTCTTCTTTCACGCTGGCACAGAGCTGGTGCCACTATGCTTCGGTACAATTACTCCCCGCGCAGAAAGGAGCCAACCTGGCGACCTAGGGAAAGGACACGACAAGGGGGTCATAGCACGGTTTGAGGCGTGATACGTGTACGGTTTCACGCCCACGGCAGCGTTGGTCCGAGGGTGGATCAATGGGCTCAACTTCATAGTTGACAGGAGATGTTTGCCGCACCACACGGTAGGGGCCATGGTATTTCGGCGAAAGCTTCGGGGAAAGACCGGGAGGGGTAGACGGGACCCAGAGCCAAACCAGCATTCCTGGGTTATAGTGTACAGTAGACGCAGAGGAATCGTGGTCAGTTTTCTGGCGCCATTGGTCTTGTGCGGTAAATGAGCGAGCGAGTTGACGACACTCTTCGGCATAAGCAGCTGCTTCGGAAACAGGCGTCGCTTCGGAAACATCAGGCCTGTAAGGGAGAATGGTGTCCATGGAGCATGATGGCTCACGTCCGTACAGAAGGAAGAAAGGAGAAAAGCCAGTGGTTGTTTGTGGCGCAGAGTTGTACGCGTACGGGACAAAAGGGAGCACTTGGTCCCAATTAGTGTGGTCGTCAGAGGCGTACATGGCAAGCATATCTCCAAGGGTACGGTTAAAGCGTTCTGTCATGCCATTGGTTTGGGGATGGTATGCCGAGGATTTCCTATGGACAGTGCGACATGCCTTGAGTAGCTCGTCGACGGCGTTCGAGAGAAACACGCGTCCACGGTCACTGAGTAATTCACGAGGTGCACCGTGTCGCAAAATGAGATGGTGAAGAAGAAAGGACGCAACGTCTTTCGCAGTGGTAGCAGGCAGCGCAGATGTTTCAGCGTAGCGTGTTAAATGATCCACGGCGACGATAATCCACCGGTTGCCTCGAAGAGAGTTGGGTAGAGGACCATAAATATCAATTCCGACGCGGTCGCATGGTCTCGCTGGGCAGGTTAAGGGTTGCAAAGGGCCAGCAGTGCTGTGAGAAGGCGTCTTGCGTCGTTGACACGTGGTGCATGACCGAACGTACTGGCGAACGTGCCGATACATGCCGCGCCAGTAGTATCTTAGACGAAGGCGAGAGTAAGTCTTAAATACTCCAGCGTGGCCACACTGGGGGTCATCGTGAAAGGCAGCGCAGATGTCCGAACGCAAATGACGAGGGATGACAAGGAGCCACCTACGGCCATCCGTCACGTAATTGCGGCGATACAACAAGCCTTCACGGACAGCAAAGTGTCTTGTTTGACGAGAGAGGGAGCGTGAAGTCGTTTCTGACGAACTGTGAGAGAGGACGTCGAGCGAAGAATTGATCCAGGGATCCTTGCGCTGTTCGGATGGCATGTCAGTGATGCTCAACGATGACCAATCGCAAATGGCAGTTGATAAGCAGGCAAGGTCAGGAGGCAGTGGAGAACGGGATAGTGCATCGGCGTCTGAATGTCTGCGTCCTGAGCGATAAACAACACGGATATCGTATTCCTGAAGGCGTAAAGCCCAACGAGCGAGGCGGCCAGTAGGATCTTTCATGGACGCTAACCAGCATAAGGCATGGTGATCTGTGACAACATCAAACTGGCGTCCGTAAAGGTAGGTGCGAAAATTTCCTATAGCCCAAATGATAGCCAAGCACTCCTTTTCCGTGACGGAATAGTTGGACTCTGCCTTCGTTAGTGTACGGCTGGCATAGGCGACAACGTACTCGTCGCAGCCATCCTTGCGTTGAGCGAGAATGGCACCGAGGCCGACACCGCTTGCATCCGTGTGAATTTCAGTGGGTGCGTTGGGATCGAAGTGGCGGAGAACTGGCGGAGAGATGAGTAGCCGGCGTAGCGCCGTGAATGCCTCATCGCAGTGGGAATTCCAGCCAGAGAGGTCCGTGCTACGGGAGAGAAGCTGAGTCAGAGGGACAATTATAGAGGCAAAATTGCGAATGAAACGCCGAAAATAGGAACACAAGCCTATGAAACTACGAAGCTCCTTTAGGGTAGTAGGCTTGGGGTACTCGGCAACGGCACGCAGTTTGGCAGGATCTGGCGATATTCCTTCTTTTGAAACGACGTGGCCGAGAATTGCGAGTTTGCGGGCGCCAAAACGACATTTCTTGAAGTTAAGTTGCAACCCGGCTGCCGTAAGGCACTGGAGAACTTGTTCCAGACGGGAAAGATGAGTTTCCAAATTCGCCGAGAATACAACTATGTCGTCTAAATAGCAAAGACAGATGTGCCATTTAAGTCCCCTGAGGACACTGTCCATCATTCTTTCAAAAGTCGCAGGCGCGTTGCAAAGACCGAAGGGCATTACATTAAATTCATATAAGCCGTCAGGGGTCACAAACGCCGTTTTGGGACGGTCTGGTTCAGCCATTGGTACTTGCCAATATCCAGAGCGCAGATCCAGTAAAGTGAAAAACTCCGCACCTTGAAGGCAATCCAAGGCGTCATCAATGCGTGGCAGAGGATAAACATCCTTGCGTGTGATGTTGTTTAGTCGACGATAATCCACGCAAAACCTGATGGAGCCATCCTTTTTTTCGCACGAGGACCATTGGCGAAGCCCAAGGACTGTGTGAGTGCGGAATAACACCACGTTGCAGCATCTCGTCGACGTGTTGAGTGATGACGTCACGCTCGGCCTGCGAGACGCGGTAGGGGCGCTGACGAAGTGGAGTATGATGACCGGTGTCGATATGGTGAGCGACAACTGACGTGCGTCCCAAGGGAGGTTGTCCGTGGTCGAAGGAGGCGCGGAAACGGTCAAGTAGTTGAATTAGCTGATTGCGCTGGTCTTGCGTAAGGCCGGTGTCTACGCTGCGCAACAGAACGTCTTCGTCAGGTAGTGAGGGCGCGGTGCCAGCTGTGACAGCATCCACGGACATCGGTGTCGTATCAGAACGGGCATCGAAAGGAAAGATGTCATCATAAGTGTCAAGACTCCCAATGCATTCGCCATGCAATAAGGTAGCGGGACAGGGGAACGGATTGCACACGTACACAGCACTGGAGCCATCGGCAAGTGTTATGACGGCAAACGGGACGACAAGGTTCCGGCGACGAGCGCATTCTTGTGACGGCATAAATAGGGCAGTTGAATCGGAAACGGAGTTGCACAAAAGAGATACCGCGGTGACCGAAAAAGCAGAAATGACGACGTCAGCGGCGACGATCACCTTTTTGGGTGAGCGAGGGAGATCTATGAATGTCGTGCTGAATGGAAACAAAACGAGTTGAGCACGAGCGCAGTCGACAACCGCATGATTAGCGGAAAGAAAGTTCCATCCCAGGATGATTTCATGAGACGCATGCGGAAGGACGACAAATTCTACGATGTAAAGCACTCCTTGAATCACAACACGAGCAGTGCATGTGGCAGAATGTTGGACGTGTTGCGAACTCGCCGTGCGTAAAGAAATTTCAACCAGTGGAGTCGTCACTTTGTTCAGTTTGCGGCATAACACTTCACTGATTATACAAATAGCGGCACCTGTGTCGACAAGAGCAGTTGTGGCGAAACCGTCCACAAACACGGCAATCTCGTTAAGGGGCGATAGATGAGGCCTTGGAAATTTCGTCGGTGGCGCAGCTCTTGCCTCAGGAACTGCGACTGTCAGTTTTCCTCCTGGGCGTGGTTGGAACGGCGAAGCATAGGGGAAGGAGACCGAAGACGGGGTGAAGGAGATCGACGTCGGCTGAAGTCTGGTCGACGTGAGCGGGGGTCATGCAAATCAGGTGTCACATGCGATTCTGATGGCCGAGGTATGTTGCCGGAATGCTGCACATCATTAAAATAGAATCCACGGCGACGACAGTAGCGCGCGACATGTCCTGGAATACCACAGTTGTAGCAGATGGGCCGGTTATCCGGAGTACGCCAAGAGTTGGCAGGTGCTCGAGGTGGTGGAATGGGCCGATTTACCGGATAAACTGAAACTGGTGACCTGTAGTAGTTGGTGGCTGGACTGTATGAAGGGAGCGGCGGTTGGGCAGAAGGTCGGCGGACGGCTTCTGCATAAGTCAGCGGTGCAGCCACTGATATTGGGGATGTGGGCGAAGGGAGAGCCTCGGCAACTTGCGTCTGAATAGCACGGCGAAGTGAGTGGTCCAGTGTTGTGGGGGTCTCGTTGATGGTGGCGACAAGAGAGAGCTGTCGAGCAACTTCCTCCCGGATGTACTGTTGAATTTGAGGCATTAACACGCTGTAGTCGGGGCCACTGCTTTTGCACTCCAAGGCCGAAATATCAGCTGTCTGCGTATTAGCGCGACGTGTAGAAACTCGTTGCTTGCGCAGCTCATCGAAACTTTGACATAACTGAATCAAGGCCGTGACGGTCTGTGGGTCTTTGGCCACAAGCATATGAAAAGCGTCGTCATCAATGCCTTTCATTATGTTCTTTATTCTGTCAGCCTCCGTCATCCTGTCATCAACTCGCCTACAGAGGCTGATCACATCCTCAATGTAGCTTGTGAAGCTCTCACCATTGCGCTGAAATCGTCCCCGCAGTCCCAGTTCAGCGCGAAGCTTATGCATGGCTGGACGACCGAAAAACGAGGTGACGGCCTCTTTGAAAACCGACCAGGTGGGGATGTCGGCTTGGTGGTTGGTGAACCATAGGTTGGCCAAATCCGTCAAGTAGAAGATGACGTGAATCAGCTTCGCAGGGTCATCCCACTTGTTAATCGCGCTGGCATGCTCGTACTCTGCCAGCCATTCCTCGACATCTTGATCTTCAGTGCCGTTGTATACTGGTGGGTCACGCAGACGAAGTACACCAGAACACATGACGGGTGGCAGCGTGGAAGAGCCTTGTGGGGGATCGACGCGCTCGGTCATCGTGGACTGAGAAGGTAGCTTACGGCTGCGAAGCTCCAGGACGTTACCCAGCACGTTTCCACCAAATGCAACGAGCAAGGTTGCGTAAAAACACAGGTTATTATTCCAGAAACGTTAGCCGCAACAAGCTGGTACAGGCAGGAACCCGGCAAGCACGAGCCACACACGGACGTCAACGTCTTCTTTCACGCTGGCACAGAGCTGGCGCCACTATGCTTCGGTACAATATATATATATATCTTACCCACACAGTGCATGTCAACCTTCAGCTTATTATCAGGGGGATATTTAGGACATCACATATCACTGGCGGTAAGGCAGAGCTCGGAAGTGCCTTATCGCCCCGCCACGGTGGTCTAGTGGCTAAGGTACTCGGCTGCTGACCCGCAGGGCACGGGTTCGAATCCCGGCTGTGGCGGCTGCATTTACGATGGAGGCGGAAATGTTGTAGGCCCGTGTACTCAGATTTGGGTGCACGTTGAAAAACCCCAGGTGGTCAAAATTTCCGCAGCCCTACACTACGGCGTCTCTCCTAATCAAATGGTGGTTTTGGGACGTTAAACCCCGCATATCAATCAAAGGAAGTGCCTTATCGTGTTATCTTATTCCTCAGTCAAATGGCGCGAAGGGCGTGTTTTAAAATCTTTGAAGGTCTTTCTCCTTGTCGCGATGTGTGTGCACCATCTACCCCTACAACCAGTACTTTGCGCTAGAGGGTGTGGTCACCCGCGAGTGAACGCTTATCAGGATATCGTATGGTTTATACGCCTTGTTCTTTCCCCTCAAAGTTTGCATAGAACTTACAGAGCGTACGAAAGCCTGTTGGCTCGCTACAGCGTTCGCTTCCCGAGGAAAGAGCACGCTGCTCAAACACAAAAAAAGAACTGCGGGAATTATTCGCGCTAATCCTGTGTGTACCTGAGCTTTCGTTCTGTGTGCCGTTCTTTGTGTTCGAGCCGCGCGCTTTAGGTATCGAACTGTGGCAGTTGATGTTTCTTGGTCTCCCTGTGAGCGTTATTTTCGTGCGCCTTTTGTATATTTGCCGTGCGCAATGAGTTTCAAGCTACTTGCTGTTGATCGTGTAACATTACTGTTTTTTAACTTAGCATTCATTTCGTTGCCCCGCCGCGGTGGTGTAGTGGCTGAGGTACTCGCGGCTGCTGACCCGCAGATCGCGGGATCAAATCCCGGCTGCAGCGACTGTATTTTTGATGGAGGTGAAAGTGCTGTAGGCCCGTGTGCTCAGATTGGGATGCAAGCTATAGAACCCCAAGTGGTCGAAATTTCTATACCGCTCCACCAGGGCGTCTCTTATAATGGTATGCTAGTTGTAGGATGTGAAACCACAAATATCAATCAAGCATTCATCGCCATGTTAATGCGGTCAAAATGTGGCTATTTCTTGTAAGCTTATTTATTTTTATTTTTATTCATAGAAGTATATGGACCACCACGAGGACAATATTGTAGGGGGAAATTCAGGAAAAATATATGCAATAACAAAAAATTAGTAAATTTACATACCAGCTTAAAAGTCTTAGATAACTACAAAGTGGTTGACACCGCGGAAAAAAGTGGCAGTGCATACGAACGACGAAATCATCTTAAATGGAGGCACAAGTTTCTGTTATAAATAAAACAAAACAAAATTTATCAGCAAATTAAAAAACAACAGGCAATTGATATCTCACGGGAGATTCGAATATAAAAACAATTGGAATGGGGATAATGCTTTACAATCAGATATACCCACTGGAAGTCTGTTCCAAAGGATGGAGGTGTGACGAAAGAAAGAACATTTAAACATATTTGTGTGGCAGTGTATTTCCTGAACCTTACACGCATGATCTCAATGTGTAGAGCTGAAGAAAGGGGGAAGTATATTAGTCTCACAAAAGTCACCTGGTCCTAATAATATTTCTTGTGCATAATGTCCTAAAGTGTGCCGTCAAAGGAGATTTTTCCGGTGGCATGGGTCTATGTTAGCGGGACCCGTAGGAATATCATACCTCTATGTACTAGTAGGGACGCAACATATAAGAATCGGTGGCTCTGGCCTTGTGCAACTTCGAAGAAACGGTTCGCCCGGGAAGGTCCTCCCATCCTGAAAGCATCGGGGGTGAACGTTCTATATTGCATGTCAATGAATGCGGCACCGCGAGTACGTGCACCCCACTTCTATGTTAGCGCTATAGCCGTAGGGAGTATGATACATCTAATGTCGAACATGGTTGAACCAACTAAGAGCCATGGTGATTTTTTACTCGGGTAATTCCAGAACGGTTTTTCATACAATAGATGGTCGGCTTCCATAGAATCAGGGGTGAACATTCTATAACATAATTCTTTACGAACGTGGTGCCATGAACGCGCGTGCACCACTTAGTACGTTTTAGCGTTAGCAGTAGAGAATATACATAGCTGTATCATCTTAGACATCTAAGAACCTTGGCTTTTGACTTGTGGAATTTCGAAACTGTTCTCTCGAAAATGCTATGGCTCGCCTGCAGAGTGTAAACCATGTAGTGGATGAACCATAGGATGTAGCACTTGAGCTACGTGTCAAAACATTTGCTTTTGTTTTGTATATTATTGAATTGCAAGCTGGTGGAGATGCACGTGTCAAAACAAGTGATTTTGTTTTGTATATAATGAAGTGCAGGTCGTGAGGATGACCTATAGTGGAGTCTGAAACACAAGAAGTTGTCTGTGCTACGTGTTAGGCCATGTGCCACGTGGTTGGTTCTTTGTGTGTGCGTTGATTGTTCGCCAGTGAAGGTCACTGAGGGTGAGGTGTGAACCACAGAAGCAACGAGTGTGTACATGGCCACTTCAAAGATGCATCGATACTACACTGAAAGTAGAGACTAGCGCCCAGAGAACCTTATAAAAACCAGGCCGATCCCGTGATTGGACATTCTGCTCGACACTGAAGAAGAGAACCATGCCTGGCGACTCCCGGGACACAACACAGCAAACAATACGTGTAGTCGCCGCCAATAAGTGTAGTTTTCGTGTAGCCGCCGCTTACCCGTCTCGCCACCCTCAAGGGGCACTTCGTAACGGTGCCGGTGTTAAAGGACTCTGCTGCACCCGGTTACGTATTTCTTCACGTGATCTTAGTGGACTGCAATCTCTAATTATTGGTTCAGTTCTTGCGGTTTGATCATCCACGTGTTTTTGAATATTGTCTCTACATTTTGTAACTTTCATGCATGCTTCACTTGTATTATGAAATGTATAATTAGTTAAACTTGGTTTTGGAATAAACTTTAATCTTCATTGGAAATGTCTTCTTTCTATTTGTTGGAAATTGCCTTTATCTTGGTTTAAACACCTTAATAAAGCTTTTGTTGTTTGCTTGGAAAAGGATTTCGACTCCTTCATACCGGCGATTGGCACAAGCCATAGACCAGAGGCCCAACCACACGCCATGCCTTGGGAGAAGCTTGTGCTTACGCCCCGAGGCGTGACATTATCTGGCGTCTACGACAGGAACTCTGGCGCAAAAAGCCACCTCGAACAAGTCGGAATTTCTTAGCAAGTTATCATTTTTGTGCACTCAGAGTTTTGGAGTTCGGTATTCAAGCAACAACAACCAGTCAAAAATCTTCGTTTGAGAAGCTCTCTTGCGCTTTATTACATGCCTAAGGTTTTCTTTCACTATGAAGTTTGGAAGACTTGCGTCTATCGGCACTCAGCTTGGTCTGTCAGTAGCAGAACTGAGAAAGTGGATAGAGGAGGAGGTAAGACAGCGGGAGGGAAGTGGCTTGGCGAGAGAGGCTGCAGAGAGAGAGAGCTGGAAGCAGCGAAGAGCGAACGAGAAGCAGCGGAGAGAGAACACGCAGCAGCACAAGCGAATCTGAGGTTGAAGCCTCATGTCTGAAAGCGAAAATTTCATAAAGAAGAATGATCTTAGTGATGTTAGCACCACTCAAGAAAGGGGTGCCCACAGCGCCTGGTGGTTTAATGCGAGCCAATTTCTTATCGCATTTGTTGAAAGAGAGGATGATCTTGACGCGTACGTACGCCGTTTTGAAGGTATCGCGAAGGGTCAAGGGTGGCCGGAAAAACTATGATCAACTGTTTTGAGCATGTGCCTAAGTGGGCAAGCGTTAGGCGTCTTTGGCCGGTAATCATCGGAAGACGCATCGATGTGCTCCAAAATCAAGGCCGCTCTTTTGAATCGCTTTAAATTTACCGTTGAGGGCTTTAAAGAGAGATTTAGGACCGTAAAATCAGCGAATGGCGAGACCACTCGGTGGTTTTCGGCTAGGTTGACTCACTACTTTGACCATTGGGTTGAAAGGGCAAGTATAGTGAAGGACCACTCGTCCATTTGCGAACATTTGATTCAGGAGCAAGTTCTGAGAAGTTGTCACCCAAACTTTGCCCTTTATCTTAAGAAAAGGAAGCGGAGTCGTTTGAAAAAAATGTTAGACCTGGCTGACCGCTTCGTAGATGCCCAAAAAGGCAGCCAACCCTGCGAAATCAAAAAGAGATCTACGAGAAGAAGCAAGCAGCAAAAACGGAGATAGAAAAAAGGGTGGCTAGAGTGCACCACCAAAGTGCTATCTCTGCAGCAAATTGGGAGACCAAGCATCACAATGCGAGAGCATTCTTGCAGGTAGCCATGGTCCTGCTTGCTTTAAATATGGGCGGAAAGGACACAAAGCAGAAGCCTGTCAACAAAGAGCGAAGAAAATGCTTCAGGCTTCATTTGTGTCAACAAGAGCGAAGGAAACGCCTCAGGCTTCATGTAACCGACGCTAGTCCTGAGTCATGCTATAAGAACAGACGAACCCGGACTCGAGAGACCACACGACGCTGCGGCACCTGTAGCGTCTCATAAGAGCTAGTTTATTGTTAGACTAGAATGGGAACAGTTAGGGATAAGAGTTAATGAAGAATACCTTAGTAACCTGCGCTTCGCCGATGACATTGCATTGCTAAGTAACTCAGGGGACGAATTGCAATTCATGATTACGGAGTTAGACAAGGAGAGCAGAAATGTGGGTCTTAAAATTAATCTGAAGAAAACGAAAGTAATATACAACAACCTCGGAAAGAAGCAGCGCTTCGAGATAGGTAGTAGTGTACTTGAAGTTGTAAAAGACTATGTCTACTTAGGGCAGGTAATAACTGCAGAGCCGAACCACGAGATTGCTGTAACTAGAAGAATAAGAATATGGTGGAGCACGTTTGGCAAGCACTCTCAAATTATGACAGGTAGATTGCCACTATCCCTCAAGAGGAAGGTATATAACAGCTGTATCTTGCAGGTACTTAGCTACGGAGCAGAAACCTGGACACTTACAAAGAGGGTTCAGCTTATTTTGAGTACGATGCAGCGAGCAAAGGAAAGAAAAATGGTAGGTGTAACCTTAAGAGACTAGAAGAAAGCAGAGTGGATTAGGGGACAAACGGGGGTTCAGGATATCATAGTTGAAATAAAGAAGAGAAAGTGGACATGGGCTGGGCATGTAGCGCGTAGACAGGATAACGGCTGGTCATTAGGGATAACTAACTGAATTCTCAGAGAAGGGAAGTGGTCTAGGGGGATACAGAAGGTTAGGTGGGCACATGAGATGAAAAAGTTTGCGGGTATAAATTGGCAGCAGCAAGCACAGGACCAGGTAAACTGGCAGAACATGGGAGAGGCCTTTGTCCTGCAGCGGACGTAGTCAGGCTGATGATGATGATGATGATGATTGTTAGACTGCTAGTATGGGACGCCGCCCAAGGTTGCTTGACAACTATATAATGACCACTGCAACTCCCTTCTTTGGGAATGAGGTGTCGGTCAGCACTGAATCTTGAAGATCTGCTTGAACTGCTTGTCGTAGGACAGGAACTTCAGTGTACGACGTGTTCTCAAGATCGTCAAACAAGCTCTAAGTCAGAAGTGCTGTCTGCGTTGATGTTTGGCTCTACTGGGTCAGTCACAGGAGTAAACGAACCCTCGCTGTCATCGTAATCCTGGTCAGTCGTTCGAGGCACTTCCGAATCGTGGGTTGGCTGCGCATCTTTTGTCATCCCAACATCGGATAGGTTTTTAAAACTGAAGGCTTCCGACGTGGATCGTAGATGCTTTCTGTTTTGCCTGTACTGCTCACCGTCCTCAGAGACTACTCTGTAGGAACGAGGTGCAGCCTGCTCAAGCACCGTCACTTTTCTCGACTATCCCTTCTCATCTCTCTGGCGAACGATGTCACCTGGCTGAAATCTTGAAAGCATTCCCTTCGGTGAACCGTGTTGAGGCCACTTTGTGACTTCTCGGCTGCCAGGTGGATTAAAGTCGGGCAGACCAGTCCTGAGGTGGCGATTCATTTTCAGTTCCCTAGGGGAACAACTGCACTCCAGAGGGCTTTTGTGATAATTCAGAAGGCCTTGGTAAAAGTCACCTCCTGAATGCTGGGTCTTCTTCAGAATATGGTTGACCATTTGCATGCCTTTTTCCGCGAGCCTATTTGAACGTGGAAAGCGAGGACTCGACATGATATGCTTGAAGTCACACGACGCTTGGAAGCGGGCAAACTCTCTTAATGCAAATTGTGGCCCGTTGTCGCTGAGAACTTCAATCGAACCTAGCGAAAACGAATATTTTTCGTATCACTTGTGCTGAAGTACCCTGTAGCTCTTCCACCTCCGGATAATTGGAGTACGCATCGTAGAGCCCCAAGTACATTTTACCTGCATATTGACATAGATCTCCTTCAACACGAATCAATGGAGAATGCGGGGTTTCTCTCATCAGAAGAGATTCTCCAAGTTGGGCATATGCATTGATCTTACAGATTTCACTTCTGCTGATCATGTTCCTAATGTTTTGAGTAACTTATGGCCAGAACGTCAGAAGCCTTGCCTTCGCGAGTGATTTGTTTATACCTAAGGGCCCTTCGTGCATCCGACTCAACATTGATGATCAAAATGACCATGGTATGACCACTTTGGCTCCTTTAAATTACATCTTTCGAATGACTTATAACTCTGAGCTGTAAGCTTTTTACGGACCCATAAGCAGTTGCTCCTGCTCAGATTGAATTACTCTGATCAAATCTGAGAGAACTGGATCTTTTGCTGTCTCTTGGACCAGTCTCGCGCTGGTTTTCTCGCTGACAAGACTGGACCGGACCGATACTGCATGTACCTCCACATCGCTATCTTTGTCTCCTGTCACGTAGCAGTGGGGATTTGAAGCCTTAGATTGCATGTCTTGCAGGACTAGAAGTTTACCCGAAACATAGGAAAACTGGTATTCGTATCTCATTAGTCGAAGCACCTGGCATTGCAGTGGGGGAGGAATGTCACCAATGCATTTTTTGATATCGAAATCAACGGCTGATGATCTGTTTCTATGAACACCATTTGGCCATATATAATGTCGTGAAACTTTTCACAGCCATAGACAACGCTTAAAGCCTCCTCTTCAATTTGCGAGTATCGTTTTTCGCATTCTGTAAGGCGCTTTGAGCTATACACCACTGGTCGCCAATCTGAACCATGCTTTTGGAAGATTGCAGCGCCAAGCCCGAACCCTGAGGCGTCTGTAGACACTTTACATTATATCTTGGAATCGTAGACCGCAAGTACAGGTGAGCTTGCTATGGCCTCTTGAGTGGCTTCCAACACTTTTGTATGCTCGGGTGTCCCCTTGTGAAGTCTCTATCGTGCTTTACCAGTTCATGGAAGAGTTGTGTGTGAAAGATGAGGAACATAATTTCTAAAATACGTAACCTTGTCTAAGACGTGTTGAAGCTTTTACTTTCTGCTTGGTTCTGGCATTTTCGGGACGCTGCTGATGATTTCAGGCGATGGCTGTATGCCTTTTTATTGATCTTATCACTTTGCAAAAATATTTTCTTCATGCCCATTTTACACTTCTAAGCGTTTAGTGTGATTCCTAGTTATTGAGCCGCGTCCAACGCAGCCCTCAAACGCTCTTCATGCTCTGTTTCATTCGAGCTCCATACGAGCACATCATCGACGTATACTCTCACACCTGAGAGGCCATCCAATACTTGCGACACGACTTTCCGGTACACCTCTGGTGCAGACTCTAAACCGAAGGGCAGGCGAAAAAAATCTGAAAAGCGCGAATGGCGAGCTGAATGTACAAATACAAGAGCTCTCTTCGTTTATTGGAATCTTATAAAAACCAGAGTTGGCATCTAATCTTGAAAATACATGCATGCCTGTTAGGTCAGCTTCAATGTCTTCACACTTGGGCATTTCAAAGTGCTAACGCTTGGGGCATTCATTTACGTTCCGTGGATACATACAAACTCTCAGAGCGCCACTTGTTTTTCTAACTATGACCAAAGGACTCACCCATCAGTCGGTTCATCAACCCTTGCGATGATACTGTCGTCGCACATACACTACAACTTATGCGGTTGCTTCAGTAGGTGGAGCACTCAACGTGGGTTTTGAATAACTGGATGCGTTCCTTGTCAAAACACTATCTTGTACGGCGTTCGAATGCATCCCAAGTCGCGAAACAAGTTCGGGTAGTCTTTCATGACGCATTCCCGAAGCGTTGTCTTCCCCGGTACAGCTTGAGACAGCACAAATGATACTTTCGCGGTGCAACCAACGAGGTCAAAGTCTTCACACACAGCAAGTCCGAGTAGAGCACATCTTTATAACACCGCAGAAAATTTCAGGCTCACAGTCTTGCCTTGGTACGTAAATGGGATCACAACTGTTTTTAGATGCTTGATGGTTTGACCACGGTAACTACGTGGCGTCACCTTGCTCTTCTGAAGATCGCATTTCTGGCATCCGAAAACGTTGTGCCAACGCAGAGGGATCAAGTTTACATGTGATCCGAATAGAATGTGGTGACAACAGCGACATTTGGTAGTATATTGAACAATATAGTGTATTGAATACTATGAGGTGAAATTCGAAGGGGGGGAGGTAGTGTCACACAAGTCGCTTGGTCCTATTATTGTTTCTTCTGCATAATGTGCTAAGGTGTGCCGTCAAAGAGGATTTTCCTCTGGCGTTCAAGCTCAACTGGATGCAGTTCATCTAGGAGAATGGTGTGCCATGATTGCACGTGCGGTCTTAGGTGTTTTTTAGCGGGAGCCGTATGAATATGATACCTCTGTGTCCTAGCATTAACACAACATGTTCGTCCGGGAAGGTCGTCCCATCCCGAAAGCATCAGGGGTGAACGTTTCATATTGCATGTCAATGAATGCGGCACCGCGAGTACGTGCACCCCACTTCTATGTTAGCGCTATAGCCGTAGGGAGTATGATACATCTAATTTCTGAACATGGCTGAACCGACTAAGAGCCATGGTGATTTTTTACCCGGGTAATTCCAGAACGGTTTTTCATACAATAGATGGTCGGCTTCCATAGAATCAGGGGTGAACATTCTATACCATAATTCTTTAAGAACGCGGTGCCATGAACGCGCGTGCACCGCTTAGTGCGTTTTAGCGTTAGCAGTAGAGAATATACATAGCTGTACCATCTTAGAATCTTGACATCTAAGAACCTTGGCTTCTGACTTGTGGAATTTCGAAACTGTTCTCTCGAAAATGCTATGGCTCGCCTGCAGAGTGTAAACCATGTAGTGGATGAACCATAGGATGAAGCACTTGAGCTACGTGTCAAAACATTTGCTTTCGTTTTGTATATTATTGAATTGCACGTTGGCTGTGGTGCACGTGTCAAAATATGTGCTTTTATTTTGTATAGAATGAAGCGCGGGCCGGAGGATGACCGACAGTGGAGTCTGAAACACAAGACGTTTTCTATGCTACGTGTTAAGCCGTGTGCCACGTGGTTGGTTCTTTTTGTGTGCATAGATTGTTCGCCAGTAAAAGTCACTGGGGGTGAGGTGTGAACCACAGAAGCAACGAGTGCGTACGTGACCACTTCAACGTTGCATCGATACTACACTGGATATTGGGTCTGGTGCCTAGAGAACCTCATAAAACCGGCCAATCGCATGCTTCCACAGTCGGCTCGGCACTGGAGAAGAGATCCACGCTGTTCAACTCGCGAGACACAGCGCAGCAAACAATAGGTCCAGAAATTCAACAGTGCCCCGGCTTCGTGGAGCCACCACCGACCCTTCTCGCCACCCTCAAGGGGCACTTCGGAACGGCGCGGGTGTTAAAGGAATCTGCTGCACCCGGTTACGTATGTCATTCAATTGATCCTAATGAACAGAGAACTCTAATTATTAGTTCAGCTGTAGCCTTTTGATCATCCACCTGCTTTTGAGCAATGTCTTCATATTTTGTAACTTTCTTGCATGCCTCACTTGTATTATGAAATGTATATTTAGTTAAACTCGGTTTTAGAACGAACTGCACTCTTCGTTTGAAATACCTTCTTTTTACTTTTAGAAAATACGTTTATCTTGGTTTAGCCACCATATAAAAACTTTTGTTTATTGCTTGGCAAAGGATCTTGACTCCTTCATACCGGCGATCGGCGCAAGCTATACACCAGAGCCTCAACCCCGTGCAGGGGCTTGGGAGGAGATTGTGCTTAGGCCCCGGGTCATGAAAGAAGTTTTTATTCGTTTCTGTTAGGCCACAGTGAGTTCTGAAAAAAAAGTTTTCACTTATTGGTTGGGTGGCTTGGAGCTAAGGTTTTCAAAACAAGGTTGTCTTTAATTTATGAAATGTGAGTTTTATAGGTTAAATTACCGATTACAAACCTGCTGCATAATTTTGGATACGCCCAAGCTCATCAATAAGACATGAGGTCTCGCATGCGCATGCGCCTTTTCGTTACGTACGGTAGCGGAGGGAACCTGTGCATGCTCTTGCATTTTGTGTGATATTCCTTTTCTTTTGGATATCCCCTGCTAGACGCTATGGCAAGGCCGGCTTTAGTATGACAAAGATATTCAGATTTTACAAGTGATATTTTTTCTATCGTATCAACTGAACTGTTTGCAGCTCGTTGGTTATTACGAAAGCTTAACTCTCATTAGGTTTGTTCTATGTATCTGCACGTTATACATACTGTCGATGCGTATAGAAACAATACAGTACGCTTTGTTCGTGCCGGGCGTATCTATTTGCACCGGAAGCACATTGTCCGCAACCCACCTAATTTCGCCTGTCCTCGTGAACACAAATGACGCCATTAAAGCGTCAGAGTGTAACACTTTCATAGGTAAGGCGTTTGCTTCACTTGTAGGTCTGGCGCTTTCCGCCGCTTTCTGTCGTGCCTCGAACGGCTTCTACCACCGAAAGGTGCCATCCTGCGCGCCTGAAACCTCGCCCACCTTGGAGGTGTTTGGTTCATCTGAACACCGCGGTCCACGCAGTAAGTTATGCGTGGTCGTCTCGGAGACTTCACGCAGCGCATGCGCCCCATGTGGCGCTGAGTTTTGGGTGACCCAGTCGGACATGTATATGAAAATTCTCATTCACGATTTGCGCCACAAAAAAGAACCCGTCTTCTGTAGTGGTGCCAATCGACGCATTTCCTGGCAGTAGATGCAGCCGTGCCAGCAGCCTCTATGATTTTCTAGGTACTGCAAGTGGGTGTAGTTCAGTGTGCTTCCATGATGCACTTATGTATCGCCATAAAACCAGAAGTTTTTTTTTTCGCTGTCTTCGTGGAAAGCACCATCGTCAAGTGTCAGTGAATATTACGTTATAATACAGTAAACACGTCTGCTATGCAGTAAACGCATGTGTCAATCTAATAAGCAACACTTCACGTAATCCTGTTAGGACCACATTATGTTCGCTGTCCCGTGGGATAAAGTAGGTGCCAGCCAGAATCTGTCTTCAGTATATCCACGCAGTCAGACCGTAAGAACCTCTCGTTCAAGCTTAATATTTTCAGGAACTACAGTTAACTTTGCTGAAGACTTCTTTGTACGTTAAACGTGCACAATTTTATGTAACCCGTGCGTAGTTATTGCGCACAGCACGCCGCAGCAGAATGCAGAACGTTCAGGGCAATATCGCTAATGAGCTTGTTTTACAAAATTTTCATTTTTGACGTCGGGGTTGGCTTCATCGGTTGTTACCTCAAATTGAATCAGCGTTCTTCGAAAACCGAAGAAAGGTGCAAATAAAATGAACAATAAGTGCTACGGTAGGTGATCCGAAAAAGACCATAAAAACATAGTCCACAGCTTGAATATTGCCAATACAAAATAAGTAGGCCTTACAGATAAGAAAGTGTAGCTCACAGATACTTTTATTTCAATTTCAAAATGTGGAGTCATTTATATTCGAACACAAATCAACCAGTTTCTTTCACAGTGCTTCAGGTAGCAAATTTCATTCCTCAAAAGCATGAGTCAATGCTGAGAACTACACTCTTAAAAAAGATATTCAGCTTCATCATCACCATCATCATCATCAGCCTGACTACGTCGACTGCAGGACAAATGCTTCTCCCATGTTCCAACAGTCAACTTGGTCTTGTTCTTCCTGCTGTCACTTTATACCCGCAATCTTCCTAATCTCATCTGCCCACCTAACTTTCTGTCTCCTTCTAACCAGCTTGCCTTCTCTGGGAATCCAGTCAGTTACTCTTATTGACGAGCGGTTATCCTGCCTACGTGCTACATGTCCGGGCCATGTCCGTTTTCTCTTTTTGATTTGAACTATGATAGCCTTAACGTCGGTTTCTTTCATTGATTCACTCTGCTCTCTTCTTGTCTCTTAAGGTTACGCCTATTATTTTTCTTTCCATCGCTCGCTGCGACGTCCCCAATTTAAGCTAAACCCTATTTGTAAGATTTCATGTTTTTGCTCCATAGCTATGTACCGGCAAGATGCAGCTGTTATATACCTGCCTCTTGAGGGATAGTGGCTATCTACCACCCATGATTTGAAAGTGCTTGTCAAATTTGCTCCCCCCCCCCTTTCTCATTCTTCTAGTTACTGCAATATCGTCGTTCAGCTCCACGGTTATTACCTGTGCTAAGTAGACATAGTCTTTTACAACTTCAAATGCACTATTACCTATTTCGAAACGCTATTCTCGTGTGAGATTGTTGCACATTACTTTCATTTTCTGCAGATTATTTTAAGACCTACCTTTCTGCTGTCCTTGTCCAACTCCGTAATTATGAGTTGCAATTCGTCCTTTCAGTTATACTCAGCAATGCAATGTCATCGGCACACCGCAAGTGACTAAGGTACTTCAAGCATTAACTCTTATCCCTAACTCTTCGCACTCTAGGCCTCGGAAAACCTCTTGTAAGCACGCGGTAAAAAGCATTGGCGAGATTCTATCCCCCTGCCTTACACCCTTATTGATTAGTATTTTGTTGCTTTCTTCATGGAGCACCATGAAGGCAGTTTTTCCCCTGTAAATTTCTTTCATGACGTTTATGTATATGCTTCGCCATCACCCTGATTCTGCAGTGTCTGCATGACTGCTGATATTTCTGCTGAATCAAACGCCTTTTCATAATCTATGAATGCTATGTATGGTGGTTGGTTGCATTCAGAGCATTTTTTTATTACCTGAATGGTAGCACGGATGTGGTAGATTGTTGAGTAGCCTGTTGAAAATCCTGCTTGTTCCTTTCGTTGATTGAATGGTGTCTTAATTCTGTTAGCGATTAGCTTTGTAAATAGCTTGTAGAAGGGCAAGCTTCTGTTTGGCGTTGCATATCTCTGTTACCCGACTTTGGGGTGTTTGTTGCCAGACTGCCACCAGGTTTGGCAGAAAAATTCGCCCCTGTAGTTGTGAATTCCCCGCGAGGGCTTTTTGCCCTCCACGGTGCATGTCTTCGGCAGTGCTTTTCGCGAGTGCGTGTGCGATTAACTTGTTCGCAATGCAATGTTGGCAGTTTTCATTAACGCAATGAACCATGTGTTTTAGAAGTCGGGGTGCGTTCTTAATTAAGAGATCGTGTCTCTGTATTAGAGACGACGTGTTTGAATGTTTAGGAGGAAGCGAATTTGTGAGCCGCGTTTCAATACATGTCGGACTCGCGTAGCCGAAGCACGTAATGTCTCCGTAGTTGTGCGTACCTAGTCGGCTGCGCAAAACGACGCGTTTTCATGGAAAACCGAATAGAGTCACAGCAGCCGGTGCGCTTCCCTTTTCTGATTGTGTCCGACGATGATATTTCAGAAGCAGGGTTTCTGCACAGCTGATCGTGTGGCGTCGACCACGTGCGACGATGGCGACGCTACGCTTCCCCTAGCTGTGTCAGCACAAGACATATCGTTTGGACTCTATTGAGTTTCCCCAGAAAACAAGTCGCTGTGCGCAGTCGACAAGGTACGCACGGCTACGGAGATATTCGGTGCTTCAGCGACACGAGCCCAACGTATATTGAAACGTGGCTCACGACTTCAATTGCCTTTAAGCATTCATACGCGTCGTCTCTAATACGGATTGAGAGATGATCTCTCAATTGCACAGCTGCGCACACAGCAAGAGAACGCGCCCAGACTTCTGCAACGCGCAGTTCCTCACGTTAATTACGTCGCACACGCACTCGCGAACAATGTCATCACACGCACACACGCGAAATGCACGGCGGACGACGTGTCGTTGTTTCTCTAACTCTGAGACACGATTTTTTATTTGAACATCTGCGCATCACACCAACAAATAGCGTTTTGAATTGTGCAACGCGTGTTTTACGTTCATTCTGTTAATTAAATTGGCCTACATAAATCACGCACTCGCGACACACATCGCGGATGATACAAAGCCCTCACGGGGAAGTCACAAATTTCTCTCTGCCAACTTTGTCGGCTCTACCAACACTGACCCCCCCCCCCCCCCCCCCCCGCCCCCAAGTCTAGCAACAGCTTATGCAACGCCAAACAGAACCCTGTCTGTAGGAGAGCAAGCTGATCGGCCTGTAATTCTTCAAGTTATTGTTATCTGCTTTCTTATGTATTAAGATGATGTTATCATTCTTCCAGAATTCTGGTACTCTTCCTGTCAGGAGAACTTCGTAAACAGGGTGGCTAGTTTTTCTAGCACAATCTGTCCTCCGTCTTTCAGCAGATGTGATGTTACCTGGTCCCCACCAGCAGATTTGTCTCTTTTTTATTCCCTCCAAGGTTTTTATTACATCTTCGATCATTACAGGAGAGATGCCATCTGGTATACTGCTACTTCCTATATTAAGGTCGTGGTTGTGTCGGCTACTGTACAGCTCTCTGTTTAACTCCTCCGCTATTTTAATTATCCTATCCACATTGGTAGTTACTTTGTCTTCCTTATCCTTTAGTGCATACATCTTGTTTCTGCCTGTCCCAAGTTTCCTCTTCACTGCTTTGACTATTTCTCCGTTTTTCAGAGTGTCTTCAACTTTCTCCATCTTATACCTTCCTAAATTGGGTACTTTTTAATTATTATTCAACTTCGTAAGCTCTGCTGGTTCTATATTCTCTGGGGAATTTGAGGATTCCATGCTTTGACGCTTCTTGATGAGGTTCTTCGTCTCCTGGGAGAGCTTACCTGTTGCCTGTCTAACTGTGGTATTTGAGGCTTTCATGCCTTTACGGCTCCTAATGAGGTTTTTCGTCTCCTGGGACAGCTTACTTGTGTCCTGTCTAAGTACCGTACATCCAAGTTCCACTACTCTGCGTAATGATACTCAACCGATTATCATTCATTGTGTCAATGCTAAGGCTGGTTTCCTCGATAAAAACTAAGTACCTGTTCTGAAGCGAGTCTCTGATTTTTTCCCTTTCCCTCTCAGTGATAGCTCACTGATTGGTTTTTACATATCAGTTTCTGTCGTTCCTTCATTAAGTCTGGCCAATTTCAAGACCATACCATTCTATATTCGCTGCATCGTACGTTGCCAAGCACGTCCACATGCTGCACGACGCCTGGATGTGCAATCATTATAAAGTCAATTTCGTTATTACTTTCGCCATTAGAACTTCTCCATGTCTACTTACGGTTTTCTTGTTTTCCGTAGAAGGTATTCAAGATCCGTAAATTATTACGTTCTGCTAATTCTACTAATAGCTCTTCACTGGCATTTCTAGTACCGATACCATAATCTTACGGTTCCTGGTCTCCAGCTTGCTTCTTCTTTACCTTGGCATTAAAGCCGCCCATCTGCATAGCATACTGTCTTTTTACCCTGTTCATTGCCAATTTCACGTCTTGATAGAAGCTTTCAAGTGACACATTATCATGGCTAGATATAGACGTGTAAGCCTGTACCACCTTTACCTTGTATCTCTTATTGAGTTTAATTACGATACCTACCACTGTTTCATTTATGCTGTAGAGTTCCTCTATGCTGCCAACTATATTTATGTGGATAAGGAACCCCACGCCCCGTTCTCTTCTGTCAGCCAGCCCGTGGTAGCAAAAGACGTGCCCATTCTGTAGCACTGCATAGGCCGCCTCTGTCCTCCTAACCCAACTGAGCGCTATTACATCCCGTTTAACACCCTCTAGCTTCTCGAACAGTACACCTAGACTTGCCTCACTTGTTAAGGTTCTAGCGTTAAACGTTGCCAAGTTCAAGTTCGAATAGCGGCCTGTCTAGACCAAGAGATTCTTAGCACGCGCTGCTGCGTTGCAGATCTGACTGCCGCCGTAATCAGTTGTTTCGCAGACGCTGGGAACTGGGGGCTGTGAGTTAATTGACGTAAGCCTGTGGGAGGTAGTGGCCAGATACTGCACCAGGGTAGCCAATCCTTGTCTGGTGAGGGAGTACGTTATCGGTGGTGGTCACCGGTGAGGCCGCACCCCAGGCCTCTTATTGCAGTTCCATCACCACACGGATTGTTTTTTTTTATCTGGTTGGGGACTTCGTGGCACCGTGATTCGAACACGGGCGTCTTGCACGCGAGGCAGATGCTCTAACCACTGCTCCTCAAACGCTGCTTCCTCCAACTAATGCTTCGTACTAACTTTGAGGTAGTAAAATGCTGTGACAACATTCACTACCCAAGTGGCAAGTGCAGGTAGTGTGCTTAGTAGTAAATATCTGTAGTCTACTACCTGCAGTTTCTACTTAGGTAGTGAATGTTGTGACAGCACTTTATTACCTGAAAGGTTAGTACGTAGCACTACCTTTTTTAGGAGTGCTCATGTCCTAGTCGGTACCTGCTATACGGCATAACTGTCGCTAAAACGACATGGAAACGAGTTCCTGTGCAGAGAGTGAACTAAAGGGGGAGGGGAGGGAGTACTTCCACTATAAAACACTTGGTTGTGCTTCGTGGTTTGCATAGTGAGTATACTATAAGCTTTTGTTTTTTATTCGTGGGCGTCACCATTGCGGGCTTTTACACGGGTTATTTCTGGATCTTGTTTGTGATTACGTCAAATTACAATCGCTGAACGCGTTTGTACGGCGGCTTTTATGCTTAGGAGTAGACCATAGCACCAATTCTGCAGCAGTAATATACCACAATTTTTCTCCTTGTTTTTTAATTCATTTTTTTTTTGTAGCACCATGCTTCACGCCACGGCATGCGCTTTTCATTTAGCGACGAATCACTGTCGGTCTAACTGATTCGTCTAGAACAAGCAGTGCAACAACAGGGGTGGGTGCAACATGTTGCGCCTCAGAACCTTTCCTATGTACTTACCTTGGTATAGCCCTTTGTGCGGTATTTTTCTTTTGTGTTGTTGGTTATCAGTATAGGCACCGAACACAGGTATGTCACGCTGTGCCGTTTCATCAACTTTGTACAAAATGCTTTTTCAGTAACTGTACGGAAAGGCTGCAGGAGGGCGGCATCTCTCTGAAGTAGGGGGGGGGGGGGGTTGGGGGGGCAAGGTAGAAAGGAAAGTAATCACGCTGCCTGGGGTTCAGCGCATGCACTCAGCGCCGATTCTTCCGCGAAGATGCCCCAATACACTTCGCTGGCTTTCTGGCAGATCCGCCGCGAAAGGGTCTCTTCCTCTGGCAACACGAGGACGATCAGAGCGAGTAAGAACCATTAGGTCCGCCGCATATCTCATCTGTTATGCTTTTTGACTACAGTGCTACAAATGACCACTTGGCGTATAGATAGCACCGCGACTTTTAGGGCGGGTGGATAACCTGCAATGCATTGAACGTTGCTGCACGTGAAAATCTCAAGATGGTAAAAGAAGAAGCCTGTATGTTTCACTTCCCACTCGCATCTGTCAGGAATCTCTTACGCGTAACTAACTCGAACAGCAACAACACAGGAGTAGAGGCAGTGTCTATTTTGGGGGGCAAAGATGAAACGCGTCTCCACGTGCCCTCGCCCTAAGAGCCGAGAGGCGAGACGATGTCATTGTTTTTACGGTCGCAAGTCTGCACTGAGTGCAGCGGAAGATCTAATCAGGCCCTGAAAATGCTTTTTATCGTTAAAGGAAGGTCTTCTGGACAGCGTTGAAAAAAAAAGCAGGATTTCCTGAAGAACTTGTTTTATGGTAAGTAGCTGCCAGAATAACATTGCATAGGTTGCAAGGAAGCGCCATGGATATCTCTGACATTTCTAGGTGACAGTGGGCCTGGTGAATCTTGACGTGCAAAGGAACGCCGTAGTGGAGCGATTTCCGGCCGCGTGTTAAAATGCCATTCTCGCCAGAATAGACATCAAACCGTTCTTATTTTGTACGCAGACCATTCCTAAGCGCTCACGTATTGACATGTTCTTGTGCTTGCGTTTACGTAATGTTCGATACTTTTGCGCATGTTACAATTTTCTTGACTTATTTTTTGCATATTTTTGTGAAACTCAGAGTCGTGCATACATATATCATAATTAAGCCGAGTCCCGCCAGATTGTTTTTTTTTTCCTTCAGTTCGATTGCCTCGCCACGGTGGTCTAGTGGTTATGGCACTCGACTGCGGACCCGCAGGTCGCAGGATCGAATCCCCACCGCCGAGGCTGCACTTCCGGCTCAGGCGAAAATGGTTGAAGCCCATGCTTAGATTTAGGTGAACGTTGAAAAACCAGAGGAGGTTGAAATTTCCGGAACCCTCTACTATATAGCCTTTCATAATCAATTTGCATGGTTTTGGGACGTTTAACCCCCTATGTTATTGTACTACTAGCTTCAGTGCAATTTTTTGCGTGCATCTATAATATTAAAAGCCGTTCAAACCAAATGAAACACATGCGTAGGTGCCGCCATTCACCCAGTGGACATCCATGCACAGCACCCCGTCCGAACTGTTAAACGCGGCTGAAGTGCAGTAACTACAAAGTGGAAAGTGCCTGTCAACCAATCGCAACACTCTGCAGCAGTTTTGTATGGTTTGTGCTTCAAGCAGCGGTGAGCGGTGTTGTTGGTTAAGTTGAGCTGTTTTTTTTTTCCAAGACCATAGTCTTTCTTGGTATTGGGAGCGAGGGCAAACACTGGAGAGGCCAGCGCTGCTGTCGCTGTGTCGTAGTAATTGTCACCACTTGACTTGTCTCTCTCGTCGTCAGTGCAGCGCGCTTGGTTTGAACCCAGAGTCAGTTCATTTTGTAACTTACAGGTTTGTTTACACGCTCGTTACTGCAATACCGGGCGCATTCGAGTGTGAGCCTTAATGTAAGTGAGCCCGTTCAAAACATCGCGGCACCGATACACTGCACTGATAAAACTGAACTTGGCGAAACAACTCAGAATTCATCCTCAGGTGTGTAGCTCACTCAGTGGCCACTTTTTTTTTTTGAGCGTGCGTGCACTCGCAAAAATTTTGCGTCTGGGATCGGAGATAAAACTTCCGGTATGTATGACTGTGTACTTCGCGAACCTGTAGGCATAGGAATTGATTGCCTTTACTTGTACTAAACTAGAAAGAACGATTTCCGAAGCGTGGAATCACAGCGACCATTCTGTTCAGCATTCCTATGCCTAAATGAATGCATGATGCGGTATCTACTTCTCGACCCGGTGCGAGTTTTCGTGCATACGCTGAAACCAAGAAGATGCATGTTCGATAACTTGCCGAGAAAAGGAAGCAGCATTGATAATCGCTTGTGCAGAAAGCACTTTCGCGAAAATACGTTTTGTAATGCGTTGGGATTAATATCTTATCATTACAGCATGGGAATTTCTGGAATTGTACACACTGATTGATTCCCGCCAGACCGACAGGCCTTTTTTAGCAGTCTCAATCTTAGGGCGGCGAGTATGTTTTTGTCCTAACGCTGTCATTTTGCGTTGCATATTCGGACGTCTCTTCTGTTGGCAGCCGTAATGAGCTGAGCTGCTATTAAACAAACTGGTTGACACCAAGACCAGCAAAGTTTTAATTAAATGCAAGATACGGCAATTGTAATTAATAGTTGAGCAAACGATGCGAGCAGGTATGAAATCAATGTTCGCGCATCACATCATCATCAGTACACCCCGCGTAGAGAATCGAATGTAGTGAAAGCGAGGATTAGAAGGACAAAATATATGCATATGAAGTTCCACTTAATGAAACGTTTGCCTTGTAAAATTGGTCTAGTAACAACTCTGGTGAAAGTAGCAGGCCCCACAAACCACGGTTGCTCTGAAGAGTAATGTTATTGCTGCAAAAAAGATCTAGAAACCTTCATGAAAGGTCAAGCGAATTTAACCAATGCCAAAGCATCTCCCGTTACCTTCGGCCACTCGATACCGTTCTGAAAACTAAAGGGCGAGGTGCTGCCGTTAATCTTGCGCGGCAGTTCATGCTGATCAAAACATTTATAACGTCTAGGCCGCGCACTTTCCGTGCAAAAGCATGAGGCAGGTGCGTGCCATCACGTTTCCATCAGCATACATAGAGGTTGGTGATATCGTAGAATGCTTAGATTTACAGATCACTAGACGATTTTCATAACCACCCAACTTTTACCAGAGCGTCTTTTCACGTTGTGCGTCCATAGCGCCATGCGCACGCGCTCTGTCGAAAGTGCATGGCGTGGCGATGGCCGTACGTTGAATTGCTAAATATCTTTGTTGGCGAACATTGTACATTGTTTCGCAGCTCATGCAAACACAACCGGCACTTGATTGATTTGATTGATTTGTGGGGTTTAACGTCCCAAAACCACCATTTGATTATGAGATACGCCGTAGTGGAGGGCTCCGGAAATTTTGACCACCTGGGTTCTTTAACGTGCACCCAAATCCGAGTACACGGGCCTACAACATTTCCGCCTCCATCGGAAATGCAGTCACTGCAGCCGGGATTTGATCCCGCGACCTGCGGGTCAGCAGCCGAGTACCTTAGCCACTAGACCACCACGGTGGGCTGTTAATAGAAGGAATAGTGATGTAAGTATGAAGACAGAAAAGTGTTGATATTAATGATATTGAGCTGAACATTGACATTAAGCCTGAGTGTTGCCGGTTGGTTTAAAGTTTGGGCAAACCTGAATTCGAATATGCCGGCCTGAACTGAATAATGCTGCTTTTAAGCTCGAGTAAGCGTGACTGAGTAACATTTTAGTGAAGTTGAGTACGAAGGATTCTGGTTGAGAAGAACTTCGGCGAACCTGAGTATATGTGGGTGCAAAGAAAAATGTACGTTTTGGCTAGGGAATGTGAGTCACATATATTTTGCTGAAGTTTGGGTTAAATATTTTTCTTAAACATAGGACCTGAATTTCTTGTATAAACAATCAATAATTTATGCCAGTATTGAAGGTAATTGCTGCACGAATCAATTGCCATACGTTTCTCGAATCCGACGAGAATGAGCGGAGATACAGGTATACTTCCATGCTCGATGGAGAGCTGAAAGTCCTAGACGTAGACCGAAAAACACAGAGGACCGCTGTTTTACAGTGATTTCTTACAGTTATAGGGCTTCGTCGCACGCAAGCAGCGCTTTGCCCACCTTTTTCCCGACAGAGATGCTCGACGCTGCTGAGGAAACAGAGTTTGACACTATAAAAGCTAGATGACATTCTGTCACTGCGATTGCTCAACCACCATGGAAGTGATAAGGAGTACAAGCTTTGGATTGCGTCGTGTTAGCTTGCGTATTGTCTATTTTTAGGTGTGAAGCACTTTAAGAGTGAGGCTTCTCTGGTGTTCGTATGTCACGGCTACATTATATGCGGCAATGCTCGGATAACATATTGTAATGTGAGACATAGAAAAGTTTTAACAATAAACTATTATCTATCGTAATTGTCGCAGATCAATATAAAGCACCTACAAGCACAAGACGTTATGCTAGTCGGCGCCTTCAACGTGAAACACTATGGTTGTCAGGACCTAGTGTCGTGGATTCTTTATGCCACTTTACGTCACTCAATTTACGTTATACGGGGCAAACCAGGGTAACGTATGGTTTCTCACCCACGCGATAACCAGAGCTTCGTCTACCCACCATGATTCACTTCGCGGAGATGCATAGGTGATTCTCTGTCTCAAGTAGTTCCATGCTCAGAAGTTTTATATATCCACAATATTGAAGCACGTAATCTGTCGCTTGGCTAGTGGGCGTAAAGCACTCAAGTGGTGCCTTTGTCGCTGAAGGTTCCTGGAACGCACTAAGACTTTCGGTTTGCTGCCGCGTTTCGACTTTATTATCTGTGTTTGGCAGCTCTAAAAAGCGTCATTTCAAGATTGCCAGCCTTGGACCCTAAGAAGCTTCCGGTAACCTCATTTAATAGCTCGTTACGTCAAAACTGAAAGGACGTTTTCATGGGTTCTCAATGGTAAGAAAAGTCTCTTATTAGTTTTTCAGAGTAAAATAACGGGATTAATTTTCTACGGAATCTCTTGTTTTTATGTAGCTCAAAAGAATATTTATCTGAATATAATTTGCGAAATGAAGAAAGGAAAGTGTAGAAAATCAGAGGGCTATTTTCTAACGTTCTTCTGGCTCACCGATGCTATCAAGTCACATCGGTGAACGGAACCGGATGTCATCAAGGGCCTGTGTTTATAAACAGTGAAAGTGTCACTGGAGGATACCGTATAACGTTGATGTATTTTTGATAAGCGCGACTGTGAAATACGCCGTGAATTCGGCTGCAAAACGATAATGAAGCGAACAGGCACATCATCGCTCTGCTCTTACTCGGCTTTGCAGCGTAGCGAAAGGTACTGCTGCTCCTACGATTGTTATGCAGACCAGCAGATGCGCATGATGTCGCAGAGGAGAACACATGTAGTGTTTCTCACTCGATGTAGTGTTTTTATTTCCATAATTAGATTATGCGCGCACTCTCGAGGGTGAAGCACTGGTTCTCGTATATGCACTTTTGCCCATAGACAAAAATTTATTGCCTAATAATGCCGAATCACAACGCAGTCGTAGAGAAATGTATACCCTGATGGTTAAATCAACCAAGGAGTGCAATTCTCGAACCGCACATTGCACCATATTGTCAAATTTTGTAGTGGTATTCGTTTGAGAAAGGAGGCTGTAGCCCTCTCGGCCAATTAGGATAGACCAATGGCATAAATAACCAATGTTCAAAACACAGTTTCTCACAACGATAGCTTAGACAAATCTGGCGCCACTTTCGATATAGATTTCTAAAGCGGCATTGAGATGTCAAGAAATTCACGGGATACACTGCGACGCTTGTGCTGGCTGGCGTTGAGTGAGGCTCGGCATCAAACGTAGACACACTTACTCAGAGGAAGCTTCCGTGAAAAAAAAAACATTTATAAGTTGATCTTATTCACACGTACTGTAATATAGAACAAAAGAAATTTCCCCTGTACGATATAAGCAAACAGCGAAAGAAAGGATGCGATTAGTAGCCATCGCATAGTGAACGCTGTCCCTGTCGTCGGCCTTGCAACTTTATCGGGCAATCATTGCCTTCAGGTGCGACGTACTTTAGGGTCTCAGTATAACGGCATCTAACGTCGTCACGGTGTGTCCTGTCGTCCAGGTCCAGCATATGGGTAGCGCTACCAAAACTTGGTAACTCTCACGACTCGCCACCGGCCCTAAGAAAATGAAAAAGACCAAAGTTAGTTCAACGAATAGCCGGTGATGTTAGTGGAGCTGAAACACCTTTGCATACATACAATCGGAAATGGAAACTGAAACCGAGCTTGCAGGGAAGAGTAATAGGCAGCGGCCCAACAGCGAGAAGAAGAAACGCCATCTGAGGGCAAGTTGCATTCCGAAGCACTTTTGGGCGATGATGTTATTGGAGAGGGAATACTATTTTCCAACGTGTGTTGCCCCTCCGCAGTTTTTTTTTCACGTTTCGTTATAGTGTAGATCAAGGCGGAAGTTTTTAAAATTATATAAAACTCGTTTCTGTGTAATCCTTGAAAAGAAATATTTTGATACATGTGGATTAGTACGAAATCAACCATTTTGATTAAGTGAACCTGTTGTAACCAAACGCTTCTTGTAGACGTTCTGGTTCTTCATGAACGATGCCAATCTCGGTCCAACACATCCCAACACTTTCATACGTGAAACAGCACCGCAGCACCAGTTTTTCTTGCAGGTTTTGCAAGGAACTGAACGGTCCAGAATATGCCTCTATGTTTCACTCCAATCTTATGGTCATTCAAACTTTTTGCCGTAAGTTTTACAGATGGAAAAACGAAGCAAGCTTTATTTGGAAGTAACTTCATTATAAATTGCTTAAAGCTCAGTGAACATGTCCCGTCAATCTCTTGAACGATCTCCATCCGAAACAGGTTCAACGGTCATACTTCCTATGGCTGTCATTGTTGAAGGGTCGCTTATGTAGCCCCACATAGGCAGTGGCACCCTTTGGCAAATTCCCCAAATACCCTTTGGCAAATTCAGCAGGAAACAATATGACGGGATGAGATCACAAGCTTAAAAACAGCTACGTCACACACACGTCGTGACCTTCAGTGTTCGTAGTGAAGCACTAACTACTCTTCCAAGGTGTGATCCGGGGAATGCTAGTGCGGAAATTGGGCCATTTAAGCAGAATACAGAGCACGGCTCCCCGAACATGGCGGCATCCCGCGGCAATAAGCACATTTGATCCAAACGTCGTTCTTGTTTTATACCAGCTGTCAACTAATAACAGTAATCGGTGACGAAAATCACAGCATATCCATGGAGTGAATGATGATGAGTTGGGGCGAAGCGTCCGTCCGTTCGTGCATCCATGCATCCGCATGCCCATTCATTCGTCCATCCGTGCATCCATCCGTTCATCCGTCTGTCCATCCGTGCGTCCATTCATGAATGCTTCCGTCCGTTCTATTGTACACACGGCTATTAGACCATCGCCATCTAAGAAATAAGACGTGAAATGGTTATTTGACAGCGCCATTCATTATACTGTTCGGGAGATACTGCCGGTTACACCTGATACGGGACAAGATTAGACAAAGAGGAGCTTCGCCCCTAAAAAATCTGCTGCATGACACAGTCTCCCTTGGGTCGCGAGTACAGGCCTCTCTACGAAAAGAGGGCGCTTGTGAAAGCGGTGACATCGCGCTCTGCTTGTTAACTCTCCTTTCCGTCCACAACTGCAACATTAGTCCGGGGTGGTCCCCGCAGCGTCTGCTTTCCGCTGAGCGCTTTCTTACCAAACACGAGGAACGGTAAACTCGAGGCTGTGTTGGTAACGCAGCAGTAAAATCTGGTACACATCGGCGATTAGCCCCGGTCACGCAACAAAAATAGTTGCTAAGCGACTGGTCGCAATTGGTCACAAATGGCCTATTTTGTTGCATTGCGACAGCTTTGACTCCGTGGCTTGCTCCTGGATTTTTCACTCACACTACTGCAGTTCCAAAGCTCTGATGCATAGGAATGAGGCGTTATTTTTTTGACGGGACACTTGCAATGGGAACAGACGTGAATTTTAAGTGTAGATAGGTGTCGAACGCTGGTAATAATGTCTATTGCGTAGAGCTGCTTCTTCGTTGCCATTCACAAACAGTCAAACGACCGATGATAGCCGCCGGTATTAATGAGCGCTGAAAGCGTCATAACAATGGTGGCATAACTTCCTTACCGAAATAGGGTTCACCTTTCTGTCACCGATGCGTCACGCATCAGTCACCCCATTCACCTCCCGGTAGACCTATAGTCCGGAGATTATCTGGCAGAGTTGTCGGCGTATTTTTTGTACAAAGTTCATGCGGTTGCAAACACACAATACCAACAAGACATTTAACCTTTCCATTTCAAAGAAGCATTTTACCATAACCCCCAGATATTGGGAATTATTTAGGAGAGTTTGGCATCAGGATTTGAGAAACGAAAAAGGTCTCACAAAATAGATATCAGAAGGTCTCAGATGAGATTTCCAAAAAAAAGTAACTGCAGCATTGCTGCAAATATTCACCCAACAAACTGCAGCTCATATGACGCCCCATGTGACGGCCTACCAGCAGATTGTCATTGGAATTTGCTAAATAAATGCTAATAAATGAGCACCCTGAAATAATTGAATAGGTACCACCGTGCACAACTCTAAAATTTTTAAATAAAAACTCGCTTCTCTAACGTTTAGGATAAATTGATATTTTATGCATGATTGATTGGGCTGTAGTCTCCCACACGATGTGTATATATGTGTGTATGTGTTTTTATGACATATATATATATATATATATATATATATATATATATATATATATATATATATATATATATATATATTTATATATATAACATTCAACAGACAAGAATGCCAAGGAAAGTATAGGGGAAATTATTAGACTGCATTCTAATATAAATGCGAAGAAAGAAAAGTGAAAAGATAAATTGCCGTGGGCAGGAACCGAACCTGTGACCTTCGAATAACGCGTTCGATGCTCTACCACTGAGCTACCACGGCGGCTATCCTCCAAGCCACTTTATTGGGTACGTATGTAAATTTAAACGTGGGAGCATCAGACAGCGCCACTAGTAGCCATGGCTGCGAGTGTGGCACACTCTTTATGAGCCTGTTTGGCGTCACGTAGCACGTGAACTTATTACTTAGTGGCAGCTGACCAATAGTCCTTCGTATACAACCTAAAGGCACCAAGTCTGCCAGTACGAGAGCCTCGTAATCAATAAGAGAAACGAGTGTATACTTAAGGGCTCGTTTATTGTGTTTACACAATATTAATGAGATATAACAGACAATAATCCCAAGGAAAGTATAGGGGAAGGTATTAGGCCAATTGTAATGTAAATGAGAAGAAAGAAAAGTGGGTGAAAAGATAACTTGCCGTGGGCAGGATGCCCTCTTCACGCTGGCTAGCGTGACAGGCCCGCGAAAGTCCACTTGCGTTAGTATAAACACCTCTGCACGCCACTGTTTTACTTTTTCACACTGTTTCAGAGCATGACCTAAAAATTCCTTCCTGACACTATGTTATTACAGGATTCGGAGGTATGCATATTACTGCTCACTTTTCATGACTTCGGCAGTTCCGAATTGCCAAGTTTTTCCGTGAACCAAAAAAAAGATTGAAAAAAATTGGTTTTATTGGGGAACAATAAAATAGATATTGTTTCGATTACGCTTTCATTCCGATCAAAAATATAGTTTGTCGTTTTTTCAGTTTTGGATTTCATTCCGTTCTGACACACTGCTTCACGCACTGTTAGGCTGAGTGTCTCATGGTCTGTGGAATATTTGCAATTACGTTATAAGCGTTTTCTCTAAGGACGGTGAGGGCGGGCGCAGACGGAGAATCGAGTACACTTATCTTGGTGTAGCTAACAGCGCAGCGAGGTAGTATACCGACAGTAAAGAGAAAGAAAAGGAGACAGCGCGGTGTTCGTTTCTGGAATCTGGCTTTAACCTCGTTGCGCCGTTAGTTAGTCTACGGTCAGCATACCCAAACTAGGCCGACTCGTGATTCTGCGCCAATTGAATTATAACAATTAGGAGCTGCCGCAAAAGAGAACAATTTAATTTATTTGGAGTGTGACTCTAAATTACTGAAGTAATTTTCTCGGGTGGCGTACAGTCATTACGAAGAAATCAAGTAAACGAGTACTCGTCGACACCTCATTAAAGAAGGTCATGCTCTCTTCGTCGTACATAGCTTCTTGATTGGTACTTCTCAAAAAACAACCTAACAATCTGAGAGAGGGAGGCAGCACATGACATTGGTTACATCGATTCGAAAGTAGGTACGTATCCCCCTAACCAGAGAAGTGGTTGCGCAGTCATATTACATACGTGTCGACAAGGTTGACCAGAAGATAACCACGTCAGCAGCGACCGTTCTGCCGGCGTGCCACCCAATATGCGGCGTAAAAGAAAGGTAGCGACGCCCCTGCGACTGGTTTCGGCCACAAAATCTGGGCGCGCCGATTTAACAGAACGTGGAGGAGGAGGTGGCGCCTATACCCGAAGCACAGTGTGCCGGAATTCGCGATAAGTATCAAGCGAGGAAGCGAGAGAATGAAAACAATGATCAAGAAAGCATACATCTCGGATAGAAAGTGCACGCGAATGCTTTCCGCATGGCACAGGGGAAAAGAAGACACAAAGACAAGCAGCGGTCGGCTGCTGGCTGTTCGTAAAATGAGAATGCATATACCATGGCTAAGCATGCCACGAGGAAACTTCTTCACAGCTGTGTTCCCACTTTTCCATGACTCACATCACTGACACGGGTTGTGTCATGTTACGTAAAGCGTGCTATGATGCTATGTTACGTAAAGCGTGCTGGTTCACGACCTTCAAACTTCATGATAGCCCACGCGATGCAATACCTCACAAATTTATCCTCACAGTGTTATTTTCTTTGTCGCAGTAAAACATTGCACGCAGTCTGAACTTCAAGTTACATTGGTATTTGCGTGCGGCAAATGACGTTGGTGGCGTACATTTGGCCACAGCGGGAGTCGTAATAAAAATGAAATAAAAAGGAAAGGTAGTTCCTGGTCAACGCCACCCAGAAAATATATTCAGGTGTGCTCAATACCGCCGTGACGTCACTCGTATTGTCCAAATTAGCGCGCCTACGGCAGGTTGTGAACTGCTTTGCTATCATTGTCTTCCGTTGAAAGATGAAGCGTTCGCGGTGAGTTTAACATGCTTAACAGCTTTTATTCTGCCTTTTGCGTCAAAAAAGGCACTGGTTTAAGTAATGTATTACGCTTGAAAGCGTTTAGAAAATTCTATGTGGGCCATTTCTTCCACGAAAAGTCAAAGACTGTGTGTTATCAAACGCGTGGTCGATCTGTAAAAGTAAAACATACTGGACCAAATAAGTGGCTGCAGTTTCTGCAGTTTTATTTGTACTCGTTGGAACATCTGTTTTCTTAGAAAGGAAGGTACGGAGGAAAGTGTGTATTGCTGCCACTCTTTCAGCATAATATCAGAATGATGATCAATGCAACAGAAACAAAAATCTTTTGTTTCACAAAAATATCTTGCAACTGACACAAAGAGCTGTGTTTCTTCTTTTGCTCTGGCCCCGCTCGAAATGGTGGGTTGTCACTCCTTTAACTTAGTGCCTGCGAAAAATGTCAGTACTTGGTCTATATTGAATCGTGTATCCCTCATGGGTGCTTCTACTGCACTGCTGGTTCTTGGATTGGTATATTTGGTAGTAGTTCTTAATTACACTAGTTTGAAGTAGTGCTCACACACTTGAAAACTATTTATTAAAGCACTTTACCATGAGTGTGTACATGCGCCTAAATTTCAACGAAAAGTGTTAGGCTAAGGTGCTCATGAGACTGGAGGAAAATATAATACAGCAGTAAAACGGCAGAACTCCGGCAAGGAAATACAACGCCTGAAACCGATGCACTAAGCAATGCAACAGCATTCAATTCACCAAGTAAACTGAGGTAATACAAGAAGTATGCGGTGCTAATTACCAATAGTGAAATGTATACTGACATAGAAGGAAAAACGCCTTTTCTGGAAACGTGCCACCTCGCGTGTTTATCAATTTAATGCCCGGACTCACGCCAACAATCAGCAGCACACATTACATCTTCATTTTAGAGCAAGAACAGAACATGGTGGGGATGGTGCCATTGGAACGAATTACAAACGTGTTGTACGGACTTATGTACAGTGTCAATTTTTATGAAAAGGAACACGGGAGCGCGTGGCCTGCTCGCTCCAGCGGCCGCTCGCAGAGCACTCAAGCGGGAGCGAGAGCAACCACAGTCTCTTTTCTCGTCATCTCGCGGAGAGCAAATTAACCATTCGTTGCTGATAGGAAATCAGTGGCAAAATTGCCACCCCTCCCCATTCAAGGTAATTACGCGAGAGCCAGTAATTGCCCTGAAAGGGAGGGTTTGCAATCTTGCCAATATATGTCAGCAACAAATAGTGGTTTTGTTCGCCACAACATTACGCGAAATAGACTGTGGTTGCTCTCGCTCCCGCTTGAACGCGCTGCCAGCAGGCGTCGCAGCACGCAGGCCATGAATCGCCATGTTCCCTTTCATAAACATTGACACCGTAGCTTCACGTCACGAAAAAAAAAACGCATCTCGACATCAGCTTGACGAACGACACGCTCCCATTTTGTTGTTCAGTTGCCCTTAAGAAACGAGAACCTTCGCAACTCCGGTCCCTTTGCTGCGACGATTTGCTACGCAGCATCATCCAGCCATTCAGATTTGCAGCCGTTGATTGATTGATATGGAGAATTTAACGTACCGAAACCACCGTATGATTATGATAGACGCCAAAGAAGAGGGCTCAGGAAGTTTCAACCACCTCGGCTTCTTTAACGTGCACCAAAATCTGAGTACACAGGCCTACAACATTTCCGCCTCCATCGGAAATGCAGCCACCGCAGCCGGAGAATTCGCAACCGTACAGATTACGTATATGCAGTGCACAAAGCGCATCACACATCCGCGCTGCAGTTCACGGACCCATAAAAACATGGTATTCTCGAGTCTCCAACAAGCACACCGGCACCGCATGAAAACGTTCGTCAGTCTTTGCAATCCATGTCTGTCGAGCGACGAGAGCAAGCGTAGGCAGGTCTGTCCAGCGAAACGCCTCGGCCTAAACAGAGTGATGACAGAGCCCATGGCAGGTTCAGTGAGCAGGCCTAAAACTATGTTGGTGGCATTGCCCCGGCACATCAATTTCTTCTGATAGCTGGCTGCGGTGACGTTAGAAACACATGGTCTTTTCGACAACTCGTATAGGCAGGCGTTGTATTTCATGCCGAGGCCAGCAGCACCCATAGGTAGATATTTTCATATCATGCTATTTTGAACGTTACTGGCATACCTCCACGACTGTACATGAATGATGCCTACCTTAAAATAGTGCACATGAATGGTATATTCTCAAACAAAACTTTTTTGGGGTCACCGCGTTCGAGCAATAATTACGGTGCTGTGCTGTTCACCTTATTATTACGTGTAAAATCCAGGCCACATCAGTAGTATTTTTGATGGAAGTAAAATTCTGGAGCCCCATTTACTTCGATTTAGGTTCACGTCAACAAGCCCAAGGTGTTTCAAATTTCCGCATCCCTCCACAATGGACCACCTTATATTGATTTTGTGGTTTTGGAGCATGAAAGCCAGCAATGAAATGATTATGGTTGTTTTTCGTACTCAGTTGCAGTGCAGTGGTTGCGCACAGCACTGCACTACCTCACGCAAGTTTTAGGTTGCAAGCCACACAACTACTGGAGGATGGCTCCCCATGTCTTGCACTAATTCCCACGTTGCACAAAGCATGGTCACGCTGCTACGTCTGGGGAAAACGTGTCCTCAATGACAGAGAAGTTTAGTCGTAAGAAAATTGTTTTACTACAGATTCATTGCCTCTCTCTAATTCTTAAAAAACGCAGAGCCAGCACACATTAACGTGTTTTTTTTTTGTCAGCACCGACCAAACTGGTTGCATGTGCCGTAGAGAGAGAGAGAGAAAGAGAAATAACGTTTGTTCGCCCCCATTGAGAATGACATGAAGAAGGTTAAGGTATCCCGAATGGAATGGCGAAACCCAAATTGGGAAAACATTACACTAAGAGACACGCAGGCTGATGTACGGGTGTTGAATACTGCTTTCCAGTGAGTTGTAGAAAGCCTTCATACATAAGGCAGACGGGCAGGTGTAAACTACGTGCTGCGGGTGCACAAGAACAAAGTGAAGATAGCACTGCCAGCTAGATTACTGTCTCTGCATCGCAAGAAGTTCAAATGTGATTCGCACTTTCAAGATACCGACATCTTACGTGAAAGTGGGCTAGAGGTAACAATAGAGGCAAAATTTATAGACAAAGCTGGCGGTGCATGTGTCAGCAGTCCTTCTATTGCGCTCTCAACATAGGAGCTGTAATACTTGGGCATGAGCTGAAAAGTGAAATAAATCGATTTCTTTGTTTCTTGTTTGATGTGTTTCTCATGGATTATTAAAATGTGTGAACAGGGTGTGTTTGTTGGAACCGACGTTCTGACAAGCGCCCTTGTAGATTGAATAACGGTTGACTGATAGATTGATTGATATGTGCAGTTTAACGTCCCAAAACCACCTTATGATTAGGAGAGACGTTGTGGTGGAGGGCTCCCGAAATTTCGACCACCAGAGGTTCTTTAACGTGCGCCCAAATCTGAGCACATGGGCATACAGCATTTTCGCCTCCATCGAAAATGCAGCCGCCGCAGCCGGGATTCGATGCAGCGGCCTGCGGGTCAGCAGCCGAGTGCCTTATCACTATACCACCACGGCGGTGCGACAAGACAAGAGCACTTGTCTTTTTGAAGGCTGCAACTTGAAAGAGAGCCTTGAAAAAGACAAGCCCACTTGTAAAACATTGGCTCCAGCGCCCAGTTTTTGCGAAGTCGCTGAATATAGGTTGTTTTTACAAATGTTTGAAGAAATGTCAACCTCTACTCCAAAGCGATTTTTTAAAGGGCAATATTAATCGACATACAATGAGACTTTCTCTCGTGACCTAAAAGAATTAGCTAGTGATGTCCTCAAGAACGATGTTAAGAAAAGAAAGTGCCACCCTTTATATGCCTAAACTTGACCAAAACGGGCTCTTATATATTTGGGGCTCTAGTTAATGGGAGAAAATGGACAACTTTGAAGCTGCCTACTACCAAAAGCTCACATATCTTGAAAGTAAAATATTTGTTATGTGCTTGAGGTTGGTACTTTATTCTTTTCGTTAACTATCGCGTGAATTCATAGGTTTGTAAGTGACGTGAAACGTTCTATAGGCGCATGTCTATATGTTTTCTTTGAAAACAAACGAATTGTGGAATTTTTTGTGCCACAAAGCATGACATATTTATGAAGTTTCACGAATGGTATGAACATCGGCACATCTCCATTAATTTTGTCCACGCAGGTTTCACTAACGTACAGATTACCTAAAGTGCACCGCCGTTTTTGCAATACGTACCCTTTGAAATGGCCACTGCCAAAAATAAATACTTCTTCTCGAGCTCTACAAAACAATATATTAGGCACCAAGTTTCGTACGTATGTACTATGTACCACAGTGGGTCTTTCTCTTGAAACCTTTGAAATGTGGTAAAAGGTTGGTTCTGAAGGCTGGACAAATAAAAAATAGGTAGATACTTGAAATTATGAAATAAATACAAAGCACTCACTCAATAGTTCAGCTACATTCCTTCAAGCATGATTATCTGCATAAGTTACGTTGCAGCTAACTTGCGACCTCACAATGTAGAGGAGATGCGAGGACGAAAATGGGGTGAAGCTATTTCGTTAGTCACGTTTTGGTTCAGATGTTCATATTTATACGCAAAACAGAACGCAGGAAAATTGTATGCTGTCAGAAATGACTGAAAACGCAGGTAAAGGATGACTGATTTCTCTCTCTCCCTACATCTTCGTCTTTATCTCTACTTTTTATCTGTCCTGTCTTCTTCTCTTTTCCGTTTTCTTCAGAATTTCCTGGCGGCGAGGGTTAACCCTGTGTAGTTACCCAACCTTGGGTAGTTATATTCGGTTATAGCGGCGATGCATGGCTGGCGTCTCCAAGTGTTCAATAGTCAACCTTGTAGCGTCCCCTTGTTGGGCTCGGTGGTGGGTGGCCACCATCGCCGCCGAACTTTACTGTATTTTATGGCAAAATCTTTTCCCCCCCTTCCTGATCGCTCCCTAAAAAGGTGGCGCACCGAAGATACTTTCTTGCCTAACACACCAAAGCCCACATTCCCAAAGTACCATGTAATTCACAGTCAAAACGAAAAGAAGACAGTCCGAGCTATTTCACCTTTCCTCGTCTCCAAAACTCTCACAGAAGCAATAGGCCCAGGTTACAAAGTAACAAAGATGGGAAGTGGCGATCTTCTTCTGGAGGTTCGTGACAAAGCTCAGTATGAAAAGCTGTCTAAGCTTGTAGCCTTTGGGGAAACCCCTGTTTCGGTGGGCCCACACAGGTCCATGAACACTGTCCGTGGTGTCATTTCTGATGATGATCTTACTGAGCTTTCTGAAAGTGAGCTGCTTGAAGGTTGGCAGGACCAGAACGTGGTCAAAGTCCAACGAATAACAATAAGGCGCAACAACAAACTGACCCCTACAAAACATGTAATAATTACCTTCGGAACAAGTGACCTACCAGAATCAATCGAAACCGGCTATTGTAAGCTTCGTGTAAGACCATACATTCCCAACCCTCGTCGATGTTTCAAGTGCCAACGTTTCGGTCATGGATCGCAGAGTTGCAGAGGGCGTGCCACTTGCGCAAAGTGCGCATCCATTCAACACATATCAGACAACTGCACCTCAGAAACAACTCATTGTTCGAACTGTGAAGGAGATCACGCTGCCTACTCACGATCATGCCCCGCATGGAAAAAAGAGAAACGAATAGTAGAACTTAAAGTTAAATTTAATCTTACATTCCAAGAAGCGCGCCAACGCTTCGCAATACACAACCCATTTTATCCCTCCTTTGCAGATGTGACGCGCCGGGGCGCCGCGCCACATGCCTCGGCACCCGCGAATGCCACACAGTGTGTGGCCGCGGTCGTGCCACCAGCGCCCCCGGCTGGAGCAGCCTGTACTGCTCCGCCACCTGACAAACAGGGCCGGCAGACCCTAGTGTCTGCTGAACCTCGGACCACTGCAGGCGCAGTCAGGTCCGAAAGTTCAGTGAATGTGCCTGCCCAGCAGGCACCATCCACCACCTCACACGAGGTGATGGAAATCCCACTCCTCCGGCGCCTCAGACGCCGAAGGATAGGCGCAACTCCTTGGAGCGCGCCAAAAAAGAAAAACCTCGTATCACAGGGCCCTCAAAAGGCCCTGTAAACTAACGCAACACCTCTGTATGCACAGCACCACACTAAATTAAAATGACACAAATACTACAGTGGAACGTCAGAGGACTGTTAAGAAACCTCGACGATATCCAGGAACTTTTACACAAACATACACCTAAAGTGCTGTGCGTACAAGAGACACACCTGAAACCGAAACACACCAACTTTTTACGTCACTACATTATCTTTCGGAAAGACCGGAATGATGCCATTGTGCCATCCGGTGGTGTTGCCATTATAGTCACTCAAGGGATTGCATGCACACACCTAACATTACAAACATCCCTTGAGGCGGTGGCTGTTCGAGCAGTTCTATTGAATAAGCACGTCACCATCTGCTCTCTATACATACCTCCACAACACCGTCTCGAAAAGCATGAATTCGAGTCCCTCATAGACGAACTTCCAGAACCTTATATTCTTCTGGGAGATTTCAATGCACATAGCAATCTGTGGGGTGACTCTCGCTGCGATGCTCGAGGTCGCCTGATTGAACAGCTTCTTCTTTCTTGCGGTGCGTGCCTTCTGAATCGGAAAGCGCCAACATACTACAACATTGCTAACAATACGTACTCAGCAATAGACCTCAGCATAATATCCCCATCACTCCTGCCTCTACTTAAATGGGAAGTTATTAATGACCCATATGGTAGTGACCATTTTCCTATCCTTGTCAGCTCATCAATAACAAATACATGTCCTGCACAAGTTCCAAAATGGCTCACCGACAAAGCTGATTGGGGAAAGTTTCAAAAAATGACTTTATTATCTTGGACTGACATGGCGGCATTCAGCATAGAGGATGCTGTAGGCTACTTTACAGCTTTCTTGGTTGATGCAGCAGCAAAGTGTATTCCCCAAACATGTGGACCGTCAAGCAAACTAATTATGAAATGGAAGCGCACAACGTAGAAGCAGACGGAAAGACAGGGACAAGCGCTAGCGCTTGTCCCTGTCTTTCCGTCTGCTTCTACGTTGTGCGCTTCCATTTCATAATTAGTCATGTATCACCAACTCGCCCAATCAACCATTTTGTCAAGCAAACGACGAGTCCCATGGTGGAATAATGAGTGTCGTGATGCTCGAAAAAAACAAAATAAGGCATGGAGGTTGCTTAGAGACTCGCCCACAGCCGAGAATCTTGTAAACTTTAAGAACGTCAAGTCGCAAGCAAGGAGGACGCGCCGACAGGCGAGAAGAGAAAGTTGGCACAAATTCGTATCGGGCATTAACTCATACACAGATGAGTCGAGAGTCTGGAGCATGGTTGGTAAGGTTGCAGGACGAGAAGCACATTCGCTCCCTCTAGTGAACACACAAGGAGAGAGTTTGGAAGACCAGGCAAACACTCTCGGAGCGCACTTTGAACAGGTCTCCAGCTCAACACACTATAGTGAAGCGTTCCGACGATACAAAACCGCAATAGAAAAACAGAGATTAGAGCGCAAGCCCAGAACACATGAGGCATACAACGAACCTTTCTGTTTTGCTGAACTGCAGGCCTCACTTGCCGGCTGCAATAAATCTGCCCCAGGCCCGGACCGTGTGGCATATGAAATGTTGAAACACCTGCCCACTGAAACCCAGAAAGCTCTCCTCTCTCTCTATAATGCGATATGGTCTTCTGGCGAGCTACCCTCAGCCTGGAAGGAAGCTATCATTATCCCAATTCTAAAATAAGGCAAGGACCCGGCCTCAGTTTCCAGCTACAGGCCAATAGCATTAACCAGCTGTATTTGCAAAGTCTTTGAAAAAATGATTAACAGGCGCCTGATGCACTTCCTTGAAATTAGTGGCCTACTTGACCCATACCAGTGTGGGTTTCGAGAGGCTCGGTCCACCACTGACCACCTTGTCCGTATCGAGGCACAAATTCGCGACGCTTTTGTTCATAAGCAATTTTTTCTTTCTGTGTTTCTCGATATGGAAAAGGCATATGACACTGCATGGCGCTTCGGCATATTGCGAGACCTGTCACATTTAGGTGTGCGGGGTAGAATGCTGACAGTTATCGAAAGCTACCTGTCCGACCGTACATTCCGTGTCCAAGTTGGCACTGTCTTATCTAGAGTATTTGTCCAAGAAACAGGAGTGCCACAAGGAGGTGTATTGAGCTGTACACTTTTCATAGTTAAAATGAATTCCTTGCACCTGTCTCTCCCACGAAATATTTTTTTACTGCATATATGTTGATGATGTGCAGATTGGTTACAAATCTTGCAACATCTCAATGTGCCAACGTCAAGTTCAACTAGGGTTGAACAAGGTATCTCAATGGGCAAACGAGAATGGTTTTATACTCAACGCGCAAAAGAGCACTTGTGTCTTGTTCAGCCGAAAGAGGGGCCTCCATCCTGACCCCGACATTGACCTGCATGGTCAACCTCTGTCAGTGAAGACCGAGCACAAGTTTCTCGGTCTCATATTAGACAATAAGCTAACTTTCATCCCACACATCAAGTATTTAAGGGACAGGTGCTTAAAAACAATGAACATTTTGAAAGTGTTGTCACACACTACATGGGGAAGTGACAGGAAATGTTTAATTAACTTATATAAAAGCCTCGTACGCACACGCCTAGATTACGGCGCTATAGTCTATCAGTCGGCAACACCATCAGCCTTGAAAATTCTCGACCCTGTCCACCATCTAGGCATTCGCCTCTCTACGGGTGCTTTCCACACCAGCCCTGTGGAGAGCCTGTACGTGGATTCGAATGAATGGTCGCTCCACCTACAAAGATGTTCCCTGTCCTTTTTGTACTTTTTGAAGGTGAAGGCAGACAAGAAACATCCTTCCCATTTCACAATTAATGATTTGTCATGTTCTGGCTTGTTCGAGAACCGACCTTCGTTTAGGCAGCCCTACGCGCTGCGTGTAAGGAGCCTGGCCGAAGAAACAGGTGTGCCTCTTCTTGAACCCAGTTTGATGGCTCCTGCAACATATCTGCCACCGTGGCAGTGGCAGCTTATAGACTGTGATATCTCTTTTGTTGATGTCACAAAGCACGCACCACTTGCACACATACATACATTTTTCCTAGAACTACAACATAAATACACATGCCCTGAGTTTTTTACTGATGCGTCAAAGTCAAACACTTCAGTGTCATATGCAGCAATAGGCCAATCCTTTTCTGAGGCTGGCGTTCTTCATCCTAATGCAAGCATTTTCACAGGAGAAGCTTACGCAATACTGGCGGTAGTAAAACACATTAAACAGATAAAATTACAAAAGGCGGTAATATACACAGATTCCCTAAGCGTGGTCAAAGCCCTGAAAACTCCTAAAAAACACAAGAACCCCGTGCTGGTGTCACTCTACTCACTTCTGTGCACACTCTACGCATCAAAACAGCAAGTCGTTGTCTGCTGGGTTCCAGGGCACCGTGAAATACAAGGGAACGTTTTGGCCGACAATCTGGCTGCTTGCGCCAATGTCACTACTGCCAATGCACCAACACCAGTCCCTGCACTTGACTTAAAACCTTTTATAAAACGAAAGCTCAGGGGGTATTGGCAGAGCATGTGGGATAAACAAACAGATAATAAACTCCATGCTATTAAGCCGCAACTAGGTTATTGGCCGCCACTATCAAAATCACGACACACGGAAGTAATACTAACAAGGCTTAGGACTGGACACACACATTCTACACATTCATTTCTTCTGTCTACCGCTGATCCACCATATTGTGAGAGATGTGGAGAGCCCCTTACGGTTCTCCACATTCTCGTCCAGTGCAATGAGCTAGATGCTCTAAGAAAAAAACACTTTTTACTGCCCTACCGACAGCAGCTCCCTCTACACCCTGGGATGCTCATCGGTAGGGATCCGCTTTTTAAACTGCAAACACTTTTTACATTTTTAAAAGAAGTGCAAAGCTTCCACCTGATATATCGAGGTCATCCGTAGCACGACCTCTATAGAGTGGTCGTGGCTGCGGTGACTATATCTTCATCATGGTTTTATTATCATGACATTTTGCCATCAGCTATCACCACACATATGTCACGCCACTGCCATGATTTTATTACTTTCATGTTTTAACCCGCGTTAGAGCGAGGAATTTTAAGGCACCTTTACAGCCACGCACCATATCATTGTTCATATCTGTAGTCAATTGAAATGGCGCTCTTTGGCCATCAATTGGCCCTTGCGCCACTAAAAACTACTCATCATCAAGGATGACTGATTTGCAAGTCGAGTGTTGTAATGACGTGATCACACTTATTTCGATCGACGAGCAACTTGTTGCGTTAGAAAAAGCTCTGATATGTGCATATTTAGCAATACTTTTAGGTTTTACTGCTGAGCTGTTTTCAAATTAGTGAGACGCAAGGACCGCTTGGGGCACAGCAAATCGTCTTACTCTGCTATAATCAAGACAATACATACTACAATTATTGTACTATAAAAGCGAATATGGACTCCGGCTTTGTCGCCATCAACACGACTGGTGCAAAAGTCACGTGATACTGAAGTGAATGAAGCAAGTGAAGAATTACGGGGATCTGAGCTAATTGTTACGTATTGTGAAATACACAGAGCGTGCAAATCTCCGCATAGGAATAAAAGCAAGACACCACAAACGCATGCAAACAACTGAAGAAGCGCACAATAGTGAAAAAAAAGAAGGCTCAAAAACCTATCTGCGAATGCCCATGCAATATTAAAACCTATCAATCTAGCAGGCTCAGTGGTGGTCTGTGGGAGAAGTACCTGGGGATTCATTTGATTCCATCTTCATGCAAGGTAATTGACGGTTGGCTCACGCTATTGTCAATATGCCATGACTGAATCATTCCGCGTGTTTCTTCAGTTTCGTGCTGGCAGAACACTGCGTAATCATTGAATTTCGGCGTGCACTCACACTCTGGACAATGTAAACAAAGATTACAAGGTGAGCCACCGGTGAGGGATCTATGTCCCAATTATCTCTAGTTAATGCAGAGGCCCGTTTACTGACTAATACTAAAGGTTATTTCTGTAACGTCGGCTTTCAATGTTAACTTGTGCATTTTCAATGAGGGTTAAGTTGGCAAAGGTTACTGGATAACTTTTATTTTACAGGTAAACAAATTTGCCCCTTTAGTGAACGTTAGGCGTGCTTAGAGCGATATTGACAACTGATTGGTAGGTGCAACACATGATGAACATATACTCTTTGTGAGGCATTTACCAAGATCACAGGCATTCCACCACAATCAGGGCAACGTGCATAGACCTCGTCTTCGTAAATTTCCAACTCGAACCTCTGCAGCAAGACCCGTTGACACTAAACTTCACCGACCACAAATCCATCGTCTTTAAAATGCGGTGTGCACCGATGCCAGGAATCACGTACGGTTTCTAGATAAACACGCGACAACCCCGTACAAATGCCTCCTCTCCTCTGAAAACATTATCTCATTCTAACTTTGATTAGGTTGTGTTTGCCAAATGAAATAAAACGGAAACTCAATGCGCAAACTCACAATTTTTTCGCATCCCAGCATGGTTGACCATCGGGGAAGATGATGTTTGACTTTTTTAAAGATTTTTTTTCATCGAAGACAGAGGAATCTCCATTGCTAGACAATAGACGTCAAAACTTCTACAGAAACTTCCTACTAGACTGGCTATACCGATCACGTGACGTGTAGTGTTTGGCGGCATTTCCAGAGATTTTGGCCTCAAGAGGCAAGAGGTGTTCGCAAACAGAAAATGTTTGCAGAAGTTATCAAATATTGTCAAAGTAATCTAACAGCTTAAGTACAGCGGAGAAATCAAACGGAGATATTAGCTGTAGTTTCTTGATTATACGATGTGTTTCAAATAAGAATTTTATAAATTTTCATTTATAAGGTTTCCAAAGAAGACAGGAAAGTTTCTCCAATCATGCTAAACATAGTGAATATTCATAAGTCTAACGGTTTCGTAAACTGCACCTTGTTGACTAAGTATTGATTATTTTTCTTGAAATTTTAGGTTCAGATGCTGCAATTGAAAAAAATTGTGCATTCAGTTAGCAAATCAAATTTACTAGAGAAGAAATTTCAGCGTAGGTGCAGAGGAAAGGCGCCATGTAATTATCGTTACACTTAAACAAACTGCTGTTCCTGTTACTTGTACAACTAAACATGGTTTCGTGCATTTAATACCAAAAGTTACTCGAATGTTCACATATTCCGCCGTACACCTAGGGAATACATATCTTTAAACGTGAATCATCTTAAATATCCGTACAAACTAGATACGACGGACTAGATTTCGCCACCTGTGAAATAGGTCAAGGATCACTGTACCCACTCATTAGCTGAGCAAGTCTCTCAAGAGGAGTGTACCTGCATTACACGTGGACGGGGTGTCCAGCAGGATGATGTTGCCGTATGCCACGAACGGCACAGTGAAGAATAGCAGCAGTGGCATCCGGGTGGTTCTGTTTCTTTGTCGGCCGCAATAAAATATTTCAGAAACTGTAAAGTACTGTGTAGCGAAGCAAGACCGAAGTCGTCGCTTCGCAGCGATCTCCGCCGCCTTGGTATAGTTACTCCGGAACCGAACGCTGTCATTCATTGGGAGCTTAAGACACTAAATTTATGGACAGGATTACCCACTAGAAGATCGGAGAAAACGAAAGAATGACCTGAAGCGTGGGCTAAAACAATGGCACTATTGCCTAGCGGCCAACATTTACCTTCCAGCAAAATTGATGCCCTTTTGTCTTCCAGCGCACACTGTTCTCCCATTCTGGTTCGTTAGACCTGGCGTCACTGGCCGGCAGTTCTTTCGGTTGGCAGTGACAATGGAAGGCACCAAAATGTCGGCTAAAATGTCCGTAGTCAGCGACACCAGTTGACACCGGGCAGGAAATTTCATAGAAGAACAGGGGGTGACATCAAATTCACAATGACCCGATGCACCTGCACAGCCCTGGAAAATTTTAAAAGCCTGTAGCTCGGGGAGTAATGTTAGGTGCGACTTTACAGCCACAATATACGAAAAGACAGTGGTAAATTCGAGAAAGCTTACTGGAAGGTGCGTAAACATATTAGTGTACTAAGTGTACAGTAACTAACTAACGGCCAGCGAAAGCGACTGCCAAATACTAACTATAGCCGTCTCTTCATCCGGCCTCTACTTTGTGGTTCCAACGAGAATCATAGCGGTATGCTGCCACGGCACCCTAACTCAGTTAAACCTAGCCAGGTACAAAGGAAATAAAACATGTGCGTCGTTGCTAGATAGTCTTGATTTCTAAGCTAGGTTTCATTAGAAACTACAGCCCTGTGTGCAGTGCCTGCTACAGTTAGAACATTCTCGCAGGTCTCGCTTTATCTTAAAGAAAAGCGAAAGACTAGTTTCTTTAGAATTTCAACGCTTGTGTGGGCGCTGCGTATTCGAGTTGGCTTCGAGTTTCAAGTGTAATGTTTTTCTTGTTATCGGTTTTGTTCGCCGATGGTATTTCTCAACATACTTAGAATGAAAACCAGCCAATTGTGAAGCCAAAGTAGATATATGGGACAAAGCTGCTTGTTGAGCGAGTTGTATACCATGTCAGTCAAAATGCTGTTTTGTGCAAACAGTAGGCAAGACACAAGCAAGAAGACGTAGGTGGGCTTGTCTACGTCCTTGTCTCTTGAATAGCGTTTCGACGTAACACCGATATACAGGATGTGAATTATTCGGCAAGGCGCAATTACAGCAATGCACTTGAAACAACAATGTCAGAGTCCCTTAAACCTTCCTTGGCTTCATTATTGCTGTTTTTTTTAAAGTAAGGTTGGGTCAGACAAAGAAACGATCGAGCTCTTAAAATTCCTTTCTTTTATTATTTCACAGTTAGGCTCTCGTAGAGGCAGACTTTGTGCCTTGAGGTAGAACGCGAGGACCTATAGGTTAACGATATCAGTCCGTTAGAAGATAACCTGCTACGAGACGCCAGATTGCAGAGAGTAGTTCCGATTCACCCTTGTAACCACGTGCGGCAGGCATTAGCACTCCCAGGGCTCGCGGGCACATGAATGCTCTATAAAATGGGCTAGAGGACTACCGCAAAGGTATTGGGTGCGTTATCCGATGGTTACAGATTCAATCTCTGCTGATAGCAAGCAATTTTTTTTTCAACTTCCGCCCAGTTGGCTTTACACTTCGTTGTCTTCACATCTAGATGAGAATTCCTGCAGTGCTCTTAACACAGCAAAATAAACGTCCCCTATACATTAATTGCCTGCATTACCAGTTGGTTTTTACGAAAGCTGTGTCAACTTCAAACAAGTACAACGAACCCTCGAAATCCTTTTCCATTACTGCCGCTTCTTTTTCTTCATTGTTGGTTTTCCTCACTTTGATCTCATTTTTTTTCTAAATGACCTTATCATGAAGTCCAAAGTACCAATGTTTGCTTTCTCGTTTCAAGCTGACCGGAACCAGGAAGGCACGTTGAAGTTTCTTGCACAGAAACGTGACGCGAGGCCACAGACGATGCGGCACAGGCAGATAAAATAAGCAGACGACCAGCGAAACGCACAAAGAACGTAGTACGCTTTGCCAGCACTGCCAGAAAAAACGTTAAAAGCTGCAGAAAAGAAACAAGCAGATAGATGATAAATAAAGGACGCTTCTCGCACTAAAGGGTGGGAGGCAACAAAATGAAACAAATAGAGCAATCGGCTGCGAGTACGTGCGAGAGATAAACAGCGACAGGTGACGGTGAGTACGACAAACATAACAGGAAACGATGCCTCGCCGGGCGTGAGTCCTCAAAAGAAACCTAATGGGAAGCTCGTTACAAGCGTTGCTAGAGAGGAAATTGTGGCAACATTGAAAGGTGAGCCTATTTGTGTTCAAATAAAGCGATGCAAACTGACTTAGGGTTAGCGTACATTGAACCAGATGAAGTGTTTGGGAAGATCACACCACGACCATAAATTATCAGCCTTTTGTTTTTTTAATCAAATTAAACTTTCAGCAAGTACACGGAGTGATCGAGTACGACAATGAGCCGCATGAACTTCTCGTCGAATAATGAATGAGGAGTCCATATCAATTCGACGGCGGAAATAAGTGGCATCGTGAAAGGTTTTTAAATCGCGAGCACTAAAAAAGCAACTTTAAAACCAAGTAGGTCGTAAACGGCTTCCATGCTTGAAACGCGAATATTGGAGGCTATGCTTTCAATCGCGGTAACCCAAAGTACGCAATGCACGTTGCTTGCGGCACTCATGCGGCTAATCTTCACTAAAGCCAGGCCAAGCTGCGTGAAACGTTATAGTCACTCTCTTACGCGGTTGCTCGGCTGTCCCCTAGCGCTTTTCGCGGGGAATAAGGGGCTAGTCCTGGCATTGGTGACGTAAAGGCCGGGTACATGTGACGGAACGCAAGCATCCTCAATGCGGATATTAAGTTTATCCGGCACCAAATATTCTGTTATACGTTCCTAAATACAAATACAAGAAGAGATAAATATTTTCTTCTGCATTGCGCTTACAAGAAAGGTTTACGTGAAGAACGATTTGAAGAGGTCATAAAGCAAGTAAGCTTCCACAACCTTCCATTAAATTACAAGTAAAAATGAGTCTTTCCTGTTTAATTTGCATGGCTGCCTTAGACATAACATAACCTAGACCGCAACGCAAGACTTGCGCCGCCTGAGAAACTAATGACCGCTTCAAGATATGAAACACCTTTTGAGACTGGAAATGGTATTTCGAATTGAGCCTGATTTCTCCTGGATGGCGAAACCAAACTACTGCAGAATAACAGGGCCACCTTTCTTCCTTTTCGCGGAATGATGGGCCTATTGGTTGACCTTTTTTAATTGCGTTTCACTGTGAACTAGTATTTTAATGTCAGCGGTTAACTCTTCAAATTGGCGCAACTAATTACTAGACAACTGCCTGGAGTCATTTTCACAGTAATATCTCTACTCAAATAAACCGAGCCAACGGTAGGTCAAAATTTATTTACGTCATGTTTGCCACCTTCACGACATTTGAACATCATTTATCTGAATATTAATATACGCTTGCTCTCCATTGCGAAGGTTCATAAATAAAGCAGCCATTCACTGCTGCAGGTTTATTCCTAGGTCAAAAGCTTTATTCCAGCGTGGTGTCGAGATGGCAGGGAGGGTGCGCTGTATGCCGAAGCACTGTGCACTGATATTTTGGTACTCTTTTTTTTTCAAACAGCAATTTAACAAGCATAGAGTGTAAAATTATTCCACGCAACTCAGCGTGCCTTGGAGTGTCGGTGCCTCGTGAATAAATCAATCTAGATCGAAGTTCAGTACAGTGACCCTTCGTCCTGGAGTTCAAGTGGGTGATGCCCCATTATCCGAAAAACAAGTTGTGGACCTAATCGCGTTCCGCCCTTGCTCTCAAATTAAAAATTATCCCGCACATCATGATAACATGAAAAAATGTTGGGCTACACTACAGCTAGCTGACGTCTTGCCCAAAAAATTGGCCCCGTGTCTGCATGTTACACTGAAAATGTCGCCGAAAGACGATAGTCTTGCGTCTGGAAAGAGTGAAGAAAACGTTTATAAGATGTCCTGCGCAAGAGAATAGGTGACCAGTAATATGGGAAATCGCAGTGAACTGTGGGATACGACGGCTTCCGGTTCGATGCACTACGTGAGTTAGCAGTGGCACGCACGCATTTTTATACCACTTCGTTAAAAAAGCACCTCTCCGTGCAATGTCAGTGCTTTAGAAGTTAGTTTTTTGTTTTCGCTAACCATAACTGGGGCGATGACAAGCTACGAAAGTCATGAACGGTAAGGAAACTTTTTATCACACTAAAATGATCTGCAATGCTTTTATGCTGCTTGGGGGTATTGTCAGTTTGGCTAGCAGATCAGTCGATACAGAAAGCAGTTTTCATTGTATGATACGTTACTGCAGATATAAAATCACCATTTTAAAGATCTCAGGGGATGGGGATGACTGCAGCTTGTGCAGAGTTCATTTCGGGATCACTGCTCCGACCGATTTCGTCAGTCGATCGGCATGAAACGCAGCACTTATTTTTATTCAATTTTATTTATTAATAAAATACTGTGGACAAAAAGTCCTAGCAGGGTAAGAAAAATACATATCAATAACAGAAAACAAGGTTCCAAAGTGGTTTTTACAAAATAATTTTGGTTGTAAGACGCAAAATAAAACAACTTGGTTTTGATACAGTTATAAGGAAGTAACAGAAACAACAGTGCGAAGATTGGCGTTAGGGAATGAGGATAGTGGTGCCGAGTTGGTCTGCTTAACAAGGGGAAAACGTACGTTGCAATGTCGAAGGATAGCCTGTGGTTTACTACGTCGGAAAGAAACTCTAGACGACAATTATTCTCCATGTTTGTAATAATTCAATGCTACTGCAGTGGGAAAGCCGGTTGAACTAAATTTACTCTAAACAAACCACACTACTTTTCACTGAATTATCTCTGGGTTCTGAATGTTAATTTTTGTGCGCGTTAAGATATCTTTTTTTTCCTAGCCTTCAGTGCACTATAATGTGCACTTCTTAGTCGAAGCCAGAAGATTATTTGAACGCTGATCTTGATCAAGCTGCGTGGCACGGCGGCACATAAACAACAGTGAGACAAAAACAGTGCCGAATAATCGAAACCCTGTGCTTGTTTAACGCACTTCCTCCTTTGGGTGCTGTCTTGGCGCACAGTTTGACCACAACAAACACAAATATACTCGTCGAGCGCTTCCTGTAAACTTACTATTGAGTGAAGCTTTCACGTTTTTGTCATATATATGGGTGCAATGGCCGGCGCTCATGTATGGCAGGTGGATTTCCCCCATGCATTCCCATAATATATTTGCTAGACACGCCTGCGCGAAAAATTATTTGTCAACGTAATATTCGCCGCAAATTCATGCGTAAGCTTTTTTGGTGTGGAAAACACACGTAGCTGCGATAAAATGGTTTTCGCACACTCCGGCTTCAACATTCCGTACTCAAAAGCTACCTGTCACTGTGAATCTCTTCACAGCTGCGGCCCACCTAATCTTTCTTCATTTCATAGGAATTGATACCTGCGCTTGCCTTTCACGCTCGAGTTGCTATCTGAAGGGGCTGGTCACCAGGCAGGCATTGTTGGAGATGACAGTAATATGACAAGCCAAGGTTCTGAAACGCTGATGGAGCCTGAGTTGTCACCTTTAGAAGCCGACTGAGAGACAATACTTGTGGAGATTCCTTCAGCTTAACTACACCCTGTCCTTCAATCACCGCCTAAATCTGCTGTTTGGTTGGCTAAAGATTGTGAGACGCCCAAGTTGAGCTAGTGTACGCAAAACTTCTTAAGTATTCCAAAGGCTACCAGGCAATATTCAGACGAGGCTAACTTTATCCCGTATTACAAAGCTCCTGAAAAAAATGAAAAACCTTGCAAGGAGGTGTCAAAGGCTCCAAAAGAAAAAAGACAGGTTGAAAGAAGAGATTACCACTCAGAGACAAAGGGAAAAGGAGGCAGAAGCTTTGATCAAAAAAAAACAAATGTCGCAGTCCTCCAGGTGAGAATTCATTTTTACTTGAATATTGTTTTCGATGCATTCCATTGCATGCATATGTCATACTTGCAAGAAAAGCTCGAAGAGAAAAATCAAAAAGCCCTCTTACTTGAAGAGCAACTCGCTTTCCTGAGTAAAAAAAAGGCCGGTGGCGTGAAGAGACCATAAGAAAATGTGTTCTTTGGCACGCCAAGTCGCCAGCTGGTTACCGCCTTCTTAGAGAGATTGCAGTGCTGTCGCTGCCAAGTCACTCTACCCTCAAGCGATACATCGGCGCATGCACTGGAGAAGTGGTGTCGTCACCAATAAAGCAGCACCTTCATTCAGAAGCCAAACTTCGTTCAAAGGAGGTAAATGTTGTTGGAGCTTTTTTTCTAATCAGAAAAACAAAATATCGGATCCCTCTCTATACAGTTCTTTCAGGTGCGCTGTACGTCCTTAGTAATGGATGAGATGTCCTTGAAGGAAACTCCAGTATACCAAAAACAATTCGATGCCGTGCATGGATTGGTTGACCTTGGGGGTGCGGAAGTAGATTATGGCTTGGAGGAGGAACTGGCTACTCACCTGCTCTGTTTTGTCTATGTAGAACTGTCCTCCCACTACATGTATGATATATTCAACAAACCTCTGTGCATGTCACATGGACCTGTGCAAACTGTTTTTTTTTGATCTCTTGAGGGAATAATGTCTTCCTTCACCAAATCCTGTGTGCTTTTACAATCGCAGGCTCCCCGTTGGATATCACTTCACAAAAGGTTTGACAGGAGAGCAGCTTGAGCTTCTTTCTGTGAAAGTAATGAGATCAATAGAGGAAGCTGGCTCTCAGGTGCTCAGGTTAGTTGCTGATAACCACAGCACCAACTGCAATTTTTTTGTCAACTTGTCTGGCGGGAAAATACGCCCTGTTTTCGCGTGAGTAATTGCTAAACCAAAATTTTACTGAAGGTTGCAAAGCCTTTTATGCTGTGTAAATAATCTTTCATGAGCATAAACTGTACTGAATGAAAATATATTGTAACGTTTTCATAAACTGTACTAACAGCATTCAATTATTTTTTATTGTTTCAGTCACCCTTGAGATCCAGACAGGTCACTATTCCTCACGTTTGATTATTGCCACGTAATCAAGAACATCAAAAATCAGTTCCTGGAGACAAGAATTTTCTGAAATAATGAAGGGCTGATAGTGCAAGATTATTTGAGGTGATTGAGGTAATGCAGATTTTCATTGACTGAGAAATATATTGTATAACTTGCATTCTGTCACAGGAACCTACGTGACATGCAAGCAAAAATGGTGCATTCAAGCTTGTAAGGAGCCTGACAAAAAAGCACCTGTGGCGCAGTAATTTTGAAAACATGTCCGTTGCCAAGGCTGTAGCCATCTTTTCTCCTGAGGTAAAGCACATAGAATCTCTTATTTTTGTGAATTATTTATACAAATAAGATATTACTTACCTCTACAATTAGACTATGGTAAATGTAGTCAAAATAAACAAGAACACAATTTTATTCCAGGTCACATCAGTCCGGAGGTTTCTGCTTAAACACAGACAGCAGCTTTGTGCAAGAGGATTTGATGATTGTCTCCCAACCATTGAATTTATGGAGCTTGTGTACAAATGGTTTGCCATCCACAACAACGGAAGTACAACATTATTCTGGATGAGTAGAGACTCATTAAGGATGCCATTCTAAGGCCCAACTGATGAAAGGTATGCCATCTGATGAATTGCTCATAAATAATAAATGTGCAATACATTTATTATTAAATATTGTTTATCAAATACTCAAAGGGCTGGTGCCACCGAATTTGTGGCTTGTGGGTTCTTTGCTGCAAGCGTCCTTTAGAGATGCAGGAAACATGATACGCGCGCCAAGATTCATGTATTCTCGCTAAATATTTTATTATCACCTCATTTATGTCGGCAACTTTAGTTTCTGGGCACTGATTTGGACAGTGACGTTGTTGTATAGAAGGCTTGGTCACAAGACCACACAAGCCTGCGACACACATAGGGCTGAGTATCGTCTGCTTGCACAAACATGCCTGACAAACACCAGCAAAACAAATGCGTCAACAAGTGCCATGGCTAGTAAAAGCAGCCGCGATTCTGACTCAGGCAAAATTCTAGTACGTAATAGTATACTGTCATGGCTGCTGTTCTTGCAACCGACCAAATGTCTTCAGCACTCGAGCTCGTTGAGTGCCTGGCAGGTTTGCGCTAAGAGGCGCAGCACTTAGCCGGAAAGTGATCGAAACTCGGCGAGTGATGTAGCAACAGATGCTTTGCAGGTATGTATGTGGTGGAGGTCCGCCGGAGGAAAAACGTTGGTTTAAGGTAACTCGCCTCACTTCAGATCTGAAGGGACGTCACAATTACTTTCGTTGCCCTTCCTAGAGAACAACGTCAGTGCCGGCCACGCTAGTGATGAGTGATTGAGAGGAAGAGCATTTGGGTACACTTTAGAAGTGAATTAAACTATATTTTGAACGTTTGTTGCTTCCGACCCTTCGTTTGGAGTGTTCTTGCATGCCGAGAAAATCCATGACAGGCTTGTTATATATAGCCTAAAAGTTTGGTGTCACCACCCCTTTAAATGATGCTTTAAACTCGGGGAGTTGCATAAAATATTTTGCCTTGTGCCCCCCTCACTCCGAATTCCACTTCAGAACAGCCTTTTTCCTGCCACAAAAATTAGAACATCTATTCCATCACTGATAATGACTGCACATTCAATGGTGGAAATGTTAACTGGAATGTACCTGCCAAATGCAGGTGTTTTAGTGTATGCTGAGTGAATTGAACTCATTTAATTTGTGAACTTGCTTCTTAATTCTGCTTCTAGCAGTGGGAAAGCTCTCACAGGTACCGGCAATATCTTCCGAGGAATCCACTTTTGTATCTTCAGCACCAAGCATGGAATTTATGAACTTGTGTAGTATTGAAATATATATGGGACTTGTCTAGTAAATTACCAGGGTGAATGTGTAAACAGCATTCAAATTTCGTTCTTCGAAATCATTGTCGAACAGGCCTTCGGGATTCATTACGTACATTTGGGCGCACGTTAAAGAAGCCCAGGTGGTCTAAATTTCCGGAGCCCACCACTACGGCGTCTCTCATAATCACGTGGTGCTTTTGGGATGTTAAACCCCACATATCTATCTAGGATGCATTATGTGCATGATGTCAACCAAGAAATTTGAAAATGCAGCCTTTAATCAGAAAGAGTGCATGCAGAGTAGGTATTGCTGTGTAGGTTAACATAATTTTGCAAACTGTAAAACTTGTTGGCAGATATAAAATTTCGTGAAACAAAAAAGTGATCTTGCAAAGTCGATAGTCGGAATACATAAAATTATAAGGAGAGTAACTTATTAAGTTTGGTTTGTCTAGTGTTGCTTTTATATGAAGCATGTTCTCAAGATGGTGTACCAGGAGTCATGAGAAAGCGTGGTGGCCCCGCCGATGCAAGATACGTGGTAATGTTATTGGAGGCGCATCAACGTTTCAACTGACTGTAACCGCGATGACTAAATTTAGATGGTCGACATTTTGAAAATACTGTTGGCGCGAACTGTCGTTGTAGCGACAAGCCGCTACGTTGCTAAAACTACGACTTCTGCAAGGGCCACATGTTTACGTCGCCTTAAGTTTGCTTGACCCTGACGGTTACAATTATCGCTCCTCACACACCCTTCACATCTGGACAGCGTGGGAATGGTGTGTCTTGAAGCAGAAGTTTTTGCAGCGGCAACGAGTTGGTCCTGAAGACAGGCAACAGCGTGGGTCCAGCAAGGCAGAGTGCCCTGCGGAAACTCCTGTTTCAAGATGTGCAGTCAACCCCTGAATTACTTTTCCGCTGCTGATGCGAGGCTCCGCGAAGCGAAGTTAGAAATGTAACGGCTGCATTCCCCACGTCATTTTTAGTACATTATTTGTTTTTGCGGCCTTCGTGTTACCGACCCTCTGTTGGCCGTCGGACGAAAAGTTGGCTGATCAACATCAATTCCACTCGACTCCTGTCCTCATTATGACCAGCGTGTTGCCTCGAGATATTAAACACCGCGAATCAGTCAGCGCACGCGTTAAAAGCAGAAACGCACACACACACACACACACACACACACACACACACACACACACACACACACACACACACACACACACACACACACACACACACCACACACACACACACACACACACACACACACACACACACACACACACACACACACACACACACACACACACACACACACACACACACACACACACACACACACACACACACACACACACACACACACACACATGAACGCGCGCACCAGTGGGCGGGGAATTCGCCGCGCGCTCAATGTAAACGACGGCCCATCGTCTGCTATGTGGGTAAGTTCTGGCGGCATCTGGTGGCACTTTCGGTCCCCACACATCAAGTTTCAGGCCCATGCGCCACCATAAGGGAGCGCGCCGGTGAGCAGGTTGGAAGTTTATATAGAAGGTCGTGGTTTTGCCTCGCCACCATCATACGGCATTTTCCCCCGTCACTACCACTGGCTCGCCACCGCCACCACCTACTGCCACCATTTTTTTTTCAATATAGCTGTCACCAGTCAGTATTGTTTACCGTCCCCACCATTGGCTCGCCACCACCACCACCATCTGCCATCATTTTTTCCACTCTCGCCATCATCAGTCATTATGTCCACTATAGTTTCCACCATATCCACTAATATTTCCACCATATCCACTATTATTTCCACCATATCCACAAACGACTCCAGCATCCACCAAGCCAGGATTTTCAATAGGGTTAACGCTAGGTGAGGGGCAAGAACGTGGCAGGAAGCTGCGAGTGGCGGACATCAGCGAACAGCGCGCACTCAGCCTCGAAAATCTGGCGCGCAAATCTTTTTTTCCGCCGACGGGCAAGTGGCCCGCCGCAAGCGCCGCTCGTGGGTACACTGCCCACTGAACCGGCCTCGTATGGACAACGATGGGCAACTCACAGTGAGTGGAGGGAGAGAAATCAGGAAAGAAAATTTGCACGACCACACGGAGGGCAATGTCTCGGCCTTCTTGAAGCCTGACCAGGCCACCTGAGGATAATAAAATACTGACTATATCAGGAACTGTTTCTTTTCATTTTTTATTTTATATTATTTAGCAGATGTTCGTGCTTTCGTGCAGTGCCGTGTACCCCTTTCAAGTGTGGCGGAATACTTGAGAAGCACTGCAGTAAAGAACAACAAAGAGGTTGTCCCTTACTGCAGTGAAGAGCAGCTAGGGGACTATGGCTGAATGAAACAACTCTGAAAATAAATTCGCAAAGTACAGCTAGACAGAGTTTATGTAAGTCCCTTCGCATATCAACATCAAGCAAAGTACAGAGTACAGTGTGAATTGAATAGTAAACGTCACGCCGAAATCGCGGCCACATTGGAATACGGAGAAACACTTAGACAAGATGGGCGCTCACTTTCAACTGTTTATTCTTTGTGGAATACAGGCCAGTAAACGCACTTCTCGCCAAGTTCTGCGCAGCTTGCTTCAGCCACCGTCTACATAATAACAGTACAGTTCACTTTCTGGATACCGCACTTCCTACAGGTACAGGTTGATTGAAGCTTCGCATACACAAACACCACCCCACTCTCGTACGAGTCGGAAGTGCGGTATCCAGAAAATTTCCTCTAGTGTGATTAGTGAGACAATGGCTCAAGTACGTTGTGCATGCGTTGGTAAGGAGTGCATTAGCCTGTATTTCTCAAGGAATAAGCCGTTGCAAATGAGCGCCCGTCTTATCAATGTCTTTTTTCACGTTTTAGCGGGGTCCTTGTTTTGACGCGAAGTTGACTATTTAATTCAGACGCGCACTAAGAAAGCCACACAGTAAGTATCACAAAATGCAGTCCCGTCAAATTACACTGTAGCTCACATAAAATGCATTTACGTGATCATCACATATGCTTTAAAAGAACACTACTCAAAGTCCAGTCAGATACGCAGTCAGGACGTTGGTGGCTAAGTAAGACCGCATTATATTGAACACACGCACAAGAAACAGAGAGACAAGAATAAAACAATAAGAAGAGGAAGAACGCTGGACAGCTTGCATTCCCGGTGCAAGGCAGATTCAGTGCGGTGCTGGTGGTCTTCTCGATGGTTCTTTGGCTCAATCTGCACTACGGCTATTTAGCTTATCCAATGATTGCTTAATGACGTTAAATAAAAGCGAAAAAACTTGGACCATCCCCCGCTAAAGAGAACTATGTGTATAGTCAAAAAAACGAACGCGAATGCTTACACTGGCCGCGGCATTCACGATGGCGTTCATCAAGCGAAAGCCAAGTAAACACACCCTTGATCGAATTCCGAACTAATGATCCAGTGCCTACATATAAGGAGGGACATGATTGATATTTCGGGTTTAACGTCCCGAAACCACCATATGATCATGAGAGACGCTGTAGTGGACGGCTTCGGAAATTCTGACTTCCTGGGGTTCTTTAACGTGCAACTAAATCTCAGCACATGGGCTTACAGCTTTTTCGCCACTCTGGTAAACGCAACCACGGCAGTGGGGATTCGATCCCGTGACCTGCGGGTCAGTAGCCGAGTACCTTAGTCACTAGACCACCGCGGTGAGGCGATATACGGAGTGGCCAGTGAATGATTGTGCAGCGCGAGCAGTAGTTTTATATTTTTACTAGCAGACGCTGTGTGCGTTGACCTTGCGAGCCTAGAGAAGGGAAAAAGAGCCTGGGCAATGCCACACATAAGATCAGGCCTGCTCACTGCCGCCATGACGTCACTCGTTTTTCCCGAGCGAGTGCGCGTACGGGAGTCTGTGAATCCATTGTCACAATCGTCACCCGTTAAAAGATAAAACTTTCGCGGCAAGCTTTACATGCTCAACAGCTACATTCTGCCTTTTGGGTCAAAATAGGCACTGGTTCAGGTAATTTATTGCGCTCTAGGGCATTTGGCTACTCCCCTGTGCGACACTTCTTCCACGAAAAAGCCAAAGATTGATGCTACTGAACGTGTGGTCAATCTATAAGAGCAAAACTTGATGGACCAAAAAGTTGACAAAATAAATACGGTAAATTTTATTTCTTCTATACTTATTTACACACGTACGTACACACACACTATCAAGAACATACAGAGAAACTGTTCCTAACTCATTTGCAAAGTTTCTGCAGTTTTATTTGTACTATTTCGAACATCTGTCTTCATAGACACGTAGCTATTGATAATAGTATGTTCTGCTGCCACAAGTATGGGATTACGCAAAATATCAGGACGATGATCATTGCAAGAGACAAAATCTGTCCTTTCGCAAAAATCTATTGAGTGAAACAAGAAGCGGCGTTTCCTCTTTTGCTCTGGCCCCTCTCGCAGTGATGCGCAGTCGTTCATATAATTTAGGGGCTCAGAAAACTGTTAGTAATGAGTCTAAATTAAACCGTGTAGCCCCAGTGGGTGCTTCTACCACACTGCCGCTTCTTATATCGGTATATATTTGGTAGTGGTTCTTAATTATCCTAATTTGAAGTAGATATTACACACCTGAAAACAATTAAGAAAGTCATTTCCACTAAGTGTCGATACGCATCTAAATTTCAAGGAAACATATTCGACTGAGGTGCTGACCGCAATATTACTGCAATAACGTGATAAGAACACCAGCAAGAAAATAATATGCACAAAACCTATGCATTAGGCAATTCAACAGCATTCCTTCCATTGGCAAGGGAACAGAGGTAATACAAGTGCACGGCGCTAATCACCAGTTGCAAACTTTTTACTGACCCTCAAGGGAAGACACCTGTTCTAAAAAGGTTCTGCTACGCACGTTTATTTACTTAATGCCAGGGCCTACACCAAAAAGTTAAAAGCACACATGACACCTTTAATTTGGGACAAGAAGAGAGCATGGTGGTGATGGGGCCATTAGAACGACCTAAAATATGTAGTACGGACACACGTACCTTCGGGTCACGAAGACAACGAATATCGACGTCAGCTTGATGAACGACACGCTCCTATTTCGTTCTTCGGTAGTCCTTAGAAAACGAGAACACTCGCAACATCGGTGTCTTGCTGCGACGATTTGCAACGCAGCATGGCCCAACAGTTGGGATTTCCAGCCATCCAGATTGCGAATATATAGTGCACAAGCCACGCCACATATCCATGCTGCAGTTTACGAACAGAGAAAAAAGGGTCTTCTAAAGTTTCTAGCATGAACACTAGCACGCCACGAAAACTTTCGTCGAGCTTGGAAATCCATGTCTGTCGAGCGACGAGATCAAGCATTGGCACGTCTGTGCAGCGAAACACGCCGATGAAAACAAAGTGATGTCACATTACGCGGCAAACAGTGACCAGGCCTGAATTAATCTAGGTGGCATTGGCCTGGGCTAGCACTAGACGTGAGCATGTGCAGGAAGGGGCGTACGAAGTGACAGCGCTACACAGGCTAGTCAAAGAGCTGCGTCGCATCTAATATATGGGTTTAGCGTCGTTCGATCACACACTCCTTAGTCCTAATAGAAGATACCTTAATTAGCGCATTGTTGTTTTTATTCATAACTTTATTAAACCTAATGATAAACAAACTTTACTGTGAATCCTCAAGCTTGACTTAGTAAGTTGTAATTTGTTTCAACCTGCGTTTGATTTCACTAGCCTCATTAAGAATTCGATTTGTATACATTGCCCACTTTTTTGTGACTCATACTTCACTTATGATGATGGTTTCTGGGAATGCAAATAAGCATAACGAAAAGCTTACTTCTCCGACGTTGAATGGTCAGACACACTATGATTGATTGATTTGATTGATATGTGGAGTTTAACGTCCCAAAACCACCGTATGATTATGAGAGACGCCGTAGTGGAGGGCTCCGGAAATTTCGACCACCTGGGGTTCTTTAACGTGCACTCAAATCTGAGCACACGGGCCTACAGCACTTCCGCCTCCATCGGAAATGCAGCCGCCGCAGCCGGGATTCGAACCCGCGACTTGTGGGTCTGCAGCCGAGCACCTTAGCCACTAGACCACCGCGGCGGGGTGGCCAGACACACTATGTACACATACATTTTCTGTCATATATATAATCTTTTTAAGGGCAGAGTACAGTCCATGCACCGTGGCACGGACAGTTTTTATGCACTTATATAAAAGGTGGCTTTAATATACACTGTAAACCGGCTTGCACCCTTAAGGGTAGTTTGCGTGTCCATATCTAACATCCTACAAGAAGGGTGTTGATAAGCCAAACCACTCATGTCACAGGTGTTTTGAAGTTTCAAAACACTCATGGCTTGGGTGTTCTGGTTTTTCAAAACACCCTTACTGCTGGGCGTTAGTTATATATACAGCAATTACCCTTAAAAGTGCACACTGATTTGCAATGTAAGTTTATTAAAGAGCCCCTAAACCGCTCCGAGTTCAAACAGTAAAAACAGCCTTCAGTGCACTGTTGCTATTTATTCCTCGCCACTTATTTCTCTATAACGCACAAGGACATTGTCAATGCTACGCGTTGTTTCTATCAAGATTTTGTTATTTTAGGCTAAATGCTTTTATTACCATTTTCGCACTCGCAAACGCAGAAAACCACCTGAAATCAGTTCGTCACACTGGACGATTACACGAAACAAGGCATGACTGTCGGACTATTGCTTAATAAGAACTATTAAGCGACAACTCAGTAATTATATTTCTGGTACAAGGAACAATCGAGAGTTTGTTTTTTTATGACGTAATGTCAACAGACTGTCGGCGTCACTAATTGTGCCGGAAATATGCGAATTGCCAAGAGAGGATCACGTGGCCGTTCTTTCCATTTTCAACGGTTGCTTCTGGGCCTCTCTCTACGCAGCGTGATGGGGTGAAGGAATAAGGTTCATTATAAATATCTCATTAAACCTTAGCCCATAAAAAAGAACACATACAGCACCCACTGCTCCTCTTTTATTGTTAGGGTATGGCCATGCGTTTAAGTCACGCCATCTACAGCATTTTGGTTTTGCAAGGACGTTAACTAGCGTTGCACCAGAACAGTCATAGGCATGACGATGACTGCACAGATGCGTTTGGATCAATGGTCATAATAATTCGACATCACGTCTAAGTAAACTGAGATTTTTCTTGCAATAGCCCAATACGATGGTGGCTGTTAATGAATAATCAAATTTTCTATAAGCGCATATAATTCGCAAAGAGAGGTATATGTGCTTTGAATGAAAGAAAAAAAGTCACATGACTAAGCCCAGAGGAAAAGAATACGAAGATATACCGATGAAAGTGGAACTTTAAGGACTCGATTTCTTTTTTTTTCTTGCTTTTTTGAGAATAATTTAGACCAAGCAACCAAAAGTAGGCACATTTGCGGCAGAATGAGGCACATATGTCTCATTTGTATTCAAGAGTAAAAAAAATGTCAATTAGCTATTAAAACACGACCTAAATGAGTTAGTTTTCAATAAAAAAACTGTTAGATGCTCACTCACTCCTGAACACCGGCTATATTGTTTAGCAGCATTTTAAAGACAATGAAGGTTTCAAGTGCTTTTATGACGTGGGAAAACCAGCAAAAAACGTGGCTGATCTCCCTGTATAAAAATTGTTATAACACACGAACGCGAAGTGCAGTTTTAAAGAAGTAGTTGAGCTTTTATTGTGCATTGTTTTATCAATAGCAAAAAAGTAAAACTTCAATTTAAGAACGAAAAGCAGCTCTAAGCTTCCAGTGCACACCTTGTGTAGAAAGCACGCATGACATTAGCATACACAAAACGAGCGCGCAAGTGCTTTATTCAAACATACAGGAAGACGCACGGAATGAAAGCACAAATATACACATTAAAAACGCGAACAACTATCACAATTTTTCCTGCGTCATGATTCAGCAGCACGCTTCTTTCGTAAACGCAGCCGTGGCCGCACGCGAAGTGACCTTCGTCCTCTCCTGAATTATGCGTCTGATAAGCACGCGTAGGAGAGACCATGCTCCTTGCGGTGGGCACTTCGTGGAGACGACGACCTTTAGAGCGTGTCCAACATGTGCCCGTCCCGCCATCTTGCCACTGATAACAAAAACGCGCTGAAGTTTCGAAGCTCTGAGGACTGGTAAACAGTGTATGTTGTATATATATGGCTTGCTGCCAGAATTCCACACAACGTACGCTTTGTGGCGTAGTAGTTGCGTAGTGGTTAGCGCCGCGCGGTCAGGATTGCAAGGTTGCTGATTAGATGAGCGCGAGAGCTGTTTGCCTCCTAGTTGTTTTTTTTTTTTGCAATCTCTAGTATTTGTTTTCAAACGTCAGTTTCATGACGAAAATACGTCAGCAGAGCCATGGTGTGCCTAGGCATAAAACGCTTTCGTGTCAAAACTTTTTGGAGAAGGTTTGATCACAAAATTCGTTCCATTCAATTGCATTATTTTTTTAATTCTTGTGCATGTGGACTTAGCATTTTTGTACACTGTATAATAAAAGAAAGACAAGCCAGCTCCACAGACTTGAACTTCAACCATGCAATTTGTGTGAGGCAGTATTAACAGCATGTCACTGCAAAGTTATGTTTTCTGTTGACATGAACACGGCCTACACATTAGGTTACACGTCGAGAAGTGGCGTAAATAGGAGGCATGACACGATGAAAACAAGCCAGGCGCGTCGTGTACCGCGTAATGGAACGAAATTTGTGACAATGCTGGTAAAACATGGTCGCAAACTGGAAAGACATTGTGTACTTGTACTGGCAAGATGCACGTAGGCTTGTAAGGCAAGAACCAACGTCAACGAAGACACGAAGGGCCAACTTCCTTACTCACCCAGCTAGGACCTAAGTTATAGCGGACGTTCACCTTAACAAAAAAAAAGCACTGGAACTTGAAGCTCACTGGAGCGCTAGCTGGCCAGTCATGGAAATATTTTATCAATGACTTCGAGGATACCAAAAGAGGTGGCAAGACGTGCACAGGTTGACAACATTACGAAGAGACATTTAGGATGTATTGTCAACTCTGGCCAAGCTAATAAAAAGCGCGCAAAGTGACAGGACCACTGATGGTGTGTTAGCTGCCACACTGCGAAAACATGAATTTTTTGTGGGCATATCACATATGCAGTAAAAATTGCGAAATTACTAATTAAGACAATAACTTCCTGTTTAGAACCGAATGCCGGGTTCACGTCTTCTCTGACCACATAGTTTCCAGTTATTTACACTGTGCGACATCTGTTATACACTCTAAACAGAAAAACGCCCAGTAGGGGGTTTAGGGCTTGTACTCTAGAACACTCCCATCTGTAAATATTTTTACAGCCTTGAAATTGGCGTAAAATGAAACTTCCATATGAAGGTGTCCATAGAGAGTATGTTGTGCATAAATGTTACTCCCTTTGTGCCGAATACAATATTTCAAGGAGGGACAAAGGGGGTTATGTCGTCCTTATTAATGATATTTTACGGTGTCATAAAAATGTTCCATAACTCCCTTAGCGGGGCGTTTATAAGCCTTACGTCGGGAATAGGTTTCACTCCCATGGTATCTCAATAAAATATTTTGCGAAGCACAATGCGGAGTTTCGTCGTTCTTTTGACGGAGGATTTAAGGAGTAATGTAGTAGTTTCTAGGGGGGGGGGGGGGGGGCGAGAGTTTTTTTATTATTTTGCAAGCGTGTTTTTAGTTTTTTTCTTTCTGAAGCTTGGTCGTGAATTCCGGGTTTTCGGGTATTTTAGTCTACTCCTCTGGGGAGTGCTTGAAGCAGTTAATGGAAGAAATATTTGCTGCAGGCCTCTAGGGCGTCTACATGCCAATTCTAAATTACTAAAATACATTCTAACAAAAACTGAACCAAGGATGATACTTCTGCAAAGTTCTATCTTTAGAATTCGACATTAATGAAAGCCTTCAGGGGGAAGGAGAGCAGTCCTTTCAAAAAAGTTTCTGTGTGCGCCATTGGAGGAGACACAACCTAAAATTGACAAAAATATTTTCTGTGAGTAAATGTCCAATAACAATCAAATAAGTATAGTGTTGAACTTCTGGCAATAAGTACTTCTGTGGACTAGAAAATACAAAATGCACGTATTATAGAGCAGCGTCCTAAATAATGATCAGCATATATAAATATAAAAAAAGACAGACCTATAAGATATTGATATTACAAATTTACGACATTTGTACAAACTGAAACAGCGAATGTCACAGTACAATATGTAAGACACTTTTCCATATGACTAGAGATCTGTTATGTCAACTAATTTTAAAAGTAATTTCTACTAGTACAATTACGCTGTTCAACCATGACTTAGCACAAGGAAATAAATTGTGGATAACTTGAAATATAGTGGAACAGAGGAACTGATCACATATGTTTCATGAAAAAAAACTGAAAAATATGTAAATTTAAATGCCTTAAACACAGCATACAATATACAGCTACACATATACCTTACACTAGAAATGTGAATTAAAATCACAAACCTGCAATCACCATAATACAACCCATGATATCACAGCATTGAAAACTGATTAGGCTTTGTCACTGAATTTTCAGTGCTTGGGTGGCCCATCTAAAAATTGAAATGATGCATAAAACATTTTACAGCAAGCAGCCAACTTGCGAGGCCATGAGCAATCTATTGACCACACAAAATCAAAATTATTTTTATGAATGATGTCAGGCATTGTTTTATAATAAAATAAATGCTCAGAAAGAGACAATAGACAACCAACTATTTGTAGCACGTAGCCGCAAGGAAATGCGTATGATTCTCAGAAATAAAGCTTTCGCCGAAAAATTCATCCTTGCTGGACATTTCAGACCCCAGACCAGGACGAATTCTTGGGTAAATAGCAAAACGTTTAGCGGTATTCAGCAAGATGGAGGAAGGGTTAAAGGGACCCTGAAACAAATTCGGCAATTTCTTTCATAAACATGGGGCTGGTAGACCGATTCCTATGGTTCATTTAGAGACAGGTTTGAGCTCTGTGCGTGAACTGACTCAATTTATTACGCTTAAAAGCTGCGGATCGCTGCAGACCAGTGACTCAGCCAGGTGCGTTTTCAACCACCCATTCACAAAGTGACATGCTCTTGACCATAGCACATCAGCAGCCACGTCGCCGTGGCTGCTGATCTGATTGGCTCTCAAGGGCTGCAAAATGCAAGGAAGAAAGCTTGGCTGGTAGGATGAGGGCACCTGTTGAAGCTGATATAAACCGCTCTGCAATGTTCATCTCTGTTGCCAGACAGCGTGCGTGTTGCCAGGCCACTGTGTGATGGCCGCCGAGGCTGCACAAACTCAAATCGTCAATTGCAGTCTGTGATCGCCAGCAATGCCAGCATCCCTTGGAGTTGAAGAGGCCATTCAGATGTAAGGAAGGTGTGATATATTTGTTCATAGTGGCTTAGACACACTGCGTGATACTAAACGTGGTGCGAATGGTTTGACGAAGCTGTAGCCTAAGCACCGACAAAACTTTGAAAAATCGCTTCAGGGTCTCTTATATATAAAGAAAATAAACAACTTTCTTTTTTTATCATGAAGCCACAACGAAGGGTATACAGAATTCTCGGAAAGAGAAGCTTCCTAGTTGCCAAAAAATTTGTTCCAGTTCGGGACCAGGACGAATTTATTGACAACAAAAGAAGAATTCTTTCCCCCGAAAAATGCATAATAGTCATTGAATGCCAAACATCCCTGCCCTTTTGGAGACCATTTTATTTATATTTAAAGAAATCATTTTAGTTTTCTGCACTGAAAACACTGAATTGCTAGAAAATTTCAAACAAAATTTTTTGCTGACATTTGTGCCTTCTGATTCTCCCAGAATGTCGACTGGGTGTTGTTTTTGAAAAAAAAAATATTTCAAAGGTACCGTCCTTTCTAAACCGAATTTAGTTTACATGCGAAGTAAAGATGCTTTTGTAAGGTGGTTTAATCTCAGTCATACTACTGCATTTTTTCTGCCACATACGCCAAGAATTGTGACAAAATGAGTTATGCTTGCGTTTTCTCCATAACTATATTGCGCTTTACATGAATGTTTGAGCAATAAATACTTAGTCCAAAAAAGTATATTTTGTAGAAAAAATATATTTAGACATTTTACGTTGTTACAACTTTAACAGAAAATATCGCAAATTTCATAAAATTGGCTTTTTGCCCATTTTAAGATGCTATTTGCACGATGTGGTGGCCCAACTAAAAATCACCTTGATACCTCACTTGAAAGCAACTGAACAGTTCTTTTGTGGCAAGTTGTATTGGAACAAATTTTGCTTTAAAAATAACTCTTAGGTTTTTTATTGACGGAAATAAGTAACTTCAAGACCGCAGCTGTGGCATGACGAAATGGGAAGATAGCCGTCAATGCGAAACTTCACAAATTATTTTTTCCTTAAAATAAAACTGTTGCGACAAAACTGTGTGAGAGCATGTGTTGTGAATATATACTGTCAAAAACTACCATAAAACAAAAGTGACGTTGCTGCTTTTCTTGTGCAACTGCAGAAAGGGAGAGGTGAGCTGAGGCAGGGAAGACCTAAGTTAAGGTGGGCTGATGAGACTAACATTCTACGGGGACAAGGGGCCGTAGCAAGCATAGAACTGGGTTGATTTGCGAAATGGTAGAGGGGCCTTTGACTGCACACGGCGTAGTTACTATGGTGATTATTTATTTCTTATATTCCATTATGGACGAAGAGTGGGTTTGTCACAAATAGTATAGCAGTAGACAACCACTGAACGCCCACAGACGGTACATGCCTCACAGTAAGATCGAGGCGTACACCGAGAAACAAAACAAGCAAGCGATCTAGAAGGCACTGGGAACGGGGCTTAAAAGTTATATTGCGTTACACTCGAAGTGTCAACGCGATAGTGTTAAACAGCTGTTTCACACAAAATCCAGTGTCAGCGTTGGTGGTGGCGTCATTGGTTGTGATCGACAAATCTACATTTACCATGGTGAAAGTCAATGAATGACAAATAAATCATACATGAATACAATGAAAATCAATGAATACAAATCAATGAATAACAAAAACAGTGAGCTCGATTAAGGATGAAGCCCAGCCCTTCGGGGTAGGAAGCAAGTTTTCTACAACAGAGCTACTGATTGGCTAGAAAGTTCATCGAAAAAAAAACTTTTATATAGTGACTATAACGTTGCTGAGGCTTTGAAGGAGTTTACTAAAGATTGAAAGTGATTCTGGTTTTAGAATTTATCTTTACCACAAAATACCTAGCTTTTTAAATTTTTTATTTGTTGGTATATATTATCCGATTCATTGTTTTAGAACTGCATCTTATAATTTATATTTCTTACTTTATACCTATTCTTATTTAAGCATTTTTCACTACGTTCATCAATCTAAATGACACAATGTGACATAGTTTAGACTTTTGAGAACTATCCGGTTCTTGGGCCCATCTCCCAGAGGGAGTGTGTGCCACGGATGCAAGTGTAGGTGAGCGCCACGAGAGGAAGCACCTCTTCTGCTATGGCACGCCAAAGAAGACAATGATGTTGACATCGAGAGACTCACAAATCCTCTGGAGTGGGTCTGAGCCATAGATAGAGACTATCGTGTCGTCGTCATCATCTTTATCAGAGCTCGCCTGTGTGGCGTTTCTGTAGCCTGTGCGGCATGCGAGTTATTGAGCCTAAGTAAACTATTCTACAATTTCTACGTTCAATAAATGTGACCGTGATACCTGCCAGTCCTAGCTCAAGTCATTTTGACCAACAGAAGTACTCGTAGAACACGGATAAACTATGAAAACAAATTAAGAATGTATAGTTGTTTCGACGAAACTCAAAACTCGGCGAGATGGTTTGCAACAGAGGGTGGTTTCTGAGCACAAAAACAAGGCAATCACAAAAGAAACAGAACAGGTGTCTCACGTTCTTTCAACGTGCAAACAATAACACTATGAATACATCAGTGGCACCGCCGTGATGATCTAGTGGCTAAGGTACTCTGCTGCTGACCCACCGGTCGCGGGATCACATCCCGGCTGCATCGGCTGCAGGTTCGATTAAGGCGAAAGTGCTCTAGGCCCGTGTGCTCAGATTTGGGTGCACATTAAAAGAACCCCAGGTGATCGAAATTTCCGGAGTCCTCCCCTACGGCGTCTCTCATCATATGGCGGTTTTGAGACGTTAAACCCCACATATCGACCATTCAATCAAATCAATAAATCCAGCAGTGCTTTTAAAAAGAGTGTCTTTCTTGCGATACTTGTGCTTAGGAAATATTATTCTATCATGGGATGCTACAAACACATGCAAACAGTGTCTTTGCAACAATCAAAACAACATACAGAAATTAATAAGCACAATATGCATCACGCCTTCGAAATTAATGTCCAAGGCCGCTTGGTGTCCCTAACACATGCTACAAGTGACTACAATTTCACACTTATCACAATATACACAATGTACATGATATATATATATATATATATATATATATATATATATATATATATATATATGTGTGTGTGTGTGTGTGTGTGGTGAAAATTTCAGCAAACATGCATAACTATGTCAGCAAATATATCAGGATGTGTGTTATTTAAATAATTTGCGGTGTCATATTAGAGCCCTTATGTACAAGAACCCAAATGCATACGGGGCACACACAACATCAACATGTGGAGTTTAACGCCCTGAAACCACCAGATGATTATGAGAGACGCTGTAGTGAAGGGCTGCGGAGATTTAGACCACCTGGGGTTCTTTTCCGTGCACCCAAGTCTGAGCACGCGCTCATGCAGCAATTTTGCTCCATTGGAAATGCAGCCGCCGCAGCCGGCATTAGATCCCGTGACCTGGGGGTCTACGGGGCATATGCAAACTCATAGTGATGTTAAAAAATAAATGCACTAATTGGTTTTTGTAACATGACATAGCTAGAAGAGCCAGGCCAGATGAAATACTAGCCACACGTCCATCAACTGCCGACAGCAAGCGGTATTATGATTATCTCACAGTTTCCTCTTCCCAATAAAGAACAATTCTTGCGACAGAAACGATAAAACTTCGGAGTATAAGTGTTTTAGAATCGGAAAGGTAGCTCGACGATGGTGGTCAGCTGCAACAGCTTCACACCTATTACGCCAAAAACTAAAAGCTGCCGCAGTTTTTAGAAGACGTGGGAGGCGTCTACGTGAGGAGCGACCAGATCTTACAAAGTGCTTAACACCTAAGCCACAGAAACCACAGTTAACGGTTTTCCAAAACATCTTTGGCATGAAAACGTGGTGCAGCCCGTACTGGTTAGACTTCTGTAACGGACACTTAGGACAAGTGGAAGACGGGACCATGCTCTACCTCTCCAGTCTATCCCAAGTTGGGAGTACTCTCTCTTCTAGACGCCACACGACGTTACGAAGACGGCACTTCAAGAGACACTCCATCGAACTCTATGAGACACGTCTCGATAATGCTTGACGGGCTGGAGGAACCACAGGGAGCATCAGGGCCACCATAGCATCTACAAGACGGCTTTCTAGAATGTCCACATCCCCGTGTATTCAGATTTCAGTAAACGTTAAAGAACCGTAGCTGGTCGAAACTTCCGGAGCCCTTCTTTACGGCGTCTCTTTTAATCATTTTGTTGTTATAGCATGTCGAACTCCACATATCAATCAGAGTGTCCACATCGAGAAAAACCTGCTGCGCGTCACGATAAAATGCTACGGCCGTAGAGCAACATGCATCAATGTTAAGTTCTTGCGCTGCCGAGTTATAACCATGCATCCGTAAGCAAGTAGCGTATCTTGGTGCTTAAAAATAGCAGGCAAGATCATGCACCGGCACTGATCACCGTGTAACAAGCCAAGTAAGAATCGCAGAGCAAGCAGCTGGCAGCAAACAGACAGAGATGGAAATTCCGATTCACCGCAGTAGCGCGGTTGCCCAGGTGCTGATCGGTGTCTGTCTGTGTGTGTTCAGCGACTTAGTCACCCAGCGAAAGTTTCAGCCCGTGCTTAAAGTCCACACACCTAGATCTTGTGGCTGCGTTCATACTTCTGAACATTGTGAATCAAAACCAAATATGACGCATATTTAGGCAACGCAATAATACGTAAATGATAGGCAGTGTGTCCTTTATTTCAGAAAATCCATAAATACGTTATTGTAAACACTAAAGTGCGTAATATGCTGCGCTGACAATGGGACACTAGGAACAAAAGAGCGGGTGTTTCCAAAGCTTCACCAAAAATTCAGCGGCTTTAGATCGATTGACCCGGTGCTGTCACTTAGCAGTGGCTCTGCGTTTGAAAAAAATCGTTTCTGCCCAGTACTGCCACACGGTGCCGTATTTATTGCACCACCTTCAGACAAAAAAACTGTCGTCTTTCAACGTCCTTTGCAGCAAGGAGACACGCGGAGACACGCGGACACGCGGCGAATTTTCATTCATGTACAAAGCCTGTACACTTGCACATTTAGGGCGAGTCCATCGTTTACGTCGCTATACAGAGAAGGATGCTGACTTTCGTGCACAGGCGCTCTGCTCGACTCGCAAGCTGTGGCGTCATCTTCTTCAGGTGGCTTGAAGCTCGTCCACTTGACCACGCTTCTAGCTTGTCACCGCAATCTCAACACGTTCTTTGCATGCATCGTAGGTCATCAGTTAACACATTAAAGGGCACACATTGAATAACACAATAAAGGAGCATAAGGGTCCCATAGGTCACTGAGCTACTGGACGATCATTTTCACATTTTTAGTCCTGCTTCTCCTTGGCCTTCGCTTCACTGGCCCTGGTAGCCTGTCGCCGCTCCTCCATCCACTCCATGTAGAGCCGGAGGTCAATCTCATAGCGCTCGATCATGTGACGAATTGAATCGAACATGTTGTAACCTTCGAGGCTGTCTGCATTCGTGCTAGTCGCCGTTGACGGCCCGCTGCCGTTTCCGTCGGCATCATCGACGACGCTGTCTGGCGAAGTAGGTGCGGTATCGGCCTTCGGTGGCTCAGCTCGCTTCATGACGGCGGACTGCTCACGAAATTGCTCAATGGTGATCTACCTCGAGCACCGGGGGGGGGGGGGGGGGTGTTCATGCGGAACTCATCACACAAAGTGCGTACCCACTACGGCGAGGGATTGTTTAAGAAAACTGTAATTGCTTTGGAAATATTACAACTAGGGAAAGCTTCGCTGCCGGAAATTTGAAGCAACGTGGATTTTGCCAGAATATCCAGAATTAGGCCGGCAATAACTAAGCGCATAGTTCTCCTCTATGGCTTTTTTAAAAGCACCATTCCCACTTCAGTTTGCTTTTTCTTTTCGGAAGCCAATCACAGTGTTAAGTATTTAGGAGAAAAAGCAGAATCTAGTCAAGTGTGTCAAGATGCCACCACTCTTTCGTTTGCATAAACATGACATCTACTTTTTACCCAGGATCACGCTTAATTATTGTTCTAGGAAACTATACAGCAGAAGAGGAACAGATATTACGCTCCTTGCTATTTACTGATTGAAAAATTTGTAGTGGGGATAAAAAAAATTAACACTAATCTCATGGAAACAAAGCTTCGATTTTTCTACAGAAGGTTTCTCCGAAGAAGAACGTTCCTACAACATCCATAATTATCTTTACATCACACTAAACCACCGAACATCTACTTTCAACGTACAGCTTCGTTCGTACTTGCGTTTACGTTGTTAGAAATGCATGGGGCTGTACACCCTCGTTTCTAAAACCCCAATATCAATGCCAGTATGAAAAACGAAAAAAAACGTTAAAACATTTTACACGTCGGCCTGCAAGCGGGCTTCTTTTTCGAAAATAAGTGGGTGAATTGGGCCTCGTTAACATCTCGTTCATACTGCGCTTGATGCGATATGTGAGGTTTCATGGAAGAACATCAATGAAAATAGTTTGCTTTTCTATTTGCCCTTCAAACAGTCTTTTAGGTTTTTTCTCATGCCATAGTGATAAGCATGGATTTCGTCTTTTTTTCTCTAACTAATAATTTTTATCTCATAGATTATTATATTTGAGGGTCTCCATAGTTTAAGTTTCTTTTCTTTTCATCTTTCAGTCTAGATCAAGCTGCAGTAGTAACTTCGGAATCAGTGAGGTCAGCTTCTGAAAGGAAATTAGGCACTTGCGCTAGTCGCGAAAGCTGTAGGAAGTGCACTGCAGTGGCTCGCACTTTCTTCAGCAGCAAAGTCAGGTTGCGCGTTTCCAGGAGCTCATTATTATTATTATATGAACCCCAATTGCTCTCGTGACGATACATCGAAGTGAACGTAGAAAAGACAAACGCCGTGTACGACCGCCGCTAAAGGAACTATGTTGCTGCAGCGCCATTCGCATGGGTATGCGCGTCCTGGCCTTCTAACCATGCGACCTGCTTGGCCGGCGTGGCGTGAAAAGAACCACAATTTCTGACGCAGTAGGACTCTCTCTCATCTCGCCTCCCTCCCACCACTCCTATTCAGCCTTGCTTTACGTTTACGACTGCATTTTTATACTACACTTTACACGGCTATGTTATGATCCAGCTTCTCCTGTACTTCTCACTCTCACTTCTATTGCTCACCCTTTGCTTATATATCGCTGTGCTATGCGTGGCTCTCCTATATTTACCTGCATGCCTATTATCATACATAAATATGAATGCTTGATCCTCGGCCAACCCCCTTTTCATCCTCCTCAGCCCCAGTTACCCTTACCGCCGCATTACTACACGCGGTAATGCTATAGACGGTTCTGCCTGCGTGACGCTTTGCTGGCTACACTACATTTTACTCTCTACTTTGCTCCATTCCGTGCATCTCGCTCCCTTCTCTTTCTCGCCCCTTCACGCCTATGCCATTGATGGTTCACTCTTTCAAATCATGTACGTAACCATGATATGCCTTGTCCTATCGCTTCCTTTATTTCTATCTCTTTCACCTTGATACTTTCTCCCCACCCCCTTGTTATATACAGCTATGCTTTCTGTGGTGTCACCCGCGTCACACCATACAAATCTATACTATATGCTTAACCCTCTCCTCCTTTTTTTCATCAGTGTCCTCACTACTCTTATCCCTCCCCTGGCTATAGACGTATCCGCTATACACTCCCTTCTTCCCTTCTTATACACCACTCCTTTGTTATGCACGTGGTATAGTATACATGGCTAAACGAATATCTACCTCCTCTCATCCTCCTCGGCTTCTTTTCCACCCCTTTGCGTCGCTATGCTATACATTGTTTCGGGTGCGCGACGCCAAACTGCTTAAGCGGACAGCATACGATGACCGCATATTTTCTTCTTGCTCTCTTTGCATTCCCTCTTGTTCTCTCCCATAAACTTCCTCCTCAGCATCATTTCTATTTTGCACCCCCTTATAAACGTGGCTATGCTACAAATGACAATACTTCACGTGGTTGTACCGACGGTTCGTCAAGTGTCATGAAACGACTACAGCATACAATATCATACGAGAACACGGATATTGGGGCCCTGAAAGTGATCCCCAATTTTCAAAAAAAAAATTGCACATGCAGCTGTGAATGAATCACAGTAGAAGATGTGAACACACTAGCGCAAAAAGCGTTTCGCGAATTTAATGTAGGGCTGCAGACTGTTCAACACTGGCAAGTGCAGTTGAATACATGTTAGGTTCGCGGCATTTTCTCTGAAATGGAGGATGCACACAAGCCTGCACCAATCGGCGCACACTCCGGGGGACGTCACGAGTTGAATGGTCGATGGCTCCGCCTTCGGAGGCCATCGCCGCGTGCATGAGCTGGGCTATTTTCTCACTCGCAAAGGCGATCGGCTGCCGTGCTTCGGTTGCCTAAGCGGGGTATCTCTGGATTTCTAGTGCACGACTGTTGTATATGAAGCAATAAAATGATAATAGTGAGCGTATTAGTTAACAGACTTGAAAATTAATAGGACCAAGCGCCAGAAATTAACTTATATCCCTCACCATCAACGCGAGTGGACCGGCTACTCTGCCTTTGGTTTACATCCAAAGAATATTGTCACCTATAACGAATACAACTGTGCAGACATTGTCGGATGATTTGGTAAGCGCTGGTGATCCATCTTCTTGTAGGCCTCAAAATGGGATCGCCTTCCTTGTGAGGGGCTGTACAACTAGCTTGTACGGCTGGGGAAGATTGCGAGCCCCTGTAATCCAGCTGAGTGGAAGCCGCAGCTTTGAGATTGATCCTCATGAGCTGGAGAAGGGTCTGTTCAGTTCCATTTATATTCAAGGGTGTCGGAACGATGTGGGCCATGGGGCGCCGACGTTAATTGGAGCCACGGCCCCTCGGCGTAGCTCTCCCCACCTCCACGTGGTTCCCGAGGAGGAACAGGAGGGAAAGGAAAGGCAGAGATGGTAACCAGTCTGGAGCCACTCGTATGCTACCATAATTTGGGGATAGGGGTGAGGAAGTTTGATAGATGAAAAATAATAAGAGAAAGGAGAGCCCGCACGCACCTTGGGTTCACAAATGTTGATGACTTGGAACATAATGACACACACTAATTGGCGAAAGTTTGAAAAGACGCGGTTTTAGTCCAGTGGAGTTGCCCTGAATGATGAATGCTTCCTTGACTTCTTAGAAATGAAGGTGATTATTAGCCATATTTATACTCGAGCAATTCAAGTACTGGGCTTAAGGCGTCCAGTAATTTGAGAGCATTTCGAGCAGACGTTGTTCTCATGTCCAACAAGATCTCCCGGATAGCATCCATGAGAGAACGAAGCATAGCTATGACTTTGCCTTCTTTCTTATGTGTGTCATCAGCGGTTGGTGAAGACCCCTGAGTGGGTGTGGTCTGCTGATGTTCTATGGTTAGCGGATGACTTGTAAGAATAGGTCATGGCTCTGTAGAGATAATCCTCTCCGAAGTCTTCTTTGGATTTGTCGGCCCTATTTCGGCTTCACTTTATGGTGCAGCAGTAGATGTGGCGCTGTCGTTTCGAGCTTGCGCAGTCTTTGAGGTCGAATGATGGCACCGACACCGCTGCCGACGCCGGGCTTTTTCGGCAGCATCCATGTGGCTCGAATTGTCTGTGACCATTTGCTTAAGCACCGTGCACTCTTTCTTAATTCGAGGGCAGTCTTTCGATGAGCCAAGGTGTGAGCCATTACAGTTTCCTCATTTAAGGAATGTGGACTGAAATGTGGAAGCGATGTGGACTCTCTGCACCGGGGGCTCCGTAGTAAGTTCGGGCATATACGCCCTTGACGTGACCTAGTTTAAAGCACCGGTGGCATTGAAGTGGCTTTTGCACAAAATGCTAAATAGGATGTCAAAAATGTCCGACTTTGGCATGGGATGGTGTGCAATCGCCTTTGAAGACCACTTTCATAGAGCGTGACTTCCCAAGGCAGTGTACCTGAGTGATGACAGTACCCTCAATTGCCGGTTTGACGAGGGTAGGCAAGTCAGCGTCGGGAATCGCAATGTCTACGTCGTGTATCACACCAGCTATGAATGAGTTGTCACTCGGTGTAAAGGGCCACAGTTTGATGCCGCCTAGCTCAGTCACTTATTCGAGTGGTCCAAGAGCATTCACGTGGAATACGTATATGACGACTATATTTTTCACGTATTTACTCTGATTTCCTCGATTTCATTAGGTACCACACGTTCCAAAAAAGAGGAGCGTGCTTGCCTGTTCAGCAGTCACAGGTTTCCTGAGAACTCTTCTGGCACAAAGATGATGGCGTGTGACCAGCGTTCATGCTTGACTTTATTGTCGCTGTACTCGCCGAGGTGGGCGAGGTTGCGTTGACGATCTTCCTCTTCGCCCTCTTGCTCTAGGCAGGAATGAAATCATCGTTGGATGAGTTGTCCCTCGATGCGCCTGAGTACAGCTCTGTGTCCTCGCTCTCACTAAGGGAAGTTCATCTCTTCCTCGCGGTGGTCAGCCGAGATGACTGCTGGCCAGGCGGTCCTCCGGAAGGCCACACGTCCATGGCCGCAAGACACGGAGCCGAGGCACCATACAAAACTGAAGGTTTGACCGAAAAAATCGGAGAGCACAGAGAGAAGCTTTTGGATACTCGAACACTTCGTCGTCGTCTGGATACAGCACGGCCAACAGAGGAGAGTGTTGGTGCAGCTGTCCACCAACACGAGATGGCGGGGAGTAAGCTGATCTGCTACCTTAAGGCTAGTGCACACATTCACAACTCACACAAGTCGCAAACGTTAATTAGGAAGTTTGCACATCCGTTCAGCACATGCGACCGTGGGGAAAGCAAGGTCAAGGTTGTCGTATCCGGTCAATGGAAGTGCGCTTATAGTGCAGTGAGGCTGCAATGGCAAATAAAATGACATTGGTGTTTTTTATTAAAAACCACGGGCTCATCGACAGTCTCTTGCGAAGATCAGTCCACACGTGACTCAACGAGTCACTCAGCGGCGGTTGACGGCTGATACCATCTAGCGAAGTACAGGCCCTGTTGTTTAACTCGGCGGTCTACTTTGGCTGTCCGCTGATCTCGTTGACATCCTTCGATGTTGACACTTCCATTTCACCACGTTTTCCATCTACGTCTCCCGGCACCTGCTCCATATGTTGCCGCTGGTGGACACCCTGGGCCCGTCGGCGCCGGCTTCGTGTTGAAGCGATCTTCATATCCTGGTAGACGTTCCACTGCTTCACCAATCGTTTGGTCTGTGAACGTGTGCATGGCGGCGAATAGTCAGTGGTTTCCTGTGCTGGAGTCACTTCTCGCACGGTAGGCCTCTCAGCCACCCCAGTCGCTGGATGAGCTTGCTCGCTCGCCTCTGAAGATACTGAAGCATGCTCACCCGCATCTGGGTTCAGGTTGTCCATGATCTTTGTTCTCGGCGGATGCTCAGATTGTTCTTTCACACGTGACATTCTATGTCTTCGTCGACTTATTCGCGCGCTCAACCTACCGGTGATCGTCTGGATATCGAGGATAAGATTGCCTGTAAGAAATTCAAAAGTTTAGAGAGATAATAAAGAAAGAGTTAGGCTAGTGTGAATATTTTGGGCCCCACTGTACGAAAGGGTGAAAATATTTATTTAGGCCGTATATGGCTTGTTCATGTTCACCTGTTACCTGTGGTGCACACCCACTATGAGAGATTGGCCAAGAAATTCGCGTTTTTATGAAATAATATGAAGGTTTAGAATGATGGAAGTTATGTTATATTAAGATTGCAGATCATATGTACTACACTGAATTCGTAGTTATGCTGATAAGCACTGGTTTTAGAATGCCCAACGACGGCTACTAGATAAGAAAAAGCGTCTTTTCCGGGCCGCCATAAACTCATACTGCCCATCCAAATGGGTGAAATACTCTGTATGTCTTCGGGCTTATGCAAATCTTTTAAGGCTCTCCAAAGAGAACTTCTTCCATGCATACTGGCAAATATCATTAAATAACCCCCAAAAATTCTGAAAGATTATGTTGCCGAGCAATCACTCTTCGCAGAACATCAGTTTGCAAGTCCAAGATGGCACAAACATTCCTTCTGATCGTTGTGCTGATGTCATGAATGACTTCTTTGCCTCTGTCTTTACTCGCGAGCCGGCACATAACATACCCCACTTTCCCCACCTAATTTCAATCAGATACCTCCTATTGTCTTACTAACTGAAGGCATAGCTAAACTTATCAATGACTTGAAGCCATCCAGTGCTCCCGGGCTTGACGACATATCTACAAAAATTTTGAAAGGAACTAGGGACATCTCATGCCAGATATTACAAATTATTTTTAGTCATCAGTATGTACTTCTTCAATTCCAGATGACTGGAAATTAAGCAAGGTTATGCCAGTCTTAAAAGTCGGTGATCGTACTGGTCCATCGAACTACCAACCAATCTCATTAACGTGTATTGCTTGTAAAATACTAGAACATAATTATTCTCAAGTCACTTTTCTACTGGACAAAATTTTTTTCTTCTTTTATAAGCAACATGGTTCCCGCTCTGGATTTTTTCGCTACACCCAGCTTTACGATTTCACCACTGACCTTAACTTTCACTTAGATTCTTAATTGCAGACTGATAATATCTACTTAGACTTGTCTAAAGCTTTTGGCCGGGTCCCACATCAACGTATGATGGCTTAACTTTCCTCCCTATTCTTAGATCCTTTAATACTGTCCTGGATTTCTTCTTTCCTTTCATACCAAACTTAGTTTAATGTTAATGGCAACCACCACTCCAATTTATTTCAAGTTTTTTCAAGCATACTTCAAGGCTCTGTCCTCGAACCACCTTTATTTTTACTCTTCATAATGACCTTTCGACTGGTATTTCATGCATGATTCGCCTATTTGCAGACGACTGCGTTCTTTATCGTGGCGTAACCTCGACCACTGACCAGAAGTTGCTGCAGAGAGACCTAGACATAATAGAATCTTGGTGTGCCCAATAGCTCATGAAATTCAATGTATCTAATGCAAAAGCATGCAAGTGTCGCGAAAGCATTCCACGCTAGATAATTCATACAATTTATATTCTACTACCCTTCCGTGCGTCAATTCATACCGCTATTTAGGTGTCCTTATCACTGATGAGCTCAACTGGTCCGAACACATCACGAAATAATAGCAGATACATCGAAAACACTATGGTAAATTCTATCTTCTAATTCTATGGTAAATTCTATCTTTCTATATCTTCGAGTTCCATTATAAAACTTGCCTGTGAGCTTTACGTAAAACTTAAACTCGAATATTCTAGCGCAGTATGAAGCACACATTAAGATTACTCGATTAAATTATTAGAAATGGTCTATAATAGGACCGCCCGCTTCATCAGTTCTGAATATAGTAGCTCGGTCAGCGTTAGTGCCATCAAATCATCCCTCGGTATCAATTCATCAGCCCAAAGAAGGAAAACGCTGCGTCTAGCACTGTTTTACAACCTGTATCATAATCATTCGGACACACGAACATTGATTTTCATAACCCCTTTGCGAACATCACATCGACATTTTAATTCCATGAGTGTGCAGCATATAACTGGCTCTACAACCGCATTGAATAAGTCTTGCTTACCTTTGGCCATAAAAGAGTGGAACTCAATTCCCGAATCAATCATCCATCAGTGCAACAGTTAGAAATTTAGGAAGTTAGTATTAGCTCACTTGTCAAAATAAAGCAGATGGCTTCTTCACCAACTCAAACATGAAACTGGAACCTCTGCTTCTTTTTTCTAGTGTACAACTATTTTGTACTGTAACTATTCATTTTCATTCTTTTCTTTAATATTGTGCCTAATAATGCGTGGCTCCATAACAATGTATAACAACTTTTGTTTACGAACTAGTTCACCGATCATATTGTAAACACTTATTATGAAGTTTATTATTTTTTGTGCTTGTGAAACCACAACGCAAAGACTTTTTCAACCCAGGCAATAACACTTAGCATGTGTCTTTTTGTTTGTTTCAACTTCCGGTTCTGTAGCAGCGTGCAGAGCTAACCAGCCTGTTTTTGTTTGTAATTGGGACTTTGCAAGTATATTTCGCTACTTCCCCCTTATGTAATTCCCCATCAGGGGCCCCTAAGGGATCATCAATGGTGATGATGAGTGACGAGATCACACAGAAAATATGGTGCTCGAACTGACTTACTTATGTGTTAAAAACAAAAAGGCTGTCTGTTTTTGCAAGTGAAAGGTTATAAAATGAAGCAACATGCTTCTATTTGATACCTATACAATGGTGTAGAAAAATTAGGATCACACTGATAAGTTAGCCAACCCATTAGTTTCATCAATATAGTCCCTGACAACCACGCATACCTTCGCATTGGAGAACGAGGAAATAGAAGCTCCGAAAGACAAAATGACAGGCACAGACAAATAATTCCTATGCTGTCAAAGTGTTTTCAAAAGTTATTCTCATACTGTAGTAAACCACCTGCAAGCAAAAAAGGAATACTTCATTATTTTATTTTGTTTTTGTTTTTACTTCTAAAACAATGACACGTACCCACTCTGGGAGGCTGACCAAGATTGAGTAGTCAAAAATTTTAAAGGTCATTTGAAAAAGGTAGGAGATTCTCAAAAAATTATAAATAAAATGGCTATCATACAAACTACAATAAATTAACGCTACAAGTAACATGCTTTTGAGCTCGTATTGTTTCCAGTTCACTTATTTTTCTTCTTCAGCGCATACTCCTAAAAACACTGTTTACAGTTGCAGAAAAATTACAATATAGCTTGTTAAACACGAAAGACTTAGCTGCCTCGAGAAACTGGAAAAATGACTGTCGGCATCCATCGCCGTCCTTTGCAGCCGAAGTCTGCAGGATTTACACAAAAATTAAGATACGTGAGCAGATCACCATATGATGTCTTCATAGCGTCACACACCGCCAAAGCTGTGACGTCATGGAGACATCACATTATGAATTCGTCAAATATCATCGTTCTTGAGTCAAGAGCCGGCCGATGAACGAGGCAATGCCCATATAACTAGGCAATTAAAGTGCAGAAAACGTGCAATGCCTTCGATCCTGGATACAGTGAAAAAGTACGTTGTGTGCAGAAATATTTCTGAGGGAAGCTAGGGAATAATGGGGATGGCACCGTAACGTTATTATTACTAGTAATAATTGTTTTGTTCGGTGATGCGATTCGGGTGTGGCCATTGCATAGCATGCATGTGTCAAAACTTCCTTTTGTTCTCTGGGTGCCTTGCCATTGCGAAGTAAATTTCAAAATAGAGTGCAGTTCCTACAAGAAAAGAAAGATGTGGCGCTGCATCGAACGCGACGAAGGCTTCGAGGAACTCACGTGAAAACGCATCGACGTAGTCAGCTGTTCGACCTAGCGACGCCCGCCTTCTAGGACGTGTGTAGGATCTGAATGCTGGTGACTGCGCCACCCGCTGGGGCTATAAAAGACGGACACACCATGAACGAGTTTTTTTTTTTTTTTTGCGGCTAGAACGTTTGTCTTTAGTGGTCTATCTTCTCACATCTACTCCACCACAGTGCCGGTGATGCGACGATGGAGGGGAGGTTGATGGAGCATTGGTACATCGACCGGGATGAAAAATAAGTCGAGGCTTTCACCTTCAAGTTGCCTGAAGCGAATACGTAACATGAAACGCTATGAATGTTTTCGTTTTCTTGTGTGCTTACTCAGCTGCAGTAATAAAGGATGGATCTTGCCAAGCTTTCTCACCAATATTTCTTTTATTTTTTGAATTCTACAATTCTACGCCGACCATGCACACTGTGAGAAGATTCAGTATGCATGGTACATAGCGGCCATGAAGGGGTGTCTTGTAACAAAAGCTCAAATGGTTCAGATGTGAAACACAACGATTTACAAGGATGTCTGTACATGTATTCTATTTATCGAGTATGTGACACTCAAAACCATCAAGCGTGTGGACGCACTGACGAAGACAGAGGCGTGGGTGGTACAATGGAGAAAGGAAATATAGGGAAGACGGTGGCGCAAACATAATAGTCTTGAACACTATAGTCGTAACAATGACAAGACAGAAATTGGCCTTCACATAGGAGGCGCTAGTCTTTATAATTACCCCCCCTTCGTTATGGTGGCCCTTCATTGCACAAGGAAGAAGTAATAATTGGCCTCAACGAACAAACCAAACAGCCACCTTGTCGAGTGCGCCATAGAATATCGCACGCAGCGTGAAGCCGACACAGCCGTTTTTGTTAAGACCAATAGCTCAACAAAGAACGAATCTGGAAAAGAGCATCAGGACGTCACTGAAACTTCACTACTGTAGTGTAGCGTGAACAAGAAACAACGAAAACAGAACGCGGTAATGAGTCAACGGAATGGACCTTTTTTTTATGTCCGTTCGTTGTCTGCTTTTCTTTTATGTATTCGTCCTTTTTTCGCGATATAATCTTCCAGTGATTATAAATAATATAGTGTCAGAGCAGCCCATTCTGCTGATATATCTCTCCAATCTAAATCAAATAGGAGTGACTCGGCGCATGCACTCTCAGCACAGTCGAGATTTCTTTTTTTTTTTCATTCTCTGCCTGAGTAGGAAACTAAAAATGTCTATTTGGCACCGTTTCTAAGCTGTTAGAAAATCCACTTGAACTGTGCGTAAATAATTTATCTAAGATAAAACGTCACCTGGAAGGGCATTTCAATATCCAGATGACGAGGAACTCCTTCCTGCTCTTGAGGGCTAAAAAAGAAGTGTACTTGAGTATTTCATAAATATCTCCTGCAACTGTATCTTTGCTCTAAAGCGCCCACCGTGATGGTCTAGTGGTCACGATGCTCGACACCTCACCCGAGGGTCGCACGATTGAATCTCGGCAGCACCGGCTGCAATTGAAAGACGGGAGAATATTAGAGGCCCGTAGGCTCAAATTTGGGAGCACGTTAGAGAACCCCAGGTTACCTAAATGTGCGAAACCCTCCAATTCGGGGTCACTCAAGATCATATCGCTGTTTTATAGGACGGAAAACCCGGAGAAATATTATTATGAAAGCGTTTTCACTGGGTCTAATCGATGAAATGAAGTTACTCTTCCAGCTGAGAACTCCACGTCTTGGCAAAAAGAAAAGATGGAAGGAGTGTATATATGTTCTTGAAGACGTGCTTCGTTATTCTTTCTCGCACAATGAAGTTAACTTTTTTGCTGTATTTCTTTTTTTCGGGTCAACGAAAACGTGCACTACATGACTTAAGTACCCAAATGCAGCCAACGTGCAACCACTGCCTCTTCGCATATTGTTATGGAAAATGGCGCAGAAATAAAGCTTTTTGGACATGGCAACCTCCCTTTTTTTTTCTTTTATTACTGTTTTGGGGTCACTGAGTGCTTCCCTAGAACCGAGTCATAATGATTCGCAGAATAGACGCCAATTGAGTGACATCATTTATTGTTTCATCCTTCTTATCACTGAATATAACACATTCGAACATGCGGGCTTCTATACCAGGGGAAACACTAAGTTGGGTACGAACGAGCACTGGAGAAATTTTGGTAGTGATGTGCTCCGACACCACCCCGTGAAAATGGCACCCAGCCTTAGAAAGGATATATAAAACCTAGAGGTTTGCGAATATTTGAAAATTTTGAACAACGAATCGAGAAGTGTTCTCTTCCAATCCATAGACAAGTCGGATAGTGGCTATTGTACAGTGTCAATTTTTACGATAGGGAAAATGGCAGCACGTGGCCTACGCGCTCCAGCGGCTGCTGGTAGCGCGTTCAAGCGGAAGCGAGAGCAATGACAGCCTCTTTTCGCGTCATCTCGCGGCGGAAAAAAACAACCATTCATTGCTAATATCAAACCAGCTGCAAGATTGCGACCCCCCCCCCCCCCCCCCACCTTCAAGGTGATTACGCGAGCGCCAGTAATTGCCTTGAAGAGGAAGGGGTTGCAATCTTGCCATTCTATATCAGCAATGAATTGTTGTTTTGCTCGCCACGAGACGACGCGATAAGAGATGGTGGTTGCTCTCACTCCCACTTGATCGCGCTGCCAGCAGCCGCCGGAGCGCGCTGGCCACCCGTCACCATGGTCCTTTGAATAAAAATTGACACTGTGCATACCATGTATTTTTCGAATATTTTCCCAATATTAGGCAGCCAAAAAAAAACCTCAAGGGAAGGAGATGTCAAGAAAGAGGGCACTGGCGTTTATTGTTTTATTCATAAATGAACCCAGATCAATGCAGCTCAATGCTTTACGAGATTATTGGAACCTTATTGATTACAAAGAGAAAGCATTTTCGCTTAAAACTGCTGTGTCGTGCGAATGGCAATGTCTCTAATCCACTATCTTCATCAGGAGATTCATGAAAATGTTGACTCATGAGCATTGATAATTTTTACATATTCCTTTTCATTTAAAAGCTTCAGCAGTCGCTAGCAGTCATTCCGGCATTTCAAAAAAACACTCAGAAAATACTTTTAAGGCTCTAGTTGCTGCTGTGTACAAGCCTGCCTCATTTTATAGAATTGAGACTTTTTATTCGGTTAAACGTCACGTCAGTGTTCTTTTTCTACATATGACAAACAATGGTTTCAGTTAAAATGTTGTGAAATTCTTTGATTGTTTCGAAAATACCTGAATTACCTTTTTATAGCTACTTGGTAAGTGCTTTCCTTACTAGTGGAAAACTATTGAAATAGTATTCCATTTGTATATGCATTCGATGCGCTGTTAGCCCTGTTGGATTCGTATTTGATTCAGTTCTAAAATTCTCCATTCGCACACCACCTAACGAAAAATTTTACGTTCGATTGTTAGTACACCATATCATTGCACTAAATCAGATTGTGATGTACTAACTGTGTTGTAAGTTAACAGACTTAAAACACAGCGTGTACCACGAAGGAGTGACCACAAGAGCATGGTGACCCCTTCGCAGTTACTGCCGAAATTGCGCAATGGGTGTGGCAGGTTAGTTACTTCTCTGAAGGAGCGACCCCGATATGTCTTTTCCTCCTTTACTTCGTGGAATGTAGAAAGCTGATGCACGGGAACAATGCACACTTTGCCGGCTTGTCGGAGATGTAAATCAGGCCCCCCATAGATATGCGGCAACCCTGCAAAAAAAGTGCGTGGCCGAGAAAACTGAGGCATGTACGTAGTGCATAGGAGTGTCTAAGCAGACGTTCTGTGGAGGGGGGCGCCTACACAACGCCATCCTCAGAAGCGGTTTTCCGTCGACGCGCCATGCAACAACAAAATCGGCTTGAATACAGAGCTCCGGAGGGGGTTAGTTTACAGCCTTCTTCCGAGTACATCGCATCAAGATGCGTGTCGGAATCTTCGAGAGAAAAAAAACTAGCAGCAAATAAAGCAAATATTGTGCCAAGAATGACTTGAGAAAAAGGTTGGTTCATAGAACAAACGAAACAGTATTAAAACCTAACCAGTCGCTCACGACTTTACATTCACATCCATGGATGGCGAAAGTCTTGAATGCTGAAGGGACAACGTGGAATCTCCCGTGAAGTTTCAGAAGCACACAGCGTGCGTGTGGAGCGGCAAAGAAAATAAGAAGGTAAATACGTTTCTTTAGAGGCGCGTAACCATCAGCGTAATGAGTTGGGCAATGCGAGTTCCGATTCCGCGGTCCAAAGCGCACGGACTAACAATGACCAGAGGGCCAACCGAAGCAAGTGCTTCCGTTCCGCAATTGAATCTCTCTACGCCAACCCTATATTTGGGTCTCAGTGACAACTCATATCTGTGCGGAGGGCAAGAAAAGCTCGGAACTTAATTGACGCTAGGGAAACCACGCAAGCGTATCTGAAGAAACGGGGGAAAGAAAAAAAATCTAACATTGATACGTATACTGCTTCTTTTTTAATAGAGCACAGCGGAACTCGCGTTAATATTTGTGGAACGGGATAAACAATCCTGGTTCCTTATCACACCAGATGGCCGCGATACTGCCTGCCAGAATTCGCTTCCACGCAGTCCCGCGAAATCTGTGTCGCTTAAGTTCCGCGGCCATCCCCCTCCTCTTTACCATCTCATGCGCGCAGATCTTTCCACGCCGGACCACTTCGTGCTTGCTCGTGTTTACCCAGGGCCAACTGGACTGCATCGGCCGTTTTTATCGCGGCGCAGCACACTGGCCCGCGATCGCCTTGCCTGCTGTCGTAAATGAGCGCTCGAGGGCGCTTTATTACCTATACCTCCGTGAAACGTGCATATCCATTTGTTTTACTGTAATGTTGGCACTGCCTGAGAGGTTATCTATCTAGCCCACGGGCTTTTCTTTCGTTGTTTTATAGCTCTTTTCACTCGGGAAGCTTTGAATGATACACCAAAAAGCGTGCACTTATTCAATAGGCAAGCAACTACCTCAGAGAATACAGGAAGAACAAAAGACAGGTACAGCCGAGCGGAAAGAAATGTTTCCGGCTTTATTATTATATCTCACAGCTCGGCGCTGCAATTTTTTCGTCTATATCTGTTTCGGGTTTTGTGCAGTTCCAGAGTTGGTTTGAGTTAGATCTCGTAGCCGCTGCCTACAAGACACGAATTGACTCCGATAAAACATTAAAAGAAAGGTTAGCGGGCGAACTTTGATATTCCTAATATATGCGGTTAGGTCACGCATGTCGTTTGTACGGGCGAAATGCCGCCTCAAATATTTCGTTCCTAGGCTGTGTTTGTCTCTGCTTGTCATATATTTCTTTCCGTGTCGTCATTTGCCTATTCTTGTTTATTTCTTTAGGGATCACGTTAGCTTGAGAGCTAACCTGAGAATGAGGGTGTGCGTGTGTATATCGAGACAGAAGCAGACAGGCGCACGGTGGAGAGGGCCGCGTGCAAGATCTCGCCTTCTGAGAGACATTTTCATCCAGTTTAAGTAAATTTGCGTAAGGTTTGAGGCGGGTATACACCATGTCGTAAAGGGACAGCAAATAACGTGCATGCGTATGGACTCAACATACAGTCTGACTTATTCTGTCAACATTGAGCACAGGTTCCTCATACTGCTTTATCTTCCATTTCTCGTACTGATCTCCCCTTTATTGCGTTTACATCACAGTAGTGTCACTACGTCTATCAATCGGTATGTGCGGTTGAATGTCCCAAAACCTCCATTTCCAAAACCTCCAAGAACCCCAGGCTCCAGAAATTCCGGCTGCCTGGGGTTCTTTAACGTGCACCCAAATCTGATAACACGGGCCTACAGCATTTTCGCCTCTACTGAAACTGCAACCACCACAGCCGGGATTTGACCTCGCGACCTACGGGTCAGCAGCCGAGTACTTCAGCCACTAAATCACCGCGGCGGGGCATGTCGCTACGTCTATTTAATCGTTAATTACAGGCCTTGCGATGTGTTAGAAAAGGTTAAATACAAGCTTGTCTGTAGGTATGTCTAGTGTCACCTGCAAGCAAAACGTATTTTGCGAAATTTCATTTTCTTACAACGATGCGTCGTCTCGGAAGGCAAAGGTTTCCACTTATAGAGAATTGTAAGAAATATATATCTTCTTCATTTTGTTTTGTTGTTGTTGATGTTTTTGCAGGTATTTTCTAATGCTGATACGTCAATCTTTCAGCCTGTATTAGCGTTCATAGAGCGTCTTGATTTTTTTTAAGATCAATTTATACTGAACCTTAGTAGACATGCTTGCCCGCAAATCCCGTTATTTTTCTTATCTCTTCTGTATCTATGTATAGCAGTAACTCAGGCACCCAAAATTAACGGCATTATATTATGCCTGCATTTCGCTCAGCTGTTGATACTCGCATGTTGCTTTTTTCATTGTTATTTTAACTTATTATTTGTTTAAACTACAACGGTGCATGGTTACAAATATACAAACGAGGTATCCAGAGTCGAGCAACTGCAGTGTAATCTTCCGTTAACAAGAACATGCAAAGGATTAATGATTTAAGCATATCAACTTTGCACAACGCAAAAGTAAGTGAATAGTGAATGTACTAGTAAATGAAAATCACTTTCAATTTTATACAGCAATTACATCAGAAATAGCTATTTATGTAAATCAGGTCACCACAAAATATAAACCTAAGTTAAGAAACATTTTGAAGTTGATTATCTATAGACTACTATGTTAAAAAAATTAATTGCTGACAGCCTAGTATTAAAAGAAAAAAGTTTAGGGTCATGTATGAATGCATCCAATGATTATTAGAATTTAAGTGTTTATGGTAGGTTAATACGTTATTTATTCGCTGTGAAGGAGGTTATCATTTTTCCATAGCTTGTATTACATTCGGTTCAAATGAAGTAGTGAATATATGCTAACCTAACGCTATTGGACTTTTAAGCAACCGCAAATCAATTAATTCACATACAAACTGTTGGTAACTTGTTTATAGGCATTATGACTAAGTAAAAATTCAACAAGGCAGACGCAGTAATAATGAAGCTAGCCTAAAGGAGCGGTTAGCGCATTCGAGTAAACAAAAAAGTGCTCACCCTTAGGCTTCGCCTTCAGAGTTTAAAGTGATAGCGATATCCTGTCCCCAGTGAATTCAGTGCAATAGGTAGGATACTTTAAACGACGAGTAATTATGCACCTAAAATGTTCTAAAGCTGTTGTGCACCATCTACGTGGTCTTTAAGGTATACACGTCGTAACCTGTTTGCCTTTTGTAGCGGATGACTGGCTTTAAATCACAAAGTTGATTGATTGATTTGTGGGGTTTAACGTCCCAAAACCACCATATGATTATGAGAGACGCCGTAGTGGAGGGCTCCGGAAATTTTGACCACCTGGGGTTCTTTAACGTGCACCCAAATCTGATAAATCACAAAGTCGTTACGATACTCACCTGCTTTGGCGTCCCAGGGCAATGTACGCTTGTACAACGCAGCATTACTGCGATACTGCATGTCGTATTGTGAAGCCTGTATACAGTACACGCGTGTTTTGGAAAGCATGTAGTTTATTTGCGCAGCATTCTCAAGTGGAGTAAGTTCTTTTGACTGTATTTTCAAGCAGACGCGTGACTGTGTGGCAGAACAACTGCTTACTGCAAAAACGGCCCGGGTTAGGTCCTCTTTCAGACCCGGAAATTTCTATTATTTATTTTATTTGCGCGTTTTTCGATTTTTCGGCTGTGCGCATCATGATGATTTTTCGCTTAAAACCAACGAGGTCGACACCGCCACTGGAATTTCTGCAAAACTAGCTCTTTAACGTTCTCACAATAAAAGAACTGTTCGTAATTACGCGAATCATTGGATTCTGAATGTGGTGAATGAATGAAAGAAGATTATATTGTATGTACTACCTAATAAATTAATGCCATATTTTATTTGACTATGCATGAAGGTAAAGTACAAACACAAGGTATCATATGAGAAACATAGTCAAGATCTAGTGAGGGCTCTTACACCGAAGGCAGTTTCCTGTTTAACGTTAGCAATATATTAAGTAAACTACAAGGTAGAGTAATTTTATGGCAAGAAATCATTTACATTTGCCGGCAGGAATGCAACCATGGTCAATGGACACTTGTGGACAACTGTTTCTGATTGTTCAAGTGATTCCTGGTTTGCACAGCTCATTTTACCTGCTCATAACAGCGGACATCTCAGGTTAGTTTATTCAAATTCATTGCTGCCATTCCATGAGTGAAAATACGTGTCTAAGTCCGTATGCATGATTCAGTTCATGATGAAAAAGGAGGGCTTCACTTGAAGAGGAATACTGCACTTGCGAATGACAGCAACATGGCTGAATCTTTCAGCGGTAGCTCAGCAAAGCTACGTAAGCCTGATATAATGAACCAGGGGCTAGAATCCAACAACTCCCATGCATCAAATGCCTTTTTCATAAATCGATTGATTATGTATAATTGACTCTATATGAAGTTTAACGTAATTCAAAATGTCAGAGCTACCAAGTGGAATAGCTAAACGAACGTATTTCTTCTTTCTCGTTTTTCTCCTGCTTTTTTCCGTTAAACTGAAGGGTTCGTATATTTCCCTGATCACATAGATGATAATGTAAAACATAACATCTCACTACAATCATCCTGTGATGGCTAACGTTAGTGAGAACACCAATGGGGACATAATTCCCAGAATTTCTTTTTTTTTACTGGACCATGATGCCGTTGCAACTCAGCAAGCAGATTTTCAACACTGCATTTTTTCGCGAATTTCTATTTCCTCATTTTAACCTGTACAGTTCGTATCAGCTGTCACAATAACGTTTAGGACTCGAATGACTACGGACACACTTTACTAGTATAAAATATTGATACAAATCATGGGTATGGCACAAGCGTAAGACATCAGCCGTCAGTATAGCTACAACGATTGTCTTATGTGCACACGAAAGGTAGAAAAAGATTAGACACATTGAGCAATCAACTTCCTCTGATCTCGCTCTACCCTCTATTCTCCTTTTGCGCAGGTTGTTCAGTGCATCGCACGCCATACAGTTCGACCCCCTGCAGTCTATTAACATGCCACTCAACGTAAACTTAGCCCCCTTTTACATTTTTTCTGCATCTAAATGCGGGTGCTACGACAGAGATTCAGAAGGCAAGCCCATAGCCACTAGAAAACTACGGTGGGTCAAAGATATAAGACGAGCAAAAAAGAAAAACAGAACGAGGAAAAAACACGCACTAAAAGAACAGGCGATATTTATTCAATACTGCAGACTCGAGGTCCAAGCAGGGTGGTAATACACATACAAATAAAATAATTGCGAAACGAAACAATAAAAAGCGAAGAAGGTTGTTTGGTAAGTTAGTTCATTCATCACATGTATTAGTAAGACAGTTCCATTCACATATGGTTCTTGGAAAGTACGAATAGTTCAGTAGGTCTGTGCGAGCAAAATATGGGATGAAGGCCTTTGGGTGGTGGTGTCGGGTGGGCCGGCTACTAAGGGGTGTCAAATACGGGGATGGGTCTAGAGCTATTTTTTGTTCAAAAGTTGATCAAGGGATTCTAATCTACCTTTTTGTCTTCGCATCTGCAGTAAGGGAATTTTGTTGGCTAGCATTAAATATGAGGGTGAGTCTAACTTGGAGTACTTGTTGAATATAAATCTAACAGCTTTTCTTTGAATACGCTCAAGAGTGTGTATATTACGTTTTGTATAAGGATCCCATACTATGCTCGCGTACTCTAGTTTTGGCCACACAAGGGCTGTGTAACAAAGTAGTTTAACATTCGTGAGAGCACTTTGAAGTTTATGTTTAAGAAGACATAGTTTACGAAAGGCAGATGAACAAACATTATCAATATGGAGATTCCAAGATTAGTTGGAAGTGAGTGTCACACCAAGGTATTTGTAGGAGTTTACTTGTAGCAGTGGTGAAGACCCTAATATGTATGTATACGATTGTGGATTCCTTTGGCGAGTCACTGGAAGGCACATACATTTGTTCGCGTTGAGACACATTCCCCATTTGTTGCACCATTCATATATATTGCAAAGACTAGTGCTCAGATCGTTGAAATCGTTAGTGGAACGTATTTGTTTGAACAAAACATAATCGTCTGCAAACAATCTTATTTCTACACTAGGGTGAATAATTCCTTCTGCATTCCCATTTGTTTTATTCCTTTTCGTCATAGAGGTTTATTTTGCATTCAATTTAATTTATTTAAATTACGAGCCAATTAGCTAACAATCGACAACTATGTACGCTTTTTATTTTATTTTTTTCGCACCCTAGGACATTCAACTATTGACTTTTTTTTTGTCTAGCTGTGCAATGTGTAGTTGCATGAGGCTTCATCATTCTTTAATAAATATTAACTAAATAAGTGACGAACTCATGTAGGAAGACAAACGCCATTCGAACGTCGCGGGCAGCCTACCTATATCTTCTCGCAGGCATTGGAAAGCAGAGCTAAGTTGTGCGAGGAATGCAACAGTTGTGTGGGTGAGTGGCCAGGAGCACTCAATAAGTCTCGCTGTGCGGCCGCTCACTGCCGGCCTGCGTTGCGTCATTAGCAGCACTGTGTTTGCGCCGAGCCTGGGCGAATCAAACTAACAAACGAGAACTTCGTGCACACCGCGTAGCCACGAGGTCACCTCCGATCGAATGCCTGGCCGTGCACCTACTGTAAGATATCGGGCAGCGCTAAATGACCACCGCCAGCCAGCTAGCGCGTGCTAGCCGCCTACAAGGACGCCCACGTTACAAAACGATCGTCAGGAGAAAAGAAAAGAACAAGAAGGTATTCGAATCAGTCTTCGGCTGACTTGACACGCGAGCTTCTTTGCTTGTTTTGTTCTTGGTTCTTCTTTTTTCATACGTCAGACAAGACAGGTAACACGCCGGTTTCAGTACATCTATTGCATCCCACTCAACTGTACGCAAGAACGTGACATCGCAACATGTTTATTATTATCTATTTTCAAATACTGCAGCTCTATACAGGGCCACTGCAGAAGTGTACTACACTTACATCAGGAACAAAAAAAACAGTTCACAAGTACAACACAACAACAAAACAAATAAAAAAGGCTCAAAATTAATAAAACAACGCTTTCACAAATATTACAGCGCATGTACATTAACAGAACCAGGAAAACCGTTCTAGCTTCGAACAACTCTCGGATAATAAGTATATTTAAAAATATTACTGTTCATTAGGAAATGCTTTTTGTTTAGTCTCTGATAACCACTAGGCGAACGAGTTTTTTCTTACGAGATGTAATCATCCGAGGGTACAGATGGATTCTAGTGTAGAGGGTACTAAAGTACTCACTGTACTGCAATATCACGTGGCAGGATTAGGCTAAATATAGATAACCAAGCTAACTTAAGACTAATTAGGAATATTAGATTAATCAAGGCATAACTAGGGCCTTGACAATTTGACTTCACTTACGTTAATTCTGTTTCAATAAGATGTTGCTTAATTAAAAATATTATAATCCAATTGATCTGATGATGCTATGACCAACCAAGCTTAAGCAGAATTTTTATAGTTACCTTTGATTTTGTCTAATTAGCTTAGTTATGCATATATAGCCTAGTTATGCCACGTGACACTTCAGTATAGAGGGTACTTTGGTTGGATTGCAGACTTATATTCAGTCAAAATTAGTATTTACAATAATTAGCTTAAATTAGACATGAATTATCTGAATTGTTGGCTGACACTTGCAAGTACTGATGCTAGGCAACATTAAATGTGACAGCAAATCTTCGCTAATCCTATCACCCCTCCCCCTTTCCCTGTGATTTGTGAACATATATGAAAAGCAGCGGTGGTATAGCCTGGCCTTCAGACTGATAATAATGGTTGCAGCGCAAGCACGAAGGTGCTAGAAGATGCGTGAAACGAAAGGCGAGGAGAGGAAAGCAAAGAGGACAACAAGGTGCTTGCGTCGCCTTTCGTTTCACGTTTATTCTAGCACCTTCGTACTTGCGCTGCAACCCTTGTTACCATGGAATTTAACCAACTAGCCCAAATAGCCGTTCTTCTTGAGACTGGTACCATGAAGTAAGGAGAACAAAAACTATTAGTGAGCGTCACGTGATAATCTTGAAGTCTTGTGGTAAAACATTTAAGGAAAAAATAGACCCTGGTCACGTCATATACAAGTGCAATACTATTGGTCCACTTGATTTAGTGACTTATCAAGCGGGTTCTTCAGGGGCCTAATACTGCACAGCAGGCACCACGCACCGGTCGCCAGAGGTGGCATCTATAATAATAAGGGCTGTGATTTAACGTCCCGAAACCACGATGTGAATATGAGAGCCGCCGTAATAAAGAACTCCGTAAATTTCGACCACCTGGGGTTCTTTAAAGTCAACCTAAAGTTCAGCACACCGGTCTCCAGCATTCTGCTTTCATCCAAGTGTGACCGCCACAACCGGGATTCGATTTACCGACCTTCGGGTCCGCAGCAGTGTATCGTATACTTACCGCTTCGGGCTAAAGAGCGGTGTCAGGGGAGGTTGGCATTCTGAGGCTAGCGGAATCACTTGACGCCCCCTCAGAACATTGTATTGGCTATGGCTAGCCTTGGTAAAATGAGGTGTAGCCCCATGTTGCCAAATAATGCCTTCTCTTAGCTTGAAGCGGCCCTGCAACACTTTTTGAGCATGGCCAAAAAACGCTGCCGATCGATAGTATAGGCTGCCGACAACCCGCGAGCATAGCACGCGGCCTGGAATTCACAATAGTTTATCAAAGTCAGCTAGAAATTGCTTTCTCTTCTCTCAACAAGTCACAGAATAAGCCCAAAAATCACTCGTAGCAAGCTCATCTATCAGCCATTGGCTGATTTGAACATGATGCACTCGGTCGTTACAGATCGGCATGGGAGGCCACTGCTTGTCCAAGCGTGCGCGCGCCATCACTCTAAAAAACCCACGCATTCGAAGAAGAAGAAAAAAAGAAAAAAGTGCACAAGGTCAGAAGGCGTGCGTGGCGTTTTTTTTTTTTTTTTTTTTGCTTCTCCCATTTCTTCTTCCTTAGCTCCCAGCGCTTTCGTCGGGACGATAGAAGAGAGAATGCGATCACAGCGCGTGACAAATCTTTGTAACTGCACTCGTACTGAACGAATTCTTGATATTTTCGTGGCGTTGATCTTTTCAGGAAACACGCTTTTCCTTTGAGTTAATTTCATCGTTACTAAAAAACGTGTTTCAGGGCCCCTTTATTATCTGCAAATGTCAACCAGCGTTGCCACAGCCTGTCTAAGTTCTGTGAATTGTGGGCGAAATAAAGGAAATGTGTATTTGATAACGTTAGGATATATTATTCGGTAACACTGCCTACCTGCTGCCATTGCAACACAAACAGCGTTCATTCCCCCTCAATCTCTTGATTTGATTGATATGTGGGATTTAACGTCTCAAAACCACCATATGATTATGAGAGACGCCGTAGTGGAGGGCTCCAGAATTTTTTACCACCTAGGGTTCTTTAACGTGCACCCAAATCTGAGCACACGGGCCTACAACACTTCCGCCCCTCAATCTCTTGGCTGAGTTGTTGTTCTCGGGTTCGTACTGGCAACCAGCGTTACGAAACATCGAAAGCGCGAAAAAAAAAAAGACAGAACACGCAGAACGACACACAGACACATAGCTGGCAAAATGTGTTCCGTCTTTTCTAGCCCTGCGTTAATGTCAAGCATGAGTCATCTTTCTCAACCGTTCATTTTAGGTAAGTTCAACCCGCATTAGTTCTAGCTGAACGTTCCCCTTTCTATCAATTTAAAATACGTTTCCCAACGCAGACACCTTCTTCGTAACATTTCTTTGACTTAGTGGTGGAGATAGTTTGGCTGCTAAGGCGCCTAATGCGGACACCTATTATTCAAATGGCCATCTGTTCCCATTCAGCGACAAACTTAAGCTGTAAGGAGCGTTTCAAAGCTAACGAGTTGGTTTACTTAAAAAATTTTATAGTATGCTGTGGAATCCTGACTGCAAACAACAATCAAGCCTGAATCATGCATATGAGTTCTACCTATTATTGCAAGATAGAGGGGCTATTATTGCAAGATAGAGGGTTAGGGATAAGGTTCGGGCAATCACGGCAACTTAAATAATCGTTGTCGAGACTGACGAAGACATTTGCAACTTGAGTTATAAGGCTTTAATGCCACGAAAAAAAGAAAGAAACGATAAAGAAGCTTGGCGTGTTACATGGCAACAGCGAAGAACTGCCTTAAGTACGAGCACGACACACGTTCTCGAAAGACAAGGTCTGACGCTTAGCGTAGTCCCCCACTGCACTACACAAGGTTTGAAACACTTCACCGTGTGACGTCGAAGGCAGATGAGTCGATGCGTTGCGTTGCGTCTTACGCCGACATCAGCGATGCCTCAGGCATGGTCGGAGCGGAGCGTGAGGCAGAGTCGATGTGTGGCAAGCACGTCCCGGACAGCCAGTAGTAGGCCCAGGTCTGGAAAACGCCCGGATCCGAGTACAACGGACCGGCGCCGGCTGCTGGATCACACGGTAGAAGGGAGCCAGGCTCGTGCGGACCACAGGCACAGGTAGGCTTCGGGACCACGACCCGACGAGCGCTTCAGCCACTGTTTCGTTCCGATCCTTCTTCTCGAACGCCCCGTCGTCGTCTTCCTCTTCTCTCTCCCCATGGCTTGGCTTGACTTTGACGACACGATTCCGCCTTTTCCTTGTCTCATCGTCATCTTCGTCGGCGTACGGCACAGCACAAACTCACAAACATCGCGCACCAGATGAACCTACCGCGCATATCATGACATATGCTGTGGAATCCTGACTGCAAACAACAATCAAGCCTGAATCATGCATATGAGTTCTACCTATTATTGCAAGATAGAGGGGCTAAAAAAGAGAAATTTACAACTACCCATTCGTGGCACAAAGCCGCAAAGAAACCCATTTAGACTTCTAAAAAAAATTCTAAGTTTCACTCCCCCCGCCCTCCAAAAAAAAATTGGCTCTGTTGGTAGAACGACCGCTCACGAAAGGCGTTGGTCCCACACTCTAAGCCAAAAACGGCCGAAATGGGAGCAACGGCTGTTTTTACTCCTTCAGACCGACTGTTACTCTCCCAAAAGACCAAGCGGAACAAGATGGCCGACTTGTTCGAGAATGGGGGAGCAAATGTATTCATCTTAAGTTTGTAAGGGAGCAACGGAAGGAGGAACCGCTGTAAATGCTCTCGTCACGCAACGGTTAGTCTCCTGAAGGACACCGCACACAAATATGCATGCCGCCCACATTGATATTCATGGGCCAGATTATTGTTTGTTCTGTGTGCCAAACTTCACCAAACCAGACCAATGATTTATTTTAGCATCCGCAGATAATAAAATAGCGGCGCTGGCTGAACACAGAAGGCCTGAGAATACAGCTACGGCAAGTACCTAACACACGCAGCAGCAGCATGGAGAGTTGGCACGTCAAAGCGGACCGAACGCCGAAACACGTGCAAAACAACGATTAAAAAAAGCCTAAAAACGCCGTTCGTCACCAAAACACGTGCTTAAGGAGCCCCCCCCCCCCCCCCAAAATATATCGGAGAAGAAAAAAAAAAGCGGACTCAGACGCGCTTTTCATAAGCCGTGCACTTAGTAGCACGTTTCACCGTGTAGTTTGAGGGCAGAATGACAAATCTGTGCCATCTGGGCCCGCACGACAAGTGTGGCGCTTGTGTAGCAAGCGATGTAATTTACAAAACAATTTTTATTCGGTGTTTATGTTTACTAGCACTAAATAAAAATTCCACTCAGTTTTTTATGTTTAATTATGAGTTTTAGTGTACCTCAGTTTTTTTTATAAGTGTATTAGGAGAACACACTGAAAGCATTGCGCTGACGCCTTTGCTGCCACTGCTCGACGTTTTTTTTTTTCCCGAGCAACTAGGTTCGCGTTCACACTACTCATACTCATATGGGGTGTGGTCGGCGAGCACATGGACATGCGAGCTTGTGAGCTATGTTTTGATCGTGTGTGTGTGTCGCAGATTTGCGTTTCTACTTATTCGTGATGAAGGTTAGTGTATATTTATCTTTATGGAGAGCGAATTTGTTGTGGGTTTCGGTGCTGGGTGGAACAAACACATCGTAAACGCGTATTCAGCTATCTGCAAGCCTGTTCGCTCGTCGGACAAAGGACTGTGCATGCATCAGCGTGCAGGTGAGTGGCGTTTCCAACAACATTTAATGCTCTTACAATACATTGTTGAGTGGTTGCGCTATTAAAAGAGAAATGATTTGCTCTTTCTTATTTACCGTATCGATTGCTAGCCGTATCGGACTAAATTATCTCTATTATTACCGCCTGCATACCCTCTTGCTTCTCCTGTCACCACTGCAGTGCCAGTGTACTTTTGAAGTTAAAAGTTCATTTCCACAACACTACCTCGCTTGAAAAAACCTTGGGGCGGAGTTGTAGCTGCCTTCATACTGGCACTTTTCTACCATTGGCTTTATGTACCGTTAACGGCTGGATGTTGGGGCCTTGGGCCGCAGTTTTTAGTGCTGTAAAGTGTATGTAAATCAGTAAGTGAACAAATCATTGTCGCATCACTTCACTGGCATAGCCAGGCGGTTGCGCACAGATTTTTTTTAGGCCGGGCGTAGGGAGCCCTTAATGACGACCATATTCGCTTGCCCGGCCTCCGATTCAGATAAGCGGACCCCCCCCCCCCCTCCCCGCACGCCTCAAAAAAAAAAAAAATGCCGACATCACTGCGTCACTTGCTTCACCTCCGCGCTGAACGTACTATTTTATAAGCGCACCATCAGGCGAGCAGTTTACATATGGACACAACAATTGGAGGAGGAATGACTCAAATCTTTCAGATTTCGTTAGTGATGCAAAAAATTTGCAAAACTGAATATTGTAAAAGACAATCATAAATGCTGTCTGTTCTCGTTAGCGTTGTCATTATTCTGCATCATGAAACCCTTATGCGCTGTGAAAACTGGGCATGCCATTAAAGTCACATATCGACGTTAATACGAATGGACGAAAATTTCGACAGCCTCAGTAACACCGTTTGGGATTTGCCACATGCGCATAATTAGGCTGATTCCCACTTGGCTGTTCTTAACCCGACTTAACTGCTACCAAATGAAACAATATTTGATGCATGTCTTTTACTACTTTTTTTCAGGGATATGACACAAATTTGGTTATACTGCAGATAAAGATGCTTCCAACGATGCTTAAGTACAGAAAGTAAGTGAATTTCGGTAAGTGCAGACTTTTTGTACTTCGTATATGAAAGCATCGCTTTTTAGGGGCCAACTGTGCATGTGTTGGCCAGAGAGTAGTTCATCATGCCACATGGTTACACTGGCACTGACAATTGGATATGGCTCTGCTGGCCTGTGTGTGTGCTCACACTGTTACCGTTAAGATAAAATGTTTATGTTTTCATTGCAGGGATTGCTGTTTGTACTAGAAAGCCAACTGCCAAGGTTTGTTTACGCTGGTGCTCCTAAAAGTACGCTTTCCCTATTTACATGGATTTTGGCTTGCACAAAGCATAACACTTGGGCCTGGATTCACAAAGCTGTCCATGTGCAGGCCTTCATAACATCGTTTCTTGACTTGCCTTTACCGTGTTTTCTGCAGATGTTTCGTGGGTTTAAAAGTGCCACAGCATGTTGACCTTCCCTACTCTAAAAAATTCGCGTTCAAAGTTCTGCAAGAGTGGGTTTAACTTTCTTGTGCACCTCCTTGCTGTTCCAAGAACCTGAAGTGTTATGCTCTTACTAGAGGTGGCAGTGTTTCTAATGTTTGTATTTCCATCACATTGACCAAGTATGCGATCTTGGCTTGACTAGTAGCACATCCTCAACAAATGTCTCTGTGGCACATGTAGAAGGCAGTACAAAATAAATAGGCAGACATTCACACCGGGAGCTAACTTCTAATAATGCTTTTTTTTTTGGAAACCACGGTGCGCTTATTTCGATTTGTCTAACAAAGCAGTAACCTGTTTGGCTGTGAACCAACAAGACGTTGAACTAATAAAAGCTTCACATCTTGTTGCTCTCAGATATATATATGTATTGGCAAGCTATCTGTGACACTGTCAAACAAAGAATCAGAATATGTGTGCATGTCTTAAGATATATTGCTTCGTTCACATATCTCGTGGCTGTGACTCGTCCACCGAGTGAACAAATGCACACTAGTTTATTAAATTTAAAGCATTTTTTGAAGGTAGCGCGGTCTACATTTATTTGTCTACAGTTTTGTCCAACCGTTTGCATCAGGTACAAAGAAATATACTGAAGATTATCATGTAGCCTCTGTAAATGGTTGCTTTCAAGCAGGCTTTGCATGCTTGGCTTGTGCCTACAGGTATTGCATAGTTCAAGACGCAGCAGCATATGATAGAACAGTAGAATCGAGAGCAACTATGTGCACGAGCAAAATAAGTATTTTAACATGAGCGGACGGTACGTGTTATTTGCCACACACATGATCTCACTTAGATTGCCCATTGGTGAATGGGATCATAGAAATGTCTCTCAGCTGTCTATAGGAAACAAGTTAACTGAACCTAAGGGTATCTTTAACTGCTACAAATATGCCTTGCTGAGGTGCTGCACATTTTCTTCCAGAATATTGCTATCTGAGACATCATGTGAAGAGCGTCTACGACATCAGCATTTATATGGCTTGCCAAGTAACGTTTGGCCGAACCTTCCATTTTTTTTCACATTTCGTTTTGCAGTAGACATCCTAGAATGTAAGCGCTGCTGCAGTGTGTGACTCATTGTTATGTATTGATGCTGGCTTGTTTAACCTCACACTTCTATTTTTTTTCTTGCAGCAATGAGATGCTTTACATATGCCTACAGTGACATTCCGCTGCGGTTGCCTGATGAAAACACCAGCTGCGAAACTTGAGTTCTTCAGAATTGGAGAAGTTGCCCTTCTCTCACCAATGATGACACAGACTGCCCTATGCTAGAAATTCAAGATTGTTTTTCCAGGGATGACGCAGAAAACTTTTGATGTATAATGGTGCTTGTTTAGTGCTGGCTGTAGTAAGGCGAAGTCTACTTTTACGTGCGCTCACAAGTCGCCTCATAAAAAGAACAATAAAACATTTATTTTCTTTTCAATAATGTCCACTTTTTGTGTTAGAAGCACCCAAGCAGTGCTCTTCCAAGGAGCTCTCGCCATGTGTTAAGCGTGTGACAAGCATACTCGAGATAGTCATTTCCCCAAGGAGCAACTGGAAGCATGTGCAGTTGGTTTTCAGAGAGTAACTGCGAACACGTGGGACGAACGGTAAAGAGTAACTGTTGCTCTTAGAAGAGCAACTGGTGCGAGTAATGGTTGGTCCACAGGGAGACACTGGTGGAAGTAACTGTTGGACAGCAGGGAGGAACTGGAGGGAGTAACTGTTCATCCCCCGAAGGAGGAACTGAAAGGAGAGCAACGGTTCGTCCCTCAGCAGTTACTCCTTTTAGGGGAGTAATGGGAGTGGCAATGCAATTGCTCCCTGAAAGGAGCAACCCCTATACCCCTGTTGCTCCCTTTTGGCTTAGAGTGCAGGTTCGATTCAAGGACCAGGACATGTTTTTCGGCAACTGAGAACATTTCTTTCTAAAAAAAACCCGAATGAATATATGCATGATTTTGCGCTATAAATGTGTGTTCGTCCACTTTCCCTCATTAAACCTCAGTAACCTTCGTATTTCTTTAATCGCGTTTAAAGGCCTCTCAAGAACTCTTGAAAATGCAACGAACGAACGTGTTATTCTCTCCCGACGATTCTCGTCTTTGCGGCACAATAGGTGACCAGTAAAAGAGCGAGAGATTGTGGGATGCGCCTCCTCCACAGTAAGCCTCAGATTCTTCGGGATTCATGCGCGCGGTCGTGCGTTCATCTTCGTCCTGCTAAACCATGGTCGGTTGTTCAGGCGTTGGCTGCTCCAAGTCGAGCCGGTATGTATCGTTTCCCGTGAAATGAAAGAAAAACGGGGTGGGCCGAGCCACAGTGACAGGTAGCCTTCGGGTACCGAACGTTAGAGCCAGAGTGTGCGAAGACCATTTTATCAGATGTGGTGTGTATTCCGCACTAATAAAAAGTCTACCAATGAATTGGTTGCAAATATTTTATCGAGAAATAAATTGTCGCGCAGGCGCGCCTAGCAAAGATAATATGGGATTGCGGGGGCGAAATCTAGCCGTACGAGATGAGCTCCGGCCATTGCACACATATATATGACAAAAACGCGAAAGCTTCACTCAATGGTAAGTTTACACGAAGCGCTAGACGAGTCCGTTTGCGTTATCTTGGTCAAACTGTGCGCTATAGGACTTTGGAATGGGATGGTGTGCAATCGCCTTTGAAGACCAGTTTCATAAAGCGTGACTTCCCAAGGCAGTGTACCTGAGTGATGACAGTACCCTCATTTGCCGGTTTGATGAGGGTAGGCAAGTCAGCGTCGGGAATCGCAATGTCTACGTCGTATATCACACCAGCTATAAATGAGTTGTCACTGGGTGTAAAGGGCCGCACTTTGATGCCGCCTAGCTCAGTCACTTATTCGAGTGGTCCAAGAGCTTTCACGTGGAATACGTCGATGACGAGTATATTTTTCACGTATTTACTCTGATTTCCTTGATGTCATTAGGTACCACACGTTCCAAAAAAGAGGAGCGTGCTTGCCTGTTCAGCAGTCGCAGGTTTCCTGAGAACTCTTCTGGTACAAAGATGATGGCGTGTGGCCAGCGTTCATGCTTGACTTTATTGTCGGTGTACTCGCTAAGGTGGGCGAGGCTGCGTTGACGATCTCTCTCTTCGCCCTGTTGCTCTAAGCAGGAATGAAATCATCGTTGGATGAGTCGTCCCTCGATGCGGCTGAGTGCAGCTCTGTGTCCTCGCTCTCACTAAGGGAAGTTCATCTCTTCCTCGCGGTGGTCAGCTGAGATGACTGCTGGCCAGGCGCTCCTCCGGAAAGCCACACGTCCATGGCCGCAAGACACGGAGCCGAGGCACCATACAAAACTGAAGGTTGGACCGAAAAAATCGGAGAGCACAGAGAGAAGCTTTTGGATTATGATGATGATGATGATTCCACAGACATGGCCCGTACCCACTCAGGGTGATCGGCCAAGAATCGATGACTTAATTAAGTAAGATTTTTTTTAATATCGAAACCACCCACCAGAAGAAAGAAAGAAAAAAGAAGACACCCTAGGCAGAATGAAAGGAGTGCAATAGTTGCTTGTCACTCGTTCAGATAAGACAATTATTCATCACCTTGAATAAGAATCAGCATGGTTAAACAATGCTCTTGTGTTCGTTGGAATTATTTTTTTGCACGAATAATATTCACGCAATTAAAAGCTTAATTCTTTTACTTTCATTCAGGTACTTGCAAACTGCGTAGAAAACGTTCTCGTGGATCAAGCCCAGATCGTAAGCACCGAAGGAAAGTATGTTTTCTATAGTGTAATTCAGCCCTAGGCTAGCGAATGGGAGGACTAAGAGTTTTTTCCTGAGCAATTTGTATCGGCGACATGACAAAAAATAGTGTTCTATTGTTTGTAATTCTAAACAAAAGTTGCATAGTGGTGATATCGCCAGACCAGTCCTATGGGAATAGAAATTTAGCGGGGGGACACGACATCGAAATCTAGTTATTATGGTTTCCAACTGTCTTGTAGGACACCAATGAATTTTCCATGGATATCTTAAATGAGTAAATTCTGGTGTAGACAATATTGCTTCCATAGCGTCTGCACTAAGCGCAAGTTTTCTGTATCTTGTCGCAGTTAGAGAGGCCACTTCGGGAAGGACTGATAGTACTGGCCCTTCCAATGCTGCTCGTGCTAGAGAGTCGGCGATTTCATTTACTTCTAAGCCGCAATGACCGGGTACCCATACTAATTTCAGTAGCTGCAGCTGAAGCTTTTGGATACCCGAAAACTTCGTCGTCGTCTGGATACAGCACGGCCCCTAGAAGAAAGTGTTGGTGCAGCTGTCCACCAACACGAGGTGGCGGGGCGTAAGCTGATCTGCTACCTTAAAGCTAGTGCACACATTCATAACTCACACAAGTCGCAAACGTTAATTAGGAAGTTTGCACACCCGTTCAGCACATGCGACCGTGGGGAAAGCAAGTTCAAGGTTGTCGTATTCGGTCAATGCAAGTGCGCTTATAGTGCAGTGAGGCTGCAATGGCAAATAAAAAGACATTGGTGTTTTTTATTCAAAAAACCACGGGCTCATCGACAGTCTCTTGCGAAGATCAGTCCACACGAGTCACTCAGCGGATGTCAACGGCTGATACCACCGAGTGAAGTACAGGCCCTGTTGTTCAACTACTTTGGCTGTCCGCTGATCTCGTTGACGTCCTTCGATATTGACACTTCCATTGCACCACGCTTTTCATCTACGTCTCCCAGCACCTGCTCCATCTCTTCCCGCTGCTGGACTCGTCCCTGGGCCCGTTGGCGCCGGCTTCGTGTTGGAGCGATGTTCAGATCCTTGTAGACGTTCCACTGCTTGACAAAGCGTTCTGTCTGTGAACGTGTGCATGGCGGTGAATATTCAGTGGTTTCCTGTGCTGGAGTCACTTCTCGCACGGTAGACGTCTCAGCCACCCCAGTAGCTGGCTGAGCTTGCTCACTCGCCTTTGAATATACTGAAGCTTGCTCACCTGCATCTGGGTTCAGGTTGTCCATGATCTTCGTTCTCGGCGGAGGCTCCGATTGTTCTTTCACACGTGGCATTCTATGCCTTCGTCGACTTATTCGCGCGCTCAACCTACCGGCGATCGTCTGGATATCGAGAATAAGATTGCCTGTAAGAAATTCAAAAGTTTAGGGAGATAATATAGAACGAGTTAGGCTAGTGTGAATAATTTGGGCCCCACTGTACGAAAGGGTGAAAATATTTATTTAGGCCATATATGGCTTGTACATGTTCACCTGTTACCTGTGGTGCACACCCACTATGAGAGATTGGCCAAGAAGTTCGCTGTTTTATGAAATAATATGAAGGTTTAGAATGATTGAAGTTATGTTATATTAGGATTACAGATCATATGTACTACTTCACTGATCCCATCTCTCAGCGATTGGCTTATTTGAACATGGTGCACTCGGTCGTTACAGATCGGCGCGGGAGGCCACTACTTGTCCAAGCGTGCGCACGCCATCACTCTGACAAACCCGCGCATTCGAAAAAAAAAAAGAAAAAGTGCGCAAGGTCAGGAGGCGTGCGTGGTGTTTTTTTTTTTTTGCCCCTCACACCCCTCCCTGCTTAGCTCCCAGCGCTTTCGTCGGGACGATAGAAGAGAGAATGCGATTGCAGTACGTGACAAATCTTTGCAACTCCACTCACACTGAACAGATTCTTGAAATTTTCGCGGCGTGGATTTTTTGAGGAAACACGCTTTTCCTGTGAGTTAATTCCATCGTTACTAGAAAAAGTGTTTCAGGGCCCCTTTATTATCTGCAAACGTCAACCAGCGTTGCCACATCCTGGCTAAGTATTGGGAATTTTGGGCGAAATGAAGGAAATGTGTATTTGCTAACGTTCGGATATATTGACCCGTGTCTGCGTGTGAACGACAACGATGATGTGGGGATTTAGCAGACACCAAGTAGTGGGCCTCTGGCTTGACTCAACAACAAAGAAGATCTTGTGGCTCAGCTGTTGAGAACACGCTGCTTTCGCTGCCTCAAGGCGTACTTGTACTTTGTTCGCGTTGTACTGCGACACTGGTGGAGGTGCTGGCCCGCGACGCCGCCTGATGCTCCACACTCCCACGGGGAGGCGTTCATCTAGCCCAGAAGCTCTTGTCGACACTCCCATGCATCGCTTCAGTCGTCGCTTGCGAGGCCTCCTTCCAGAGTTCACCCTCTCACAGGAACACTCTACGAGGCACCGCTCACATCTACCAATGGCCACCGCCAGCCCACAACAGTTACTACGAGACAGTAGTTTGCCGACCCCATCTCAGGTAACCCTTTTTTCACCGCTGGTGCCTGATCGCTTTGGTGGTGGAGCACATGAAGACGTCGAAGAATGGCTTGATCACTATGAACGTGTCGCCAACACCAACCAGTGGTCTCTTGAACAAACGCTTTCCCGCGCCTATTTCTATCTCGACGACAGTGCTCGTACTTGGTACGAGAACAGAGAAGGCAGTTTGTCAACATGGAGTGACTTTAAAAGAGCGATGATTGACACATTTGCCGATGTCGACCGGCGCGAACGTGCGCAGAATTTACTCGAGCTACGGGTTCAGAAACCCAATGAAACGGTCGCAATGTTCACAGAGGACATGGTCCGTCTCTTCCGTAAAGCTGACCCGCACATGACCTGTACCAGGCGGGCCACCGCTTAATAAATCGGGATGATCCCACCTCACCTGGCCACCTTGAGAGAGGGCGCGCGCGCGGCGCGGCAGCCATCAATAAACAGTCCCTTGCTAGCTAGCGTCTCGTGTGGTTGTGTCTTTGCTGAGCGCGTAAAACAGAACATGGTGTCAGAAGTGTAACAGTCGAACCCTGCGCTGAAGATGGACTGCCTACCACCACCCGAGCCACTTGTACTGACAAATGCTCCGGCCGACAACTGGAAAAAGTTCCGCCAACGAATCGAACTCTACTTCAAAGCTACTGAGACCAACAAGAAACGGACGTCAGCACAGAAGGCTGCCATCTTTCTACACGTCGCGGGCCCAGAGGCAATTGAAGTGTTTAACACCCTACCTCTATCAGCAGAACAACGAGAGGACTATGACTCGATCGTCAAAGCCTTCGAAGACTACTGCACGCCTCGGTGCAACGAGACATTCGAGAGGTACGTTCTGCGCAGTCGGCAACAACAGGATGATGAACCTTTCGAACAGTTTTTGCGCGACATTCAGTTGAAAGCACAGACTTGTAATTTTGGCGAACTTAGGGACTCGATGGTGAGGGACCAGATAGTGTGCGGTATCGTCGACAAGAAGCTACGTGCACGCCTGCTTCAGGAGAAGGACTTAACCCTAGAATCAGCTGTAGAAATCTGCAAAGCCGCGGAACTGGCAGCAACGCAGAACCGGGCTCTTGAAAGCGAAGCGAAAGTGCAGAGAGTCGAAAAAATTGCAAACGCTGCCGGACAGTCTCGTACGAGCGGACAACGTCGACGCTGTGGCTACTGTGGCAAGATTCACGGACCAAGACGCTGCCCAGCGTTTGGAAAAACGTGCACGCTGTGCAACAAAAGAAACCATTTTGCAGCTTGCTGCAGGAGTAGACGCGGCGTTCATGAGTTAGGCGTCGCTGCAACAGAAGATGCACTGGAGGAGTCCTCGGACGCTACCGATGAAGACATTCAAGTTCTCACGGTACAAATCAGAAACGTGTCCAAAAATCAGGATTGGACGGTGGCAGGGGACCTTGCCGGGCACCCGACAGAACTGAAAGTGGATACAGGAGCGCAAGCGAACATATTGCCGTACTCGTACTTTCGCAGGATGCGTTTGCCGACCATGGTGCGGCCATCGACCACAGTACTTACTAACTACGAAGGAAGCAAAATACATCATTTGGGCGTTATCAGTCTGCCACTACGTCTAGGAGAGCAGCAAGAGAATATCAGTTTTTTTGTGGTCAAGAGAGGCAAGCAAGTCCTACTCGGATTGAATGCAGCAGAACGTTTCGGGCTGATTTCCCGCGTTCACGATGTATCTTCAAGAAGTGACGTTAGCACCGACTGGGTCACCGAGTTCCCGGAGTTATTCCACGGTCTGGGCTGCATCCGTAGACCATATTCGCTGGCAATGAAGGATGATGCGCGCCCCACGATCATGCCGCCGAGGAAAGTGCCACACGCACTGCGAGCGCCACTTAAGCAGGAGTTGGCCCGGATGGTCTCGCAGGGCATCATATGTAAAATGGAAGAGCCGTCAGACTGGGTGAGTCCACTTGTTCTTATTATGAAGAAGAATGGCCGCATGCGAATATGCCTAGACCCGCGGTACATTAATCGAAGCCTTAAACGCGAGCATTATCAGCTACCCTCACGTGAAGAAATAGAAGCAGAGCTGGCAGGAGCAGTGATGTTCACCAAGCTTGATGCCAATAGCGGGTTTCACCAGATCCCCTTAGACGAAGACACTTCAAAGATCTGCACCTTTAGCACGCCGTTCGGAAGATACCGATTTTTGCGCCTGCCATTTGGTATCGCGTCCGCCCCCGAAGTATTTCAGAAGGCAATGACGGAAGTGTTTGAAAACCTGCCGGGCACACGCGTATATGTCGATGATATTTTAATTTGGGGTGCATCAAAAGAGCAGCATGATCAACGCCTGCGTGCAGCACTGATGGCAGCGAGAAAGGCTGGCCTGACACTGAACAAAGAAAAGTGTCTGTTCGCTAAGGCCGAAGTTAAATTCCGGGGAGATTGTATCAGCAAAGAAGGAATAAAACCCGATGCTAGTCTCATTGAATGCGTTGCCAACATGCAAAAGCCGTCGAGTAAACAGGAAGTTCAAAGGTTTTTAGGTATTATGAATTACTTTGGCAAATTCATACCTAATCTCTCAAAAAGAACTGACGCCCTTAGGTCATTGATAAAGAATGATGTTGAATTCATATGGGAAGTTCACCATGACAAAGAATGGAAAGATCTTATTAAGGCTTTGACATCGGCTCCAGTGATCGCAGTTTTTGACCCATTGAAGCAAACGAAACTCTCAGCTGATGCATCAAGCTTTGCAGTAGGTGCTGCTCTTCTTCAACTCCATGACCAAGATTGGCGCCCAGTGGGTTATGCTTCAAGGGTGCTCTCAAAGGCTGAAACAAAATATGCCCAAATTGAAAAGGAAGCGCTGGCCGTGACGTTTGCTTGTGAGCGTTTCCGGGAGTTCGTACTGGGGTTATCAGTGACAGTCGAAACAGACCACCGACCTTTGCTTGCTATTTCACAAAAGAACCTGAGTGAAATGCCGCCACGATTGCAGCGCTATTTTTTGAGGCTAATGCCTTTTGATATCAAATTGCAGTATGTTCCTGGGAAGCATCTGCTAGTGGCGGACACGCTGTCCCGAATTCCAGGAACCCAACCGAGTGACGGAGAAAGCGAACAAGACGTATGCATCCATGCGACTTGCGTGCTAGCCAGCATCGTAAGTGAGAACACGAAGACTGAACTGACCTCTGCAATCCTGGCGGACCCATACCTCAAGCAAGTGGTTGAGGCACTCCAGGAAGGACGACCAGTCTCAGGCGAACTAGCTCCATGTTTGTCAGAACTGTCATATGTTGATGGAGTGCTTTTGCGGGGCAGCAGGGTGGTAATCCCAAAGAGTCTGAGGCGATCCATGCTGCAACGTCTTCATGAAGGCCATTTGGGAATGAGCAAGTGCAAAGCCAGAGCACGCCTTCTGATGTACTGGCCTGGGATGAATGCTGACATCAAGTCACTCATTAGCAAGTGTGCCACATGTCAGCACTTTGCCTACCGGCAACCTTCAGAGCCACTGTTATCGAGGGAAATCCCAACGCGGCCGTGGCAGCGAATTGGTGTCGACCTATTTGACCATGGGGGCAAGCGTTACCTGGTTGCGTACTGTGCCTACTCCAACTACCCAGAAGTGGAACAGTTGCCTCAGTCAACAAGTCAGGTCGTAGTGGACACACTAGGGACCATGTTTGCTCGCCACGGTATACCCATTGAAGTCTGTACCGATGGAGGACCACAGTTCACATCGCGAGAGTTTAGACAGTTTGCAGTAAAATACGATTTTACTCATACCATATCCAGTCCACACTTCCCCAGGGCCAATGGTCTAGCTGAGAAAGGGGTACAGGTCGTAAAGCGCCTCTTGAAGAAAAGTGAGTACGCTGGCGAGGAGTTTTGGGTTGCACTGCTCAATTATCGAATCTCGCCCCTGATAGACGGACGCACACCAAGTCAGCTCCTTATGGGACGGATGCTTCGGGGACGACTTCCAGACTTCTCATCGGCTTCGACATCGTCAGTGCGGAAACATCCCCAGGATCACTGTAAAGGCACACCTCTCACACCTCTCTCCGAAGGGGACGTCGTCAGAATAAGAAACGACAAGGGGTGGTTTCCGAAAGCCCGAGTAGAGAAACTTGCTGGCCCTAGATCTTACATAGTCTGTACAGATGAAGGCCGGCGTTATCGAAGGAATCGTCAGCATCTAAAAAGGACGCCCGAACACTTAGACCCACTGGATGACAAGGATGTCGCACCGATAATCCCGTCGCCTATACAGCATAGACAACATTCAACATCAGATACAGCGCCCGATTTGACAACAGCATCCGCATCACGAAAGGAACGACATCCGTCACAACAGGCGCCTGCATCGGATGCTCTACTGAACCAGTCAGCTGCACGTGCACCACCCATTGCAAGTCAACCATCAAGGGACCCCGACGTGGTCCCGTCCCAGCATAAGGTCACTTGCCAGGCACAAGAAGCAGCCGACTCGAGTCTCAGAAGATCAACTAGGCCACGTAGAGCACCGACGCGCTTTGCCGACTACATCACCTAAAGAAAAAGGAGGATGTACCAGGCGGGCCACCGCTTAATAAATCGGGATGATCCCACCTCACCTGGCCACCTTGAGAGAGGGCGCGCGCGCGGCGCGGCAGCCATCAATAAACAGTCCCTTGCTAGCTAGCGTCTCGTGTGGTTGTGTCTTTGCTGAGCGCGTAAAACAGAACATGACCGACGACAAAAAGCTGCGCTACCTCATGCGCGTCGTTAAAGAGCAATTGTTCGCCGGACTTTTGCGGAACCCGCCAAGCACCGTGACAGACTTCATCAAAGAAGCAACAGCTATCGAACGGGCGCTTCACCTGCGATGCCGACAATACGATCGCTTGTCCAGCAACGCCCACATGCAAGTCGCCGCTACGACATCTGACAATCAAAGCTCGTTGCGCGACTTAATACGAGAGATTGTTCGCGAAGAGCTGCTGAAGCTGCGGACTCTGGTCACGGAACCACCCACGGCGTCTGTCGCTGAAGTCGTCCGCGAAGAAATACGCCAAGCGTTTTCGGCAGCTGATTCTACTCACGATCAGCGACCTATGAGCTACGCAGCCGCGCTTCGCCGCCCGCCGCCCGTTCCGCCGTCGTACCGCCAGCCATCGACAGCCGTTCCTTGGTCGCCACCGCAAGAACAGACACCGCGGCGCCCTTCTGTCGTGCCACCGTATGAAATGCTGCCGTACGAAGAGCCGTCTCCCAACGAGACACGGCATTTACAACATTATGAGCCGTTGAGACGTCCACAGCTTCGTAAAACAGACGTATGGCGCACCGTGGATAGACGTCCGCTTTGTTTTACCTGCGGAGGTGTCGGCCACATTTCTCGTCATTGCTGGCACCGCGCCGACACGTTTCGACCTCTTCGGCAATGGTCTGACGATCGACGCCCCAACGACGACTACCCACCACGCCGGGACGCTGATTCTCAACGACCTTCCTTGTCTCGGTTCCATTTTGACAACCGCCGAGCCAACAATGACGATGGTGAGCCTAATTACCAGCCAGGTTTGGGACGTCGACCACGTTCTCCGTCTCCGGCATATTCGCCTTCGTCGCGCCACCGCACTACAGCCGACGCCGGCGGAAGGAGGTCACCAAGTCCACGCCGGGGAAACTGAAGGCGGCGACCTCCGGGGGTGAGGTTGCAGACCGCCAAGGCGACGAAAAAAGGCCCCCGTTGCTCTTACCACAGGACGCCATAAAGCCGACTAGTTGTAACGTTGACGAAACTGTGACCACAGATCTTACCGTTTTTGTAGACGGACAGCAAGTAACAGCCTTAGTTGACACCGGTGCCGACTTCTCTATCATAAGTGAAAACCTTGCCGTGCCCATAAAAAAAGTGAAGACTACGTGGACGGGACCTAACCTGAGGACAGCAGGCGGCCAGCTGTTGATGCCTGTCGGACGGTGTACAGCGAGACTGGGCATCGGCAGCTCTTCTTTCGTGGCGACGTTTGTCATCCTCACCTCATGTTGCAAGGACCTGATCATAGGGATGGACTTCTTAAGAGAATATGGTGCCGTCATCAACATCCCGGACCGTTCAATTACGTTCCGCAACAGCCCTGGTTTGGTTGACTGTTCAGACGCAATACGTAACACTTTACGTATAATTGATGATGATGTGGTCGCCCCGCCACGGTCATGCACTCTTGTTTCGGTGGAAGGGCACGAACCGTTTGATGGCGAAGGCATTGCCGACCAAATTGGCTCGCTGCTATTTAGCCATGGCATTTCGGTCGCACGAGGTATCGTCCGTCTCACTGGTGGGCGCACGAATTTACTTTTGACCAACTTCAGTACTGAGCGCCGGCACCTTCCGAAGGGCACAGCTATCGCTTCTTACGACAATATCGTAGACATGCGAAGCAGTTTATGTTTATCGGTATTAGATGAAGCGCCTAATCAAGAATCAGAACCCGTTCTCGATGTTAGCCCCACTCTGTCAGAGGATGACCGACAGAGACTTCTTCAGCTACTAGCCGAATTCCACGACTGCTTTTCATCGACCTCACGAGTTGGTCGAACACCTTTGACAAAGCATCGAATAATCACCGAGGACACGGCGAGACCTATTCACCAGAACCCTTATCGTGTAGCTTTAAAGGAACGCGAAGCCATACAACAACAAGTCGCGAAAATGCTTGAAGATGATGTAATTCAACCGTCACAGAGCCCCTGGGCATCGCCTGTAGTGCTAGTAAAGAAAAAGGACGGCACGCTGCGTTTTTGCGTGGACTACAGGAAGCTGAATCGGGTGACCAAAAAAGATGTGTACCCGCTCCCACGTATTGATGACTCCCTTGACAGACTTCGGCACGCTCGCTACTTTTCTTCCATGGACTTGAGGAGTGGATACTGGCAGATCGAGGTAGACCCAAGAGACCGAGAGAAAACCGCTTTTGTGACGCCAAATGGTTTATACGAGTTTAAAGTCTTGCCTTTCGGTTTGTGCTCCGCGCCCGCGACATTTCAAAGGCTTATGGACACGGTACTTTCGGGATTGAAGTGGAAGACGTGCCTAGTCTATCTGGACGACGTTGTAGTATTTTCAACGACTTTTGACGAGCATCTCCAAAGGCTGGAAGTGGTGTTACGTGCCATACGGTCTGGGGGCCTAACATTGAAACCGGAAAAGTGTCATTTCTGTTTCCACGAACTTCAGTTTCTCGGTCACGTCATCAGTAACGTAGGCATCCGACCCGATCCTGGAAAAATTGCCGCTGTCGCACGGTTCCCAGTACCCTCCAATAAGAAGGCTGTCAGACGCTTCCTGGGCCTCTGTGCCTATTATCGCCGATTTATCGCAGACTTTGCCCGCATCGCGTCGCCACTAACTCGTCTCACAAGAGACGACGTTGCCTTTGAGTGGAACGAAGAACAGGAGGCTGCCTTTAATGACCTGCGTCAACGTCTTCAAACGCCCCCAGTGCTTGCCCACTTCGATGAAGAAGCCCCGACGATGCTTCACACAGACGCGAGCAATGTTGGTCTGGGAGCTGTGCTTGTGCAGCAGCAAGAGGGCACAGAGAGGGTAATCGCTTACGCAAGCAGAACATTAACACGTGCTGAGGCCAATTACTCTACAACTGAGAAGGAATGTCTCGCCGTGGTATGGGCGGTTTTAAAATTTCGCCCGTATTTATATGGCCGCCCCTTCAAAGTAATTAGCGACCACCACTCATTGTGCTGGTTAACAAGTCTAAAAGACCCTACCGGGCGATTAGCACGTTGGAGTCTCAGGCTGCAAGAATTCGATATTGTAGTCGTACACAAGTCAGGCAAGCGACATATGGACGCCGACTGTCTGTCCCGTTCACCCATTGAGTCGGCAACCCTACCTGAAGAAGAGGAAACGGCATTTCTCGGTGTCCTCGACACGACCGCCATTGCGCAGCAACAACGTGACGACGCTGAGTTGCTTGGCCTAATTAACTACTTGGATGGCAGATCTCAGAAGGCGCCAAGAGTTTTCGCAAGAGTGTTGTCATCATTTTGTTTACGGGACGAAGTACTCTACAAAAGAAACTTTTCGCCGACGGGATCTGCCTATCTGCTCGTCATCCCAGCAGCCCTTCGTACCGAAGTACTCCAAGCATGCCACAACGAGGTGAGCTCTGGCCATTTGGGTTACACGAGAACGTTGGCCAGAATACAGCAAAAGTATTACTGGCCGAGACTAACCACAGCCGTGAAGCACCACGTCCGTGCCTGTCTCGACTGCCAGCGACGCAAGTCACCACCGACTAAACCAGCTGGCCTACTGCAACCCGTACAGGTCCCAACAGCTCCATTCTACCAGATCGGCATGGACATTTTGGGCCCACTGCCTACTTCTACAGAAGGGAACCGCTGGGTTATCGTCGCGACGGATTATCTGACCCGTTATGCCGAGACAAAGGCTATCCAGAGAGGTACAGCAGCAGAGGTGGCAACATTTTTCATCGAGAACATTGTACTGAGGCATGGTGCACCATCCGTCGTGATCACAGACAGAGGAGCCGCATTTATGGCAGCTCTTTTGGATCACGTCCTCATGCTGAGTGGAACAGCGCATCGTAAGACCACCGCCTACCACCCACAAACGAACGGGCTGACAGAGCGTCTAAACAAAACCATTGAAGACATGCTTTCGATGTACGTAGACGTTGAACACAAAAATTGGGATGAAATCTTGCCGTACATAACGTTTGCGTACAATACGGCAAAGCAAGAAACGACGCGCCTGACCCCGTTCAGCCTCGTTCATGGACGAGAAGTACGAACTATGTTAGATGCGATGCTACCGCATGAAGGTGACGGCATCGACCCATACGCCAACACGTTTACGGAACGCGCGGAGGAAGCTAGGCAACTTGCACGTTTACGGATCCGCCAACAACAAGAGTACGATGCAGGCCGCTACAATGCTCACCGCAGAACAGTCGTCTACCAAACTGGCGACAAAGTATGGGTTTGGACACCCGTACGGAAACGAGGACTTTCCGAAAAGCTTTTAAGAAGATACTTTGGGCCTTACCGAGTGCTGCGACAACTGAGTGAGGTTACTTACGAAGTTGTTCCCGACAGTTCGTGTAGTACCAATCGTCGCCAGCACCATCCAGAACTCGTTCACGTAGTGCGCATGAAGCCTTACGTCAGCGAGTGATTGCGTGAGACTTTTCTTCAAAAAAAAAAACTGCATTATTGACTTCGCATCGGGTCGATGCTCTTTGAGAGGGAGGCAAATGACCCGCGTCTGCGTGTGAACGACAACGATGATGTGTGGATTTAGCAGACACCAAGTAGTGGGCCTCTGGCTTGATTCAACAACAAAGAAGATCTTGTGGCTCAGCTGTTGAGAACACGCTGCTTTCGCTGCCTCAAGGCGTACTTGTACTTTGTTCGCGTTGTACTGCGACAATATTATTCGGTAACACTGGCTACCCGCTGCCATTGCAACACAAACAGCGTTCCTTTTCCTTCGATCTCTTGGCTAAGTTGTTCTGGGGTCTGTACTGGCAACCAGCGTTACGAAACATCACATCGAAAACGAGAAAAAAGAAGACGGAACACACAGAACGACACACAGACACATAGCTGGCAAAATGTGTTCCGTGTTTTCTAGCACTGCGTTAATGTCAAGCATGAGCCAACTTTCTCAATCGTTCATTTTAGGTAAGTTCAACCTGCATTAGTTCTAGCTGAACGTTCCCCTTTCAATCAATTTAGAATACGTTTCCCAACGCGGACACCTTCTTCGGTACATTTTTTTGACTTAGTTGTGGAGATAGTTTGGCTGGTAAGGCGCCTAATGCGGACACCTATTATTCAAATGGCCATCTGTTCCCATTCAGCGACAAACTTAAGCTGTAAGGAGCGTTTCAAAGCTAATGAGTTAATTTAGTTAAAAAACTTTACGGTATGCTGTGTAATCCTGACTGCAAACAACAATCGAACCTGAATCATGCATATGGGCTCTGCCTAATATTGCAAGATAGAAAGGCTAAAAAAGAGAAATTTACAAGTACCCATTCGCGGCACAAAGCCGCAAAGAAACCCATTTAGACTTCTAAGAAGAATTCTAAGTTGCACTCCCCCCCCCCTCCAAAAAAACAAATTGGCTCTGTTGGTAGAACGACCGCTCACGAAAGGCGTTGGTCCCGGGTTCGATTCAAGGACCAGGACATGTTTTTCGGCAACTGAGAACCTTTCTTTCTAAAAAAAACCCGAATGGATATATGCATGATTTTGCGCTATAAATGTGTGTTCGTCCACTTTCCTTCATTAAACCTCAGTAACCTTCGTATTTCTTTATTCGCGTATAAAGGCCTCTCAAGAACTCTTGAAAATGCAACGAACGAACGTGTTATTTTCTCCCGGCGTTTCTCGTCTTTGCGGCACAATAGGTGACCAGTAAAAGAGCGAGAGATTGTGGGATGCGCCTCCTCCACAGTAAGCCTCAGATTCTTCGGGATTCATGCGCGCGGTCGTGCGTTCATCTTCGTCCTGCTAAACCATGGTCGGTTGTTCAGGCGTTGGCTGCTCCAAGTCGAGCCGGTATGTATCGTTTCCCGTGAAATGAAGAAAGAAAAACGGGGTGGGCCGAGCCACAGTGACAGGTAGCCTTCGGGTACCGAACGTTAGAGCCAGAGTGTGCGAAGACCATTTTATCAGATGTGGTGTGTATTCCGCACTAATAAAAAGTCTACCAATGAATTGGTTGCAAATATTATATCGAGAAATAAATTGTCGCGCAGGCGCACCTAGCAAAGATAATATGGGATTGCGGGGGCGAAATCTAGCCGTAAGAAATGAGCTCCGGCCATTGCACACATATATAAGACAAAAACGCGAAAGCTTCACTCAATGGTTAGTTTACACGAAGCGCTAGACGAGTCCGTTTGCGTTATCTTGGTCAAAGTGTGCGCTATAGGACTTTGGCATGGGATGGCGTGCAATCGCCTCTGAAGACCAGTTTCATAAAGCGTGACTTCCCAAGGCAGTGTACCTGAGTGATGACAGTACCCTCATTTGCCAGTTTGATGAGGGTAGGCAAGTCAGCGTCGGGAATCGCAATGTCTACGTCGTATATCACACCAGCTATAAATGAGTTGTCACTGGGTGTAAAGGGCCGCACTTTGATGCCGCCTAGCTCAGTCACTTATTCGAGTGGTTCAAGAGCTTTCACGTGGAATACGTTGATGACGAGTATATTTTTCACGTATTTACTCTGATTTCCTTGATGTCATTAGGTACCACACGTTCCAAAAAAGAGGAGCGTGCTTGCCTGTTCAGCAGTCGCAGGTTTCCTGAGAACTCTTCTGGTACAAAGATGATGGCGTGTGGCCAGCGTTCATGCTTGACTTTATGTTCGCTGTACTCGCCGAGGGGGGCGAGGCTGCGTTGACGATCTCTCTCTTCGCCCTCTTGCTCTAAGCAGGAATGAAATCATCGTTGGATGAGTCGTCCCTCGATGCGGCTGAGTGCAGCTCTGTGTCCTCGCTCTCACTAAGGGAAGTTCATCTCTTCCTCGCGGTGGTCAGCTGAGATGACTGCTGGCCAGGCGGTCCTCCGGAAAGCCACACGTCCATGGCCGCAAGACACGGAGCCGAGGCACCATACAAAACTGAAGGTTGGACCGAAAAAATCGGAGAGCATAGAGAGAAGCTTTTAGATTATGATGATGATGATGATGATTCCACAGACATGGCTCGTACCCACTCAGGGTGATTGGCCAAGAATCGATGACTTAATTAAGTAAGATTTTTTTTAATATCGAAACCTCCCACCAGAAGAAGGAAAGAAAAAAGAAGACACAACTAGGCAGAATGAAAGGAGTGAAATAGTTGCTTGTCACTCGTTCAGATAAGACAATTATTCATCACCTTGAATAAGAATCAGCATGGTTAAACAATGCTCTTGTGTTCGTTGGAATTATTTTTTGCACGATTAATATTCACGCAATTAAAAGCTTAATTCTTTTACTTTCATTCAGGTACTTGCAAACTGCGTAGAAAACGTTCTCGTGGATCAAGCCCAGATCGTGAGCACCGAAGGAAAGTATGTTTTCTATAGTGAAATTCAGCCCTAGGCTAGCGAATGGGAGGACTAAGAGTTTTTTCCTGGGCAATTTGTATCGGCGACATGACAAAAAATAGTGTTCTATTGTTTGTAATTCTGAACAAAAGTTGCATAGTGGTGATATCGCCAGACCAGCCCTATGGGAATAGAAATTTAGCGGGGGGACAGGACATCAAAATCTAGTTATTATGGTTTCCAACTGTCTTGTAGGACACCAATGAATTTTCCATGGATATCTTAAATGAGTAAATTCTGGTGTAGACAATATTGCTTCCATAGCGTCTGCACTAAGCGCAAGTTTTCTGTATCTTGTCGCAGTTAGAGAGGCCACTTCGGGAAGGACTGATAGTACTGGCCCTTCCAATGCTGCTCGTGCTAGAGAGTCGGCGATTTCATTTACTTCTAAGCCGCAATGACCGGGTACCCATACTAATTTCAGTAGCTGCAGCTGAAGCTTTTGGATACCCGAAAACTTCGTCGTCGTCTGGATACAGCACGGCCCCTAGAGGAGAATGTTGGTGCAGCTGTCCACGAACACGAGGTGGCGGGGCGTAAGCTGATCTGCTACCTTAAAGCTAGTGCACACATTCACAACTCACACAAGTCGCAAACGTAATTAGGAAGTTTGCACACCCGTTCAGCACATGTGACCTGGGGGAAAGCAAGGTCAAGGTTGTCGTATTCGGTCAATGGAAGTGCGCTTATAGTGCAGTGAGGCTGCAATGACAAATAAAAAGACATTGGTGTTTTTTATTCAAGAAACCACGGGCTCATCGACAGTCTCTTGCGAATACCAGTCCACACGCGACTCGGCGAGTCACTCAGCGGATGTCAACGGCTGATACCATCGAGTGAAGTACAGGCCCTGTTGTTCAACTTGGTGGTCTACTTTGGCTGTCCGCTGATCTCGTTGACGTCCTTCGATGTTGACACTTCCATTGCACCAGGCTTTCCATCTACGTCTCCCAGCACCTGCTCTATCTCTTCCCGCTGCTGGACTCGTCCCTGGGCCCGTCGGCGCCGGCTTCGTGTTGGAGCGATCTTCAGCTCCTGGTAGACGTTCCACTGCTTCACGAATCGTTCTGCCTGTGAACGTGTGCATGGCGGTGAATATTCAGTGGTTTCCGGTGCTGGAGTCACTTCTTGCACGGTAGACGTCTCCGCCACAGCGGTAGCTGGCTGAGCTTGCTCACTCGCCCTTGAATATACTGAGGCTTGCTCACCCGCATCTGGGCTCAGGTTGTCCATGATCTTCGTTCTCGGCGGAGGCTCAGATTGTTCTTTCACACGTGACATTCTATGTCTTCGTCGACATATTCGCGCGCTCAACCTACCGGCGATCGTCTGGATATCGAGAATAAGATTGCCTGTAAGAAATTCAAAAGTTTAGGGAGATAATAAAGAAAGAGTTAGGCTAGTGTGAATATTTTGGGCCCCACTGTACCAAAGGGTGAAAATATTTATTTAGGCCATATATGGCTTGTACATGTTCACCTGTTACCTGTGGTGCACACCCACTATGAGAGATTGGCCAAGAAATTTGCTGTTTTATGAAATAATATGAAGGTTTAGAATGATTGAAGTTATGTTATATTAGAATTACAGATCATATGTACTACTTCACTGATCCCATTTCCCAGCCATTGGCTGATTTGAACGTGATGCACTCGGTCGTTACAGATCGGCGCGGGAGGCCACTACTTGTCCAAGCGTGCGCACGCCATCACTCTGGAAAACCCGCGCATTCGAAGAAGAAAAAAAAAGAAAAAAGTGCGCAAGGTCAGGAGGCGTGCATGGCGTTTTTTTTTTTTTTTTGCCCCTCACACCCCTTCCTGCTTAGCTCCCAGCGCTTTTGTCGGGACGATAGAAGAGAGCATGCGATTGCAGTACGTGACAAATCTTTGCAACTCCACTCACACTGAACAGATTCTTGAAATTTTCGCGGCGTGGATTTTTTGAGGAAACACGCTTTTCCTGTGAGTTAATTCCATCGTTACTAGAAAAAGTGTTTCAGGGCCCCTTTATTATCTGCAAATGTCCACCAGCGTTGCCACATCCTGGCTAAGTATTGGGAATTGTGGGCGAAATGAAGGAAATGTGTATTTGCTAACGTTAGGATATATTATTCGGTAACACTGGCTACCCGCTGCCATTGCAACACTAACAGCGTTCATTTTCCTTCGATCTCTTGGCTAAGTTGTTATTCTGCGGTCTGTACTGGCAACCAGCGTTACGAAGCATCACATCGAAAACGCGAAAAAAGAAGACGGAACACACAGAACGACACACAGACACATGGCTGGCAAAATGTGTTCCGTCTTTTCTAGCACTGCGTTAATGTCAAGCATGAGCCAACTTTCTCAATCGTTCATCTTAGCTAAGTTCAACTCGCATTAGTTCTAGCTGAACGTTCCCCTTTCAATCAATTTCGAATACGTTTCCCAACGCGGACACCTTCTTCGGTACATTTTTTTGACTTAGTGGTGGAGATAGTTTGGCTGGTAAGGCGCCTAATGCGGACACCTATTATTCAAATGGCCATCTGTTCCCATTCAGCGACAAACTTAAGCTGTAAGGAGCGTTTCAAAGCTAATGAGTTGGTTTACTTAAAAAATTTTACGGTATGCTGTGAATCCTAACTGCAAACAACAATCATACCTGAATCATGCTTATGAGTTCTGCCTAATATTGCAAGATAGAAAGGCTAAAAAAGAGAAATTTACAACTACCCATTTGTGGCACAAAGTCCCAAAGAAACCCATTTAGACTTCTCAGAAAAATTCAAAGTTGCACTCTCCCCCCCCCCCCCCGAAAAAAACAAATTGGCTCTGTTGGTAGAACGACCGCTCACGAAAGGCGTTGGTCCCGGGTTCGATTCAAGGACCAGGACATGTTTTTTGACAACTGAGAACATTTCTTTCTAAAAAAAAACCCGAATGGATATATGCATGGTTTTGCGCTATAAATGTGTGTTCGTCCACTTTCCCTCATTAAACCTCAGTAACATTCGTATTTCTTTAATCGCGTTTAAAGGCCTCTCAAGAACTCTTGAAACTTCAACGAACTAACGTGTTATTCTCTCCCGACGATTCTCGTCTTTGCGGCACAATAGGTGACCAGTAAAAGAGCGAGAGATTGTGGGATGCGCCTCCTCCACACAGAGCCTCAGAATATTCGGGATTCACGCACGCGGTCGTGCGTTCATCTTCGTCCTGCTAAACCATGGTCGGTTGTTCAGGCGTTGGCTGCTCCAAGTCGAGCCGGTATGTATCGTTTCCCGTGAAATGAAGAAAGAAAAACGGGGTGGGCCGAGCCACAGTGACAGGTAGCCTTCGGGTACCGAACGTTAGAGCCAGAGTGTGCGAAGACCATTTTATCAGATGTGGTGTGTATTCCGCACTAATAAAAAGTCTACCAATGAATTGGTTGCAAATATTATATCGAGAAATCAATTGTCGCGCAGGTGCGCCTAGCAAAGATATTATGGGAACGCGGGGGCGAAATCTAGCCCTACGAGATGAGCTCCGGCCATTTCACACATATAGATGTCAAAAACGCGAAAGCTTCACTCAATAGTAAGTTTACACGAAGCGCTGGACGAGTCCGTGTGCGTTATCTTGGTCAAACTGTGCGCTATAGGATGGCACACGAATGAAGAAGCGCGTTAACAAGCGCAGACTGCGTTAACAAGCGCAGAAGTGGTAACAAGCGCAGAGTTCTGCCGTGCCGCGCAGCTTGACGAAGACCAACTTTCAAATAAGCATCTGTCTTTAACTAAGAAATGCATCTTATAGCACGCTGCAGGATAGAAGAAAAAAGATATCTAAACGCGCGCAATAAGGGCTTCGCTTCATGCCGATCGACCGACGATGCCGTCCAAAGCAGCGATCACGAAATAAACTCTTAGCACACTGCTACAGTCATTTCCATCCCCTGAGATCTTTAAAATGGTGATTTTGTTATCTTCAGTACGCCGCATCGTACAATGAAAACTGTCTTCTGTACCGAATGACCTAGCCAAACTGACAGTACCCCCTGGTAACATAAAAGCATCACAGATCAATTTGGTGTGATAAAAAAGTTTCCTTACCATTCATAGCTTGCGTAGCTTGTCATCGTTGCAGTAACGGTTAGCCGAAAGAAAAAAAAATCCGGCTTTTAAAGCACTGGCATAGCCGTAGAGGGGATTTTTCAACGGAGTGGTACAAAAACGCGCGCTTGCCGCTGATAACCCACGTGGTGTGTCGAACCGGAAGCCATTGCATCCTACAGTTCCCTGCAATTTCTCATATTACCGGTCACATATAATTCGTGACGCCAGAAGTTCGTTCACGTGACGTCAGCATGAAATAAGCTCTCTATCGGTCGATATACGAGAGATGTTTGTTGCTGATTGTGTTCTAACTTCCTTTGCCATGCAGTCGCTGGGCCCTTGTGCCTTCTCTCGCGTGGTTATCATGCGCGATAAACTGATTTCACTTTGTTTTCTACATTTCTGACTGCGCAAGAAGCGATAGCTGCAAGTACTCGGAAAAAAACACGAAATTGATTGATTGATATGTGGGGTTTAACATCCCAAAACCACCATATGATTATGACAGACGCCGTAGTGGAGGGCTCCGGAAATTTAGACCACCTGGGGTTCTTTAACGTGCACCCAAATCTGAGCACATGGGCCTCCTTCATTTCCGCCTCCATCGGAAATGCAGCCGCCGCAGCCGTGATTCGAACCCGCGACCTGCGTGTCAGCAGCCGAGTACCTTAGCCACTAGACAACCGCGGTGGGGCAAATAAAAAAAACACGAAATCCTTACCAGCTCAATGCTTAGCGCAAACATTCGAGTTTTATAAAGAAATAAGTGGCGAGGAACCGATATCTCATTTAGCGAGGGCAGAGAGGGCAGGAAAGAAACTGCGCCTTTGAACTCGGTGTGGTTTAGGCCCCATTTAAGTATGTTTTTCTGATATTGAAGCTCCGGTTCATACACTAAAGAAATCGACAGATTCCATGGCCCGTGCCTTGGGAATCGAAGTTATGCTGAGGGGAGGTGACCGTGTTGTAATTTTTTTACTGACGAACCCGTCATGAAATGACTCCGCATATGTGTATAAATGTTGACCGCACAGACACATGTTCAAGAGTTGCAGATGTTTATATAGCCAGTCTTTTACACTTGCGCAACAGTGCTAACAGGAACATGAGTATTAGCAACACCAGAAGCGATAAGCTAACATAAAGCACTGGTGCTTGCGAGGATGGTAGCCCTAGACACTGCTACACAAGTCAACTCAAGTGGATGGCACCTAACTACAATTGACGTTATCCCTACGTGACAGTGGTATCATAGGTGTGCACAAGTATTCTTTATAAAACTGCATAGCCAGCAGTGCAACAACCACAACGGACGTTTCAGAAACATTACTGTCTATTTGAAAATTAGCTCCGAGACCTGGTGTGGCACTGTGGTAGAATACTTCATTGCTACGCAGAATGCTCGGGTTTGATTCCTGCTGGGACCCTGACATTAATTCTTTGCATTCATTGGTTCAATGCTGTCGATGTCAGTTTTTTCTTGACGCCCACGCGTCGAAAGTGCCCATATGTGTTCTCGTCATTCCTGGGTAGATACTAAGTGTCAGTCACCTGTAGCACATACCCGCATACCAGTGGCACATTCCCGCCGTCGGGTATGTGCCCCTGTGGCGGGACGTGTTTGACGATGAACGCGACGGGATCGTAGTATTAGTCATGTCTTGACCAGCGCGTAATATTCTTCAACCCATCTTACCTTTTCATACTAATTTTGGTTCATGGCAAGTTAAAGCAGTGATCACGAGAGCGCCCACACGTAAGCAGCTAGATAGATAGATACGTAGATTGACGCTAAAAGTGCTTGCACTACGTAAAGAAATGCTTCGCATTTAATAATGATAATGGTCGAGGGAACAAAAAGCACTGTGCGAATGCTCTACGTTCTTCTAATGATCCTTTTTCCGCACAGACGCTGCTTCACGCGTTACTCGATATTCGATCAAGCTGGCAAAATACTAAACGAAAAAAAGTAATTAACCTGCACGAAAAACGTTTAGAGTGATACGAGATAAAGTGTCCAGAAAGAAAGGGCCCCCAAAGAAATAGCACGAGGAAAGTGACTAAAGCTATGCGTCGTTACGGGTAAAAAGCGCACTCGTGAAATCACATAAGACCTTTCGCTGTGACCTCATCCTTTTGAGACCTCACTTGTCAACTTTCGGCACGATTGTCGCCACGCAGGCGTCGCTTTCCTGCTTACCGGCAAGGTATACGTTGCCATTTCGAAGTCACGGTGCGTCGCGTCCACTGCTCTTATACGACGCGCTGAATTTCAGGCATGGACGTCGCCAACGCGCGCTACTTTTGTTGATCTCATTTCGCTTCGTTTTCACCAAGGAACCTCAAAGTGAGTCCGCGACGCCTGAATAAGTGTGTGCTTGCAGACAGTCCTGCCCTGTGGCTAACCTTTCTACTTCACTGCGACAATACTACTCTTTGTCCTCTCAGAGGGTGGCTTAAGAGAGGACGCAAATCGCTCTAAATGGGTAGAAAAAGTTTCGGCGCTGTGAGCGTCAAGCCACCTGCAGACGTTTAAAACGAAAAGTGTTCTTTTGAATCATTGGCTCGTACGCGTCTCAGTCCACGTTCACGCATAACCTCGTAGTGGGCGACAATTACTGCAGCAATCCGCTATTTTCGCCGCTTAAATGGACGGAAAAGAACGAGCCGAGCTCAATTTAAAAAATATTGCATCAAAATAGAAAGAATGAACGGAGCTCAATTCGAAAAAAAAAATTTCATCAAAATAGATTTTCGCGCGTCGTGAGAGCAGAACGCTTTCCCTCCTCACGGGTAATACATGGGTGTTTTGACTGAGCTAGCATGTAAACCACGCAATATGAACGCTCGGCCATAAATTCAAAATGGCTACCAACAATAGTAATTGTTGGTGTTTAACGTCTCAAAGCCACCATATGTGTATGAGAGACGCCGTAGTGGAGAGCTCCTGAAATTTCAACCACCTGGGGTTCTTTACGTGGATCTAAAGCTAGAAGCACCGGGGTCTCAAAGAGGTACTGACACAAAATTTCGGGGCCGAGATAGCCTGCCAAGGTACATTCTCGTGAACATTCGTAGATCATCTGCAAGATATCAACAGCGAATATAGCTTGAAAGGTATTTTAATCTTGAACTTTGCATGATTGAGCGACTCCACAGCACTATAGACGTCCTCGGAGCTGACCCCGAGGTGACCCCATACTTCCCTCACGTCACCACATTGCAGTCAACAAAGCAAGTTATGATGATGTCATAGCCACCATTTTTCTTTTGCCCCGTTAGTTCCCGAAGTATATATTTCTCGGCGGCTGGTTGCGAGTGCGTGGCTCTGGCGCACGCTTAGAAAGTTTTGTGTTTGGCTACATTCCAGTGCCATTTCCTATTCGAAACTAATTCTTGATGCGCATGGTGTGGAAGTGCGTCATCGTTCTGTGTGCTGACGTGGTCAAGAGTTGCACACGCTAGGTGGTGATAGTTTCTCGCAGTTTTTTGGAACTCTCTCAAATCGCAACTGAAACTGATCGATAATGAGGGTCCTGTAAATAATTATCTATCGCATGCTGCAGCAAAGAATGTGTAATGTAATGACTAACAGCCCTATAGCAACGAATTGCAGCAGAAAAACGTGAGGCCGATTTTTTGTGTCAGTACCCCTTTAAGCATTTTGCCTCCATCGAAAATGCGGCCGCCACGGTTGGGATTCGATCCCGAGACCTGCGGGTCAGCAGCTGACCACCGTGGCAGCTAAAGTGGCTACCAAGGAGTCGGCGGTGATTCTAATCGGCGCAATTGCCAACTACCTATGCTACACGACAAAACACTGAACCTCTGCAAAAGGGGTTTCAAACACGCGGCTAGTGAAACTTTATGTATATGGGCCCATAGCTTCACAGGGAATAAACTTTAGTGGCTTTGCAAGGGTATCCGCATTTTTTTTCACCTATTGCGATAATAACGCTTTCTCAGGGGGGGGGGGGGGGGAGCTTCAATGAGAGGACTTGACTGAACAAGACTGGAAAACAATTTGGCAGATCCCAAGTACCTGGAAATCGACATTACGCGAAGCATGCGGAGGAAAGGTGACCACGTTGCAATTTTTGTAATGAGTGATACGTGATGCAATGGCGCTAAATATATGTACAACTTTGCACGCACAGACATATGTTGAAATGTTCCAGATGTTTATATAGCCAGTTGTTTGCGCTTGCGTAACAATGCCAACTGGAGCATGCGTATTGGCAACACCAGAAGCTAATATGAAGTGCTGATGCTCACGAGAAGGCTGGCCCTGGACACTGCTACATAAATCAACTTCAGGGCATTGCAACTAACCACAATTGACGTTAACCAAACGTTACGGCTGCATCAAAGGAGTACATATGTAAATTCTATAAAATTGGTTAGGCTGCACTGCATCCACTAGTGACGTTTCTCGAAGATTAGCGCCTATTTGAAAAGTAGTTCTGAGACCTGGCGTAGCACGGTGGTTAAATGATTCAGTGCCACGCAGAATACTGGGGTTCGATTCCAGCTGGGAGCCTGACATTTAATGTTTGCATTCGCCGGGTCGACGCTACCTATGTCGGGTATTTCTTAACGCTCGTGTGGTGATATTGCCCATGTGTGTTCTCGTCGTTTCTGGGTAGATAATAAGCGGCAATTTACTGTGACACATAACCGCATACCAGCGGCACATACCCGTCCATGGTTATGTGCCACTGTCTGGCGGGAAACGTTTGACGACGTACGCGATGGGATGGTGACAATATGAGTGTCTTGACGAGCGCGTCACATTTGTCAAACCATCTTACTCTCTCATGCTAATTTTGGTTCACGCCAAGTCAAGATAGATATGTGGGGTTTAACGTCCCAAAACCACCATATGATTATGAGAGACGCCGTAGTGGAGGGCTCCGGAAATTTCGACCACCTGGGGTTCTTTAACGTGCACCCAAATCTGAGCACACGGGCCTACAGCATTTCCGCCTACATCGGAAATGCAGCCGCCGCAGCCAGGATTCGAACCCGCAACGTGCGGGTCAGCAGCCGAGTACCTTAGCCACTAGACCACCACAGCGGGGCAACACGCCAAGTTAAGTGGCTAGATAGATAGATAGATAGATAGATAGATAGATAGATAGATAGATAGATAGATAGATAGATAGATAGATAGATAGTAGATAGATAGATAGATAGATAGATAGATAGATAGATAGATAGATAGATAGATAGATAGATAGATAGATAGATAGATAGATAGATAGATAGATAGATAGATAGATAGATAGATAGATAGATAGATAGATAGATAGATAGATAGATAGATAGATATGCTCAAAGTCCCCTAAGTTCGCTAAGAAATGCTTCGCATCCCAAATATTGTCCTGCAGGGCGCACTAAGAGCATAGCGGTTGTCTCCAATGTAGGAACTGACTGAGAATACCAAGCGGCCACTTCGTGCGCTTGCTGGATGACCCATTGCTGGTCGGTGAGACGAGAGTTTCTCAGGGTAGTCTCCCTTGTGTCTGGGGTAAGGTCGGGTTGAGCGGTCTCACGCAAACTTTTTTCTGAGTCTTGAGACACGCAATGCGGTCACTATGTGTCAAATATCACCGCTGAACGGAAACTCTGTCAGAGTTTTAGACATTATTATTAGTCGTTATTAATATTATTAAACAGCAGATTGGTATCTACCCTCTCACCCCCCCCCCCGACACTTTAGCTTTCTTCAGTGTGCTGGCCTCAGCTGGACAAAATTTTGAAACTGTGCCCTGAACTTTTGCTGAGATGAGCTTGGGACCCCTGCATGCTCTACCAGGACGCTACATCATCAAAATCTTAATTTCGATTAACATTGCCCAGAAAAATGTAAAAAGCAGAAGGTGCCGCAGCAGCAAACCGTAATACCCCAACGTATCTCGGTTTGGCACCGTTGGGTAAATACCCCCCCTCACCCCACCGCGACCGGCATGACCACTTATGTAGCTTGTGATGATGTATCTCCGAAAGCAACCGCTTGAACATGTGAAAACTATTTATTTTCCGTGTTCTGCATAAATAGATTAAAATCTATGTGAAATAAATGCTCAGAAAGCATCCTACGTGGCATGCATTCTCTTCATTTGTTAACGAAGAGTGGGAAAAAGTAGACGGTGGCGTAATGCATCAGTGGTTAAAATATTGTGAATGTGTACGACGTGTGTCAACGCGGTTTTCCGTCCACCTTGGCGTTTTTGCCATTTTTTCGGTTCTCAAGTTCAAATGCACCTTCACTTTAAGAGACGTAACCATGCAAAAAGAATATTTGGCCCTTTGTGTAGTTCAACATCATCCTGTCCAAGTTTATGAGTTGAAGTTTTATTCACAAGTATTCACGTTCGAATTCTTTTGCAAGGAAAAATTGCAGCTATCCTCGACGTTTAAAATAGTCATCCGATAGTGAATGCTTTCGTTCAACGACAAAGTGCATTTACAAATGATCGCCCTAGTACTCAAAATAAGAAGCAACACTTACGATATATGTTCTTATTCCCAGTTCTCCTAGGCAACAACAACAACATAAAGGCAAACTTTGGACAGCTTTAGTGCTGATACCAGAGTATTGTGCTAGCATATTGTTCAAAATATGTACTAAAAAACGTTTTGTACATTCAACCACGCTAAACGAATTAACAAAATCGTATGATAGGCGTGTTGCTGTGGCATGTGAAGATATTGCCGGCAACAATATTACAGCACCTTCTCTCTTCCAAGTCAATATATTAGGAAGACTTTGCACCCCACTTCTTAGGTGACTAGAGGTAGGTGACTAGAGGGCGGATGGGTGGCACTCTCTGCTCCACCTTGTGTGGACGCCTATGGTAGTAGTGGTAGTAGTAGTAGTAGTAGTAGTAGTAGTAGTATTAGTAGTAGTAGTAGTAGTAGTAGTAGTAGTAGTATGTGGCTTTTATTCAGGCGAAACTTCACAGGCCGAGAACTGTGACCAACTGTGCGATCAGCCTACGCTGTTCTTTTTCCCCTTCAGAGGCAAAGTAGTCGAGAAAGGTGGTTTTCGTAGAAAGTGGAATCTTTGTTCACGTCTTTTGCAGTGCACACAATCGCATTGTCTGTACTGTATTGAGCTCCACTCTTACCTATCACGTATACGTTGAGCATAAATGTAGTAATTTTTGTTATGTTTCTTTTTTTATGCTTTCAAAACAAATCACGCTATCATATAACTCCTCTTACGCCAGAAGTTCAGCATATCCTTCACCATACGATGGTGGCAAGACCCCGATGCCACACTGGATCTTTTCGATGTCTGCGTTGGCAGGACGTTCTGGAGGCTGCCTATAGCTAAACATGCTCGTGTCCATGTTACGCGCATATAAAACTGACTCGGAGATTAGATGGCGCGTCCCTTTCAAATTCTAGTGTATTATGTGCGCCGTGTTTACGAGAGCCTCCACGCATGACTCCAGTAAGTTAGCGTTTAACAACTGACAATTGAACGGCCGGATCCGTCGTCTCAGCTGGTCCAAATCACTGGTGGCCCTGGGGGAAAAACAACCCCTTTGTCAGAGATTTGTCAAACGATCCCACAACTAAAGATAGATGTGCAGTTTAGTATAAGCCTACAGCATCATAGGTGTATATGGACAACGCACGCACGCACGCGTATGGTCGTCTGAAGCGGCGCGTCAGCGTTTCATTTGATGGATGGTGCAGACCCACCGCGGCCTCGTCCGTACGCACAACATACCTTTACGCCGGTGCGGAGATGTGCCCTAACCACTACCTGCGTCGTGCCAGATGATCTTAACGACGCCTCGGACCACTGGGCGAGACAGGTCGGTGCACTTGGCAGACCTGCGGTACTGTGGCTCATGACGTCACCCGCAGGCATCTGCTGTGTATCCTGAAGCGCTTCTCGAGTGGGCTTTGGTCTTCCACGCACGTGCCCGCATCATAGACTAGGTAGGCCCGGCAGCTGCACTTTGAAGCGCGCCGACTTCACTTGCAATAGAGGCATTCTCCGTGTTGTTTCGCGTAGCACACTCATTCACTTTATTTTGTATTCTGGTGAGTGGCAAAGCCACCTTGCTTCGCCAGAAAGACGACGTGTCAGGGTAGGAGTAATTGCTTGCGAAAAGGGGGGGGGGGGGGGGCTGTATTCCGTGAGGAATGATTTCAACTGATTCAGAGTCCGTACTTACAAAAAAGATTGGAAAGGGTCTTACGCTACATATTGACGTTTGTCATATAAAAAACTATCTGACAGTGAAAGTGAATATATGAGTGTCAAAAGCTACTCGAGCCAATCAGAAAAGTTGTTACGTCCAATGTCTGCCATCAGAATTCGGCTCCTGCTCAATTCTTATCGTGTTATGAACAATCTTGGTAAAAGAAGCCAAGCACCTTAGCACAAGACAATGACGACGGACGCAAAAGAAATGCAAAACAAAAAGTGTTTGTGTGGCAGAACTGTTTATGTTATGATTATTGATGAATATGTGTGCTTCAACGTTCCAAAACAACCATATGAGTGTGAGAGATGCTGTAGTGGAGAATTTCGACCATCTGTGATTCTTAAGCGTGCACTGAAATTCGAGCACAAGGGCCTACAGCATTTTCGCCTCCATAGAAAATGTAGCCACCGCAGCGATATTACGATGAATGAAAGCCTCTATAGAAACTTTCGCTCACATTTAGCTCAAGACATAAGGCAGCGCGGAAGACGAATAAACGCAACATACGGATAAGACAAGAAAGTTTCTCGACATTATCGGTGGCGCAGCCAGGGGGTGACACACCGGGTTCGGCGATTGTTGCTCGGCTTCAAGCTCACAAATGCGATATGTATCCTCAAGCTTATAAACAAGCATTTCTTCATTTGCCTTTTTATTTAACTGCACTGGCATTGCCAGCAAGTGCTTTTTAGGTAATATAGATGTAGGAGTTCAATTTTGCTTGATATACGTCATGAGAATCTTATAGAGTCACTGAGTTTTGGGCTATTATTTCAATAACAAATATGACCACTATCAACAACAGAGACGACAACATTCTGTATATTGATGCGATTCGTTTGGGCTAGTTGGTATGGATCCACCAATTATAGCACCCAGTGCATAACCTCGACAGCGAGAGAGTACACTGAAATGCGCTTTTTTTATCACAACAATATATTTTAATTAAGTGCAGTGAGGGCACTGCCACCTTTGCGTTGCCTAATATCTTGTACTCTCTTTGCTAGGCCCTTCAAGATATAATATCCAAACTTTTCGAGGTCGCATTCACCTTCTTTTTCTTATGGGTGACACAAGATAACAGGCAAGTGCCCAATCGTTCAGCCACATGTTACAGCAGCTGTGACAAGTACACGTGGGCATGAAGGATGCCATTCTGAAGGAAGCTCGTCTAAGCGAAATTGCCGGCGTCCAAAACTCAGTCTTGCCTAACTATGTCCTTTGAGTCTTGAGTCACAATGGTGTGGTTCTCAAGCCACTAACGTACATTTATGTTAACGCGACACGCGGTACCTATATATGGTACTTATTGAACACCTTCCTAGATCCTGTGATCAGACAGGTATTCATATAAAGTGCGGAGCAGCCCGACCGCCTTGCCGCCACATCTCCAGTTGACAAGGTTATGGCGCTCTTCCTTTATTGGATTCTATATTGATACGTTGTCACATAAACGTGTCGTGGCCACTTCAATCAAAAGCAACTGCCTCTCGTCCTTGGAGGGTCAAAGAGCCCTCGTGACCACGGCACGTGTCGCTGCGGAAGCCACAGTGGCCTCGGACTACGCACTCCTCCTAGAGTTTATACAGGTTCGGCCCTTAACGCCGTCTCTATCTCTCACTTGTAAATAGTTTCAATAAACGTTTTTCGCGACCACAACCACGTCAAGCAGGTTATTCTGAGCACATGACGCGTGAAAGCTGCCGAAAGGTAACTGTGTGAACGACTTCGTAAAAGCAGCGCGTGACTGCAAGACTGCTCCAGCATAAACAGAGAAAATGCCACACGCCAAAACTTGAAACATTTGTCTCTTTCTCTTGTTAACTCAGGGTATTGCATGTGCATTTAGGCTCCAGCCACCTCTCATTTATAATATTCGGCACAAGTTGTTTTGTTTATACGCGTACCTCTTTAACACCAAGTGTATCGAAAACTATTTGACCGACCGCTACCAATTTGTTCAATATGGTGCACCTGTTTCTGACACGGTTCCAGTATTATCTGGAGTGCCCCAGGGTTCTGTTTTAGGCCCCATGTTGTTTCTTCTTTGTATTAATTATGTTGTTGACGTAGCCGATGTAAAAATCAGATTGTTCGCAGATGATTGTATCTTTTACTAGCGAATAGACAGCCACCAGGATCATTTAAAACTAGATGATTCGCTAAAAATGTCAAAACCTGGTGTCGAGAGTGGCAAATGGAAATAAATACTGAGAAAACTGTCGCCATGTCAATTACAAAGAAAAAAACGACGGCAAATTTTTCGTATTCACTGGGAAATGTCCGACTTCGCAACGTCGCTGCCTGCAAATATCTAGGCATCTTGATATCATCCGACTTAAATTAGACTGCGCATGTCGAATGCATTACAAAGAAGGCACTTGGCAGGCTATTTTTTCTTAAGCGAACCCTTCGTCATTCGACACCCCAAACAAAACATTTAGCGCATATACCATGCTTATCCGCCCAATCCTCGAATATGCGAGTGTGGCCTGGTTCCCCTTCACAAACAAACATGTAGCCGCGCTTGAAAGAACACAACGTAAAGCAGTCCGTTTTATCTATAACCGTTATAGGCGTACCGACTCTCCCACTGCTCTTTTGATAAGAGCGGATCTGCCCACCCTGGCGAGCCGTGCCAAGCTTCATATTCTGAGGTGTTTGTATCTGGTGCTACACAACTCTTTGAAAATAAATCCGGCTAGTTATGTTAAGGTTAACAGTAAGCGCCAAACACGAAATAAGCATTATCCCACACTTGATGAGTATCCCTTCAAGAACAATGTTTTTGGTCACTCTGTTTTTCCGCGAGCCATACGCGCTTGGAATGCCCTGCACCCCACCGTGTTGACACAGCCGACAGTTGATAAATTTGTTAATCGAGCGAGTGAAAGTGTGCTGACTTTTATTTAGCCATAATTTCCTGAATCGATGATAACGCAAGTTTTAACTCTGTCTGTACAATTACGTCTTGTATTTGTTTTTTGCTTGCCTCAGTAATTCATCTGATGTTTATATTGATAAAGACACATTGCCTATCACTACGGCAAATTTTGCACTATGTTTGAGATATTTGCTTGAAATTTCTAGTGCTTGCAACATGTATTTTCAGTCTGTGTATTGCTTGTTTTTCCAATGAACAGTATGACACCACTCCTGTAATAATCCCATTACGGGATTGACAGTATTTTGAATAAATAGATAAATACATAAATAAATAAATAAATAAATAAATAAACTGTATCACCACCTCCCTTCAATGTCATCATGAAGATGCATCATCTAAACTTTCCTCGCTCCTATACAGACAAACTTCGAGTGCTCCTCGGTTACTTGAAATGGGTTGAGTGGCCTTTACCATACACATGGGAGCCGAAGTTGCCAGGCGCAACTTCGGCTCCCATGTGTTAAAGGCGCAACGCCAATAATCACAAAGCAAAAGAGAAACTTGGCTCGCCGAGCAAAACCTATTTTGGCGGTGGCGGCGCGGATACCATACGAAGGTACGCGGCGCAAGATTTATGGGCCCTTTGTTTTGCGTTCACTCTTTGGCCCGATGAGCGGCCGTTCGAGTATAAAGTGTATACGCACGTTTATAAGGAGGCGACTTTTAAGCGCGTTCAGGAAGCGTGAAATACAGTTTTTTCTGGGTTTTCTCTCAGTGTTCAACCCCCCGGACCATCCTTCGACCACGTTGCTTCCTCACCGTGTGAAACAAATTCGAACACTCTGCGACAAACGCACGCAAGAAACAGCAGCAGTCGGGTGTGAATGCACCACAAGGGGATTAGGTGGACTGACGATCTTTCTGCTTCTCTCGCATTCGCTGCGGAAAAGTTGCAACTGTTTCTATATTTATCGTAAGGCGCTATGCGATCAAATGGCGGGCTTTTCGTGACATGGTGATTTCAACCACCGCTGCGCTTATACACTAGTGACAACAATTTTATTTCATCTTTCCTGTCTATTTGGGAATGGCAAATGACTGTGTGAGCGTTAACAGTACCACTGAGAAATAAGAATACCATTGCTGATGAATTTAAAACAGCCAATGCGCCTCAATATATCCACCTGTATACAGTGTTTCCTTTTTGATAAGTTTTTTTGTTATTTTATTTTTTGCAAGGATTAGCCCAGGTTAAAACGACAGGTGAGATTTTATTGCTGTTTAGCTCTGCGCCCGTTTCGTCCTTGCCTTATTGCGCTGTTTTTTCGTTACGATATTACCTAACTAGCCCGACGCCAATCATTAACAATTGAATTTAGCCATGAGTTATACTGTTTTCATATGCCTTTATCCCTGATATTCGTCTCGCTCATTAACAGTGTTATTTTGGAAAAGAATTTTAACTACCCAGTGGAGAGGAACCTTAAGTGTTGTTACAATATAGTAAGTTTGCAAAACGCGCAATGACACATCTAGAATTCAGTTTACTTATATTTGCAGCTGTCTACAGCTACTAGTAAATGAGCCGAAAGCGCCCAAGGAAGCCGGCAAACAGCTTTTACCTCTGGATACACGGTGATGTTCCATGTTCTGATAATAAAATGGAAGCATAAAACTGAATAAAATATGTGATTCGACTTATCAAAAGAACAACAGCTATTAGAGTTAGCTTCCTCAGCCTACAACTCAGGCATTGCTCTGTTTGAGACGGTTTGAAGAAAAACGCTCCCAATTATCTTGATCGCATGGAATCTATAAGCTTGCACCTCCGATGAAACAGCTGCAGTGTTTTTTGGAAAACGCGGATGAGAGAATGGAGGATGCTCTTCGGTGTGTCGCGAGATCGTTGGCGAGTGCCGGCTGAGCAGTGTGACAAGTTCAAGACGGTTCAATCCTAATTAATCACCCGACTTCACACCGGCCACTTCGCGTTCACAAAGCATTCTTGCTATATAAGGACCTTTCGGCCATGAAGAGAGCATGCAGACACTCTAAAGCACAGCGTCACAGGAAACTGCCAGCACATAAATGAGAGCATTGCTTCGCCACAAAGCCTTGCCTTGGTTTTATTCGATCAGCTGCCATACAAAATAGACATAGAAAGGTGATCACCTCGAAACTCTGAGTTCCTGCGGTTGTTAATTCCAAAGAAGCATCCTCGACCTTCGATCGCAAAAGATCCAACACGATCGGTTGCTTGAGCCGACGCTGTAGGGCAATCGGTGCCATTGACATCCCATGTAAGCTGCCAAAAATCCTAACGAAACAACCTGTGGTATACAAGACCTGACGCAATGATATTCCTGCTGCTGCAATATCGATCACTTCTATTACCGACCTCACTTTGCGAGCGCTACCGGGAAGCCACTTTTTAATGTTGGTGCTGTCAGCGAGGAAACTGTAAGGCGGTGAAGAAGTAAGCTCCCGACACTTTTTATGAGTGTGCGTACGTCTGTCCTGCCCAAGGTATGCACAGTATGCATGTTAAATGAAGCGTTACCAATAGTGCGGTTATCTCCGTGCTGAAGTACAACCTTTAACAAATCTCCGTGTCATTACGATTTCAAAAAAAAAAAAAAACAAGGAATGCCGTTTTAAGTTATTTCAGGTTCTGCGTTTGATTTGATTTGAGAATATATCCATAACACATCGGTCGAAGCCTTTCGAGATAAGTTACCATTTGCCAAATCACGGTTTTCCTTTGTCTACCAAGTCTTAAAATACATCAGGCTTGTTTGCATTTGCGGAAATATTTTATGGGGGCATGAACGATGGGCGGAGAATTTCTAGGAATCATTTTTTTTTTGTTAAAGGCACAACGTCAATAATAACTAACAAAAATAAAGCCTCCGACGTGTCATACGAGCTCTTATACCTTCGTGTGGATCAGACCTCCCTGGTGGACGTTGCGGAGGCTTCATATTGGGGTTTCACTAGCCCATCCGTGGCTACCCTTTGGGCGCAAATGTACCGAGGCCCGTATGACACAGTCATGCCCATTTCATGACGCCCCAATCCAGGATGCAGCTGCCTCACGCTTACAGTGGACCAGCCCTGGTCTACAATTAAGTCGTTGTCGTCACCTCTTTGCAGCAGGCCACAGGCCTGGCCGATCACCCGACTTTGACCGCTGGATTTGTGGACCTCACCAGCATTCTCCACTGGACTTGGTACACTAAGCAAAACTGCATCTGTATTTTTGAATTAAAAATATTATACCTAGCTGCGAACTTCCAAAATTAAAAAAAGGAACTAATAGATAACAAAGCCGAGGAAAAAGTAAAATATATAATATTAAGCAATAATGATGTATAAGTGGAGAAAGTAAAGTGGACAAAAAAACATCTTGTCGTCGGCAGGGACATAACCTGTGATCTTCGAACAACGCGTCCGATGCTCTGCCAACTGGCTGGAGCGGCGGTCATCCCGGTGGCACTACGGAGATCCGTTTATTTCCTTTGAGAGGACGCGAATGCTCCGACAAAACTTGTTTCAAGGGTGTCATAATATGCCTCCCACGAGTGTGGTGCTGCCGCAATCTCTTACTGCGGATGAAGTAAACTACATTTTGCTGCACCCAGGAGTAAACACCACAAAAAATTGCGTATGGACGTATGCTGTTTGTAAATGGTTCGAGGTTAGTGGCAGGTACAGCGGCTTTCTTTTGAGTAGCTGGCTTCCCGCCGTTGTCCATATAGTCATCTTTGCCAGTGAGGAGACGCGTTCTTTGGTGATACAACGAAGGTTTATTTACATGATGAGAACAATGGAACTGTACAGAGATTCAGTAGAGATTCCGCTCCTATTTACAAAATGACATTGGCTTTTATATCCCGTCATGTCCTATACACGTCAGTCCGAAAAAGACGGTGGCCACTGTTGCTGCAAATCAGGAGACGTGAAGTCTGAGTGGTCCACCCACCAGAAAGGGGGCAGATGTTGGATCTCTCAGTTGATGAGAAACATGGGTGCAAATGTCCAATGGGTAACACGAGCGCACCGCACAATGACGCATCCTGCCCACGCCTTGAAAAATTCGTAGGGCGATGGGGTAGAGTCCGGTGGAGAGGGAAAGTCAAGCTTTTCTGGGGAGAAGAATGTCGCTGACAAGAACGTCAGCAGCGGTCCATTGCTGCATTCATCTACAGTGTTTCGGAACTCTCTCGAACATGGATGTCCAAGTGCTTGATTCCTGTGAACGGCCACTGCGATGCCCTTCTACGCTTCCGAACTGTCGGTGCTTTTGTGACGACCTCGCGTGGGCGAAAATAGCCGAGTCGAGAGGTTGACTCTTTGAGAACTGCCACAGTGGCGCCATCTCACGCTCTTCGACCCGGTTCAACAAAGGGTTGTTCGGCGAAGCTTTCGTCGAGTTCGTTGTGATTCGACCACAGCGGCCTGACCCACCTGCAGGACAGCGTCGTGCTTCTCGCTTCCGACCTGGCGCCGATATCGTGGAGAAAGCCTTATCGCATACCGGCTCACGTACAATTGCGTCGCTTAGACGAACTGCCGGGCCAAACGTAACAGCTCCTCCGCCGTCCGAAAAATCTCGGCTGGTGGTGGTGGTACTGGTTAGAAGAGGAGAAAGGCATCTTCTAACCACTACCACCAAGCGCTTCCAACCGCTGGGCAAGAAGAGAATGGCTGGTGAGGAGGACGATGGCCTAACTTGGAACATCCAGCTGCAAACTCACATCTAACTCTCAAACCAGGTCACAAAGATTGACAAGAGCAAAATGAGCCACGCAACACAATACCATGCTGCAGTCAAGTGCATTGGTCTCGCTTAGAACCCTCCATGTATCTAAAAAAACGCAAACAAATGAAAAACTGGCTACACTAAAATTTCGACACAATTTCGTGCCGCCAAATTTTCAACAATTAGGGATTTGGAGATTCTTACTGAAGATGGCTATGTTTGTGGTGCGAGAAAAGCACAAAGGCAAATAAAATTTGACCCCAGATAATGATAAACAAACTCTTTCAAAGCTAGCTTTTTCCTACCATCCACACTACAAAGTTGTAACCCGCATCTGTCATTTTCATGATTTAACTTTAAGAAACCGAGCCAACTACAATGGTTTCACTCGAATGCTGCCTGGAACCTACACAAAATAACTGGGTGCATTCATTCTCTCAAAACACACTCAAAACGAAGTCGCTATTACCTACTTGTGGACACCCTGACGTAAAAGAAAACTCTCTGACAACAGAGTAAACTGCGTCTTCTAAATCATTGAAACGTATTTCTTACCTCAAAGCTGAGTAAGCGTAACTCTAAGCTCAAGAGATCACATGATCTCTAAGCACTTACTAAACTAACAAAAGGAAATACAGCTCGTATACTAACACGCTCATTTGTTGAATGTAGCCTCGTGTCAGCCCATGTTTTTAAAGAACGCACAGGACTTAGCTATGTGCCCCAGCACGACACCATACTCTCATCCAAAGAGCGCTAGTATACTAATACACACCTAACCATTGGCCAAATCCTTATAGATCACTTAAATTCTACTACACACGCGTCTAAATCTAAATGTTCAAAAAGAAGAACGCGCAAAAAAAAAACAACTCTCGATGCGATGCACGTCATGAGCACCTAACGAAACTTCCGTAAGTTTTTCGCTAAATACTCTGCATCAACTGATTCTCCAACAAGAGCATGTAAAAAAACCGCTTGTGGCTTTATTCTAGAACCTTATTTAAAGGGCCCCTAAACCCGCTCCGATATTTTCCCAAACATTTCAAGTAAACAAGCGCATCGCGTGCAGAATGCCGTCACGATCAACGATGCCACACGCTGCAGTGCTACAGGTAGCGGGCGCGCCACAATTTCGAAAAAAAAAACAATAGCTTCTCCTTTTCGGTCCCCACCATTTCCACCATTGACATGTGTGACATCACCAGTGAAACTCGATGACGTTACCACTTTCGATGCTTGCAAGTGGCCGATCGACAACCGACGACATCTGGTCACTCTGCAAACTTCGCGCGCACTTTGCTGTTATTGGTCGTGTCGCCACTTGCGAATCAACATCTGTGGCCCGTAACGTAACACAGGGTCTATACCGGCATGATTCGTAGGGGCACTGGCCGCCATGATAGCAGCAGCGGTTAGTTAACGATCAGTGCACCCAGATGACACACAGAACACAGTTGACGGAGAGCTGGGTCGTCGGAGTAGCGGATCGTGTCAAGCGGAAGTAGACGCTGTCTCGAACAGCGCGTCAGCGGTGACGTATGGCACGCGAGGTGAGGAGGGGCACTCAGCTGACTCAGCGAGCAGGGGCGAAGCGGTTTTGGAAGAGGTTAGCGTAAGGAAGAGGGAAAGAAGCGATCGTCGCGTTTCGATCATCAAACGCGTGTAACTCTGCTATTACGGCACCGTTTCGAAGAATTCTCACGGCTCCGTGTTCGTTGTAAACTCGAGCACAACTTCCTCGCCTCAACTAAATTTCGACCGCTCGGTGGTTTAGGGGCCCTTTACGAATGCTCATCTACTCTGTTAATACAACGTACAGCTTCGAGCCGTACACAAAAAAGGGCACGAAGCACGCAAACTTCGGCTGCGCTCGACAACACTACCACGCTTTGAAAATTAGCGAGCATACAAATCTTCATTAATGACCAAAGTGCTCTTAAATCAAAGAAAAACTCATTTCAGGCATTTAGCTGACTTGTGCGAGTCATCGCTTCCACATAACGCTTAATACCTTAACTGAAAACTCTTACAATTGTTAAAAAAAAAATGCGAAGTGAATAACTGGCCAGAAAAGCAAACTAGCCGTGAACATGACACAAAAATGTTATTTTAAAACTGAAAAACAAACAAACAAACATGCATCTAAGAAAATTCCTGTGTCTCGCGTTCTCCATCCTGCAGCTCTTTGTCAGTTTCAGTCGTACACGCGGCAGTCGCGGTCTTGACGGATTTCGAAAACGCCCAAGACCACGACGTGCACGTTCTACATACTGAACTGCGCAGTTACGCATCTATCTATCTATCTATCTATCTATCTATCTATCTATCTATCTATCTATCTATCTATCTATCTATCTATCTATCTATCTATCTATCTATCTATCTATCTATCTATCTATCTAGCCACCTCCGACTTTCGCTCTCCTGGCCGTTTCTACAAGGGTATCGATACGCCCCGCCACGGTGGTCTAGTGGCTAAGGTACTCAGCTGCTGACCCGCAGATCGCGGGATCGAATCCCGGCTGTGGCGGCTGCATTTCCGAAGGAGGCGGAAATGCTGTAGGCCCATGTGCTATAATTTAGGTAAAAAAAAACCCAGTTAGTCAAAATTTCCGGAGCCCTCTACTATACGGCGTCTCTCATAATATTATGGTGGTTTTGGGACGTTAAATCCCAAATATCAATCAACCGTTCACATGACATGTTGCAAAACTGTTATGGTATGACATGTGACACAGTGACGAACCCAAGTGACAGACCCTAACATGGAAATCATGACATGCGGGTCAAGTAAGAGCATGACTACATGCCGTGCTCGTGATGCTCTCGCAGTCATTTCCATAGCTTTGCATATACCAAATTTGGTGTAGAGGGCATGCGGCGGATTGACTGACTGCGGGACAAGACGTCGTGCGGTAGGGTTATTTATTCTCTGTCTGCCGAGCGGTGGCGGCACGCGAGTGCGGGCCGTCGGCACGAAAGGGGGGGGGGGGTGGAAAGGGAGGAGCAGAGAAGCACACCAGGGAGGATGTCTTACGTATAAACAAAAGCACTGTGTGAGAGATAGCACACAGAGTAAAGTTGAGGGCGCATAGCGCGTGTTCCAACGCACACCACAGGGTTCCTCCCCCCCCCCCCCCCACTTGAGAGAGGAAGCCAAAGTGACACATCAGTTAGCTCTAGTGAATGAATGCGGCGAGCCGGAGGTACTTCGTGCTGGCAGGGGCCGGACCCTTCGACTAGTTTCGGCATTGGAAATAAGGCCTCCGCCATTGTTTTGGTAGGAAGCAAAAAGTCAGTGACTTTTGCATATGTGGCCTTTTCATCCCAACTTTCGCATAATAAAGTATAGTTACGCAATTTTGTATAGAAATAAAATTTGTTTTTGACTGTTTTCTTAACACCCAATATATTTATCCAGACTCAGAATTCTCTGCCCCAACGGGCGGTGCTTTCGCTCTTTTCTCGTCTACCATTTCGCTCGTTTGGTACTGCCGTTTTCCCTGCGCACGTGGGAAATTTCGAGAGTGCTTTGAAGGTAAAATTTTCGATGTTTGTGAGTGCGAACACGCTCAAAATGTCGATGAAAGGTGGAAAAGAATACAAGGCGTGCTGCGCCTGTTTGTGGTGCAATAACTCGGGAAAACAGCGCAGCGAAATTTTTCCGCTTCCCAGTGGACGACAGGTACCCACATGTACTTTTCGTTCGGTACGAACAAGCAAGCGCTGTCCTTATCAAAACAGCTGCAGGGTTAACCGAAATGTATCTGTTGTTGCTTCACAGTGAACCTCCTTTTTTACTATTGGCACTGTGCATTTGTCGGTGATGTTGTAAGCATGTAAAGCTTTTGGGGCAGTTTATCTGGAGCCAATATATGCCAGCTGACGTGCAGATAGAAATTTTGCTTCAACTAGTTCGGTTTTAGAGCATTCTGATGACCAGTAGCTTGTAGTGACATTACCACATTTCAACGTTTAAGACACTGGCCCCAAATTTATTTACGTAGCAGTGACTGCTTGTATTTCGGGTTAAGAGAAGTCCGTGTTACCTGCGCTAAGGCCGAGCTGCGCTTCGCTTTTGAACTTATGAAACATTGTTTTCGCCCTTTTTCGCACCTTCTTTATTTGTGTCACTTTTACATGTTTTTTTATTTCCATGCTGTTATTGGTTGCATTTTAAAGGTGTGTTATATGGCGGAAATACACGGAAAGGGCAGACCATGGAGGAATCACACAGGCGCCAATGTACAACGGCTTCCGCCTTTGCTCCGACCACTTCGCCTAAAGTGCCTTTGCAAAACCGGCCAAAACACAGCTCATGAAGATGGCTGTTCCCACTGTTGCAGTGTAAGTAGGATCCCCGATTGATGATGGTAGTAAAAACAATTTATTAGCGGTTGCAAATATGTGCGGTATTGTAGTTCCATTTCGCGCACCCTATCGCTTGATGCATAATTAACGTTCCATAGATACGCATGACTTCAAAGGGTGTGTACTTTTACATTGTATTTCATGCTACCACCTAAATGTAGAATTGCCTTCCTTCGCCACCTACTTAAACGGGACTGGTATCTACGCTATCTTCAAGGAACCTCCCTGGCAGAAGTCACGGTTGCTGCGGCTTAAGACGACCTGTCCAAAAGAGCATAGCCCAGATTGCAGGTATGCACAGGCCGGCTTGTTGATTTTGGGCATTAAGGAACGGGCAGGTGTGCTTGCTTTGTGTAAAACAAGTGTACAGGGTACGGCGCAAAAGTGAACTACAACAAGCGCTTTTTTTTTATGTCATCTGCCACGGCTTCGCATGACCTTTCACAGCGAAATTTTTCAGTGTGCACCAGAGAATTGCGTACTTTTTGTTTGTTTTTATTCTGTTGAAAGATTATGCGTGGTGAAGGGTGTTCTAAACTGCTCGTGTACCTAACGATGCGAATATCTGCCAGCTTCTTCGAGCAGTGAAAGAGGAGAATATTTTCTGTTGACAACGACAGAATTCACGCTCGTAAGAAGAAGCAGCGCTCTTGGCCTTGCTGTAGACAATACATCAATCACCCGCTGTTGTCACGTATCGGACATGATGTTACAATGGAAAACACGATGTTGCGGGATTAAATCGCGTTTTGATAAGGGCGAAGTTCGTGCACACTTCAGGTGGTCGAAATAGTTCGCATTTGCTTATTATGCCGTGCCTCACGCACGTTTCATGTCCGTAAAACCGCGCAATGCAATACGACAAAGCCAAGTCTTGCGTACGTGCTGCGATGATATTCATGAATTTGATTGGTGCTGTATGATTGAAATTTTACAGGAGTAGGTGTGCACGTGCCGGTAGACAGCAGCTTTTCATGTTTTGGACCTAATTACTTCTTGGGACAGTGTACAAAATGTTAAATGAAAGTAAATAGAAAACACCTCTGCAATACAACAATAATCTGAGCCAGCAAATAACACAGCACCTATGGTCAATATGTTACATGAATGTACAACAGCAATAAAACTTGGAGCAATGCTTACTGTCTCTCAGAGGAATATTTTAGTAGAAGTCATGCACAGATGTGCAATCGCAGCTGAACACTTTGGTTCAGAAAACGCCATTTTACGGAAAACGTGCTGAGCGTCTTTAAAATATGCGAACTTAATTGCCGTTCTTTTTTCTTTTGTTTCCGGAAGGCGGTCTCACAACAGCCAGCTAAGCCTCCTCTGAATCACCATCTCACCTTGGTCGCGGTAAGTGTGCGCTAAAAGTAAAGATAAATATCAATAAATGCAATGTTTTTCTTGCGTACTACGAGCATTACTGAATTTTTGCTACTTGGATGCCTTTAGTGGGCGATCCCAGGAGGCTGCTTTTTTCCGGGTGCCACAGAATGGAAGACAACATATGAAGTGACAACATTTCGTTTTTTTTATATTTACCAGAAGAAAGTAACGAGTCTAAGACTGCTTTGTAGGAGGAACCTGCAAGCAGAGTTTGTTTGAAAAGAAGAGATGTTAATACTTATTCAGAAGGACATACATGAACCACAAATATTTTAGCAGTGTAAATATTTGTGCGATTTGGTTTTGTTCCATGCCGAAATTGCTTATTAATCAATAATTATTGTAAGATGTCATATCATGAAGCGCTTTTGTTTAAGATTAACACTGGTTTTGATAACCACAACTATCAATCTAAATAAGCGGAAAATTCTACAAGGTAGCTCAACCACTCACAAAATTTAAGGATTTTGTATGTCAAAGACTTTTAATAAGTGCATCAATTTTATAGAGCGCTGATAATTCATCTTCATCTGTCGCCAACGAAATTCCCATTACCAAAGTGCGTGACACTTGCTTATAGAGAGGACGCTGTGCTCGCCCTGTGTACATATGCTGACTCAGAGACAAATTAAATTCTATGCATCTCTCTTTACAGTTTTCATACTATCTCACCGAGGCTCAAACATGAAGGTGTATTGACCGATGAACGCCGACGTCAACAATCGACTAAATAATGATGCGCAAAGGTATCGGAAGTCAGCGAGGATAAAAAGCCGCTGAAAAATTACTACACGGTAAGTGCTCGACAAGTTAAAGCTTAATGTGAGTCCTGAGTTATGCAAACTCTTGGGTAGCCAAGTGGCACTCCATTGTCACAAGAGGAAGCGAAGGAGGTGGTCTCGAGAGGTGAAGGAATTCGCCTTGGATATGTATTTTCATGGGCCAAGTTCTTACCGCCATCTCGCTAAAGCGTTCGCTTTGTCATCACTAATGTCTTTTCGAAAGTGGTTATCTGAAATGCCAATGACACCCAGATTGATTTCTAATCAAATAGACATTCTAAACATGCAGCAGAAATAGGCCAATAGAAGATCAGGCACGCGTAATTGCATTTGACGAAATGCCAGTGAGACCAAATTCACAGTTTGACTCAAAACATAACGTAGTCGTTGGATTTTCAGATGATGGCTCAAAGAGGAGAGCAGCGGTGACAAATGTAGCCTTTGCAGCACTCCTTTCTGGAATCTCGCAATCGTGGGTGATGCCAGCCACGTTCTCTGTTGTGAAAACTGCTTTGCGCGCGGAAAAGATCCAGAAACTGCTACTAGCCTTGATAGCGCAACTTGCAGAATGCGAGCTGTATGTCGAAGCCGTGGTGTGCGATCAAGGGCCAAGTAATTATAAAGTATTTCATGCATTCGCAGCCACAACACAAAATCCGTATTTTCAAGTGAACGCACACAAAGTTTATTTCTTCTCCGACGCTCCACACCTATCGAAGTGCACCTTCGAGCCCTTCACAAGCTTTTTATTGGCACCGAAATTGTGAACTGGAGCTACATTCGCGAACTGTTCGAGTGCTCTGGCCCACTTGGAGTAAAGTTGGTGAGAAAATTAACATTGGATCATATTTGCAAAGGTTTTTCGACTGCGCGAAAGTAAAGTTCGCGGCGCAAGTCCTGAGCGAGTCTGTGTCGGTAGCTATGTCAGTCATGATTGCTCTTGTGAAGCTACCTGCGACTGCCAAATCTACTGCAGATTTGATAGAACAGATGGTCAAGCTATTTGATTGCCTGAATAGCAAAGCTGCCAATGCTAGTACTCCTGGCAAAATTATTCATGCTCTAAGTGCCCCCTCAGAGCACCTGGCGTTTTTACAAGAGGCAATAATATTGTGCTGGAGATTTGACAGCCCTAGGCAGCCGCACACCATCAGTGGCTGGCTAGTCACCATACAGGCTGTCCTTATGGTGTGGAGAGACCTTCATAAAACTTTTAACTTTACTTGCCTCCTGACTGGTCGCCTGCAGCAAGACTTGCTGCAGAACCTATTCGGCACTTTGAGGCAGAAGCCTGGCTGCAATGAACATCCGTATGTGTGTAAATTTACCGCTGCGTTGAAACACGTTTTCGTTAGGAAACTGTCAAACCTGTCGTCGCGCGGGAATCGCGAAGTTGTCGATTCGCACTTACTTGCACGGTTGACCTTAATACCTTAGTACAGGTGAGCCTCAAGCTCATCGGGCTGTGGTAACAGAAACGCTTTCCTCAAGCGAGACCTCGGGTGAAGACCTCCTTAATATCACGGAGGAGAAAGCATTGTTCTGCTTTGCGGGTAGCATCACGCAGCAATTCCTTGAGAATAGGCCAGCAGATTGCATCTTTGAGTCATTCCTAAAAAGTGGGGATTCGCCATTCTCGGGTTCCCACCAATCCTTAGCTATGCTTCAGTCTCATGGTAAGGAAGGCGGTCTTTTTGCCAATTCGATGCCGCCTTCTGTTGTTTTTTCGAGGTAGTGAAGGAGATGGAGAAACGTTTTGTGAAACACATTGGCGTGGTCGCGCATTTGTGTCGCGTAGCTACTGTGCTGAAAGATAAGTTAAACATCAGTCTGCCCAAAGAAATCTTTTGCTCTGCAAAGTGCCGCTTGGACTTTCTGTGGCCGTTTCTCTATGCATGGCTTATGCTGCACGTAAGTGACATAAATTAGGCCCTCAATAAACAGCGTGAGAGAAAGTCCGCTGCAAAAGGAAAGCTTCAGGAGCTTCAAAATTAGGAAAAATTGTCTTAATAAGAGCTTAACATTTTTGTAGGCGCAGCGCTTCTTTGGGAAGTCTGTAGAGTGGGTTATCTTTACAAGACGCTTGAGCGCATTTCGATGTCGGCACATACAGCGTGCAAGATATTGTCTTTATGCAGACATTCCATAGATCACATGGTTGCGTTGAAATTCACTGTTGCGATACGCGAAATTTGAGACCTCGAACTTGATGTGGTCAAGTTGCAAAATAACTAATGCAACTCGACATTTTTGCCATGAATACTTTCGTTTCAAAACAAAATGAGGAGGAAGATGCTCCTTCTAGAAAAGCCACAAATATTTTAGTAAGTCAAGAAAGCCCACTGTGTCATGCGCCAGTGCACCAGCAAAGTTTAGGGGCTTTCACCAGTTTGTTAAGGCGTCTTCGAAAGTCAAATGACAAATTACCTTCAACCAATCACTAAATTAATAGTACATTTCAGATTTGTCTTACGCTTCCAACATGACGCACGAAGCTGGGCTTAGGAGCTCTATATAGAAGGTATACTTTATATGATTCAGGATTATTAGAGGACTGTCTTGAAAAGCCAACAGAATAGACCCATTTTATGTGCGCAGGCTGATTCATTCAATGCAGTCGATCTGGATTTCATTCGCGTCGTCCTTCGCGGCCGCCGACGACGACAACACGACGAGACCTGCGCAACACGATCGCTTTCGTGAACATTTCTCTATGTCCAGAAGGTGCGAGTTCAATCATACCTTTGTGCATCACTCTGTTCTAGCCCAATTTCCAATAATGATTAACCATCGACCCTTGCCTATACTGAATTTACTTGTTCTCGATGGAAAGCTCTGTGTTCAGGGTGACATTTGGTGTTTGTTGTTGTAGGATTGCGATACTTATGTCTAAACTGTGATAAAAAGTACGTGCATTACGAATTGCGAGGAATAAGTGCGATATACTGGTGTACAATTCTGTAACAAAATGCACTGTTATCAATGCTACTGCTTTGAACGAGGCTTTACGCATTGTATCGAGAAACAGTCAAGCGCTAAAATTTAAATAAGTTTGGTCAACATGTAACGGTGCGTTAGCACAAGCTGAGTTATGTAGGAAGTTCGCTTGCTTTATAAGGTTGTTTCGACTAGCAACTTTCATAGATAAAAAAAGGAGCTGGTAGTGCTGGGCTCACTGTGCTGGTCATGTGCACTGCATGATCAGTTCATTATGCACGAACGTGTTACTATAAGCCGTCGTTTCTGGAGAATTGTATTGTGTAGAAGCAATGAACGTTGTGAATCCTGTAGCTATATTTTGTATACAATGAATTGCGTCAAGAATTCTATTATGTTTGTGTAACCGATGCACAATGCCAACATTTGTATTTATTGTACGAGATGTACAGCTTTGTGCTATGGTGGCGTGTATTGGGTTTTATAATAGCAAAGTATCGTTTGCGATACCTTGCTAATAAAAAAAAACTCACTAAACCACAATTTCTGGCTACTCATTTTTCTTGCTCATACAAACTTTCGCACTTTAAATCTTGCTGGCTCCCGCGTATTCAATCGAGAAATATTTCCAAACAAATGTTTTGTGATAGTGAAAGTCTGAGAAAATTAGCAACCGAAAACTGGGGGGTTGAAAACAATATATGCGGAAGCCACACAACCTGAACAAAAAAAAACATGTAAGTGGTGTTTTTTGTTTTTTTTTTCGTTTGTGCCTCACAAGGCAGTAACGCGCTCATCTAGCGCGTAGCAGACGACGAGCAAGTCGGCGTTTCCTCTTCTCCCATCAACAAAAGCGCTGCCATAGCAGCATCAGCAATTTTTTATTGTTCTTTTTTAGTATCACAGTTTGGCCTACCAAACACCGGGGTGCAATTTGGCGCTAGTGGCGCAATTGTCGATTACCTTAGGGGTATACTAGCTGATCTAGCCGTGTTGTTAGTCGTAAAGATCTGCAAGAGCTGTAAGGGGACACGTAGCAGATGCTGAAATGCAAGACACTGGGCCGTCTATGTATGCTGGCTTCAGCCGCTCGAGTGTGACTGCATCGCGGTTTACATTAAGGTCCATCATGAAAGTTGAGAAACGGCGTGCGAGTACAGAGAAGAGCCCGCAATAATGGGGTTGCAGGGAACTGCGCACGGAGCCATAGCGCACGAAGACATGCGTCGCTTTGTGGAGGTCTGGAGTCACGTGAACACTCCGTGAGTGGCTTGCTCACGTTGGCTGTGTTCGAAGGTTTCGAAAGATATCACGCAGTTTGTCAACTTACTCGCTTGGTGAGAGCGAATAGTCGGGTTTAGTGGTGTCGTAGAAATCTGCCGGTAAACAAAGAGTGGCTCCATAAACAAGCTTGTAACTGGTGCACGAAAGGGCTTCCTTGAACGAAGACTGGATTCCCACCAGCGTGAGCAGGGGAGCCTCGAGCCACTTGGCCATGGGACCATGTACTGTAAACACTGATTTCAGGTGACGATGTAAATATTCTACGAACCCGTTTGTTTGTGGATGGTAAGAGACAGTTCGCAGTCGCGCAACTCCCAGCAGCTTGAGGGGTTCCTCGAAAAGCGATGACTCGAACTGGCGGCCGCGGTCGGTGACGCTTGTTGTGAGGCAGCCGAATCGCACCACCCAAGTAGAGATGAAAGAATCGGTCACTGTAGCTGCTGTGATGCTGCAGGGATAGGCGTAGCCTCCGGCCCAGCAGTCAACACAAGTCAATGAATACCGGTAACCTACCGGTAACTGCTACCGGTAGGTTACCGGTAGCAGTTACCGGTAGGTTACCGGTAACTACCGGTAGCACCGGTAACTGCTTCACCGGAGGCGTAGCCTCCGGTGAAGCAGTCAACACAAGTCAATAAATACCGGTAACCTTCACAAAGGTAAAATGGGCCAATGATGTCGATGTGGACCACTGTGTAATGTTGATCAGTCTGCAGAAAACGGTAAAGAGGGGTGCTGGGTAACGATGTTATTTGGCACGCTGACAGGGTGCACGCACGTACCCAGTCACGAATATCAGCAATCATGCAGCACCAGATAAAGCGTGATTTGATCAGTTTTTTAGTTGCATGAATTCCAGAGTGTGAAAGGTTGTGGAAAGAATCGAAGATTTTTTTACGGAGAGCGATAGGCAAATAAGGTATCTGTGTGCCCGTAGAGGTATCTCAAATGACGGACACGCCTTCAATACTGACTGTATTCAGCTTCGGCGTATTCCGTAGGTGAGATAGGTCCGTGTCGTCTGTTGTGCTCTTGCAAGCTCACGTAATGTTCAATGGGATAGGACGACGAAACTGGCGTTTTTGAACGGCTGCTCGTGACAGCGTCCACGCAGCTAAGTGCCTCAGCAGAAGTGTTGTCCACGCCGTTGATGTACCGGATGTCCATCTGGAATTCTGAGATGAAGCTAGTTTTCTCAATTCCCGTGGCGTATACAGTGATGCAGTATGGCCTATTGAATAGGTGAGTGGCTTTGGGATCTGTAAAAACTGTGAACGCTCTGCCTTCGAGTAGGTGGCGAAAGTGACGTACTGCCAGGTAGATGGCGAGAAGTTCCCCACCGAAACGCTGTATTGTGTTTGAGTAGGAGTCATGTGTTTTGAGAAGAACGCAAATGGTTGCCATGCACCATTGACCTTCTGATGTAGAACTGCTCCTAGCGCTGTGTTGGAAGCGTCAGTCATGAGTGCAAGCGGGCCATCGGGTTGTGTGTGGGTGAGTAGAGTGGCTTCCGACAAGGCACTCTTGATGGCATCAAATGCGCCATCCTCAGCACTGCTTCATTGTAGTGCTTTCGCTGAGCGCTTGGCGCAAAATATGCGGTCCAAGGGTTCCAACCGCGTGGCGCCGTTTCTGATAAAGTGGCGGTAAATGTTCACGAACCCAAGAAACTTGCGGAGCTTTGTGATTGACGATGGCTTGGGAACTCGATGGTGCCTTGCACTTTGTGATGAAGTAGACGGATGCCGTTGATGTCCAAGTAATGACCGGCGAATTCGCGGACTTGTCCGAATTGGCTCTTTTCCGTGTTGAGGATTACGCCATTTGCGAAGAGGCTTTGGAAGAGTTGGCGCAGGGGGTGCAAGTTTTTTTGGGGGGTGACGAACTAGTGACTAGGATGTCATCAACGTACGCAAATATGAAAGGCAGTCCACGCAAAATAGAACTGATGAAACGCTGGGAAGTCTGCGCAGAATTTCAAAGTCCGAGTGGCATTCTGGTGAATTCAAATAGTCCGAATGGTGATATGATTTCTGTTTTTGGAATGTCTTCATATGCTACGAGAATTTCGTGATAGGCACGGAAAAGATCAATTTTTGAAAAGATGGTTGTGCCAAGGAGAGATTAAGTGAAGCCTTGTGTGTTGGGAAGCAGGTACCGGTCCGGAACAGTGTTAGTACTCAGAGACCGGTAATCCCCACATGGCCTTCAATCCCCAGACTTCTTGGAGACAAGATGAAGGAGAAATACCCTGCTACTAGAAGAGGGTCTGATGATGCCGAGTTCCAGCATATGTTCGAATTCGGATTGGGCCACCTTAGTTTGTCTGGAGCTAGACGTCGTAGTCGAGAGAACACAGATAGTCCTGATGTGACCATGTGATGCCGAATGTTGTGGCACACTCGTTGGGTCCCGTTCGATGGTGATGTTGGCTGAGGACACTCTGATAGGAGGCCTGCAAATAGCCCTCTGGCAACTGTGGACCATGAGAGTGCCATATCTGTAGTTGCGTGCACTGCGAGTCCGTGCATGGAGAGTTTAGTTGCGGGGTCTATTAAGCGCTTTTTGTTGACATTGACGAGGAGTCCATCTTGGTCTAAAACGTCAACACCAAATATTGCAGAACCAACATCAGCGACCAAAAAAACCCAGCGGAACATTATTCGAAGTCCCAAGTTGAGTGTTACAGAGCGTTGCTTGTACACGGGAATGTGTGTTTTGTTGACAGCTTTGAGGTGAAACGGTACAGTAGAGATGCATTCTGCTTTTGTGACTTTGAGGACACTCACTTGGGCTCCTGTGTTGATCAGAAATTTCTGTCTGGTAATTCGGTCGAAAATGTGGAAAACGCGACATTCTTCTTGGCGCTGACCGCTCGTCACCACTAGTGGTCGGCTGTTGAGTTTTGCGGCCATGTGCAAGGGCAATGGCAGCGGCGAGCATTTGCACCAAAACAGCGATGGTAAAAACACATTCATGGACCTAGAGAGTCACTTCGCTCTCATATGCAGCGATTGGGCGTCGAAGAATGATGTCGTTGGCAGTCACGATGTGCGTGCCAACGTCACATCATGAGTGCCATCATCAAGCTCTGGGTGAGTTGATGCCGCGATGAGATATTACAGCCTAGCACAAAGGCGGTCAACATTGGAGAGACCAGTGGTAGTGAGGGCAAGTTAACTGGCTAAGCAGGGGTGGAAGGAGTGGTTGGTGATGTTGATTGCGTGGGTGTACTGATGAAAGCGACTAAGAAAGCATGTGTCGCCACCTTTATAGTTTTATCGGCTGGTGCAGCCAGTGACGTCAACTCCATGGCTGTGGCTGTAGCAAGTACCATTTGGACCTGGGAAGGCAGTCGCTGGAGAAAAAGTTCACGTAACACTGTTGTGTCCATAGTTCTCACACTTGTGCCGTGAAGAAGCGTCATTCACCGCGAAAACTGGCTTCGACTTCGATAACCGAGCTCCTCGGCGAAGAGTAGCTGCTCTATTTCGGTTCTCTCCGACGCAGTTGTCCTTTCTAGGAGGGCTGCCTTAAGCTGGTCACATGGTCTTGCCGGGGGATTGTTGCGAAAGAAAGTAATTATGCCGACTACTTCTTCTGCAGCTGTTCAAGGGAGTGCGTGGACCATGTGATGAAATCATCACTGTTGCGAGGTGCTTCTTGATTGCTGGAATTGAGATTTCACTTACGGAAACCACGCGGCAAGGTTGCGTTCCCAGTATGGCGGAAGACGGCAAGTGATGGTGGAGACGGCCTTACTGCATGAATTGGTCTATGGCGTCATTTGGTTGGGGGTGAGTGTATGAACTTGATGCTCCATTTTGGAAGATCCGTGCGTTGGTATACAATCTTTGTCAGTCGTGGGAGACGCGGCTCTACGTTACTTAGGTGCATTTAACGAAACCGGGTCACCAATTGTAGAGGGCATGTGGTGGCCTGTCTGATTGCGGGACAAGACGTCCGTGCGGTATGGTTGTTTATTCTCTGTCTGCTGAGCAATGGCGGCACGCGAGTGCGGGCCTCTGCCGCGAGAGGGGGAAGGAAAGGGAGGAGGAGGAAAGCGTACAAGGGAGGATGTTTTACGTATATACAAAACCACAGTGTAAGAGATAACACACAGAGTAAAGTTGAGGGCACATAGTTCATGTTACATGGGGGTGCGGAGGCGCGTGTTCCGATGCTCACCACATTGGTATTACGTTACGTGAAAGGATGATGAAGGTATGTGACTGGTGCAAACATGATAACTATGACATGCATGTCACGTAACAACATGACCACATATCACACTCATGATGCGCTCGCGGCCGTTTCGCTAGCTTCACATATACCAAATTTCGCACTACGTGACGTGAATGGATGGCGAAAATAATTGAGACGACCAAGCATGATAATCATGGCATGCATGTTATGTAAAACATGGCTACATTCTACGCTTATATAATGCTCGCGGCCATTTTGCTAGCCTAACGTATACAAAATATGGTTCACCTGGCGTCAATAGACGATGAAGGTAAATGACACGTTCAAACATGAGTACCATGACACTATGTACGGCATAATTTACGTCCGCCTCGTCACATTTTGCTGATTTCATTGCATTTATTGTACCACATCAACCTTCCTCATTCATGCTTCGTATATCATCAATCCCCACTGTGTGTGGGATCTGCCGATTTTTTGTTCAATAAGAATACATTACTGCTCCTTGAGTGGTTCAATGACTGGGGTGGGTTACGGCTCCTTATCACACTTAAAATAGTTTTTTTACCAACCCTGCCCACATATCTCTGAATGCATGATCAAAACGTACAGTACACTGTACTGCATGTGTGATCGATTCATTGAATAACTGTAATGTTCCCGAGTTCGCTGGAAAACTTACTCTTAAGGTGGCCTTTAGGTAGGCATCTTTAAAACTATTAAGACACTGAAGTACCAAAGTAGTTAGTAACAAGTACACCAGTTTTGAAAAACAGCTTAAAAAACGCGTGGACACAGCACGAAGACGGCATGGGCGCAAACTTTCAACTCACGTTTATTTATAATTGTCCAGGTGTTAATTTTGTTGCCCCGTTTTAATATGTATTTCCAACTAGTTCGGCTTTAGGTACTACTGAAGTATACCAACTCTGCTGTGAAAAGAAACACCTAGCGCTGCAGCCACATCGCCAGCCCTGTGCGAGGCACGAGCTCGAGCCGCCTTTCTTGTGTTTGCTGGAATTAACACTTCCTGCACCTATCCACTTTTTCCTGCTACAGTTTCGACGCCACTAAAAGTTTTAACTCAGTGTTTACATATTATTTTTTGTGGAAATGCAGGGCATTTCTCATCTATGCAGAATACTCGAGGCACTCGTACGAAATATAAATATGGAAAGATAGTATAGCTTAATTTTGTACCGGGAGTAGAAACGGAGAATTAAACTTTTTGCACACATTTCTTGCTTCTTCTGGTCCTACAGCTTTCTGGGTAAGAAATAACAAGACACGTCTAGGTTTGGCTGAATAGAGAGACAGAGAGTGAGGTTTATTATGAATAAGAAGCAGATAGGTCAGCCTGCCTGATTACTGCACCTTCACTGAACTTCATTTTGTGTACTGTTGCGTATCATCGCGAGGCTTTCTAACCAAATAAGGTAAGTGCTCTACTTGCGGGGTAATTTCGAAATTTTTTGGCTATAGCGTGGGATATCAGGGTGGTTATACGATGTTCTTATAAGGCATAATATAATTACCGCACTTCATTCGTGATAGATCAGCAAAACATGTAGACTATACGCGCGACATACCCGAGGGCCACCTTCCTAAAGAAATACGTCACACATGCATCCGCAAGCGTTGTCGTTTTTTCCAACGTATGTTCTTTTTTTCTATGCGTCGTCTCCCATTTGTTCATTGCATGGAGGTACTTCTAAATTTCGCGACGACCGCCCGTTCCAGTTATTAAGGCGGCAGCCTTTGATGACTCATCAAACGCGAGAACTGACCATAAGTGTCATCGCAAGCGATGCGGAGCATGATGGTCATATAGTTCGTCACTTCATGAGTGGCCAGAATTTGTGAGGCCTTCTTAAGTCATATAAGTCATAGTGGCGTCACTGTCACATCACGTAACGTGGCGTCAAATGATGACATCATCACACGACACCGTCACTTGGTAATAGATAAGCCGGTCTCAGGAACGCGTGAGATGCAGGAAGCTTGCAATGGCTCCGATTCCAGAGGCATTGCAAAATTACGCTCAGTACAAAAATATTTCATAGGGCAGAGCGATAAATAAAATCAATTGAGAAGTACACAAAAAGACACATTTCGCCTTCGTGTGACCTTCGATGACTGCGATGAATTCACACATGCAACCAGGTGATTATCATCACATTAAATCAAAACATTATCCATTCTTTCTTTGACTTCCCTGTGCGTGTGCAGTTGTCTTTTTTACTGAATTCCTCTTGACAACTATGCGGGCCAAGGCGACCGGTCTTGCTTCATACAGCAAAGCGATTCCCATCGAATTATCCTAAAATGCAGTCTTGCTTCATACAGCAAAGCGATTCCCATCGAATTATCCTAAAATGCAGTCTTGCTTATTCCGTCTTGACCCTTTCAGGAGTTGCTCAAGCGGTTTTTTTTTCATTGCTGCTTTCGAATACATCTTTTCCACCACTCAGACATTTTGGTAAATGCTCTTTGTCACATGTCGCTTACACTTCCAGCCATGTTCACCTTTTCAGTCGGTTTCAAATTTACAATAGCCGCAGTAGGTGTTGCGTCCCACGAAACTTCCGATCACTTCTATTATTAGTTTTTAAAATCGAAGCTGGAAGTTTGTTTTTTAATTTTTACCTGAGTAACGAAAACCCTTTTTTCTGTTTTCAAGTAAAATAAAGTGGTCATAGTTAAGAGCTAACTGTTATAATGTTGTGTGTAGCTTAGAAGAAAATATATTTCAAATGTTTGGTCAGTCAGGGCTCAGGAGAAATGTGCTGAAAATAAGGGTGTGCTCGCTAAGTCTTTTGTCCCCCGCCAATGCTACCATAGGCCGCGCTGGTACACAAAACTGGGAGCCATACATGCCAAATGTTTGCAAATGGTGAAAGGTTCTCTACTTGGTGATGAGTGTGCTGTATAGTTCATTTTCGTAGCTGCGAGTGAGGAAAATTTCTAACCTTAGACATGATTCTATATTTGCTTAAAGTCACAGGATGAACTACTTCAAAACACATGTATTTAATTGTAATTTTATAAAAATGATCGCTGTACAATTACCAAACAAAAATATTATCACTACTTTTGTCCGCTGTGGTGGGGTAGTGGTTACAAGGCTCGGCTGCCGACCCGTAAGTCACGAGTTCAATTCGGCAACGGCAGACGAATTTCGATGAAAGTGAAAGACTAGAGGCTCACGTGCTGTGCAATGTCACTGCACGCTGAAGAACACCAGATATAGTCTAAATTCCCGGAGTCTTTCACTGCACCGTATACCTCACAATCATATTGCGGTTTTGACACGTGAAACCCCCGATAATACTATACATTGACTATAATTTTGTTGCAAGAGATTATCAAGCAAAACTTGTTCGTGGCCTACACTCTAAGAAGTAAAGGAGTAAAAAGGGTATCGCGGTTGCTTCTTTAGAGGAGTATCTAACTTGCCACACCCATTGCACGAATTTGGGAGTAACTGCAAAGGATTAAACACGCTCTCTTGCTTACTCCTCCACGGAGTAACAGTTACCAAAAAAAAAGATTTCAGTTGCCTTTGCGAGCCTTTCGAAGTGCGTGCTCGCATTTTATTAGATGTACAATCGATGTGCAAGCACCACATTCAAAAATAAATTCGGCGAATTTGCAGCAAACACGGGATTCAAACACATGACCTCTCAGTCAGCATGCGCGTACACTGACCACTACACCACACAACGCAACGGCACCGTCTGAAAGGAAATAGGTTTGTGTGGGCACTGATGGGTCGTTTGAACACGCCGCGAACATTCCTGCAGTTTCTCCAAAAAGCGGGCGCTTTACTCCACAAGGAGGGAAGTGCACCTCCTTGCCGTGTGCAATCTTTAGCGCGTCTTCCGTCTTTAGGAGGAGAAAGAAGCCTTTTCGGGGGTAAGTGCGCCGTTCTTCCTCAAAACTTTTCAGAGTGTATAGCTGGTGAGAGACTGAATGCACAGTTTGCCACCCGTGACGTCGTCCTCGCCTTCTTTTGTGCGCCGGTATTTAGCGGCACATTACGCACTCAGATTATGAGTGCCTGGACATAATCCTCTTGATGTATATTTGACGCGCTTACATACAACTCTTTATAGGTCGTTTTTAAGAGGGCTAATAAAATCTTATGCGAGCAGAGCTATACACTGCTCTACAGACACTGTTAGGGCATCAGACACGAGCCAACCTTGCATCCAGCATAGAACAGCTTAACGCCGACCAGCATTTCCCAGTGCAATACTTATGTCCGTAAACTCACTATGAATGAACTGGATCGTATACTCATCCTGACAGGATGCCCCTCATGAGTATAAGTGAGCCCAACTGAGTGCTACTACTGTAGTTGTGTGTGTCTGAGTGCATCGAGGTGAATATTTGTAAGGTTATAAAAGTTCGGATCGGAGTGAATCGATGCGAATGGAGGTGCGTGAGATTGCGTGGGTCAAGTTAAGGGAATGGCAGTTCATTCCAAATGCTCTCTTTCGCAAGTGAGGGGTTCACTCGAATCTGAGTTTACGTGATCAAGTGTCGGTGTGCCCGCGAGTGTAGTGAAGCCAATTGTTCAGCCAACTTTTCTTGTTCCGGGGTTCTCCTGAATGGAGATGATCTGAAGCACCACTGGTGCAGCCGGGAGTGGTCGAGAATCTCGAAACACCCTTCCCTCGCTCCTCGAAAATATTCAATTTTGGATGTGAATCTACACATATACAAACGTACGCACGAACACACAATAAGAATGTTTAAACGCCAGCCTACTTCTAAATATTTCTGGGTACGAGTGTCAAGCACGAATTATGAGTCTGCATGCAGTGGTTGTCTCGAAGCGATACTAGTCTTAGTTGAAATTAACTGGGGCCATGTGAGTGTCACAATATTTAGTCTGACGGAGCTATATAAGTATATTATCTAGCGACCATTATAAAAATACATCTGTTTATTTTCAAATACCATGCACAGGTTAGCTAGTAATATCTTTAGCCCGATGTTTGAGTGATGTTCTCAAACTCGCAATACTCCTCGACATCGTACAAGACGTGAAATCACACACTGCAAGAACCATAAAGTGAGGAAGACGCTGCTAAAGGAGCGGCATTTTTTTCTTCCTTTTGTTTGTTTTGTTTGTTCGTTTTTTTAGTCTCAGTTTTTATTCAATCAAAATTCAAAGTTCAATGTTAAAATATGTAGACGAGGGTCCCCAAGTCAGGCGAATGCAGTGGGACCCTAGGTTAACATTAACAATGAAAGTTTTAATTGTAACAGCGTGTAATATTACACAACGTAAGCGGAATTGAACAGTGGAAGTACAAAAACACTACAACAAAATAAGTGAAAAAACAAAAACACGTTCAAAGCAATACAAATACATAATAACCGGTTATACACGTGGATTAAGCAAACCAAAGAAGAAAACCCAGACTAAAATATCAAATTACTTACACTTTACATTATAAAATAGTATTGTTGTAAGGCTAGTTATACGAAATGAAATTTTTAAGTTGATGTTTGAGTACATGTATTGATGACAATAATTTTACTCAGTATGGTAAATAATTCCAAAATTTGATCACCGGGAAGGAAGAAGTCATTTTGCCAAAGTCGGTGTTACATTTAGGTAAAAGGAAGTAATGATTATGGGCAAACCTAGTGTTGTGGGTGTTAGTGAGTAATCTGCCATTGATTAAATCAAAGACAAGCTGTTTGTTCAGCTGTTTAAATAACATTCTGGTAAAGTAAAAATGAAAAAAAAACCCAGACACAGTAAGAATGCCATTAGCCTGAAGGAGTGGGGTAGCATTGGAATAAAATTAACTGCTTGTAATAATGTGAATGGCCTGCTACAGAATATGCTGTACGAATGAAAGATGAGTGTTATAAGTGTTGCCTCATGAAGTAATGACATAGGTGATGTGACTACGTACGAAGGCAAAGTATAAAGATAATAAGGATTCAAGTGAAAAAATTAACAAAATGTAATTAGTGATCTTATACAAATACTGCTTTTTGTTTAACATAAAATATATTAATCTTGAACTTCAAATAAGAGTGTAATTTTATGCCCGAAAAATACACACCATCAGATGCAGGAATGAAGTGATGGTCAATAGACACCTGTGGTATAAAAGGAAGCACTTTTTAAGATGTCTTAAAAATCATGAACTGAGTCTTTAGAGGATTTAAAATTAAGTTGTTCATACAACACCATTTAACGTGATTGATTAGCTTGTTGATCAGCTTATCAATCAGAGTAGTTAATGATATATGCGACATAGAAATAGTCGTATCGTCACCGTAAATAATAGCGTTAGAATCAATAAGGCAGTTAGGCACATCACTTGCATACATACAAAACAGTAAGGGCCCAGGAATTGAACCCTGTGGAACCGTTTGATTTATTATTTTAACACTTAAATTCGCGCTCTCTATGCGCACTGATAGTTCACGATCAAGTAGGTAATTCTTTATGAATGTTAAGCATGAACTAGTGATACCTAAGGATTATAACTTGCTAAATAAAATATTGTGACTGATGGTGTCAAAGGTTATCATGAAATCGACGAACACTGGCCCTGAAAATTACCTTTGTCGATCGAAGATTTCATGAAACCAGTTAATGATAGCAATGCTAAATTTATAGAGCTACCAGCACGGAAACCAAATTGAGAGGACTATAGTAACTGAAACTTGTTGAGGTACTTGTTAATACGTTTCAAAAATTATTTTTCAGCAAGTTTGCTGGTAGAGGACGAAATAGAGATAGGGTGATAATTACGGCCATCTATTGTTTCATCTTTTTTGTGTACTGGGATTAACTTAGCTTTTATTAGTGAGCTCAGAAATGTGGGAAGTTCAAAAAAACGACATTATTATATCAGTTTGTACTTTCAAAATATCTGGAGCAGCAAGCTTCAAATGAAACGCCGACATGTTGTCAAGCCCAGCACTACATTTTCTTAGACTCAGGATTGTAGATATACTTCATCTGTAGTTACAGGAAAAAGAAAAAATGATAAATGGGTACAGCGGGTAGAGGAGCATAAAGATGCTGTGGGTCGGTACTTATAGATTTCGTAGAAGTAATTACTAAAAGACTCAGCTGTGTCAGACGACTTAGTACAGATTTGCTGTTCATACTTAATTTTCTCAATTTTAATACTAACCCGAGGTTCGTTGAAAAAGTCATGAAAAAGTTTCCATTTTTGGGGTCATTTTTTGCCTTACAAATTTCTTTTTCATAGTAAAGCCGTTTTGATTGTTTGAGAAGATTATTCAACATGTTATTATATTTTTGAATTTATATCTCAGATCAATATTCGATGGCTGACTTTTAGTTTTCCTATAAAGGTTATCTTTTTTTCGCATACTTGTTAACAAGCCTCGCATGAACCAGGAATTGTGGCGAGCCTTAAATATTTCCTTGCATTTACTTGTTTTAGTATTTTCATACACAGTTTTAAGAAATAGGAAGCAGAGATTGCCTAGTGCGTCCTCGGGATTTTTCAAGCTGCCAATGGAAGTCCAGTCAGTGCCCTGAATATCCTTGATGAAGTTTTCCTGATTGAAGGTTGAAGTGTCACGCGTTATGGCGAGGAGTATTACAGCGAGACTTATAAATACAGGAAGATGATCAGTAAATGGCACATCAATGACTCTTGTGGTTGACGTTGGTGATAAATTACCTATTACGTGGTCAATGAGAGTATTAGTTCCAGTGTGGGAGAATTTAGTAGGAGATGAGAATAAGGACTCAAGCCCGAAGCCAAAAAAGCAATCACTATATGCTATGGGACTGCTATTATCGGTATCCATTAGGTCAATATTGATGTCACCAACCGGAACAACTTACCTATTTTCCGCATTGACAATGTTCAGTGAAGCAGTTAGATTGTGTAAAATATGCGGAGTAGATGGAGATGGGTATTGGTAAATGCACGCAATAATCACTTCATTCAGACTACCAGAAGTGGGAAAGTGAGCTTCTATCCATACTGACTTGTAGTTTTGAACATTTAAAGATCGGTCAGACCTGCGTTTGTTTTTGTATTTCAGATGATATAAATATAGCTGAGCCACCGTAGCGACCCGAATCACGGTGGCAATAGTCAGAGTTATACGATCTAAATCCATACAGATTGCCATCGCGAGATCCTAGCCATGTTTCAGCATCACATAAAATGGAAAAGGAATTACAGGGCGAGTCATTAAAAGCAATAATGTTGTCATAGTTTTTTGGCAAGCTACGCGCATTGATATGCAGCAATGAACAAGTAGAATTAGCAAGCAAATATTTAGTTTCCTCGAAAGGAAGCAAGGACATGATGCTAGCCGAAAGCTATGAAATGGAAAAAGACAAAGCGAAGTTGTCAACGTCAAGTGAATATGCTGAGATCAGACTCCACATTAATCCAAAATACCCTGCTGTCTTCAGACTTGCGGGCTTTGATGCGGCGATTCTCTGTCCAGAGGACCCTTCCTTTCTACTCTTTTTTTAGGGCAACTGCTTTCCTAAATATTTTCTCATTGGCAATGGTAAAATGGTCATTGAGAAAAACTGGAGTTTTATTATTTCTGAATAGACCTATCTGGGAAGTACGCAGTCGTGCCTTACGCACTTTCCGAAGAAATTCATTTTTTTTCACGTGAAATTAAGCGCACAATAATGCACTTGTCAGCTGTTTTGCTGTCCACCCGATGTGCTATATCAATATCTGTCAATGAAATGGGACATTCAATCACTTGTCTAACGATTTAAAAAAAAAAACTGCGCAGTCCTCGCCTAGTGTACATGGGACTCCCTTGAATTCAAGGTTGTTGAAGCTACTGTATTGCTCCATATCTGCAATCTTTCTAGATATCTCGTCTATTTCCGCCATCAGTGCTTTGTTTGACTGCACCAGGCCATCTACTTAGTCGCGCACTGAATCATATAGCTCACTGATGTAATTTACGCTCTCAGCAAGGGCAGAAAGATTGCCAAGTCCCTGATCTTCCAACTTTTTCCATATTTATTTATTTATTTATTTATTCATAATACCCCTAAAGGCCCTCGTGAGAGGGTATTACATAGGGGGGTTACATGAGCAAAATAAACAATAAACGTCAAAAACGAGAAAAAAGTAAAAAAATTCAAATTAAATACAGACTAAGGTTGAGATATATGTTATAACTAGTAATTGGTAAAGACAGCAAAAAATAGAGAAAAGAATAGGCAACAAATCATTAGAATACAGATGAGTACCTAGTGAACAACCTATGAAAATGCAAGAAAAAATAATCAATACACTTGAAAAAAAAAAACGTACACTCAAAAACGAATAAAAAATATACACTCACTCATCACACCTCAAATAAGCTGAAACAAGGTAAGAATACTACACTCTACATATACTACATATCTTAGACACAACATCTTCAAGAAGATCAAGTTTAGCGTGAAGCAGTGACTCGTGCGCTACTTTCTTAGCAAGCTCGGTGTTAGTGGGATTGTTGTGCAAGAAAAACCAAAAAGCAACATTTCTGAGCAGCAGCCGTATTGATTGATTGATATGTGGGGTTTAACGTCCCAAAACCACCATATGATTATGAGAGACGCCGTAGTGGAGGGCTCCGGAAATTTCGACCACCTGGGGTTCTTTAACGTATACCCAAATCTGAGCACACGGGCCTACAACATTTCCGCCTACATCGGAAATGCAGCCACCGCAGCCGGGATTCGAACCCGCGACCTGCGGGTCAGTAGCCGAGCTCCTTAGCCACTAGACCACCGCGGCGGGGCTAGCAGCCGTATGAGTACGCAACATAAACAAAAATAATAGTACGAAAACCAACTTGTACGGAAAGAAAACGAATATTAGAAGGCGTCCACTTCCTACTGCCGCTGCTGAAAAAGTGGTCCGGATGCGTTGGTGGCTTTTCTATAGACAAGAGCACGCCTATCTCGCACCCAGGCGCTTTCGGTCATATACCCTCGCTCCCAGACACGCCATGATTTGTTTGGAACTGCCAAGCCGCGCCTCACTAGCATGGCAAGCAGTGGTTCTGCGAATTTAAAAAGCGAAAACGCGCCTGTTCCCGCTGCGCCCGCTTATAAAATACCATCTGGGTACCACTGCGCTGTCATCTGGTGCGATGACAGCCAGCGCAAGAGGAAACGATTGCTCATCATTGTCTGTGAAGTTCACAGCGCATAGCGGGAATCATGCCGGTGCGGTGTTTTGCGATTGCACAGATTTCCGTCCACAATGAAAAACGCTGAACTTCGCCGCCTTATAAGATATAATCGCAATCAACAGGAAAATCTAGGAGCCCAGTGAAGTGTACAAGTAAGTATATTTATTGCGTTCATTCAAGCGCTGTTCCACTTGACAGCAGCGATTTGCAAGCGATTTGCGTGCAGTGTGCTTGTAGTATGCGACACAAAACTATCGCCGAACTCTTTCGCAGGCCGCATGCCAATAATAGGATATACGTAATACGACTCATGCGTGGATGCACGTGCCACGCATGTTTAGTACAACTGTAACGGCCTATCATCGTGATGGAAAGAGACGTGAACGGCGCGGAAATTATGGTTTTCGACTCGGTCGAACTGAAACATGCCTTCACTGTCCCTAGGCGAATCAACATGTGCTTTCGGCCTACGTCACTGTAGCATTTTAAAATCTTGTCCTGGCAGGCACATTTGCACCACGTGTGTGTGCCCGGCAGGACTGGAAATTGATATACATGCGGTGCATGAGCGTAAGTTAAAGCCAGACTCTAGCGCTACGTTGACGCCGGCTTACAGCAAAAATTCTGCCTTGTCACAGCCAAGGCACGCCGCAGTTAACGCTTTCCGCTGTTCGCGTTTCTTTCAGTCGGCGAATACGTACCTGATGTTGCTTCCACAGTCTGCACTGCACGTGCTGCAGACATTCCGGACTGTCGAGGAAGGTCTCCTCGACGTTTCACACGAAATAAGCACAAAATTTCAGCAAAGGAACAGCGCAAGACATGCTTACAGCCGCACTCGATTTGTAAAGTTTCGCATATGATTTGCAGAGCGTCTGCTCGCGTGACAGTTGAGGGGGTTGCTTAGCCGCACTTGAAACAGATGGCGCCACGCGCTTTTCAGTATAGCAGCAAGCACTGAGCTCGCTGTGTTCTGGCGTATATAACCTGCGATGAGGTCAGTGCAGGAGGGACAAGTGCCCGAGAGTTCCATGTGCGAATGACACGACGCTAAAGGTCGTACAAAACGACGATACCAAGTCGATGTCGATCCTCCAGAAGCCACGTAGCGCAGACACGGTCAGGCACAAGTGGAGGTGCCAGGGGTGGCTCGCGTAGAATTGACCTAGCTGCGCACAGGGAATGCTGCTCGGCTGGAATACCTGGACAGCACCAGTCTGTAGCGGAAAGAAAGAGATTCTTTGAAGGCGCCCACTTCCTACGGCCACTGCTCAAAAAGTGCGAACGATTACTCAGAAAGAGTGAGCGATTAAGCCGCCCTGCAGGAGCTATCAAACAGGTTCTCGCTGACCAAACGACTGATCGTAATTTAACCTCCCGGAGTTAGCATTCATGCGGCCTGTATCAAATGAATACATAAAACATGTACGATGAATTCAAAGATACACCACTGCGCTAGAAATTAAGCAAGGTGATAACGTAACAACGCGAGTTGTTTTAAACAGGCGACAGCCAGTATTACAGTTAGCGTGAAACAAGTCGCTGCACGAGCACTGCAGCCGGCGCGCAAGAGAGCTTGCCTGAGGACTCAATGCGCAGCTGTAGCGAATTGGTTATCAGTGTCCACGATGCCGCGTCGATTGAGTTGCTCGTGGTTACAGTCCTCAAATGGGCTCCCCTTATTTCTAGCCTCCAACAATGCATCTTTCTTCGCTAAGTGCTATGTATACATTCAGGTCCTCAATGGGGTGCCTCGCCGAATGCTATGTGGCGACTTATTTTAATCAGGTAGGAAAAATTTGTGTGGCCTAGAGCAGGAAGTGACAGCACTCCGCCACGCGCGTTCTTTCCTTTTATAAGCAGCGAAAGGTGGAGGCGACACCTATTACCACACGTGCTTTGGCAACCCTTTCTGCGACTATTTCCCGCTGGGTGGTAAATTCAGTGCACGGCATCTGTTGCTGCAGGGTTACCCACTAGTTTCGATCGAGATCGAATATACGTTTGAAAGCCATTAAATATAATAATTATTGGTGTTTTACCTCCTAAACCACAATAAGTGTTTACACTTCAACGTTTTTAACTTGCACATCAATCGAAGCGCCCACGCCCTAAGCGTTCCGCCTCCATCGATATGCCAGCACTGCGATCAGGATTCATTGTCATCAAAGGGAAATATTTCGTGCAAAACTGATGGTTAACATAACTATAAAGATACATTTAACAACGCCTGTGATGACGCATTCAACGGACTGCGTGATCTAGTGAAGCCGGGGCGACATGACCGCAGCGCTCTAGCAGACGTTCATCTTTGTTACACACAGTGGCATCGTAGCTTTAGCGCCTGTTATATTAACAGAAAAATTAAGAACGCGAAAAAAAACGACCAAACGGTGAGTCGACTAAAACAAGCTTTGTGCTGTTATAAAATAACATTTGTTTTTGTTGCCTCTGTTTAACCATTTGTATTTTTCTCTTATGCAGTCAAGTACCACTCACCCAAATAAGCCCATTACTCAGTTATAAGAATCATTTTGGAATAAATAATCACACTTCAGTTAGTACGTCCACACCTAAATGCATTTCAATATCCATAGTCTGAGCTCATTGAGAAAAAGCATGTGTTCATAATAACAGAAACTCATAGTGTGCACGGTGCAATTAACACGGCCTGAAAAGCATCCAACCAATAGCGTTTCCAGTAATTTTGGACATCTGGACATGGCTGCATCTTTCGGGAGCAGAAACGGCACCCTGCCATAAATAAATGAGAGATAAGTGAGAAAAATCACATCTCTTGAGAAAAGCTAGTTATCGAAAACGACTCCGGGTTATATGTAAACGCACTGGTACAATTTGGTAAAATTGGAGTACCACAATACAAAGCGTGTGTCTTCCCAGGACAATTGAACACCGCTTTTAGAAACACATGGGATGCTATCGCTGAATAATAAACGTGGTTGGAAGCTACTTGTAGGGCTGCATTGTTACTTTGCCAGACTGTTGAAGCAAGTGTCAGCTGTATAAAACCGAAAGTCGTATTTTTATAACTAGCTTGCTTCGTCAGATATAATTTTTATGCCTATTTTCCATTCAGTTATGGCGGGCCACAGCAGTGGCTAACGAGATATAGCGCCACGTGCACATGTCCCCAAAACCTGGTCATGCCTTAGGCAATGTATATAGACAGATAATGTAGAAAACACTGCTGCTATAAGAGCCAACGTTACTTCTAGTAACTTTGATAAGAGCTACGTTGGTTTCGAGAACGAAGCTATACACTGATATAGCTGTTAGTGATAAAGTAGACCAGCTCCGAAAGTCTGCGATTGTTAAATTTCCGCGCCGCTCATTCAACCGTGTGTCAATCAGGGTCTACAGGCTCCTCACATCAGTAGTTAAAGCGCTGTTGAAGTTCATGCCTTCGAGTAACATCTTGGTGAGATCTTTACTAGTAGTAACTTCGAGCTCATGAGTGAACGTATTTATAGTTCTGGACAATCTGCTTTATTATAGTGAAGAGAAGGAGCAAATGAATTCATAAGACTTATAGGAATAGTGGTGGATGTAGCTAAACGCGCTTAATAAATTATTGTCTTTTTTTCTGTTAGATTTGCGTTAACTTCATTCTTAAATAAAGGACGCTATAAATTGTGCACCGATAAGTAATCTCCTTTCCGCTCTTTTCTTTCACTCCTGACCCCCTCCAACAATGCTACACTAGAATTGGACTCTCTTCTCTATTCAAGCTGCTACCATTCCAGGTTGGCGAGCCTCCTCTCTATCCTATTATTTCCAATTCGTTGGCACCGTCATCATATATGTCAATTTGCAAAACAGTACGCACGCCGATCCACGAATTATCAGCGGGCCTCCACGCTGTCATTGGCGTTGGCGAGATCTTTTAAATGAATATTACCTAATGAGCTTTTTGAAATCTTTCACATCATGTTAAGACTGTTTGTTGGCATAATCGCCGTCGGCCATGTATAGCACTAGCGCCGATCTGTGGGTTTCGCTTTTTCAAGCTCTGGTGGTAAGCAGAAGTAACAACAGGTGAGAGTGGTTTTCCTGCTTGTATATCACAATAGAATACCGCAATTGAAAAAAAAATGTCAGCAAAAAAAAGAAAAAAATATAAAGTGGCACTTACTCACAAACATGTTTCTCGGAAAAACAGGTGCATCACTTTGTACTCCAACCAACACCCACGCATTGAATTGTTTATTTTCAACATAATACATGTCGAGGGATGGCCCGGCTAAAGGCAGAAATAACTGCCCGACAATGGCCCTACCACCCAAGCACTGTGCAACAGGGTTGTGACTATCATTATAAAATTAAACACTAGAAAGCGGGAGCTCTGCACAGAAATAAAGAAAAAGAAACATGACATTTCGCTATTTGCAAGGGATGGCAACATACATACAGAAATAATACAATTGAGTTTTTTTTTCCTTTTCTTTTTTTCTTTTTTAAATAATGTAACAGGTCATAAGGCACATGATGTTAGAGGACGATCTCATACCACGAAGGCACGCAAGACAACAAGTATGAGTTAACAACACGCTTAAAAAAGGATGATAAAACTTGCCCCGCCACGGTGGTCTAGTGGCTAAGGTACTCGGCTGCCGACCCTGATCAAATCCTGGCTCCGCCGGCTGCATTTCCGATGGAGGCGGGAATGCTGTAGGCCCGTGTGCTTCGATTTCGGTGCACGTTAAATAACCCCAGGTGGCCGAAATTTTCGGAGCCCTCCACTACGGCGTCTCTCATAATCATATAGTGGTTTTGGGACGTTAAACCCCACATATCAATCAATCAATCAATCAATCAATCGAATACTTAAATTCTCCAGGAAACATTGCACCTTTTGTTTTCAAGTACATGAACTGAAACTAAATTTTCTGTGGTTCAGCACAGCATTTTTTTTTTGTTTGGCCTGTTTTACAGTTGTTCAGTTCATTTCTTACTGTCCTCTCAAGGATGAATCAGTGCAGTTCTACTGCATGTGTTTCAGTTTAAAGTGTAATTCAGGGCTTATGAAACTCAGCACATCGTTTCAGTCATCGGGAGGAAGTAATCAGTGCTGCTTTGCTGCTTTATTTAGAATTAGGTTTTGGTTTTTGTGTGTGCAAGCTCACTTAGCTAATGGTGTGATGGGCCGCCTAGAGTCGGCTGATGAGAGTTCCGAGGACTTCCATTTGGTCAAGTGGTCTACCATCACAGTGAGGTAGACAGAGGCCGGTACGGCACTCATAGGAGCTATACGGATACTGTTGGAATTGGTTCGCGGCAGAAGGCAGGCAGAAGCCTGCAGAGCAGCAATTGCCTCCACTAGAAGCAGCATAGAGAGGTTAGTGAAGATGCTTGCTCATTTCAGTGGAATGTATGTTTTGTCATGCATGCTTTTTATAAGCTGCTTCCAGTTCGGCGACTACAGTGCTCTGTTTATGAGCACAGCTGCAAGTTAAACTTCCAGCCACAGAATTTCCAGCCATCGGCACACTTAACTTGGAATGCTCCGACGCATCTCCTTAACTTGCTTTGACTGATACCATGCAGTGCTGCCAAGTGTTGGGCTCTGCATGTTTGCTGCACCTTATAGTATAGATTAAGAGGGGGTTGATCTGAATAGTAAATTTTTGTTTCATGTCTGCCTGACTGGTGGGTTCATTGCACTCACTGGACAAGTCCATTTTCGCCATGTTTCGCTCAAGGCTATGTTGCACGCACCCCCCTTAAAATTTATCGCCATATGCTTGTCTCTGCAATGAACCATTGTGTGTGACAGCTAACACATCACTCGTTTTCAAAATTGCAGTTGCTGCTTGAACGAAGTAGTATATTTGTACAGAGGATCAACTGCTCGCTCACCACACTTCAGGTTTATTTATTGTGTAATATTTACAAGCGCTATGAATGAGCGTTTCGTCAGTTTTTCCAATACTTCACTTTTTTTAGCAGCAGCTGCAATTTCCAACTAGAAAGGTGCGCGTGTTGGCACACACAATGGTTCATTGCTGAGATAAGCGTTGGCAACAAATTTCATAGGCTGGCGTAAAATTATCCACGAGCAAAATATGGAGAAAAAGTACCTGTCAAGAGTGTTTTAGACCCGCCAGTTAGGCAGAATTGAACTGGAAATTTACTGGAGAAATTTACCCACCCTTCATTTAATATTTGTTCCAGTAAATTAACTGAGTTCAAGAATTGGTAGCGTTAGCAACAGTCGAAGGAGGTCCCATGTGTTGTAGCAAAACTGATGCTGCACAGCAATCAGCACCTTTAACTGGAACGCTCTTACGGGTGGCCTCGGCTTGTGGATGGATGAATGGATATGGCTGTACCCTTTAGATCGGGTGGTGGCTAGCGCCACCAAGCCGTAATACTTAATGAACCAAAAACTAGATTTTTTTTCCCTTAAATAGTGAGGTTGAGGATTTGTAATGAGGTCAGCGCCACCAAGCGTTGAAAATGATATGCTTGCTGCAGTTAGGGATAAATGCAGTGCGCGTCGGTTTCACTAGTAAATTTCTGTTTCCAGACTGCCTGACCGGCGAGCCGAATGCATTCACCTCGCATCCCATCTTCGCCACGTTTTGCTCGTGGCTACGTTTTCGCGTGCACCCATGACATTTGTTTTCTTATTCTTTGCTTGATAAAGAACAATTGCGTGCGACAGCTTACACACCTTTCGTGTTTGAAGTGGCAGCTGCTGCTCAAAAGGAATCACACGTATAAAAAGCAGAGCAAACGCGCGCTCAATGCGTTTGTAAAGTTTCACAATAAATCTGCCATGCAGTAGCGTTGTTTATGTTCTGATTTAGTAATTTTCAGATAGCGTGAATCGAACTGCTCTCCCAATTTAGAGTGTTCCTTTTTGCTCAGTTTGCGCTGCACGGAAGATGTGTTCTTGGGGCACAACATCTGAGTGGGCAACAATACCTGGGCTTTAGCGTGCCTACTACGATTTGAATTCAAGATATGATGGCAGTTTAAGCATTTATGCTATAAGTACGCACATAAAATTACTTGCTTCCGTTGTATTCATGCGCCTTTGTTGCTGAAAACGCGCAGAAACATTGCGCTCCGACATCTTCCATGCAGCATGAACCAAACCGAAAGGCACACTCTAAATTGCGAGAACAGTTCAATCGACGCTGTCTAAAAGTTATTTAATCAAAACATGAACAACGCCACCACATTTGAGATTTATTTATTGTGCACCTTTTACAAACGCCATGAACATGGGTTTGCTCGGTTATTTATACATGTGATTCCTTGCTGTGGATGCGAACTCATAAGGTGGGTAAGCTGCCGCACGCAATGGTTCATTGTCGAAATAGGCATGGAACAAGGAACGCCATGGACGCGCGCGATAACGTAGCCACGAGCAAAACTTGGCTAAACCGGGATGCGAAGTGAGTGTGAAGTGAGTGCATTGCAGCCTACCCACTGGTCGGGCAGACTGGAAACAGAAATTTACTAGGGAAACTGACGTGCGCTACATCATCAGCAATCATATAATGTTGAACGCTTGGTGTCGCTGCTCTCAGTTCAAGTGAACCGAGGCCACGCATCGGAGCGTTCGAGTTAAAGTTGCTGACAGCTGTACATGCCTGATGAAGGAAATGCTGAAAGGCATTGCTACTTTGCTTTTGTCATTATTGCACACAGAAATAATTTGGTATTGTAAGCTTAGGTGGCATTTACCTGCTGCATGTTCTTCATTGTCTGCAATGGTCTGCGAAAGGGAAACCTCAGTTGTGATCCAAGATTGTACAGACATTCCAGCCGTTGCTGTTTCGTAATGTGTGAGCCTTCCCTTAGACACGGTTTGTTCGAAAGATAGTCCTATTTTTAAAAATGAGTTTCTCAGTTGGTTAGGCTGTATGAGAAGCACATAAGATTCTATGCAAATGTATATTTACTGCTGATGCTTAATTAGTGTGCTTATAATCAACTGCCGTAGTTCAGCGATAGGCTTTTCTTAACGAACAGGAAGGAATTTGTCTTCTTTATTTTTTAAGAGCTGTGCGAATGGGAAAATTTTGTGTGCAAAACGAATTCTAACATTGAAAAGTGAGTGCTAATCAAATATTTTTTAACATTTCTTGAATATATTTAATACTTCAAAGTGAAGTTACAGAGGAAAAGTTGCAAAAGATTCCTAAGCACATTATTTTGAAATAGGAATGTGGCATTGTTTTTTTTTTTTGGCTGGGTTGGTGAAGATCTGGAAGGAAGGTGCTCCCTTGTTTTATAAAAAATGAGGCTTTGCAGACCGCATTGTATTTATTTATCATACTTGGTGCAACCAATGTGGTGTCGACAGCGGTTTACCCGTAAAAGGTTCCTCCCCCCCCCCCCCCTCCACATAAACTTCTGTGGAGGTCCTTCTGGTTTGGTGGGCAAGGGCGTGCTCCTTTCGAATTTGGAGTTGCTGATCTGCCCGGCAGATGTCTGTCTATGAAAACACCTTAATTTTATGATAGTGAGAAGGTTCGTACAATTTTTTTTTTTTTACCATTTGGTCTGACACAATAAATAAAGCTTCCACCCCTGCCACGCAGGTTTGAACCAGTGCTTTCGTGATTCAATCTGATTGGCCTCGTAGCGTTGCCCACGAAGCGGTGAAGCATATTAAAAAATCAAGGAGTGACTGTAACGGCACAGTGCATCTCCAGGTGTGAACCAGCATTTTCTCGAATCACTGCAATAGCTAATATAGCCTGAAAGGCAGCTTTACCGCAAAGTGCGAGTGTATTGAGATCAAGCAAATGAAAAGAAAGTCTGAAGGGGCCGCAATCAATTCGGCATTGACTGTTGTCATCGGGAAGTTCTAATGGTAAAACTTTCAGTGAAAATTATTCGACAGGCAAGTGCTATTCGTAAAATATTTGAAAGTTCAAATATTTGCACACAGTTAATTTTTTTTCTCAAAGTAAGAGCACAAGTCTGCAACAAACATATTTACCTTCATTTATCAAATTGGGCAATGTTGTGATAAATTTTTCGTCTTTTCCATGCCCTGCAGTGCTGCCTGAATCCTTGTGGAAAAGGAAGCAACTCACGCCAACTCAAAGATCAAGCTGAGACGGGAATAGAAAGCAAAATAAACAGAGAAGTCATTTTCAGTCCTAATCTACTATGCAAGCCTGCTATTTTTGCCCATGCGCACGTAAAAGTGCATGTTTTCATCCGCAATGCGTTTAATTACGTGAAGAGAACGAATGCACGAGGGCCCATCATGCAAAAACACACCAGCCCGCTTCTTATCAAACCACACGAGTCCGGGTTTTCTCAAAACACACCAGTCAGGGTCTTGCCAAAACACACTATTCCGTGTCACACCAGAAAACGGCCGTATACACCAGAGAACGGCCGCATGCACCAGAAACCGTGTCTGAATTCCCGCTCGGTGTGGGCGAAAAAAAGAACCAGACACGGCCTGGTAGATTTTTCGACTGGGAGCGCTAACACGAAGCCACTCCCGCACTCGATCATCCGGTGGCACCCCTGTCCTTGCCACCCAAGCCAATCTTTTGATTATTATTTTGTCTCTTCGCTTCATTTTTTTTTACTTTAATGTCCTCTGCCGTGATTCGCAAGGCCCTGCTATGACCTTGGCCGGGACATTTGATACTGGTTTGAGCATAGCGTCTTTAGAAGCGGCAGATGTAGTTGAGTACGATTGCCGGTGGGAACAGGAAGGAATAAGCGAAGCAGAAACTAGTTTCTAGAAAGTCTCGTGGAGGCCAGCCTCAGGGCAATCGCCGACGGCCGGCCGGGTGACGGGACTTTCTCGACAAGGGCGTGTGCCACTGCCAGCGACGAGAGATTACCAGCGTGCGACTACTACCGCTAGCGGCGACGTAGCGAGCCTTTAACTGCGGCTGGGAAAGCGGGCCTAGCGGCGCAAGGAGGGTGTGTGTTCGTGCGTGCAGGGAGAGAGAATGCGAGGGCCCAGGTACTGCTTAGGCGGTTTCGCGGCCGCGTTTGAAAAGGGAAACCCGCGTTGCTCCAGAAGTGACGGAAGAAGGCGGAGCGGGAGAGGACCGGACACCCAACGGGCAGGCTCACTTTCGGAGAGGAATGGAAAAAAAAACCGAGAGTGTAACCGAAAGGGACGCCTGTGCGTGTGTGTGGATTCTCCTTGCCCTTTCTTCCGTCAGCGCGGCCAGCGGCGCGGTACAGCCAGCAGCCCGCGCAGTCCAGGAACGAACCATCGTCGCGAGCAGAAGCAGGATTAGGCGCTTTCTCCTGAAGGGTCTGTGAGCAAGGGCCACGACCGCCAAAAGCCGCGGAAGACCGACTGACTACCGCGCCCGGATTTTCCAGCATCGACCGTCATTGCCGCCGGCAATCGTTTTACGCGGTTGTTATACCATACATACAACGATGAAGAACCACGGTGTCTGCTCGGCGCTGGCCTGCGCGCCTCTGGCTCTACTCCTGGCGACGGTGATAACCCAGGCGTTCCCACAGGGTGGACCGGCCGAGTCTTGCGATTCGATGCTGCCCCGGCACGTCTACACGGCGCCCAAGCCAGCGCACGAATCTCCCTATACGTTCGTGGCGTCATCCAACCGCTTTTCCTACCAGAACGTCGACGGCATCCAAGGTGAGAGCCGTCGTGTCGATGATTACTGGCCACGCGCGACGCCCTGAAAGGCTCGTTGATTTTATCACCTTGCAATTTTCTCGTTGAGCGGACCGCACGTTCCTTATGTGGGGTGCAGCGTAGCAGTGCTCTACAGACCACGGTAGTTGTCCGAATAATTTCTTTGTTTTAGGACGCATTCTGTTTTTTAATTAGGTTTTATAGTGAAGTGAACTCAATAGAACCACAACATAGGAGCCGCTTTGTTATCAGATAAATATTCACATATGGAATGTCGTGAGTGCAGGACTAAATGTATTTGCGTTTTGGAAAGTGACAAACGTGACCCGTGAAAATTGGGCAACGCTTACTGGGAGTCTGACCACGAAGGTTGCCTTTGTCTCCGCTTTGCGTAGAACCACCATTGGACCAATACTGGCCAAACAATTGGCCAATATTGGACCAATACCACCCTGAAGGCTCGCAGGAGCTGTATTCATATTTTTATATTACTTGTCACCAACGCTGGGTTTAGTACTGATGTCTTCGGAATGATGTTTCCTGTGCTCTCGTTTCATTCAAATGCACTTGTTTTGTTCTTCCTTTCTGTGCACCTTCATCAAATGCTAGATAAAAACGTAGACGCTAAGAGACCAGCTCAGCCTTCCTCGTCATGTTCATCGTTCTCCATTTACTAGATGTGGCGCAAAAAAAAAAATTACACAACCGGAACAATGTACTCTCAATGGCCCTGTCCCGTCGTGTTTCTCTCCTCACTTCATCAACGCCACCGCTCTTAGCTTTATGTCAATACGTCTCGAAAGCGATTGCCAACTCTAGAGCATTTTCTTTAACTGTGGAGAATATTGAATTTTTTTTGTCAAGTCACGATACTACGGGATATTTTCGTGCATATCATGTGCCACTTGGCACTTTATTTTTGTGAGACACACAACTCTTCTTCCAGTTAGAGTGTTGCCGAAGTTGTTTTGCTCTGCATAAAAGGCTTTATCACGCCTACAGGGACCATCCTGAAAGGTGACTTCCTGCAAACACGGACACAGAAGAAAAGAACGGGCCACCACAAAGTCCGTCTCATTTTCCTTTTGTGTGTCCGTGTTAGCAGGTCCGCGCTTATTCGGCCTGAATACCTATCATTTATATGCAACTATGAGTCCCGGAAATTTTAACCACCAGAGATTCTTTAACGTGCACCCAAATCTAAGCGCACGGCCTACAGTGTTTTCGCTTCCATCAAAAATGGAGCGGCCCCAGCCGGAATTCGATCCCGCGATGAAAATGCTGTAGGCTCGTGTTCTCAGATGTGGGGGCACGTTAAAGAAACCCACGTGGTCGAAATATCCGGAGCCCTCCACTACGGCGTCTCTCATAATTATATGGTGGTTTTGGGACGGTAAACCCCACATATAAATCATCATTTACATGGCCTTCCTGCTTGAGACTTCAAACGTTCATCTGACGTATTCTAATACGTTTTACATTTATAAATTTTAAAACCTACTCATTAAGTCTTGCAAGCACAGCAAGATGGTCAGGCGTGGCGTCGTGTGTAATTGTCGGGAGCCGTGACGCCCGTACTATGAGAAGCCTTTAAAAACAGCACAGCAATTTCGCATAGTCGCAGAGTCTTTCAAAGCCGGAACGAAAAAAATTCCTGGTAAATAATTTTGCCGTCCCTGATTTATTATTCCGCTGTCGCTTCATTCGGGAAAGCAGCTCTCTATAAGGTACTAGCATCACAGTAAATTATTATACATTTGAAAAAAAGTTTTATGTAAAGTGGTAATTATACATTGCAAAAGATAGCCTTGTACGGCGACGAAAATGTGTTTTCAAGGTATGCCTTGCCATTATTGGCCCATGTGAACAGGTTTTGTCGCGATACTATTTTGAACGTGCTGTGATTACAGTTCCTTCTATTGAGCCCTTAAAGTGCAAGTGATGACGACTGCCTATGAAAAGAAAGAAAAAAGTGCAGAAAGCTACCATTCTGAATAATTTCTCCCATGACCAATGATAGCAACGCACGCGTGCCCATAGGGCTTTTGTAATGCTCTAAAACAAGGTTGCGACTGCAGGCACCGTTTCGCTGTGAACAATGGGGTGAGCGTGTCTCCGGAAGTTTTCCGCTGACGAATGGCGTTCAAAACATAATAACGCGTTTTTTTTTTCTTCTCCCTTGTGTTACGTGTAACCCGGAAACATTTTTTTATCTTTGTGAGCCTGGTGGTTAGTGCGTAAGAGGTTACGCATTCATTAAGTATTTTATTGCTTTCCGTGCGTGGGCGAAATAGAGCAAGTCGTGAGAAGATTATCTGCTGTCGCTTATGCGTAATGACCTTTCTCTCCTACCATGTATGAAAGGTCCGTCGAATGAAATATATATACGTCTAACCCAGCATATAAATGACCATGCGAAAACGTCACTGGATGTGGCTAAAGTAGCGGGAAAAGTATCGCATGAACGAACATATTTCTTACTACAATCAGCGGGGGCAAGGCGCTCTCCTCTGAAAAATATGTAATGCCAATTTATTCTGGCAATAAGTATTGCTTGCCGAAACAGTTATGTAGCCCGCTTTTTTACAGTGAATATTTAGTATACGGAGCTTGCATGAACGGCGGGAACGTTATGCACATATATAGGCAGCCATTTTTTTCATCAGACGCACACTCGCTTCCCACTCAGGGCAACCGCGTTCCTACGAAAGTAAATTGTGAGAACAGTAACGTATATATAATTTGGTGCATATTATGGAGCTTCAAGAGCTCAAAATTAATCCATCGTAACCCATCGCGGCATGTCGCACAATCTTACCATTATTTCCGCTCGGAAAAGTCCAGACACTATTATTATTATTCTTAACAACCAGTTGTAAGTATGCAACATTCCTTGAGGCATTTACCGTACTCTAGGAGTGCTGAGTTTCTTTCATGTGGAACTGGAATAATTTACCCCGCATTGTTCCACAAATGGGCTGAGCGGTCGCAATTTCCAATCCCTTGCATGACGAGTCGCTTCCACAACATGTCGCACGACTGAACAGCGATGTCGGATGAAACAAAATACCTAACGTTGTCAAGCTTTCAATTTTTTTTAAGTTTCCTCGTATATGCGCTGAAGTTCGAATTCGCGTTATCACGTGAATTATGTCACCCGTACATGCCGATGACTTGCGTCAACGGATGCCGCTAAGGCGATACTGGATATTTCGATTCGTGCACGAATAGCAGCTAACTTGCTCGAGGCGACCGATAACCCAGATGGCCCCTGTATGCACTTTGCCACAAGTAGCGACGGATTGCGCATTTCAATAAACCGCTTCTCGAAGTGTAAGTTGGAACACACGCAAGCACGGTCGCGTTGCAATGATCTACGCACGCATCGGCAGGGGTGATCGACGAAAACTCGTCAGTTCGGAGCCTCTATCCACCGAAGAAGACAAAGAAAGGAGAGAGCATAACTTCACGCCGCCAGCTTTGCCAAGCCGACCCGTTTCGAATCCAGCAAGTCGGCCCAACACATGACCATTTGCATCAACACCACGCGAGCAGCGAAACTTGCCGAGACTTCAGAGTGTGGCGCTCGGTAGCTTTTATACGACACACGCTGGTTCGGCGCAGACCGGCGGGCTCACGCATGCAGGAGGTGCACTCTTGTGGTGGTTTCGTTCACATAACATATTTCGAAACTGGTATGGTATGACATGACTGCATGGTGAACATAAGTGACAGACCCTAACGTGGAAATCATGGCATTCATGTCATGTAAGTCCTGACTGCACGCCACGCTCATGGTGCGTTCGCGGTCGTTTCGCTATAGCTTCAAATATAACAAATTTGGTATACGAGACGTGAATTGATGACGAAAGTAAGTGACACGTGCAAACATGATAATCATGACATGCGTGCTATGTAAAACATGACTACATGCTACGCTCATACGTGCTCACGGCCGTTTCGCTAGTTTCACATATGCCAAATTTGGTATTACGTGACGCGAATCAATGACGAACACAAATTCCCGGTAAAATATGATAATCATGACATGGAAGTCATGTACGGCAAAATTTACGACCGCCTCGTTACGTTGTGCTTATTTTAAACCGACATATCAACCTTGCTCATTCGTGCTTCGCATATCCTCGATTCGACGGGTGCGTGAGATGTGCCAATTTTTTCGTTCCTTCGCACGCTCGCTTGTCTTCCTCGCTTGCTTGTACTACAATGTTTGTTTGTTTTTTCCGCATAGAAACACGAGGATGGTACGCCCTTGTAAGAGATCTGTTTAGACGTACCTTTTCGGGTGCGCAAAGTGCGTTCACGACGTGGTGCGGCCGCCGGAGCACGTATGGGGAAGAAGTGCTCGGTCGCAGCGAGCACGCAATGCCTTCCCAAACAGGTGCTTGGGCGGGAAAACAAACAAGTCGAAGCGGACAAACAAGTATATCAGTCTTTAAAACGCACACGAGCCCATTCGAGCACGCAGCATGCAAAGGCCGCGACGACGGCGTAAATATATATATAAAGGTGGAAACGTCGGTCTCTCGATTTGCATGCGTTTGTCGCTGCCTCGTCGCGACGCTGTTCCGTTTCGACGCCCTTCTCCTCGTCATAGCAGTCGTCGCTGCCGTGCACTGCACCTGCCGCGCATGACGTCGTGGTGTTCCTCGTGTAAGCGCCTCTGTCCGTCGCGTTTTGTATGTGTGGTACGTGCTCTACGGTGGCCGTGCGTGCTCTATGCGTCTGGAACGAAGCGATCCCTGCGCATGCGTCTGGAACCAGGCGACTTGCGGCGAGCCTCTCGGCCTCGCACTGCTCCCATTCCGTGCAACAACGCTCATCGTGTGCCCCGCGCCTCGACGCGTGCGGTTGTCTTGTCTCTGGCCGTGACGGAAAGTCGTGAGTGAGGCCGCGGGCACATATGGACGCGGCTCATTTGCGTGCGCCTCAGTTTCGCTCGACGCGCGAGATGGGACGCCTCGTAGCGTCGTCGGCGCGGAAAAAAAAGTGTGCCGCATGGAAAACGCATTTCGCCGTCGTCTCGACTGGAAGGAAGATGGATCCGCGAGAAACAAGGAGGAAGGCTCGATGAGAAACGGAAAGCTATGCTCTGTAGCCAGCTCAGCTCTGCCAGCGACGGCGAACACTAAAGCATAGCGAAATGATAATTTTGACAGTGCGTTGGACTGTGCAGCCGATCGTGTAGTGGACTATGTGCTTTGTACAGTAATGTTGCAATAATATTTCCGAATACGATTATGTGGCCGAGTACGGGGCTACTAATGTGATAACTAAAACGAGGAATCTAACATATGTGCCAGACTCGAAGCAGGAACTTTTAACTCGAAGAGGTGAAAAATTCTTGAACAAAGTGTCGTCGGATTCGATGTTTCGACAGAACATACTATAGTCTTCATCAAAAGAGCAATTGCTTTCATTTGATGCCATGAAAAATACAAGACCGCTTGTCGAAACGTCGGCTCCTGAGACACCCTACGTTCAAGAATTTTTCAATTCCCCAAGCTTTTCTATTTTCCCTGAAAGTCTGTCTTAGGCCTATTTGGATACAAGACCCGAGGCGTTCATTTAGACAGCACTGGGTCTTCTGCATACAGTGCGATGAGCAGGCTGTTAGCACAATAGGTCGTTGTGTAAAGTACAGTGCTCGGCGTTGAGCAGTGGGCTTCCCCGTTAGTTCGCGAACTAAATAAAAACGTATTCTGTACCACAGGCTTCATGCCTGTAGCTGACATGACGAGCAACCCAGATGTGGCGCTGTAAATAAACGCCCTTCTTGTATTCTCTTTTCCGAGTGGTCCTCCCTTGCAAAAATGGTCAATAACGATAAGTTGACTGTCTAAAGGTGATTGTCACTAGAACCTACCAACTATCAAAAAAAGTGTCTACCAACGGTCTTTACGCTCCTTTAGCAACTATTTATCAACGCTCTGGCTGCAATTGGACACCAACCTTGAACAGACTCTTGTTGATAGCATGTCTGGTGACCACGTAGTAACGCCCTATCAGCAATGTTCAGTAGACGCCCTAGTAACAATCTCTCAAAAGAAAGACGGTCATAGCCAGACTGATGACCACGTAGTCATCTGACTGGCTATGACCACGTAGTAACGTCCTATCAACAATGTTCAATAGACGTCGTAGTAACATTCTCGCAATAAAAAGACTGTCTAGTAAACTGTATTTTAGTACAGTCTGTTAGCAGTTGGTTACAACCGTTATATTTAAGCATGCTTGTCCACGCTCTGTAAACGGTTTGTTGGTACATCCATGTGGTTTAGCGTCCCACAACAATTCAGGACGCCGTATGGTGGGCTTTGTATAACGCCGCCCGATTGGCGAGGCTCTAGCATTTATTCTCCACTGAAATGCGACCACCACGTCCAAAGTCGAACCGCCGTGTTTTCGATTGACAGTCAAGCATCGTAAACACGAAATCCTTACGATGGTTAAGAACACTGTCTACCAACCCATGCATTTCGACAACATGCGTATGTGTATATGTGCGAACGACTTTCTAGCAGAATCCAGTGCAATTTGGAAAATGCGTTAGCCGAGAAAACATGAACGGAAGGTTGCGCTAAAGATCTTTCTTTATTCAAAATACTTGACACTAGTTGCCTAAAAATATTCACGCCCATTAATAGTCACACAATATACCTGCTGAACATGCAAATGAACATGAAATGAAAATATGAGTGCGAATGAAAGTGTATGCACACCATAACAGCAGAATAAACAAGAAAGGGCGATCAATAATTCATGTTCGTAAAAGATTGGATGAGGTAACAAAATTTGTGTGAGACGTATGAGCAGTCAACACGTGTTACCTGTAGCGTGCGACTGGCGTGTCTACTTCGAAGCACGACTCTCGTCACATGCCGGTGTTCTTGTCGGGAGCATTTCTTTGGTATTTGTGATTCACCTTGCGGCTACTCATGTCCGCAAGCGAAATGGTCAGACTGGCACTCGCCGCAACAGCGGCCCAGGTCGCAGGGAGGGCACAACCTTGTGGAGCTCACACGAGGAAACTTCCGTAGCGCTCCACTTCACCACACTAGATGAAATCGGTATCACAAGCATACGATTACATAATATCACGTTCAAATTATTAAGTCGACAAACGTAAATGAATGTTTTGAAAAATTACTCGAGAAATAAAAAAATGGGCAACTTCGACACCTGCCCGACGACTTGGCGAAATGGGAAAAATGAGTGAGTGATTCTTGAAGGAAGGAAAATTTCTGCTTCTTGGGCGACACCACCGACATGGCGCAGCTCCTTCAGAAGACGGACAGGTCAGACGAGGTTGTTGGACTCGGCATTCTTGCCGGTGGAGAGAGGGCTGAGAACATACTGTCAGGTCAGTTTCGGGACAATAGGTCGCGTGTATCCCCAGCACGGCCGCTCGGAAGAAAATCCTTCCAGGTGTTTTGTGAGCGCCTCACCATAGCATCTCGTTCAAAAAAAAAAAAAGAGAAGAGAGAGATTGAAGAGAACAAAAAAGAAAATTATAACATGGACAAAAATGAAAAAAAAAAAGTAGCTCCGTGTTTGAGGTGCTAAGAAGAGCAGCACGAACACGTGTTGGAACTACATTTTTGAGTTCTGGAGACTGACCTGTTGTTTACTACTTTCAGGGGGCAAAATCATTTCACATCATTTTAGCTAATACGCATAATACACTTTACTGGCCTGTGTAGCTTATGAGCACGTGCCTCACAGGCTTAGTGCCTCAAAGGATGTATGATACGTAGTGCTGTAAATATGTCGGATTCTGCCTATGCCTCTCAGAGTGCGTGTTCAGAAAATCTTCTTACGCTAAAAGCGTACGAGATTACTTCGGTGAGTCCGGGTCCTAGACATATTAAGTGAGGAGCACTTTTTTGCATACTACAGGCACTTTTAGCGTCTATCGGTGTATCTATCTATCTATCTATCTATCTATCTATCTATCTATCTATCTATCTATTTAACTAACTAGGCGGTTACGTCTGTGTGCTGTTGTGATCACATCCTTAACTTGGGGTGAACCGAAATTGGTATGAAAGATTAAGACGGTTTGACGAATATGACGCCCTGGTCGTGACAGGAACAATGCCCCAATCCCGTCGCATATATCGTCAAACACTTTCCGCCAAACAGGGGCTCATAACTGCGGGCGGGTACACGCAATACGTGATTGACAGTTTATATGTACCCAGGAATGGTGACAACAGAGATTGGTAAAATAAATGCGAGAGCGTCAAAAAATTCTGACATTGGCAGCGAACCCGATGAATATCAGGGTACGCTGCCGAAAAAAACAAAACAAAAAGGTGTCATTTCTTATGTCACAACGCCAGCAATTCTTCGCTGCCAACAGGGTAGAATTCGAAAAGTTACGCTACTGCGTTTTTTAAACATCGACGGTGTTCGATGTAGCTCTCCGTTGAATAACTTGCAGCCATGCAGGTCATACGAGGTTGCGTTCTTCCAGTAGCTGATTTGTCACTGATATCTCTGGGGCACAAAGCCGTTCGTTGTACTTCTTAAATTGCACCAGCCCCAGTAGAATGAAGGAGAGTGATTTCTACACCTGCTTTGTAATGCCCACTCCTTTTCTTTACACTGTCTTTCCCATTTACACCCTGCTTTCTCTTAATCCTAGTGTAAGATAGCAAGCGGGATGCTTGCTCTCTTTTTCTTTCTCCCGGGGTTTTGCCATTCCAACTAGTTATGTAATTCATTTCGTAATAAGATAGGCGGCAACGCGAAGTGATAAATGCCTGAACTCGTTTCCCCCAGACGGAACGTTTCGGCCCGCCTTCGGCGCGACCTCGTGCTGCTGTTCGAGCTCAGGTACACATGATGGCTCGCAGCCCGTCAACCCCTACGGCCGCCAGGACTCAGCCTCGGTGGATTGATTGTCGCGCGACAACGCGCTAATTTCGCTCAACACGCCGGCGCCCATTAGGGGGTCGCCGCGGCATTCGGTGTCCGACGCGCGCGCGTCTCCATAACGAGGGCAGCATGAGCGCGTGTCGACCACGCAGATCGTAATCGAATTGGCGTTCTTGTCCCATTTGCCTCCAGCATTCCGAATGCTGGCAGCGCGCTCCGCCCCACAAAGCAGCACAATCGATTGGGTCTCGTTGTTGTTTCCACCATAGAGTTTCCCACAATACTTACTAGAGGGAACTCTGGCGCTAGTGTCTATGGGAGTTGCAACACACGGCGTTTCAGCGAGCATGGGAATGATAGGTAGTAGACACATTTGTCTAATTTTCGTACTTCTGGCCTGCTTCTCGCTCCGTGTGTGTTCGTGTGGCTTGGAGCTGTTTTTTCACGAAAACATAAATTAGCAAATGTTCACAGTTTGCGCTTCACAACCTTATTCTTTTAAGCTTGCTATTTCGAATCAAGTCCCTAAGTTTAAAAGGGTTCGCTCTTTCAAAACAAAACCGTAAACAGTAATAAACAAAAGCGCAAGTACGATTCGCCGCCCACAAGTACGAAGACTAGGCAAATCGGTGTACTACCCATCATTCCCATGGTCGCTGAGCGATCGCAGCGCCAGAGTGCCCTCTAGTTAATTTTAGGAAACTCGATGGTTTCCACCACCCACTTTCCTCCCTGTCCACGAGGGCACGCTGTACGCTCTCTCTGTGTCGTTTCATTAACTGAGCCAATATTGGCGTTTGTCGCCGGAAAAAAGAAGAAAGAAAGACAGAGAGTAATGACGAAAGAAAGAAATTGCCGTCGGAATTATACCCGTGTTGTCGTCCTCCAAATGGACGTGCGAATCCCCCACCCTTCCTCTTTACCTTCATATACATATGCATGCTTCAACAAAAGGCTTGTTTAAATCTGCTGCCTACTAACGCGTATCCCAAAACCGTACGCAGAGAATAATGGAAATAAAGAAAAAGGTGGGGCTGGTGAGCGGGCTCGCGAAAAAGCACTATATCGAAGAACTAGCGATCGTTTCCTTTTGCAACTAAAATTCGGTCTCACGGGACATCGATAAATGGGTGGAACAATGCAAAACGAGTGGACACGAATGTTTCCGCGGGGCAGCAGTATATCATGCCTTCCTAGGTGCTCCACGAATAGACAGCAGCACCGTCGTGTCCTCGGGCGATGCTTGTGAAAGGGGAAAAAAAAAACGCGATTCGCAAATGAGCAGAAAGAGAAGGTGGAATGCACTGCTGTGCACTCGCGCGTTATCTCTCCCGCAATGCCTTTAGGGTATCGATTACAGTGCTCGGCAGATAGCGATCTGATACGCTACCGAACCATACACACAGTCTTGTAAAGGCAGCGTGCAACCCGAGAAGGCCACAGGCGTGTCGCCGAGGGCTCGATTGCCGAGAGTGCGAAGCAGGGCCACTCAGACAGGAAAGGTAAAATCTCTTTCAAGACCTGCCTTCTACTGTAAGCTCGCGGAAGCGGGAGATCTGCAGCAGATTAAAGAAACAAGAAAATGCTTGCGTTTGTGCGCTGCTTGCACGGCATGCGTACAGTACGTCTGTGCGCGTTCCTGTGTTTGCATGCGATTTTGCGCGCCCATGTCTGTGTGTGTGCGCGCGCGCGGGAATGAACACACGCGCGCGGCTCAAGTTTGCGCAGCACCGTACACTGCCCTAGCGGAAAGAGGGCAAAGCTCCGGTTGCTTGGACGGGCCGCGCTTGCTGGGTTTGCCCATTGCGCGCACGGAAAACGTGTTGCTTGGAGCGCTTATCTCGCATTTCGCACGCTATGGGCAGCGCTCTCTTCGTCATTCTGGAAATCAAGCGCGCACTACTGCTGCATTGGGAGCTGCTACAAAAGTTTAAACATTACAAAGACCTGAATACTGCCCGTCAAGTTCTACCGTTTCCCATGCAAGCAGTGCGAGAAGCAAAGGTGTCAAGAGTGAATTATGGCAGTTAGCCAATACCCCACGGTCTCGTTACTTTGGAAATTTTTTTCGTTCACAGTACTAAAAGCTATTGATTCACAGAAAGAAATGCAATAACCGGACTCATATTAAAGAAAGCGTGTTTGTAAACTGACACTACAGCAAATAGAAAACCGCTGTGCATTTCGAGATTGGGCTTTGGCTTTACGAGACAACCATCGATAGTGCGAAAGCCGTTGAAGAGCATGTCGAAAGCAAGCGGTCGAAAGCAATCGAAGAGCATGCCTGACGGTGCGTTCTCGGAATCGGCGTTCCCGATCAGCATCGCAAACCCACCATTTTAACTATAATGATCGATTTATTTGTACTGTTCGGGGAAATCGCGTGTTCATCTGCAGCAACTGCACGCTGCTAATCGAATTCGTGGTTTATAGTTAGTGCAAAGTGAATAATCGCTTCAACTATGTGTATGGAGCGACATAAATGAGTTAAATAGAATGCATGTTCAATTACCTGGGGCCCGCCTGAGTAATTGAACGCCCGAGCTCCAGATTAAGTTTTTTTTTTTGCAAGAAACAGCGGCACTGTGGACAACGAAGGAAAAAAGTAACAATAAAGTGTAAGTGCCATTGTCCCTAATACTTTCACTTGTCAGCTGCTGCTCTGTTTCCTGATTATGAATTACCAACAAGCTGAATATCGCTTTTTGCTTTAGATCGATATCGATTGCCTAAAGATTTTCAATACTTTTTGAACTTGTTTGGTGAAGAGAAGGACGTAGTGTAGCACACACACAAAAATGCGAACAGAAGTGATATAGCTAATTAAGTTCATTGAAACATCCTACCAACACTTATACATACCAACTTATACTACGTGTAGCATGCTATCACACCATGGAGTGCAGGTAGATAACAACGGTGCTTTTCACGACAAAACAACTGAAATGTGGCCGCTTCGTTGATTATACAGCTTGTGCCTCTATTTTTATGGTGGCTCATTGGGCGGCAGTTCGAAAACAAGGGTGGGCAACTTGTATTATTATTGATTCACTGCAATGGCAGTGAAACGATAGGTGACAGTCTGTACCGTGCAACGTTTTGTCTATTTTCTGCTACTGCTTTCATTTATACATCCGCCTATTTAGCCAATAGCATATATTCAAGGTGCCGCGTATGCGTAGCAAGAAGCACCGCTTGCATGGTGAAACGTGCAAGGCTGGGGCTCGCGTTGCTAACATTAAGAACGGCATGTCTGCTTGTCTCCTCTTTCACGTCGAACCTTCACAGGCAGTTCTTTTCAAGGCGGTGCATGCCTCTTCATGCCTTACGGCCCCATTGAGACACCAGCTTTATGCTGAACAGGAAATGGCAACACCCCATACTAATACTTCAAGCCTCGAAGGTGTCCACGCAGTCATGATTTAAAATTTCAACATAATGACAAACGATATGTATTCACCTTTAGGCCGGGTTCCTTGTGTCGACGAAACAGGCACATACTATAGAAGAGAACGTTGAAATCGTCTCAGTTAAACCTAGGCTGCCTTAAACATGCACGCGAGGCAGTCGTTGACGCACGCGGAAACGCTGCATACAACGAGGAGTGAGCACGACGGGCTGCGGAGAGTGTCGCACCGACGGAAAATCAACGCGAAAACAGTTCCGCGTTCTGCTGCAGGGGGCAACGCACCTGCTTTTAAACGTGGCAACCACGCGAAAAAGACCACGCGAGCACCCTCTGCATGAAGACTGCGGCTGACATCGCTTTATGAAACATTGCGTAGTGACGATGGTCAATGTTCGCGCATGTGTTCGCGCCTTTACTAGCGCACAGGTACTATATATCAGCGTCAAATGAAACTCAAACAGCAGCAAGCCTTCACGATGGTATGCAGTGCGCGCCGTCCAGTTATCACAATTGACAGTTGCGCGCATTCTGTTCGGCCGCTTTGCGCGTGCATGCCTGCCCACAGTGATAAGTGGATGGCACACACTATACACCATCACGAAGGCTTACCACTGTTCGGATTTCATTTGACGCTGATATAGTACATCTTCTTGGGTGACGGCGTGCGTTTTGCGTGACGGAGGTCAGGTGTTCCATGACGTTTCAAGACGCCTAGTTGTCGTGTGCATGTGTCCGCCTAGGCGAATTAGTGTTACGATATTCAGCTGCAGACCCGAAGGTTGAAGACTCGATCGCGGCTGTAGCGATGGACGCGGAATGGTTGGAGGCCCGCGTGTACTGTGCAATGTGAGCGCACGTCAGGGAAAACCAAATGCGTAGTCAGAATTTTCGGAGCAACAGAATGTACTGCGTCCCTCGTAGTCATGTCGCGGTTTGTGCCGTAAAACACGATATATTATTAGCTTTCAGTGAGGCTTACTGGATGAGAACTTCACAAAAAAAAACAATTGTATGTACGTACTCTCCGCTTCCTTGAACGCATGTATGAATCAATTGCATTGGTCACGCGGTGCGAAGCAAGGCAACAGCTGTAAACGCTGCAGGCTGTGTGTCTCGTATTCAGAGAGTCTAAACCTAAAGACTAGACTAGGCTGTCGGTCATACTGAGCCCGTTTGCTTGCGCTGCAATGAGGGAGGTGAAAATGACACTGAAAAACGTGGGAGTACACTCAATGTTTTGCGCCACCTTTGTCGACAAGGAAGGCGGATGAAAGGAAGCGGCCATCCTCACAGCTGCAACCTCGCCAAAGCGCTCTCACGTGCACTGAACCAGTGGCGACACGATTTCCCTTTCATGGCTCGTCCGTACGCCCCTGTTCATATACTCGAAATCTTCACGCTCCGCATGCATGGACTAGCGAAAGCGACTCGCTTCAGTGAAAGAGCACGCCGCACAAGCGCACGCCATATCTGCCTCTTCCGAACCTACTCTGCCGGTCTTCTCCTTTCTTTTTTATTTTTATTTTCTTTCTCGTTTATCCGTCTCCTTGCACAGTAATGCGCGCGCCGGCATGCGGCACGCATTGGGGCCTTTGTAGGTTGAGCAGAACTAGCGCAGTCGACGTGCAATATCTCGCGACCGTCCCTGCCGCTGCCGTCTTTTTTGTCTTCCCGGAAGTGTCGGTTTTGCGGAGGTTCTCCAGTACCAGTAGTGAGAACCAAGTTTTGAGTGGGCAGCAGCAAAAAGTGTGATTCTCTCTACTTTTCTGCACCTGATAATTTTCTTTATCTATCTCTGTCTCTCAGTCACGTTTTTATTATATCGTGTTCATTTCCTCATGCCCACCTATGTGCGAAGCCTTGTTTTAAAAGCGAGAGAGAGAAATAAAAATAAAACGCCATCTCTATAGGCCTTCCCCAAATAGCAATACACAGCTAGGCTGCACAGATTGCCGCCGAGAGACGACGACGCGCAATCCTGACTAAGTACTTCCGCCCGACTTGTTTCTACTTTTTTTTTTTGAAGTAAACATCTTTATTTTATGTGATGCCGAACTTAGATCGAGAGCTCCTTTTATTTCGTGGGCAGAAATAATTCAATGACTTAAGTAAGATCACCGAGTAACAGTCTTTCCGAATACAGGCCGCTCACCATTCTACTCGATTCTATGCCTTAACGGCTTATGTTTCTCATGTTTATATTTTTCTTTCTCCCTCTTTATTTTTCCGATAATCAGATAGTTGTCACATTGTTGGTCGACGCGGACTGCTCCTATGACAAGCATCATTCTGCGCTGATCAATTAGTGAACCAATCAACCAGTCAATTCTTCAATAACCAAAACGAAATTAGTCATTCGAGATAATTTCCATAGTTTGGATTGCACAAGACATTTCCTTTCATTGCGAAAGCTACTGCGAGGAGCTTCGCGTGAATACGCTAGCCCCAATGAAATTCGACACGATATTTAGTCAAGCTGACAACGGAAAGTAAAACGCGCAGCCCAGCAGCGAAGGGTACAGAGGCGGACGGGGACAATTCTCGCCAGCGGCATTTCCGAGGACGAAATAAGATACAAAAATGCTCCCTCTTGCACTGTGTCTCAGGTCTAAAATATACGATCTGCGAAAGTAGAAAGTGCACTTCGGAAAAAAAAAACTTTGGGCACTTTCTTTTTTTTTCTCACTTTTCAAGGGTTTCATTCTCAAGATGTTCAAATATATACTCTTTCCCGCACCCTCCCCCTCCACCTTCCGCCCTCCTAACAGAGCTGCTGACCCAAGTTAGGCGATATGCTCCTTCCTTCACCGCCTGGTAGAGAAAAAAAAATCAGGCAGGTTAACCAGTTGAGTGTAACCGGTTTACTACCCTAGAAGTTGAAAGAGGATGTGGGAGATTAAAAGAGAGGGAAAGATAGCACGTAACACAACACATACACAGACACGCACTGAGTTGGGAACTCGCCTGTCATAGATGCCTTCACCCCAACCCCACAATCTAAGAAATCCTGGCACCACTCATGACCACATCGATGACATCAAATACCCACAACACCGTGCGCCAGGCTGAGGTGTCTCTCTCTTCATTAGAAAACTGGCAGGTACCCGTATAGGCACTGGAAATCAAACCCTGTACGTCCCACATAGAAGACGGACGCTATACGCGACCACTGCTCGGGTAGGCAAGCAGATGTGCACTTCTGATCGACTTTTCTTACATTCCCCACGCGTCGCCTCTCTGCAATTCCCTCCCTCTATCTCTGTCTACGCAAGCGTGCAGTTCCGTTTGGCATAGGCTCAGAATGTGTGCGCGCTCGATGCATCGGCTTTCCGGGCAAAGATATTCAGACTCGGCGCGGGCTCTTTTCTTTTTCACCGACAAAAGCGGGGCAGTCGCCGGTGGACAGGGTGTACACCCGGACAAACGTGCTAAGTAGACCGTATCGAACAGTTACATCGACGAGAAGAGGTGGGCGACCGGGAATCGAATGCACCTCGCTCTTTCTCTCTCTCGAGATACAATCAATCCGGAATCGTGGTATAAATGTATATACATACACCTTCCCACTACTTGCTGTTGGCAGCTAAGCGCCGTGAGAAAAAAAAAGTAGGGAAATATGCAGAGGGGAAAGCACTAAAAAGTGAGTGTTCACAGATAAGGCAATAGAAGCGGGGGGGGGGGGGGGCACACTGGAATGGACCGGGGTAGCCTCGGAGAAAAAGTGCCTGCGTACATGTATGGACAGTTGCAATCGCGAAATCATGAAGCTGAAAGGATTGTCGACCAGGTCTCGGCGATATCTGTTTTTTTTTCTTTCGCGCTTATTATAATGCTATATTGCTTATAGCTATGCGGAAGTCCCCGAATAGAGACAATGCCACAGCGTGATGGGCGATACAGCCTGCTTTAATGTTTAGAGCATATAACAAAAATTTAAGAAGAGCTTCTGAAGCGAGACAATCCAGAGACGTATACTCAACCCGTGTCCAGGGGGGGGGGGGCTGTGTGGCCTAGCATTCCCCCCCCCCCCAGTATTTGGATAGAAGGGGTGTTTTTGTTTTATTAAGAGAAAATGACGAAAATAGGTGTCAGGGCTGTCACCCAACTGAGTCCCCCCCACCCTTTCGGAAAAATTCCTGGCTACGGGCCCGCATATATTATACAATATATCCCAGCCAAATGAGTAACAAAAATGACGGCGCAGTTAAAATGAACTCTGTCGGCACACTGTCTCGAGCCATAAAATCGGACCTTTATTATTATTATTATTATTTTCCTTTTCGTATTCTTGATGACCACTTAGATACGTATTGATGTACCGGCCAACGAAGAAAACTGCAACAATTATCTAACAACTATCTGCGCGAAAAGAAAAAAAAATAAATCAGACCTATCATCGCGCTGCGAAATATCGCAAGAGAAGAACGCAGTGCATTAGCGAAATAATACGAGAGTCAAGTGCTTCGATGTTTGAACGAATCGTGCAAACTAAAATCGAACTGCTTTATCACAACCTCAATTTCGCCCCAATGATCCCGGGAACGCTCGTTGGAGAGTGCTCGTTTTCATTGAATTTTGAGGTCAGTCTTGGAATACCAGTGAGAACTCGTCGCCAGGGCCAAAAGGACAGTCGAAGTCAGGGGATTTCTGGAACAGGGAATTTTCCCAACTTGGATGATACCGGACATCGCTCGGAACACTGTTTCAAAGTTTTCCAGGGATATCTTTGGATGCCATGAAGCTCATCGCATAATAAGGGACAACGACTCCGATAGACGCGATGCGGAAGGGGTTATAAGTCTCAATTTTTTTCCGGCTCACGTTTCTGCGTGACTAAATCTCTTCGGACGAGTGGTAAAGGTGCTTAACGCACCGGAAACAAATTCCCAGACGTTGAGCGGCACTGACTTATCCCGTGTTATTCTGAGGTCACCGGAAGCAGCACAGGCACTAGAACAACATCCGGAAACGTTTGCATTACGGCGACTAAGAGAGTGCATTTTCAGCTCTATACGAAGCGATCCACACGCGGCACGTAACGGTTAATGCTACGACGCACGTGACCGGGCGCATATGGTAAAATGCGGGAAGGAGGGTCTCAAGTAACGTCTTTAATGACCGGAAGCGGGAGCACCAGGAGCGCATCTTCTAAAACGCGAACCACTCGGCGCCCGTCTCGCATCTCGCTTCCTTTACTTTATCAACCTAGTTTCCTCTCACGTACCAGTAAGGGGCGTTCATTCCGACGGGGCAGTCGTTACAGCTTATACCCCGTCGCGCTCGTCTTCTTCGCCGCCACCTGTTGTACTCGCTTTTTTTTTTGTCCTCATGCCTCATTGCTCGTTTGTTGATCCGCTTTCCCGCTTGGGGCGTCGAGAGGTTCTGGATAGAAAGGCTTTCATTTTAAAGCGTTTTTTTTTCTACAATGACTGGTTCGTGGGTAGTACGAGTGGTTACGCACGAAAGGAAAACAGGTAGCAGCGAAAAAAAAAACTGGAGAAAAAATTGTGGCAGAAAGCGAAAGGCACAGGCGTGAAAATAACAATATCAAAAAGGCGCGTTTCTTCCGCCCTGGTGCCTGCTGTCCTCAAAGCTTGAACAAAAGAGCATAAATGACAAAGTCTTCAGCGAGAGGAGACGATAGCGCATTACCTTGTGCGCCCTCTGGCGCACTACTGCTGCTACTTTTTAGAACGACGAGGAAACGTTGCAGGGAATACGTTAACTTATATAGCGTTCCATGTTCGGAAAGTGGCGAAGCCAACTGTCATTAGAATTTCCGAAAAGTGGGAGGGCGAACAAGAGAGCGCTCGTTGGCGGGCTTTATCCGGTGCGCTGCATTAAGCGGGAAGGGAAGTAAGAAGTTGTGGTTGGAGGAAACTGGCACTAGTCCTTAGCAACGTTCTTCTTTTGCTCTCTTTGTTTCTTTTCCTTTCAAGTAATTGTTAACCTCATGGCGCAACTCTTCCTTTGCTATAGCTGTATGAATAAAGCTTGCTTTTTTTTACATTGGTTGCCAGCTTAATTTTACGCTCGCGGATGAGTGAATCATATGCGAGTACGCAGCGGAAGAAATGGCTCTCCAGCTCTATTTATTTATTCATAATATTGGCTCGGGTTTAGTGTCCCAAAAACCAGCATATGATTATGGGAGACGCCGTAGTGGAGGGCTCCTGAAATTTCGATCATATGATGTTCGCAAACTGGTGGCGGAAATGCTGTAGGCCCGTGTGCTCAGACTTGGGTGCACGTTAAATAACTCCAGGTGGTCGAAATTTCCCGGAGCCCTCCACTAAGGCGTCTCTCATAAACATATGGTGGTTTTGGAACGTTACACCCCACATATCAATCAATCAATGATGCTCGTGAACGCACGCACGCATCGAACGGCAGGCGAGCAATATGCATTTCGCCTTCATCTAAATGCAGCCGCCATGGCCGGGGTCGAACCCGTGACTTTGGAGACAGCAGCCGAGCCCCGTAACCGCTGCACCACCACGGTGAACGTTTGTTTTAAATTGCCAGGACACCGTCGATTTTCGCAAGATTGAGCGGGAAAAAGTAGGACATTCACTAAGAGAAAGGAAGAAGTATATAGTAGTACTGCGGCATATTACTAGAATAAGGATGACCTTTTCCTCTGGGCTGTCTGGCCCATTCGTGTGCTGGGAATAATGGCAGTCAGGGATTGAAATTACAAGAACACTGAATCACTTCAACTATCGTGTAACATGTCCAACCACTTCTTCACATTCTCCAGCTGGTCAACCCTAATATCTCTCTGCAATTCGTGGGAAGGGGCTGTACACGCACATGTCTTCAAATATATCGAAGGCCGGATTAAGTCGCGCAAGTGAATCTGGCTCTGAGACTCAGAGAATCCGGGAATCTGGCTCTGAGACAATGGTGTATACAACTAACGGTGCTGATTAGTACACTTATTTTGGTGAAATGTTGCTTGAAGCAATGAACAGCCTACAAACGCACTCCACCTTCTCGCCAAGACTGGAACGTGGATATCAAGCGATTTTTAGGTTCACCCGTACACAGCCATACTTTGCATGCATGAAGCGTAATGGCAAAGTGCCATCCATAAACAAATTTTACGCAGGAGTGGCAGCCCATTCGTCCATGGCACTTGCTGCTATTAACTGTATTCTACTGAACGAACAACAACGACCACGGTGATGACACTAACGAAATCGGGCCGAATTTAAGAAGCTTTTTGTTCGAAAGTTCGCTTAAAAGTCTTCTTTGCGGTGCTAAGGTTGAGCACGTGGTTGCTGTTCCAGCCACGCGGTTTTCCTAATCATGTTATGTTTTTCCACATAAAAAGCAAAACCTCAAATTCTCTTTCTCTGTCTGTTTGTATGAATGCGAAATCGAGGCTGTTCGTCGCTGATAGAACAGCCGTCGGGCACGCTTACATAACGTAACACTTCAGAAAAAATAACAGCATATCCACGGAGTGAATGATGATGAATGGGGTGAAACGTATGTATGTATGTATGTATGTATGTATGTATGTATGTATGTATGTATGTATGTATGTATGTATGTATGTATGTATGTATGTGTGCATGTATGTGTGTATGTATGTATGTATGTATGTATGTATGTATGTATGTGTGCATGTATGGGTGCATGTATGTGTGTATGTATGTATGTATGTATGTATGTATGTATGTATGTATGTATGTATGTATGTATGTATGTATGTATGTATGTATGTATGTATGTATGTATGTATGTATGTATGGGCGACGAGCATGCGAACCGCTGCGGCCTCGTGAGATACTGCCGCTTACGCCTGACGCAGGACAAGGTTAGGCTAAGAGGAGCTTCGCCCCTAAAGGAGACAAGGCCGCGTGGGCGATACCACTGAAACTTCAACCACGTTTCTTCTGTGTGGGAGAAGTTTCTCTTTTTCTCAGCGACGATGCGTGGACCGGTGAGAATGGAAATGAAAACAGACACTATACAATCGATCTACATATCCCAAACGCGGGAGCAGACGGGGCGTGAATGAGCGTGCAGTCGGCGGGGGTGAATCATTGGCGGAAGAGAGGGCATCGACTGTTAAGTGGACTGCTTGTTTCGGCTGATCAACCATGACGCCCGCATTTGTCCACGCGTGACTGACGGCTTCCTGCGCGCACTGAAGCGCCCCGAGCAGTGTGTGTGTGTGTGTGTGTGTGTTTGTGCGCGCGCACGCACACACGCACAAACACAACGCGCGTGCGTTGGTAGTAGTACCATACCGCGACAAAACGGCCAGCAACAGGTGTCTCCCGTGTGGGAGCCACCCATTTTTCACGCTTCAATTGGCAACCAGTCCACCGACGCTCGAAAATACAAAGCTGGTCGCAGATTGCGTCATCAGAGAACACTCGCGTAGACTTGGTTTCAAATTGTGGCCCCTTATAATACAAGTGATCAAGGTAAGGGTTGGACATGGTTAGACGCAATAGCTGCTGTGCCACTGTGGAACGAACGGTCTGGATTCTGTCCATGTTAAAAAACGGTGCTTCCTGAAGTAAATATCTGTGTGTTGTGTCTCTTCAGCGTTTTTGACATTTTAGTTTGGATTAGGGAGGATACATCGTGTTCTACGGGGTACTGTAGGCGGTGCAGGATATTTTGCGTAGGTAAATATGTGCTTCTTACTGTAGCAACCCCTCACCACTATGACAAGACTCTTGCGCGTAAAACTCTGAATTTATGCAGGAGCATCGTGGGCTCAAATAGGAAGCTTTTTAGTCACAAGAAAGTGACTTCTTTTTACAGTTAATAATTGAACGGTGATCTTCAGATTCTGCTGGTCGTCAGAAGTAGTTGAAAGTGGCATCTATGTTACGAACGCACAGCTGGATGTGGTGGAGGTTAGAAGAAGAAGAAGGCGCTTAATTTTTGCCACCTGGTAGGAAGCACAGCGCAGCGAACGAACAGCTGCAGCCGCCTCTGTACCGGCATCGGCTATAGGTTATAAAATGTGCGTAAAAAGGGGAGACGGAAGATACAGAAATATTTTGCTAGTTTATCCCGGCTCCGGCGGCTGCATTTCCGATGGAGGAGAAAATGTTGTAGGCCCGTGTGCTCAGATTTGGGTGCACGTTAAAGAACCCCAGGTGTTCGAAGTTTCCGGACCTATTCACTACGACATCTCTCATATTCATATGTTGGTTTTGGAACGTTAAACCCCACATATCAATCATTATTTTGCTAGTTGAGTAACACATAACACATCGGCTCTTTTACTTACATTAATTGGGACACAGGCGTTGAAGGTAGTGCTTCATGTACACTTTTCACGCTTTTATGCGTCACTGTCTGACAGCGTAAAAACAACTAAGCAGACACACGCTCAAGAGCGAGAGCAGATGACGAAGAAATCAACAGATATAGCATTTTGTGTATAGCGAAGTTGTTTCGAGGTACAAATGGTAAACAAACTGCAAGATATATATACGCCGAAAGTCTCAGCACAAGTCTACCGTACACCTTGGTGGAACAGTGATTACGGTCTCAGCTGCTGACCCGAAGGTCATGGGTTTGATTTTCGCACTGGCGGTCGCATATCGATGGAGGCGAAAAGGCGGAGGTTCGAATATACTGCGCGATACCACTGCACGTTAAGAAAAACCGGATGGTTCAAATTTCCAGAGCCCTTAACTACAGCGTCTCATAATCTTATGGTGCTTGCGTCTCTCATAGTCATATGGTGGTTTTGGGACGTTAAACCCCACATATCAATCAATCAATCAATCGATCAATCAATCCTTTGGTGCTTTTATGACATAAAACCCCTGGTGTTGATATTATTAGCATGAGTAGGCCACAAGCTATACGGTGCGCGCGCAACTAGCGCAAAATGTGTGTCATCTACATCGCTCGCAATATGTGCACCCTATTCACACGTACACTCAGATTGCTGCGCGTGCCACTAAATTAGCTGATAGTGGTTCTCAACCTGCGCGAGCCGGCCGAACCAGGGGCACACCTCGTGCAGCACAATGGTTGGGCGAAACTCGAACAGCAACGCGCACGACCAGTAGCCGCACGAGAAGTGCAACATACGCCGTTCAAATCGTACACGGCCACGATAAGAAAACGAAGACATGAACATGCGAAATACTGCGCATTGGACAAGCGCAGCAGAGGCTAGCGATCTATTCCTTGTTCTCGCGCCGAGAGCGATAGAGAGAGAGAGAGTGTAGGGGCGAAGGAAGAGGTGTGTAGTTCAGCCAAAAAGCGCGCACAGGATATACGCTTGCGAGCGGCGTGCACTAATTGCCGCCGACGAACTGAAAAAAAAAAGAGCTCAGACGAAACGAAGAAAAAAAATGGAGCAAGGTGCGTTGTTCGTTGGCGGCCGACTGGCCCTCGCGTGCCAGGAGTGGGCTGTGGTGGATAAAAAGCCTCGAGATCGAGGGCACGGTCTCCCCTCGGCGCTTGCCACGATATACGCTGGCCGAAACGTGAAAGCCGGGGAAAGTACGAACGCCGAAAAACAATGCAAATCAACGCCGCGCGAACGAGCTGCCAGCGCAGCATATTCGGCGGAGAGCAGGTTACGCCACGGGCTAAGACATTTACTACGAGAGTGGGCCGCGCATGCGGGCCTTGGCACTCTTTCGTCGCAAGGCTCTCTCCGCCTCTCTCTGTCTCCGTGTGTCTGGCCAGCGCCTCAGTGCCTGGGCGAACCTCTTTTCGGGCCGCTTTCCGCTGCCCCATGTTGGCGCTGTGCCGAGTAGACTACGGCACGCTGGCGCTCGCGAATTCGTGATTTCATGCGAGTTAATTTGCAGTCGTGCTTCTTGACGGCTTTCACGGATGCAGTCGGGATGAAAAGTAACACGAACATAGCGGCGCGCTGTTTCACCTGGCTCTGTCAGGCCGTGCTACCGGTTCAATACATGCGTTAGAGTTTTGTAGCATTCGTGTTTTATTTTGTCTTTAAAGCTGTTGCCACCTGATTGAATGCCTCAGTATATAATACTGCTGTGTACTGCTCTGCATATCTGACGAAAATAAAACCAGATTGTTGTTTTTCAATTTTCACTAGTTACAAAAGAAAAGAAAAACTCGCCGACCTCTTTATGGATTCACCTGAGACGACTGAAAGGCAAAAACTATCCCCGTTTTCTTGCGATTCAATGCACTGAATGTTTCCTACTTCCTCCGGGACATTTCTGCGCCCACCATGGTTTTCTTACTGCCTCAAGGATTGGAGACAAAGCTAGTTTTCTGCCCCTCAGCTGGTTATGCACTGCCCTCATAATCGGCCCATTTAAACCAAGTGAAGATGTTAAATGATGCCGTCAAGTTATGTGACCTTCCGATACGTCACAAACATTTATGATATGTGACGTCATATGATGACGTTCTGAAGTAATGATGATTTCTTGCATCACTCGTGTTCACGCCGCCGACCTGAGAAGACGTCGGACGCCGCCGGCGATCAAATTTCGGTTTTGATGAGACATTTAAAGCTATCACCTTAATTACCTTAGCTCCTTAAAGCTATCACTTAATCACCTTAGCTCCACAAAATTGCAGCTTCCGCTGGTGTGGGGGAGAGCGTGCTTGCAGTAATCAGGCAGAACGATTGGTCTCATAATAAATCTTCCGGCTACACTCTAATATTTAGCCGCCATTTACAACCCGAGTATTTTTTTAAATATAAGTAGTGGTGGCTGAAGACTATCCATCACGTTTGGCAACATGGCAATTAGAATCACTAAACCGGAGTGCGCTGCATCCGAACAGTCAACAAATGAGTCTATCAGTAAGAACGCTGCCTTGCGATCACTGCCGTGTGCAACGCTAACATTACGCCCCGAAGCGGTATGGGAGCCCATGCACCACACATCCATTGGGCCTCTACTCCGCTCACTACCGAAGTAAGAGGCCACAGGGAAGGAGAAAGAAACAGAGCTGAGCAGCCGAATATTAACGCTACAGCAATCCGTCCAAAACTACACAGACGAGCTCAAGCAACTCACCAGAGGACGCATTTTTCATGCCTGCCACATTGGCTCAAGTTGAGAGTCGGCATTAGCCTTTAGACTTTAGCAGCGCCTGTTCAAAACATAGACAATGATCGCAGAAATCTCCGCATATAGGGCTGTTCTTGTTTATTACACGATGACATAGTTTAAGCTCCCAAATGGTGAAATTACCAGCCATAGTTCCTCATTGTCTGACACTTGCTTTTTTCTCGGCGGCAACACATATAATGCTTTGCGAAGGGAACGGATGATGACATACATCTTTGGAAGTAGTCTAGTAACATTTTGTGCTATTCAGTGCATGAACTCCAGGCTTGCGAATAATGTGCTACGTCATTATAGAGAGTAGCGAGCATCGGGGAGCATTACGCACCCAAGCTTTTAATATTAGCTCCTGGTAAAAGCCTCTCTCAAAAATCGACTTTCAGTTAGTGAAAAAAAGCAACTCTCAGTCAACTGAACGCCACGGTGACAAAACGATCCTCCGTATATTACTAGCATCAGCTATTTGGTATCGGCCTAAGACGATGCGTGAGCGCCTCGATCAAATAGTCGCCAACGACACATGCATTTGAAATGAGCTGGGTGTCCAGAACAAGTGCTTCACGATTCTCGTTTCCAAGTTTCCATTACGTCTTAAACAATGCTAATACACCCGAAAACCGAGCCATATAGCAGCTCCGAATGCAGCCGCGGCATTCGTTTGCGAGAGAGACGACGCGGCGGCATCTCTATTCCAGTTGCGGCGCCAAGCGGTGAAACGCCGCACTGGCACCAACGGCTCATGGCCTCCGAGATTGCGGGTGCGCGGAGGGCCCCAATCACACGGAACGGAGATCGCATGTTTCCAGAGGTGGGCGTGGCCTGATCTTTTCTCCGCACCACGGCGCTGTTTATTTTGGTTGAAAAGGCTGCTGCGCTGTTAGCGAAGCTTCTATGTGGCGAGAAAAAAATGATTTTGTGCTTGTATGTAACTTTGTGTTCGTTTGTAAATGTCGATTCAGAGTGTACGGGAGGCAAAGTGAATGCTTGGGCGTTTTATTATCAAATAGAGTTTTTATTTTGCTGTAGATTGGCGCTGCCCATATTAGAGCAGTTCAAATTAGGATGCCTCTGCAAGATATCCGCATGTGCTCGAAAGTATACTTCGAAGTTCCTGGGCTGTATAGTAGGGAGGGAGGGGAGGCACTGGCGAAAAATAAAGAAAAATGGCAGCCCGATCCTTTTTGGTTCTACAGTAGTCTACCTCGACAAAACTTGGTTTTCTGAAAGGCGCCGTTCGGCCGCATGTGCGACCCTTTGATTTTAATACAGTAGCGATAACTGTAAATGAACACGATACTGATATTGCCATTATGCTACCAAATGATAATCAAAATACAGATGACGAAAAAAGGAGATGACGATAACTTAAGCTCTTTCACTGTGAATAACGTATGGAGTAGATGCAGGTCAGGTAGTCGTAGCCTTTCACAATATTCCGGCAAAATTACTTATCTCATTAATATGTGGCACGATCAGCGCACTTAATTATCCAGAGCAAAAGTGGCATTTGGTTGAGCACCTCATGAATATCGGTACGCGATAAAATAGTAAAACGATATCTAAAGATAGGAGAGTAATTATGATTCAATGACAATAACTAGCGCAGTCTTCACGCACATACGCGTATCCAGGAAGGGGGAATGCTAGAATGTTTCTGTCACAGACGAAATAACACCTAAATTAAGCGTTTTCTATGCATTTATTCGCCAATATGACCAAAATAAAAGCATTAACAAAAAATACTTGCCTTCAGTGCAGTCAAAAGACTTGTCGGTGATTTTGCGCACATGTTACAAAAAATAAAAAAACATGCGCACGCTGCAATCCCGTGCACTCTGCTTTCTGCTGTGGTCTCCGCCGCTCGATGAACCCACATTAAACGCGCCCCCTCGCGGTAGCCGGATGGGTGAGGTGATACTCGCTGGCTTTGCTGGGGAGTGCGGTGATTGGGACGGCCGGAGAGAACCCCTGCCGCGCGCTCACAATCTCGGAGGCCATGGACGGCTGCTTCCCATTGCAATCCGCTCCTTTGCCTGGGCCCTGAAAAAAATAGAGGAGGCGCTGGTCTGGCCTACGTCGCAGCAGGCCTTCAGCGCTGCTGGGGATGATGGAACAGGCAGGAAAAGCAAATTCAGAAAATCCGTCAAAGTTAGTGACGTTTGTAGTATGACTTTTGGGACATTCGGCTGCAATAAGTGACGCTGTAAAGTACGTATTTGGCCTTTGGCGGATTCCGAAGCAGTATACCGTGCGCACGCCCTCGACTGTACCGGGTTTCTCCCTATCGAACAGGTGCTATTTTAGCCACCCCACTTCAATAGATAGCTTCGACACTTTCTTACGCACTGTGTCTTTTTCTTTGCATTTTACAATTTTGCACATATACCTTCTGATATCATGTTACAACGATATATTTGTAGCACGAACTAAGAACGAGGAAAAAAAAAAGCGAGAGAAAAGATGATAGGGCACCAATATCCGGTTTTCTCTCTTTCTTTTTTGTTGTTGTTAAGCTACAGGCACCAACTCGTCCAACGCCACATGCATTCTGCTAAATCGAGATACAACTTTTGTGTTCACATACATTGTTCCTCCAGCGCATCTTACGTGTCATGTGCGCTTATCCCAAGAAGGGAAATAAAAGTGGTGTGAAATGACTGAAATGCCAAAGGCTGCACGAATATTGCGGCCACTCTGAGAGGCGTCACCGTTACAACGCGCGGAGTATATTTATAGCTCAGTTTCCTTGACACGTACCTGAAGCGGTGATTAAAATGCGATTGCGGGTAGCGTATGCCAGCGACATCCTCGTAAAGGGTTCCAGGAATTCGCTGTCGTATTCCACCAGCCTTCAGTCACAGTTTTTTTTTTTTGTATCAACCTCTAGTCCCTTCACTGTTTTCCTCCTTCATTCTTCTTTCATCCAAGATATTGTGAAGATCATTACTGAACTTAAGGGTGGCTTTTCCGAAAAGTTGAAATTTCTGATATCTCACGAGCCACTTCAGAATATGGTTGCAGTGCTCAGGAAGACATAAACAGAATACGCAAAATCGATTGCAGTGCATTTCTGGTACAGCCCTTGAATGCCCAGGGAGCCTCATATTTGAGTTACCAAATATACTGCTTCAAGCAGAATTCATGTAAAAATTTTCGGGTAGGGCCATAGCTAAAGGAAGAGGGGGGGGGGGGGGGCTCGTTTCAAATTTTTTCGCAAATTTTCAAATTTCGCTGGCGTATGTACACAAGCTGGCATACAAATGTGCGCATGAACATGCATAAAGTATAGTTTTATTCCTCCCCCCCCCCCATCCGCCGGAAAAAGAACGCACCGACATTCTTTTGAAGGAAAAACCCCGCCGCGGTGGCCTATATAGTGATTAAAGTACTCCACTGCTGGCTCGCAGGTCGCGGAATTGAATCGCAGCAAGAGCGGCTGCATTTTCAATGGAGGCAAAAATGCTGTATTCCCGTGTACTCATATTTGGGTCACGTTGATGAATCCTAGGTAGTCAAAATTTTTTGAGTCCTCCACTATGGCGTCTCTCATACACATATGGTGAATTTGGGACGATAAACCCCACACATCAATTATCTTTCGTAGGAAAGAATGACGGAAGTGGGCGTGCTATTGCGACATATTGCGGCATATTTGTGTTTCGTCAGTCGCTGCGTGTATTCAGACCGTTACCTGTACAGGAATTCCCGAAAAATAAATTTTGGTTCCTTGTTAAAATCGAATTCTTTATTGCATTGACTCACATGCGTACACGCAAGCCACTGGGAACGTATAAATTGCGTGATTAGATTGTTAAACTAACGCAACGGTTAATGCAGAGCACGCGTGCTACATGGGTGGCGGGGTCTTCCAGGTAATGCTTCCGCAATTTAAAGCTTAGGAAAAATGCGACCTAACAGTGGCAAAATGCACCATTACTTGGCCTCAACAAAATGAAGCAGTCTTGACATTTCTTTCTAGAAAAATGTTTTTGATTATTACTTTGTGATCAAAATACCTAATGAAACATTTGTATACGACACCTTGCTGTAATGCGAGGATTGTGGATTCAGTCTCCGCAGGCGTGATGATTTTTTTTATAATTTTCTTTCAATTCAATTTTTCTTATCAGATAGTTAACACACTTCAGTCAGAGCCTGCAAGTGCTTACCGCTGTATTTTCTCTCTCTGCACTTGCTGAGAGATTCATCGGGTTACCTAAAAAAAATTCGCCTAGATCAACTTTTTTTCTCTAGTTCAGCTTGGTTGAAATATAGTAAGTACGCTTTATGGGCACTATATATCTCGTTGCAGGTAAACTGTGTTGAATCACAACACATAAATTTGAAGACAAAAAAAAAATGAGATTTGGAAAAATACCAGACAGTGCATAGTATATAGATCACGGTGATTCAGAGGTGCCGCTATTCGCACAGCATACGCGAGAGGAAAATTGCAAAGGAGTCAGTTTGGTGTTGGCGATTTGCTAGTACCAAGGGACCAGCCTTATTCCTGTACGGGTGAGACAACCGGCCCAGAGAAGTATGAACAAAGGGCGAAGGAAACGCGACTCCGTCAATGGCAATGCTTCTTTGAGTTGCAGAGTGAACAACACACGGCTTGCGCAATAGAAATTGTCTCTTCGTTCCTCTTGAAGTTCTCGCCTATTTGACATATACGCAGCCGTCATTTTATGTTACAAACGTTGCCTCCAAGTTTATGGGTAAGAGAAAAGCGAGAGAGTATAAGCAATACCCCTGCGTTAGAAAGCACTCATATACTCATTTTGAACTACTTCGCATTTCCGTGTTTGCGAACAGAGAACGCTAGCAATAGTTTCAGAGGGGCTTCAGCTAATTCACCTTTGACGTAACTACCACTTGTCCCAAAGGTGCCGGTATATTGACTAGGCTTTCAAGCATAAAAGTATGTTAGATAGACTGCTTGTTGGGCTTGTTGGTCACACATTACTACTGCAATATTTTAGCTTAATACAACCTACAGATAATCAAGATACAAACACAACGGAGCGTTCGTCCTTGCCTATTGTGTATCTTGTCGCCCCGCCGCGGTGGTCTAGTGGCTAAGGTACTCGGCTGCTGACCCGCAGGTCGCGGGTTCAGATCCCGGCTGCGGCCCGCTGCAGGCGGAAATGTTGTAGGCCCATGAGCTCAGATTTGGGTGCACGTTAAAGAACCCCAGGTGGCCGAAATTTTCGGAGCCCTCCACTACGGTGTCTCTCATATTCATATGGTGGTTTTGGGACGTTAAACTCCACATATTAATCATATTGTGTATCTTGTGCATATGTGTCCCATTTTCGGCGCTAGTTTCTTCTAGTAATAAAAATTGGAGGATTCCTATACCTTCGCCTTTAAAAGTTAAACGCGATAATGATATTGTGTCCGTTGTGCGTACTTCAAACACTCAATTCACGATATCTTTTCAAACTTGCTACGTACCCACTGCGTGTTCTTAAAAGAATATAGACGCCGTAACGTGTGTGCCTTTTGTAGTAGGTGACTAGCTTTGAATCATGAATTCATTATGATAATGACGTGCTATGACGCCGGATGGCAATTAACGCTTGCGCCACGCATTATTACTGTTGATTGATTGATTGATTGATTAGTGGGGTTTAACGTCCCAAAACCACCATATGATTATGAGAGACGCCGTAGTGGAGGGCTCCGGAAATTTTGACCACCTGGGGTTCTTTAACGTGCACCCAAAGCTGAGCACACGGGCCTCGACATTTCCGCCTCCATCGGAACATTATTACTGCTATATATAATGTTGTATTGAGAGGCATGTATACAGGACAAGTGTTGTAAAGCATGAAAGTTACTGTCACTGCATTTCCAAGCGAGGAAGTACTCTCGGTATTCACAAGCGGACGCGTGGCTGTTAACGTATATACATAGCGTAAACAACATATAAGGGCACTTCGACAAGTGTACAATAGACATTACAAAGCAAATCCCATACAACACAATGTCGAAAGGGGTATTTGAGCAGCAGATTTTATGAACTCTGTATACCAGCCCGGCTGAAGCTGCAGTTGGTCATAAGACTGCATTTGTATTAAACACTATGCAAAAAAAAAAAAGGACGCATGGCTGTAGAACTTGCGTTTTCCCTGCAAGCGACCCTGGTACGATGCCCACTCGGACCCAACACTTTTTATGATCTATTTTATTCGCACTTTTCTCAATTTTCAGGTCACGCATAAGATGAAGATTTTTTCGCTCACAACCAACGACGCCGATGCCGACACCGTGCTTTCTGCGAAACGAGCTCCCGAACGCTATCGCGTTTCAAAGTATGTGCAATTTGTAAAGCCTGTTACCTTCTGCCCCTTCATAGTAAACTTGATGTTTTTCATCAGATAGCAGCGTTGCTGTTAAACAGAAAAATCGCACCCGATACCCCACTGAACGCGATCGAAGGAAGATTACTTGAGTATGCGGAAACGCCTTCCATAACGCGCGTATGGTGGCGGTTGCCTCATTTGATTTACGTGACTTCGATCAGCCGATACGAAGGAGAAATTAAAGAATCGTACGTACGCTTTGGTACGCGTGACTTTAAACAGTGAACTAATCGAATTCTTTGGCATGGATTGAATGAAACATCGAGTCACGTAAGAAAATCAATTGATCGATCGTGGCAAATACCGATACGAGCGCCACGGTGAGTCACGCTAAGATGTTCACAATAATGAACAACACAGGTATCGGTGTAGCATTACCACACTTAACATCCTTAAAAATTGTTAGGCATCTGCTTGCACGAGCAGGTACTCTCGATCTCTCACAAACACTTGCAGGACTGCATGAAAAGTCTCGTGTACCGTGCTTTTTTTTTTTTTGCCCATCCCCACTGACTCAAAGAAAAGGAATCTAACTGAACCTTAGTATGTCAAAGTCCAGCCCTTGACTATAGCAGCCTTTGTGTCAAATACTCCTATTTTGACCCACACTCGCAAACGGAGGTGTCTTTTATGCAATCGCTCAGAAACATAGTATGAACAGCGCATTTTCCGCGAAAAGGAGGCCGGCGCACAGCTGCTTTGTCGACGTTAAGTATTCTGTCCAAATTATTATCCGGGGCAGGCTTGCGAATGGCTCGTTCCGCCGTCCTTGATCGCGTTCGCTTGAATGAGCTAACACGGAAAAAATGGAAAATAAATGAGAGGCAGTCTGTCGCTGCTGCTTTGGTGTACACTCCGCGGCGTCCTTGCGTGCTTCGTGTGTGCTGAACGCGGGCCACGCCTTTGCATATCTTTGCACCCGTGGGAAGTGCCAGCGAACTTGCGGCATTGAGCGAGCATTCCTATTCCGCCTTCGCCGACGGCGGAGGCAGATTATCTGCGTGGCCCAAAGCGTGTACCAGTTGGCACGTTAGCCTGCCAAGAAGGAGGGAGGAAAAAAGGAAAAGAGAAATACTTCGTACGCCCAGCCCAGAGGATTTACGAATAACGACGCAGATTCATTGGCACCCACGGTCCTATACACAGTTCCCAAAGCTATATTTTGGGAGCGTAGAGGAAGAGATAGAATCTGTCGATAAAAGCTGTTCTTTATCTATACTACGTTCGCAGACGCACGGCGGCTTCCGCGCTGAGAATCGCCGCCGTTTTTCGCAAATTTCGGAGCACACGAGCCAGGCGCCGAAATTAATAAAGTTCATTTCTCTCAAATGAGCGTGCCAGGAAACAAAGAGAAAGCCTGAAATAACAACAGTTATACAGAGAAATGTACGAGGCTCGCGATAGACTGTCGGCCGCATCGTTCGAAAATCCTCCCGTGATTTGGTTCGCTTCCTCGCCCGGCCGTATAGTATGGCAACGTCTACGCACATAATTTTCGTTCCTCTCGTGGCCAGCCTGTTTCGATGTCCGACTCCTTCGAACGAGTTACGAAACGACTGCGCTTGTCACCGGGCGGCGTCCGTATAACGGGGTCGACGGTTCCGTAGAACGGGAGGAGCGAAACGGCCAGTCAGTCGATGCCCTGCGCGAGTGACACAGGATGAGTAAACTAGCACGAGCCGCGGCGTGCGAGTTGCGCAACCGGCCCTGGCACGTGCTGGGAGAGAACGGGTTTAATTCATAAGACGCGGTTGAGGGGCGACACGCAAGAGGAACTGAGTCTGACGTACGCCTCTTCTCTTCATCCTGTACTATGAAATGAGGACGTTGGAATGGTTGCGTGTTTTATTACCTCATTTTAATCATTTGTAGAGTCATTTTTATTTTGTTTAGTTGTTCAGCGAGCAATTTGGCGGAACTCTTTTTGAGAGAAGCTGCTTTCTCTCTGGTATTCTTTTGCTGCTGCACTCAATATAGGCTTCATTTTCGGTGACCGTTCATTTGTAAGCGTCAGATAAGCTGTGTGTTCGAATAGAGGCGTAATCTTCTGAAAGTACAATCTAATAATCAATTGGGGCCGGGGCGGATATTTATGCCAAAACCACAATATGTATATGGGTCACGCCGCAGTGAAGGGCTCAGGAAATGTGTTTTTTTTTTAACTTGCTTGGGCACCGCTGCACAGTAAACGGGCCTCAGCCATTTTGTCTCCATAAAGAATGTGACCACAGCTAGAACTACGATGTTGTATTGTTGCTTCTGGACTTTGTAAACAGTGACATCGCACTGCTAAGGAAATAAATAAAGTAAGAAACTAAAAGGGCGAGAAGAAGCGACGACAAAGATACCAGACGAAATGCAAATAATTCGCACACCGCTGTGCATACGCTGGAGTTCGCTTACATAATGGCATAGTCAACTGGCATGCTGTAGGTTGTACGCCTTTAACTGAACACACATCGCCACAATTAAAAACCTTGACGTGAAATTGCGCCTTATTTCCTAAACAATTGTTGTGTTGCTAACACGGCATTTATGAAAATCATGTGTGGCAGCCCTATACTCTACAAGCGGCGGGAAATCGGTTTTTCAAGCGTCTCTTGGTGTCAGGAAACTTTCGCGAAGCCTATACATACCTTGAGCTCGACGCAAGCGTCTGTCCTACGAGAGAGCTGATGTGACTTCGACTTTTGGCCAAACACGACACGAATCGCCTACACATGTTCATTCATTCTTCGTGAAAGTAAACCCACCCGCCCTTTTTTTCTTACGAGAACACAGAAAGACACAACAACATGAGCGCCCGCACCGTTACATCTTTGAGTGTACTCGTAATGAAACACTAGCACCGGCTTATTCCTCTAAGGACAACAAGAATGCATCGCCCTTTCGCCCCATGGTTCAGCACTGTGTTTTGTTACGACACAATAGAGCTGCGTGTGTTTGCGCAATTCATCTCTCCCTCATCAGGCAAACACTCAACCAAACTCCACACACATCGGCCCAGATGGAGACGATGCGGTGCCCCAGCAGTCAGTCGATCAACTACCCTTCACCCGCTCTGTCAAGAGAAAAGCGGAACAAGTGGGGCGCGTTCGGTGCATTCTCTGAGCAAACACGCGCAATTTTTTCGGCCTCTCAAAACCCGGCACCAGCATGCCGTCACGTGCAGCAGTTAGTGCTGAACGCACCTTCGTGAGTGTGCGTGTGCCACACAGATATACTCTGCTATCTCACCATCTTTTATGATTTTGTTATTTCTTTTCGTGACCCTTTGCGCACGACCGGGAGTCGGTGCATGCACTTCCATTGTGCCGGGCCGACTGATCGCACAAACTACAGATCTGCGTGGTTGTCTTGTTCTCGGATTTCGATCGCCCGTGCAGGTATAGTTTCCGCCGTGTTTATATGTTACGCCATTTGTCAGTCCTTCAGCTATGAGTGAACAGCCTGATCAATGAGTGAGCGCCCTTTCTCGCAGATAACGACAATAAAGTGCGAGAGAAGGAATAACATCGTTCATACTACTGGCAGCATCAATATTGCATACGTTCAAGAGAGTGAATTCCGCGCATATCAAAACGTGCGAGTGTATTGTCATTCATTTTCTTTTGACCTGGAGCAGGATTTTATTGATTTTTTAACATTTTCGCTACGTGAAAAAAATCTTACGTAACGTGCAATGTGTACAATGCTCGCATAAATGATAGTATGCTGCATTGCAGTTTGGCGTAAACTTCCCTACAAGCGCTTCGCACCTCTGTAAATATAACTTTCGGTGTTAGACACAAAGAATAGATGATAATAGCCGCCAGTCTGAAATGAAAGACAGTTCCACCTCCTCTACAGACGTTATGGCTATCGTGCCAAAATGGAGGGCTACCATCGCGCGTTGACACCACCTGCGCGTTTTACCGGAGTCCTTTGTGCCAGTTCTACTAGCGTGGTGTCCTTGGTTGTTGCTCACAGCAATGACTGCCCCAGCTGAGAGAGCGCAGGCGTTGAGGGACACATCGACCCGTCACACGCACGTGACCATCCATCAGTCTGAAGGCTCACCTGCAGTGTCGATATATTCACAATCCGCACTTCAGAGAAAGAAGGCGTTCTCGGCTTATGAACGCCCAGTGACCTTATGGCAAATTCCACTCGTCGAACGGGAGCAAGTTTTCTTGCTCCAAAGCTGACAATCTACGTTCCGCTGGTAGATTCAGAGCAAGTTCGCATTTTCCACTGGAAGATTCGGAGCAATCAACTCCGCGACGGAGCATTCCGGGTGCTCCGTCTTGCAGAGACGGATTTTGCCGGAACTCCGGGAATGCGTTGCCATCATTTCCGGTTACAGTCTGGCAGCTAGGTTGCCCTCAGTGTTTTCTGAGGCGGTCTAGTAATCCTTTGCGCTTGTTTACATTCCTAAAATTAGGAACCGGTTGCCGTGCTTTCCGCGAGACTGCGTGGTCAAAATACGTGCTTTGCAGTGGCGACACCGTCGTTACAGTGGCTTGAATACTATTATAGTCACTGTAAAGTTGTCATTCAAACGTCGAGAACAGAAAAGAACATAGTTTGCAGTACCGGTTTAGTGACGTATGCGTAAAAAACTTCCGGAGAGACCTCACCCGGGGCATTCACGTGTTCCACTCGCAGATCTCGTTTGGCACACTCCGAGTGCTCGCTCCAAGATTTCGGTGGCCACTCCGGATCTACCAGTGGAATTTGCCCTTAGAGGGAGCGCTCGTAAATAACTGCTTGAGCGCCTGTGTGTATAAATGGCGGCTGATCGTGTTAGAAACAGGCCACAGTGCAGTGCATGCATGTCTCCTATACAACCGAAGGCGCCAAGGTGGTTCCACGCCTTGTAATTACCGATTATTTGCTGCATGGCGGCTCACCAGGGCACGATAACGCGTTGGTTCTTACCGCGTTCCCGAAGATTAGCGTATATATAAACATCGTGATAACATGGGTGCATGCAGTGTAACGCCTATAACTTGCTGAAAACCATTAGGCGGTTGCGCTATTCATCTAATGCGCGTAGTATATATACTTTGTCTCGCTACATAGCGCAGTGCTCACGACGGTGTCCCAATGTGATGAAAATTCCGAAGTCGTCTCCCGCGTCTGAGTGAACTTCGATCAGGTCAAGTCGATGATGTAAGGCACACTGGCGCGCATTGGTACAACACGTCTGTTCACGTGTATGCTGCATTCTTGCGGAACTATAACTTTCATCACTTGCAGGTGGCTGTCATCTATCAATGGGGGGGGGGGGGGGGGCTGCTGATTACGTAGACCGGACGACTACCTTAGCATCTGTGGCCTGTTCTCATCACATCATGACCGCCAGTGTTCGCTTGCCATTAGGTGTGACGTAATCATTCCGCAGCCCCTACGCTGGTCTCGCCGACAGATGACGACTGCAGGTCAAGATTATGTATGTCATAGAGTTTTCTATAAATACAGTAGAGGAAACTCTGGCGCTATTGTTTATGGGACCTGCAACGCATGGCGCTTCAGCGACCATGGTAATAATGGTTAGTACACGGATTTGTCTAATCTTCATACTTTCAGCGCCGTTTCGCTTCGCGTGGCTTAAGGCTGCTTTGTCATAGAACGAAAATAAGAAAATGTTTAGCAGTTGCACTTTCCTACCTTATACTTTTGGGCTCACTGCTTCAAATCAAATCACGAAATTCACAACCGTTCGTTCTTTTATTCGAAAGAGAAACCAAAATAGTATTATAAGCAAAACCATAAGTGTGTTCGGAGCCCACAAGCACGCAGACTAGGCAAATCGATGTGCGACCCATCCATCATTCCCATGGTCGCTGAACGATCGCAACGACAGAGTCCCCTCTAGCTAATTTCAAGAAACTCTATGATCTATGCTTGCTCTAAACGTGGGTGCGACGAGTAACAATAATTTGGTCTATAGGACACGGTGATGAGACACTGATCACTAGATCAAACGCAGTGATCCAGAAATATACGACGGACTATACGAGGCTGAGTACGTGGCGAATAGCTCTTATTCTATAATCTCCGTGGCTTTACCTCCGAATCACAGCTGCACACCTTGAAAAGTTGCAGGATTTCCTTCTGCTGCCGAGGGATATATTGTTTGAACTATAGTTTTGCCGCTGGGGTGAACTTGGTATTTGGCAGTCCATTAACTGTGTCTATAGCAAGATATTTCTTCAATGCATGTGTCTCAATATATGTATATTTTGACTCCTGATCCGCAGGTCACGGAGTCACATCCCGGTGGTGGCGACTGAATTTTCGATGCAGATGAAAATGCTGTATGCTCATGTGCTCAGACTTGGGTGCGTGTTAAAAAGAACCAAAGTTGGTCGAAATTCGTGGAGTCTTCCGCTACGGCGTCTTTCATAATCATATGGTGGTTTTGGGACGTTCAACCCCACTTATCAATCAATTCAATTATATATATTTTTCATTGTGAACGGGAAACGTTTAACGTTCCAGTGCAAGCGACGTGTTTTTAGCACGTTAATCATGTGCAACGCAGCCAGCGTAGCGCTAGTAACGTGCAGCGAAGTTTTGAAGTATCGAGAAAGTGGCCAGTGAAATGACTTCAAGGAATCGTATAGCAGTGTGCGCACGCAGTTAGGGGGTAGGAAGCAGATGATGGCATCCCACCGCTGCCACCAGTTGTTAAGGAAGGGCTCGAATGTCGATGGGAGGTACGGTGGGTTTTTTCAAGGTAGCTGGCTCCCCACCGTCGTCCGCATAGCCTATCTTCGCTAGTGATGGGACGCGTTAGGAGAGAAAGAATGAAGCTTTATTTACATGATAGTTGAAAGATAGGAACTGTACAGAGATTAAGAAGATCCCGCAATATGTACAACAGAGATTCAGTTCATGATTCAGCTTGTGATTATTAATGTCGTCGGCTTTTATAGCCGTCCATCTCCTTAAGTGAAGGTCCGAAGAAGGCGGTGACCACTCTCGCCACAAATCAGGTGATGAAGTATCAATGGATCACCCACCAGAAAGGGTGCAGATATTGCACCACTCGGCTGGGCGAAAAGGTCCAATGGTAGCGCCAGCGCACCACACAATGACGCACCCGGCCCACGCTTTGAAGGCACCGCAGGGTGAGAAGGTAGAGTCCGGAGAGGGAAAGTTGAGCTGCTCCGTGGAGATGGCCGCTGACCCGAACGTCAGCAGTGGTCCATGGCTGCTTTCAGCAACAGACTTCGAGAACTTACTCGAACATGTCAGTCCAAACGCTCGATCCTGGGGACGGCTTCTTCGACGCCTTCCTACGCTTCAGGGCTGACGGTTCTTTTGTGACGACTTCACGTCGGCGACGACAATAGCCTAGTCGAGAGGCCGACTTAATGAGACCAGCCACAGTGGTGCCGTCCCACGCTGTTCGAGCCCGTTCAACAAAAGGCGTGTCTCCCGAAGATTTAGTTGAGACCCGACTGCTACCCGGAACATCTACAGGACAGCGTCTTGCAGACAGGGCGCCGATGGGGTCGAAAGCATCCCAAGGAGACTGGTTTACGCACAATGGCGTCTGCCCAGACGAATTGCAGGGTGAAACGTAACAACGCCGAGAATGAACATAAAAAAAATGATGTTATTGTTTCTTTTTTTCTTGCCATTCGCGTGTTACCCTTCCTGTCCTACAAGGAGAACAACATCTAGCAAGCCTAATTGCGCACTAGACCACGCTGTGACACTCTACAGCAAGTTACAATTTTTGCACGAAATTAACGAAAGAGAGAAAGGATCAACATAGCTACTTATCTGAAGAATAGCCACCTTTCACGACTCAGCGTTCTCTCAACCTCGTTTTGCTAGTTCAAAATATAGACAGCTTTAAAAAACAAAAGAGAAAGTGAAGCCACCAGCTTTCGTTTGATATCGGCATGCTTCAATCTGTTTCGCGCGTCAGGAAATAAACACCCAAGAAAATTGATGTTCCGCACGTGTCGCTGTGTGAACAGGGCAGGCAGTAAAAGCGGAATAAAGTGTGCCGCCTATGCGTCTGCCCACTTTGATCGAGCCTTCTTCGTGACAAAGAAAGGAAACGCCCGCACACGTGCGAGCGTTTGCTCTCTCGTAGCTGCGGCTTCTTTGGTGCGTAACGAATCACGCTTTTGTTCCCAATCTGGCGTGCCTTCTTGTCTCGGCTTGTCGGGGTTGCGGATGACGTGGAGTCCTTGCACGAGACGGATGGAGACGCCATGCTTCCCAAACCAGGAAGTGGGACTTCACCAAGGTCGCATGCACCGCATTCTGGTTCGAATATCAACAATGAAAATCACACCGAGCAAACTGCGGCAGCGCTGACCGCCGATGTGTGTCTAGAAAAGAAAGCCTGATCTGACAGATGAAGCAACTTTAGTGGCCCCCTTATGTATTTGTGTACATAAAGGGTCAGCACGTGCGCAGCGAAGAGTGCACCGCCGAATAATCGACGTCGTTGACCAACGAGCAAAACTAAAATCTTCTTCTATTCTATGGCCCCAAAACGAAAACGTTTCCCTTTACAAAGAACAATGTGTTCGAAGTAGTCCGCGTAGCGAAACTTCTATTAATAGCGGCGCCTGTGCTTCGTTGGTACGGCTGTGAAGTGCATGGTCTCGTAAAAGGCCATGCACATTCCTTGTGTTAATTCCCTCTGCATCGGCGTAAATAATAGTGCAGATATATAGTAGTGGCATCCAGAACGCCTTGGCACCGACGGCAGATCCATCAGCGTACATCTGACACATCGTCATGTGCATGAGTTTTTTAAATGTGAAGCACTTCTTAGTGAACTTCGGTGACTTTGAGCGTATCTATCTATCTATCTATCTATCTATCTATCTATCTATCTATCTATCTATCTATCTATCTATCTATCTATCTATCTATCTATCTATCTATCTATCTATCTGTCTATCTGTCTGTCTATCTGTCTGTCTGTCTGTCTATCTATCTATCTATCTATCTATCTATCTATCTATCTATCTATCTATCTATCTATCTATCTATCTATCTATCTATCTATCTATCTATCTATCCACCTGCGACATTTAGCTTTCCTGGTCATTTCAATAATGATATCGATACCGAAATCGGTATGGCATAACATGACTGTATGACGAGCATAAGTGACTAGTCATAACATGAAAATCATTATATATGTGTCATAAATGTCATAATTTACATTTCATAGTCTTGATGCTTTTGCGGTGGTTTTGTTATCATGACATATTCCAATACTAGTATGGTATTACATGACTGCATCGCGAAACGAAGTGACATACCCTAACATGAAAATCATGATATGCATGTCATCTAAGTTATGACTACACGCCACGCTAATGGTGTGCTCGCGGTTGTTTTGCTAGCTTTACATATACCAAATTTGGTATAAAGGAACGTGAATGGAGAACGAAGGTATATGACTGGTGCAAACATGATAATCATAAGATAGTGTCAGACCACCTGCCATGCTCATGATGCGCTGGTGGCCGTTTTATACTGGTGGCCGTTATATACTGATTTCGGCATTACTTGGCGCAAATGGGCAATCAAGGTGAATGACACGTCCGAACATCATAATCATTGCATGCGTGTCATGTAAAACATGACTACATGCTACGCTCATAGCGTGCTCTCGGCTGTTTCGCTAGCTTCACACATACCAAAGTTGGTATTACGTGATGTGAACGGACGACGAAGCTTAACGACACGTCGAAACATGATAATGATGATATGCGTGTCATGTAAGACATTACTACATGCTATGCTCATAGCGCGCTCGCGGCTGTTTCGCTATCATTACATATACTAAATTTGGTGTCACGTGGCGGTAAATAAACGACGAAGGTAAATGGCACGTTCAAACATGATAATCATGACATGCGTATTATGTAAAACATGACTACATGCTGCGCTCATAGCGTGCTAGCGACCATTTCGCTAGCTCCACTTATACAAAATTTGGTATCACGTGACGTTAATAGAGGGCGAAGGTAAATGACACGTCCTATTACATGATATTCATGATATAGAAGTCATGTATGGCGTAATTTATGTCTGCCTCGTACCGTTGTGCTGATTTTAATGTGACATATCAATCTTTCTCATTCGTGCTTTGCATATCATTGGTTCCCACTGTACCTGGGATCTGCCAGCTTTTTGTTCTTTTCGTCTTTCTACAAAAACTAAGAATGGACAAAAGGAAAACCCCGAAGCAGGACCCTTGTATTTAAAAAGAACTTCGCAGTCATTTATTAAGTACGATAGAATTGGTACAAGAGCAAAATTTCCCTGCATATGAGCAATATGCAGTCCTTAAATTGGCACATGTTTTTCGTAAGTGCTTTCTGCACAGAGTTTTTGCAAGTGCTTTTTTTATTCACTGGCCGTCTTTGCTAGTTATATAAATGTACTGGAAAGACAAACCTGTGTGATCTCCCTGTTCCAACGCAGTCTACAATTGCGTCAAGATACATGCAGAGTCACCAAACTTAACACACATGGCTAATATCGGGAGTTAATTTTCATACCGTGGCAGTTCATCCAAGAAGCTGAAAGTCATAGTGACCTCCTACAAATATTATTTAGCTGTCTGTATAAGGATACATGCAATATTGGGGTTGGTTCGTGCAGAAGAGTCACCGGGCAATACGATAACGAACGCCCTATAATGAATGCCAGGCCTGGATCCGCAGTTGCGAGGTCATTTCTGATTGAAGGTGAAAATCTCGACCATCTTTGCATCAATGGCACAGACTATCCGATTGGATTTCGCTTCAGAATTTTGTCCAAAGCGGAACGAAACTACTCGCAGCTAGGAAAGGAAGCATTGGCCCTTGTATTCGGCATCACGCCATTTAAGGACTACTTATATGTTAATCACTTTGTTTTGGTAACGGATCATAATCCACTGACGGGTTTGTTTAACCCAGGAAAAGCCCTTTCTCCCATGGCTGCGGCAAAGATTCAGAGGTGGGCTCTTCTCTTGGACAATAATCTTTACACATTGAAGTATCACAGGGTAACTGAAAAGTCAAATGCTGATGCCTTAATTAAGTCACCTGCCATTACCGAACATACACGATACATGCACGGAAAATCCGCCAGAGTATGTTCTGTACTCGGAACGCCTGAAAAAAGAAGTAATCAGTGTCCTCGATGTGGTACATTTTACAGAAATGAATTCTCTGCTGCAGCAAGTTAAATTCTGGATTAAGAAAGGCTGGCCAAATTTTTTGTCCAAGGAACAGAGCTGCTTCCGGCCGCAATTCAGCAAGAAGGGTGACCTCACTTACTGCCAAAACTTTGTATACTGGGGGCACCGCATCGTGCTTCCCGCGGCACTAAATCGACGCATCTTGGACTTGCTTCACAAAACACCCAGTCATAGCGACCATGAAGAACATTGCAAGATCCCTGTTTTGGTTTCCCAGTATAGAAAGTGAGATCGAGCGATTAATGCGTGAAGGTCCTGCTTGTATACAGGCTGTGGCGATGCCTCCAGGCAAACACCTGTACCATGGCCCATGACGGGAGAGAAATGGGGCCGGTTGCCCACTGGCTATGCCGGTCTCCTTGAAGGGCACATGGTATTGATAGTTGTAGATGCCGAAACAAAGTGGATAGAGGCAGTTCTAAAAAAATCTGCAACAGCAGAAGTGACAGTGGAGGCCCTGAGGGAAGTGTTTGCGAGGTTTGGTCTACCACGTACTCTTGTGGCTGATAATGGACCTCAGTTCACGGGTTTCCAATTCCACAGTTTCCTAGCGAGGAACCAAATAAAACACTTGACGACAGCACCTTATCATTCCCAATCAAATGGTTTAGTGGAGCGAGCCGTAAGAACGTCGAAGGAAGGCTTGAAGAAAAACGAAGAAATTCCGCTACAAACTCGACTTTTAAGATTTTTGTTCCGTTACCGTCGCACGCCAGTGAAAGAGGGCAAGCCTCCAGCGTAGCTTTTGCTGGGGTATCAAATACGAACGAAACTCGACTGCATTATGCAAACCACAGATGCTGTAAGAGCAAAGCCGTGCAACGAACGAGAACAGCGATGACCGGCAGGACAGCGTGTTTGGACACGAATGTTCCGGCCACGGAAGAGGTGGCTACCAGGTATAGTGCGGGATCATCAGGGCAAGCGCTTGGTCACACTGGACACGATGGAGGGAACGGAACGGTGGCATTTCGACCAAGTACGGCGGCGGAACGTTTCAGTTGACGAATCGTGCGACACCGACACGCTATCGGCCCGTCAAAAACTTTCGGGTGAAAGAGCAGGAGATCCACCGATTCCAGCCACTCAACCTTTGCGGCACTCAACGCGAAAGCCCTTCGCTCCTGATTGTTTGAACTTTTAAGAAGGGAAGAAGCTGTGGCATCGGACAATAATATCATCATCACCAGCAAGAAGCGTGGCTCACTGGTCTCGTGATGCTCGCGCTGGTAGCTCGGGTTTGCCGAAGCTCTGGCTGACCTGGAATAAACGACGTGCCACCTATGTTCTGTGGAGTCAGTGTCGTGCATTGTAACAGTTCCGTCCGATGTCTAAGAAACTTCAGATGCGAACCATCTCTTGCTAGGGGCTATGTCCCTCGTAGTCAGCACTCACGCTACGCATGCGCAACTGTCTTCCTTTCCTTTCTTCAACAGCTGCACGTTACTCTCTTCACTTATCTCCTACCGCTTTTTGCACTCACAGCACCTCGCTCTCATCTAGGCATCTCTCCCAGTGGTGTAAACGAGAGCTCTATTGCGCATGCGCATCCTCCCTCTCCTTTCCTGCGCTCTCCCTCTGTCGCCTCGCAATGCTGACACAGAAAGGGTATGCTAACCTGCGCTTGCTCCCCCTCCCTCTAGGCCTTCATTCCCATGTTGTTTAAACCACCAATGCGCATGCACATCCCCTCCCCTTCTCTAATCTTTCCTACGCTCGCCCTCTGTCGCCTCGCAACGTTGACACAGGCAGCGTCTGCAAACGAGTTCCTTGATCGAAAGAAACGACGACTCGCACTGCACAACCCTTCACTGGCCACGCCGTATATGTATACGGGCACTGGATCTTGACCTCCAAGGTAGTGCCGGTGGGAGATTTCTCCGGTGCGTTGTCGAACAATAGGAATTCGCAGCGTCCGCGTTAACTAAAAGTGGACTGCGGGTCTCTGTGTCTGATGGGGGTCTTCTGTCTCTCAGTGCCCATCAGTAACAATTGGCATGTTTCAGTAGAAAACACTGGTTCATCACAGCGTGTTTTGCGCCTCCTCAGGTATCTCTCTCCTGCGCAACGCCGCAATAAGCGCCAACTTCGCCATCACTGTAAGCGTTAGCGCCCACTGCTCCGCATCTACACATGATTCTCTTTAGCGGGTGATGGCGTAATTTTTTCGCAAAAGTCGTCGATCGTAGGCACGGATTCTATTTCAGAAAATGGTGGCCGTATTTCGATGGCAACTAAATGCAAAAGCTCTTAGGTTAAGGAGCCCAGTATATAAAATCATAAACATATGTGGACGAAGATAAATCTCGATATTGTTGCTTAATTTTTATCATAAGAATTACAATAATTCCGCGCCATGCGCGAAATTGTGAGGAAAGTTTTATAAAACTCAAAGAATAAGAAACTGTAGCCTCTACTCTCTTCGGTGAGGCTTGACTTTGCACACATATACTTCTTTTAAAATAGATACGTTAGCTCTCTTTTTGGTCCCTCGACTCCCTGACGATTGACGGTATGTTTATCTAAAATGAAATTGGTTTTGTGCGGGACAAATCAAATAATAAGATAGCGACAGAACGTCCTCAATTTTTGAGTTTCCAGAAATATTTTTTTTCTGACGGAGACACATACGCGAAGATTATTTATTACCTTTACGAATCGCGTCTTGCCCTTCAGTGTGCCCAACAATATATTAGCTACGCTTATAAGCGCAGGCGTAAAGCATGCCTGTCTCCCGTTTATTTTACATTCACTCGAAGGCAGCGTGGTCAAAGATGGAGCCCTATTGAAAGTTACACATACGAGGACACCATGGCCACCATGGCGAAAACAAGAGAATCGAGAGAATGCGCAAGTTTATTCCTTCGACATTGAACGCCGGCATGTGGAGTAGAAATGGATAATATATATGCACACTCTTGTATTTCGTTGCCAAAGAAAGACGCGAGTAATTTGCTGCGAATTGAGGACTCAATGAAAAAGCGAGCGAGTGGAAAATGACCTTCAGAAAAGATAAACAGAACAAACCTGCTGGATTCACCAGCGCGAGCGCAGCCGCTGCATAGCATGCACGAAAATGCATCTGAGTGTATTAAAGTGCTCCGCTTGGCAGCCGCGCGGACCAGCGCAAAGCGATGCGTGGCTGCGTGCCGCCGCCGAGTCCAAAATTAATGGCGACAAATGCAGGAAAAACAGGGAGATAGTTTGCGGCAGCGGCGGCTGTATCGCGTATATAAAATACAGGGCCGCCCCAAATACACATTGCAGCCGTATATATACACCCACCCGGCTATCGACGTATATTAAAGAAAGCAGCAGAGCGCTGCAGCTTGGCGGCGGCAGTCTGCGCGCACCCCTTGAGGCTCGTTCACACCGAAGGCGGGGCGATCAAAGCGGCGAGGCAGCAACGCAGAAAGCGGGAAAAACCTCCTTTCGAGAGGCGAACGCGGGAGAAAAACCAGACGGCAAGGGTGATCGCTCTCGGTGCAATTTTTTGCCGCCTGCCGAGGCTCGCCGCTTGAATGGATGGATGGATTGATATAACTGTACCCCTTAGATCGGGCGGCGGCTAATGTCACCTAGCCGTAGTACTGAGTGAACCACAACAAAGATTTATTTTTTCTCTCTTTAAATAGTGAAGTTGAGGACCAGTTTTTTGCAGTGAAGGATTTAATTTTCACTCGCGCCTTGATTTATCCACCAATCAGATAACCTCCTTCTAGTTATTTCTACCCGCTTAAAGTCTATTTGGCCCTCCCTGTCCCTAAATCCCAGTGCTTTGAAAAACTCTGCGCTATCATCATGAACTACAGGGTCAAGGCCTTTGCAGAACATTATCAGGTGTTCGGCAGTTTCCTCCTCCTCTCCACACGCGCTGCATACCATGTCTACCCCTTCGTAATTGCCCGATAAGTGTTGGTTCGCAATACTCCCGTCCTGGCCTAAACAGTAGAGAACTACCTTGAGTATTATCATAGATTCCTTCCTTGGCAATATCCTGCTTTAGAGCGGCAATATTCTGCTCTAGATCTCTAGCGCGGACTTCTACATCATGCCGATTCTCCACATGTCAGTCTCCGTTTCCTTCACCTTCTTCTTACCGTGACCTTCACCTTCTTTTACATGTGAACACTTACCAAAGCCAAACTTCGGTAAGTGTTCACATGTAAAATTTACACACACACACACACACACACACACACACACACACACACACACACACACACACACACACACACACACACACACACACACACACACACACTTTTCTTTGTAAGGTGGCCTTGTCATTCGGCGAACAGCACAAAGCAATCTGAACACGTTTTGCGTTGTTCGCCTCAGGCGAAATAATTACCAGCTATATGGTTGTACTATTTATTGGAAGTGAACTTATGGCATGCATGGTGCGCAGGTAATCTAGAGAATAGGAGAAAACAGGACCGAAGTTCTATACTTTTACGAGACCCAAGGAGGTGGCAGGACAGCTGTCATGACGTTGCGCATATATTTTATATACTCTCTTTTCACATCTGGTCGCACTGCCGACGTCTCGCAAGCTTAGCGTAAACAAGGAGCAGTGCTTGTCAGGTTTTTGACAAAGAGGCATCCCTGATCGTTCAGGTCATCAAAGTAAAAAAAAAGTATACACGATTCCCGCAATTTCCGCTGTAGAAAAGCTTGTAGTCTTTTTCCTTCAAGTGGACAGCTTGCTTCTCCTGTGAAAAATTAACATTTATTTGTGGGGCTTTACGTGGCAAAACCATGACATTACTATGGGACATAGCGTGTGCTATCGAATTAGCTTCGACTTTATCGGTTTTTTAAGAGCATTTATGCCCAAGTGTACGGGTGATTTTGCATTGTCCTCTTATTGAAATGCAGCCGCCATGCTTGAGAACCGAAGACGCGTCTTGGAGTTTTTAACATCGCACTTACAAAGCTACTACGGCGAGCGTGTGCCACAGAAGTGCCGGATATACGGTCCATATCATACAAAGAAAGATACCAAAGCAGATTGACATTATTCGCTCTCTCGAGAATACAATGAATCTTGCAATAAATGATTCGCCTGCACTCCACTTCAAAATAAAGGTCATCACCTTCACCAGCTCCGACTGCGCATACCTTGTGGCACCTGAAAATGGAAAGAGGAAAAGGATGCACTGTAACTCGGCCTGGTAAGGATATGTATTGAGGCCACCCTTGGCGCTGTGTGAAAAGCCGCGAAAAAGAATAATCTTGGGAAGGAAACATTCGATGTTAGAACCATTTTTAGTCTTCCGTGGTGTAGCCATAATATATATATATATATATATATATATATATATATATATATATATATATATATATATATATATATTTTTCTTGAAAGTCTCCCTGGATTCGGTCAACTTATAAGTCATCAGATGATAGATGAAGCGGACGAGCAAACGAAAAAAATGGCAGATCCCATGTAGAGGGGTAATCGATGATATGCGAAGCACGACTGAGGATGGTTTATATGTCAGTTTAAAATCAGTACAATGTTGCGAGGTGGAAGTAAATGATGCCGTACATGACTTACGTCTCATAATTATCATGTTTAAACGTGTCGTTTACCTTCGTCATCTATTTAAGTCACGTGATACCAAATTTAGTATATGTGGAGCTAGCAAAAAGGCCGCGAGCACGCTATGAGCGTGGCTTGTTGTCATTTTCTTCAGTGACACTTGTCAGCATCATTTTCATGTTTTCCCCAGTCATATACTTTCGCTATGCATTGGCGTCACGTAACACCCAATTTGGTGTACGTGGAGTGAGCAAAACATCCGCGAGCGCATCATGAAGGGCCCAATATGCTCCAATGTAGCGTTGACGAGCGCGCACGCTGGGCACAGGGATGCTACGTTAGCAAAACGCTAGCATTCACTCTACAGGCTGACACAAGGCGCGACCGGCGCGACCAGCGTCCGTCGGCGCGGCCCGACGGCAACCGGCGCGAAATGCGACATGCTGCATTTCGGGCTGATGTGTTACCCAGACAACACTACGTCTCCCTCTTTTCGTGGCGGAGGGACGCCGGACGCGCTGAAACGCGCATGCGTCAAAGCAACGCAGTGCGAGGCGTGCCAGCGAGAATGTGACAAGATCGGCGCCGGGTGTGGACGCTGGCGTGACGCGACGAAATGAACATAGGTGAGCACGCGCACCGCATCACGTCAAATTGTATTGGCGCCTTGACTATGTTATCTAGTCATGTTCTCACATGACACGTATCTCATGATGATCATGTTTGCACCAGTGACATACCTTCGTCTTTCATTGACGTCGCGTAATACAAAATTTGGCATATGTGACGCTAGCGAAATGGCCGCGATCGCATCATGAGCGTGGCATGTAGTCATGCTGTTACATGACACGCATATCATGATTATCATGTTACGGTCGGTCGCTTGTGTTCAGCATGCAATCATGTCATACCATACTAGTTTTGCAACATGTCATGTGAACGAAACCACTACAAGAGCTGCAGGACCTTGAAATGTAAATCATGACATACATTTCATGATTTTCATGTTACGACTAGTCAAATATGTTCTTCATACAGTCCTGTTATGCCATACCAAGTTTGGTATCGATACCATTATCTAAACGGCCATGAGAGCTAATAGTTGTAGGCGGCTAGATAGGTCAGGGCATACATACATCCACTGCCGTAACGTTGGCAATAAAGCATTGTTCTTTCGTTTGCTCATTCACTTCATCTGATGACTTATATATTGGTATGATTGATAGGTCGGGTTTAACGTCCCAAGATTATCAGAGATGCCGTAGTAGAGGGCTCCAGAAATGACCTATATAAATATATATATATATAAGAGAACGTGAGCCTTGACAGCCGCATCTCGGGTACTTAAAAAAAAAAACAAGGACAACCAGGAATAGTAGAAATAATTCCACGCGACACTTTCACGATGTTCTACTTCCTTTTTCTGAACACCGAGAAGTTCGGTTTGCCGCTTTCTCTCTTCTTAGCGTTAAGAAGAAAAGACGGCGCACTGTTTACTTCCCAGTCACAGAGCGACGACGCGTCCCGCGAATGGTCCGCGTGTTTGTCATTAGGGGACGGCGCCGCATTCGCAAGTAGGCCCGCGCGGGCGCGCTGCCTACCATGCCGTCCATTCCGACGAACGTTCAGCGGCCAGAGAACCACTGGATCAGATATGGGTTACACTACATAGCACCATTACAAGGAAAGGAGGGGGACGAGGAGTACTGTGGCCACCCGCGACTTCAAGGACGTGCGAAGTGGCGCTGCACGGTCCGGCGATCGGGAACGCTGCGTTAGAGGCTCCTTTCCTTGGCCACCCTGAAGAAACAACACCACCGCGTACGTGCCTACCTGTCTGCGTACACGGGGTGATCGAGCGAAAAGATTATTTACATCGTTTCGTATACACACACGCTGCACGGCTCGAAGGTGACCGGCGAAACAAAGCGTGCGCGACATGTAAATGAGCTTTCGGCAAAATTTCGGGAACCATTGTTTTGGCACACACGCTGACAGCTGGCAATTACTGGAGACAACGGGGAGCCGCTTTATTATTTTGTATAATAGGAATGTCAGTGCGTGGATGCAGCGTCGGAGAAACGCTCTCCTGCTTTGCCGGGCGCTATGCAGGTGTCGTGTGTGTGTGTGCTTTTTGGCGGTATATATAGAGACGTATTGCAAAATTGTTTTCCTTCGTTGACATTTAGCTGTTTATGCGAAGCCTCCGGGCGTCACCAGGAAATGAAGAACAACGAAACAACAATAGCAGTCCCTGAGTAAGAAGCCGGAGGGAGTTTCAACAGAATGGGTGCGCGATTGTCTCTCCTAGAGTGAGGCTTACAGATAGCACCCACGGTCCCCTTGAAGAATTGTCGTTTGGTTGACCGACATTCACTGACCTGTTTATATACACGTCTCTTGAAAGTCGAGCGTCGTATATTCCTGAAGGTTTTCGCTCGTAAGTGCACCTTCTCACTGGACAGACACCTTTGTTAAGTGATGGGCCCAGGCATATGACTGCCTGAAACTATGTCTAACGAAACTTTTCGCACAAGAGGTTTTCACGACTATGGGCATGAATTCGCTGCTGCTCAGGTGTACAATATCGAACGACAGCCGAGGACCAAGGAAAAGACATGTCGACATGAAGGCACTCACCGACCATAGAAGTATACTGCTTCGCACATGGCTTTCTTGTACACCATTGGAAACCCACGAGAACAATATGCATCTTCTCACATATTCAAACTCAGTTTGTTTCAAGAGAAATAGTCTGGATGGTTTGCTAAAGGTTAAAGAAGAGAGAAAAAACAGTAGAGGATGATTGATGTGTGGGGTTTAATGTTTCAAAACGACCATATGACTAAAAAATATGCCGTAGTGGGTGGCTCAGGAAATTTCTATTACCTGGGGTTTTTTAACATGCACCCTCATTTGACCACTCGGGCCTACAGCATTTTCGCCTCCATCGAACATGTAGTCGCTGCAGCCGGGATTCGATCATGCGACCTGCGGGACAGTAGCCGAGTACCTTAGGCACTAGAGTTTCGCGGTGGGGCAAAGTAGTAGGGAAGGAAAAGCAGACAAGTTAACCAATTTTAGGCAACTGGGTTACTGCTGTAGCATATTGGCTGAAAGCTGTAATTAGAGCTAACAAGCTCCTCTTTGCAGAGCTGTCCTAGCAACCGTTACGTGACCTTGGCTGCACTGCTAGTCAAAACATAGCCAATGACGCATTAATAGTAGCATATGTCAAAACAAGTTGCAGCTACATCTTCTCGGGAGACCCTATAAAGTATGTTCATAAAATTAGCTCAATACACAAGAAACTTTCCTGTTACAAAGACACACAAAAAAAGAACGTGCTATTCCCACAAAAAGACATAAAACACAAACATATATTCTAATGTCAAAATATTATGATTATCAGCATTTACCTTCACCTTTAAAAACAGAAAAAAAGAGGAACAAACAAAAAGTATGTGTCGCAAGTTTACAAGTCGCTATAACGAGACAGCATCGATTGCTAGCAGGATGATATAAGGAAACACTTAGTGGCACGCATGCTCAACAAACGTTAGAACTTAAGCATTTGACACGTGAACTATGGCGATATGAAACTTCTTTTGAGAACTGGGTATGTTGAAGTTGGAACGGAGAGTTGTAACACAAGCGTATGCAAAAGTGACAGCAAAAGCCGTAGCAAATATAGTGCGCATCTTTTTTTTTATCTGTATCATACAGCTTCTCAAGAAGTCGCGTGTATTGTTTTGACGAGAAGTCGTGAGTATTGTTTTGCGCGTACATACACTTTCACAGGCGCTGCAGTGAACAGCTTCGTATAAAATTGAGCTTAATGGAGTTACCCTTCTACTCTCTGAAGCCTTAACATAGATTGTTCCTGCCTGACGCTCACGTCGAATTATGAGAACTACCGGCGAAAACTAAGCCTTCAAGCCCTGAGGTCGTCTTATGTCCTTTTTGGATATCAGTAGACTGGCGTAACAAAGATTGTCTGACTTAGCCGTAGTACCGGGCAATGCTTTAGCGTTCACCGCAATACAGCTGGGAATCTTATTCAAAAAGTTTTGAAGCCTTAGTCATTTCACTCTACAAAGAGATGTTAGACCCAAAGAAGTTACAATATCTGAAGTATTTTCACGTGTCAAGATTGCCAAATCCACAATAGGAGTATGAGGTACGACGTACTGGAGAACTCTGCATTTCATGGCCGCGTGTTTTTTTTCTTCACATACACTGATATTGCACTACACACAAGGCTATAGCGATTCATCTCCAATTATACTACCGTGGTGTGGATCAAACCCCAGACCTTCCTGTCAGCAGCCGAGCACTGATTAAAGCACTGTACTACCGCAGTACACGAAACTCTACAGAAGAATCTTTTATAGGGTTACGTTATACGTCGTAGCATTGCTTTGCGAACAAGTGTCCCTTGCTATAATAAAATGTTTTGACATTACGCCAAAAGCGGGCGAGCTACCACGAGGAATAAGCAAAGTGCAGAGGCGATTTCTTACCGATTCCCAGCATTACCCAACAAACATTTCAACATTGATCTCAACGACTGACTATACGCAGCTTCCGACAACTTTAAGGGAGCCACGAAGTTTGTAGAACAATTTTTCTATTAATATTTAAACGTTGAGCTGCATGGGGCAGAAAACTAAGAGAGACTGAAGGCGAGGTTATTTTGTATCACGAAGGTCGACGCCTTCAAGCGCCAGTACCTCAAGGCCAACCTTAGACGCGCGGAAAAGTTTTATCTTCCGATCACGGAAGTAATAAACAAAAAAAAAGCATGGCACAATCAGAAATGACCGAACGATCAACGCATTGGCGAGCAACGCGAGCGCATAAAGAGAAAGATGACCTTTAACGAGACACGCCCCATTGGGGGCACGCGTGCGCGCATGTGTGCTATATATCTCCCGCAGCTGCTGCGAACAGCAAGAAAGCCGCACAAAATATGCGCCACGCCAAAGACAATGGCGGCGGCGGTGGCCTGTTTCCTACCGCTGCTGTTGTCTTCGTGAGCTCCCGCGCCGGCTACTCGCTATCGCAGGAGCAGGGCCATACGAGAGACGGAGTGGGAAATGAGCGATGGGCCTTCGCTCTAAATCGCCTTGAATACCGCGACACACTTTCTCTCGGCTTTCGATACCTGTCGACTCGTTTTTTTTTCCTCGCACAACCCAAGGTGGTGCCGCCGTTCACGCAAGTGTATCCAGTCAGGGTGCAGTGCCTGCTTATCGGACACTGCGGCAGGCGTAACAATGGACCAGCGCGTTCGGCCATCTCGCTTCGCTTGCCATGTCCACGCCCCGGCTGTTAGACGCCGCAGTGATCCATGTATGCGTAACGTGTACACATGCGTGAGGAAAGCAAAGAAAATGGCAGTGAGTAGGAGGAGGAGGTGAAGCCGTGAACCACTTCGAGGCAGCCGGCATTGCACGTATCGGAATGTGCGTGAAAGGTGAGGGTGGTGGGTGGGGAGAAGGAATGCACAGCGCTCTGAGGAGCCGGGTGCGGCCTCGTCATAACGTGCATTGTGTGTGTGCTTATCGCGCCGGCACGCTGCCGCAGTCTGACGAGGGCGTCTGTATGTATGTGTGGTGGGCGTGCGCCGAACGTGATGGCATATTGAGCCCCTGACGAGAAAACGCTGTAGCATGGGCCCTTACGCTGGTTACATTCAATTTATAGGAAAAGCATTTCCACCATTTTTCTCTTTTACCCTTTCCCCCTTTTTTTCTTTCCCCCTCTCTTCTGACGCTGACCGCGGTGTTCGTATGCTTCTTTCCACTAACGTATTGTTCCCGACCAGACAGCGCCGCATGGGTCTGGTGGTTCGGTGTGAGGGAAAAGCTTTTTTAAGAAGCTAAGAACTACTCAGCGTCTCGAGGACATCTCATCGTTCAATGAGGGGCGCCACGCATTGCCGCAGAGGCTGGCAAGCGGGTGCAATGTCCATTCTGGTCCGCTTCTGGATTACGCATGCAGTAGGGGCCTCCCGATTGTGCACAGCGTTACTGTTGGGCATGCCATGCTTGGCACAATTGATTGGATGGTAAGGTAGAAACAGGAATAGAAGACAGCTTTTCTTAGGAATAGTAGTTACACTTGAAAGTATTTTCAGTTGTCCATTGCCCGTCACAGCTGCAGAGCCATGAACTCTGTTATTATTGTCATTATTGCCGTTATTGTTTTCTAAAGCTTTAATTGCTGCAAGTGCACCCGGATTCTCATTTATTCCTCTATCGAGGGTGTTAAATCGGTGGATGAGGTATGGATTTCGTTGTTCACGTTCTCGGTTTGATTTAAATCCCGTTTCTAAGAGTGTTACTCATAGTTTGTCGAACGCATGGTCGGGAAGGTTGAGATGTTTCGATAGAGGGATACTTGTTGGGGCTGATTTCGCATGGGCTTTGAGATTATTGAAACGAATCCTAAATAGTGTTTCTGTTTGTCCGATGTACTGCATACTGCGCGCGTTGCATTCAAGTAGGTATATCCCATAAGAGGAATCGCATCTTAGATTTCCTCGTATGTTACTCGAGAACTTAGATTGCGTACCCGGTTTCATTTAAGATTGTATAAAGCCGAGCACCAAGAAACTGTACCCTCAATCCTGATGAAGACCACACTTTGGCTGAAAAGTCGAAATAAGCTACGTTGTGACTGCTCACGGAGGATGTACTTAAGTGCATATATATATATATATATATATATATATATATATATATATATATATATATATATATATATATATATATATATATATATATATATATATATATATATATATATATATATATATATATATATATGTGTGTGTGTGTGTGTGTGTGTGTGTGTGTGTGTGTGTGTGTGTGGGACAATGGTGTCTTTTTTACATGAATCACCGCGATTATCGGATACGCCCGATCTACTTTTTTGTGCTCTCCTTCCTTTTATAATCGTATTTAATTGCTTTCTGCTTTCTTTTTTTATAAAAGTAAACACGTCAATATCAAGCACGAGCAGGTTGCAGTCGGTAAGCATCGCCGTTGACAGGAAGTCGGGAACGGCGCGCCTGTAAGGTTTGTTAGGGGCTCCTGCTGAACATACGGGCGATTTCGCTCCAAGAGCAGAGTTGTGGCCGCCGCGCGAGCCGAAAGCAGGTTTCTACAGCGGCGACTTGACGCTGTAGTGAATATTGGCAGAGCTGGAAAAATTCGCTCGCCGCAGATGTGGCAGTGCGACCAGTGACGCGAATCACACGTAACGCCAGCGGCGAAGTCGAGGAGTGGAGGCGTGCGCTGCAAAGAACTGGCTCCCCAGAACGATTCGCCCCGACTGAGTAGCAGACGACATCCGTTCAGTCCCCTGCTCAAAAATGTATCGCGCTGTCTTCGACAAGTTGCCTACTGCAGAAGTAGTGAAAGGTCTTTTCCTTTGGAACGTCAAGATGAAGGATTTCTACAACATGCAAAGAGCATTTTTTTGGGAAGAAATTGCCTATAGCTCCTTAAAAAGTCGCACACTTCCATAAAGTAAAAGCCTAGTCGCTTGTACTGCCCATGTTCTCTGGTGAAGTCCAAGTGCCACTCTTTTCCTTTCCTTGCTCTTCCACCGGAGTTACGATTGTGTGCACGTGCCTGTTTTTTTAATTAAATTTCACAATTTTTTGCATTTTCATCTCATGTCAACTCCTACGTAGGGAGCCGCATAGTACGCCGTACTTCTCTGCCGCAGCAATTGTTGACGGGTTAACAAACGATGAAACTTGGTGAAACGGTGCACAGCTGATAGGGTGAACATGTACAAGAGAGCAAGGCCGGGCTCTAAGGCAGTCGACATCAGAAGTAGCATTCCACGCATGCTAGTCGCGGAAAAGGAATTTTGTGTGGTGACTCGACAAAAAGGTGCCGTAAAGTGTGCTGTCATGGTTCGGGAAAATAAGGCATTCACCAGGGGCCTTGTTCTCCCTTTCAACAGCTCTATCCCTCACTAAAACCCAGGCTCATTTGTCCGCGTCACCTTCAGCGTTGCACAGCGCTCAAGTTTTCAGGTGGTCGGCGAGTCCTACCACACTGGCCATCTGCTCTTTGTGACACTCACTGTCGAAATGCGCGGCTGGCTGAGCAAAGATAGATGTTCGGTCACGAGCACAACATACACTGCATGGATAACGAAGAACAGCTGTGGATTTCAGGCCCCAGTGCAGCAACACACACCTTGATACATGCAACCAAAATACATGGCAGGATGCTAGAAAGTCAATGTCACTATGTCCGGCGGCAAAGATGTGTGAAATAATATGATACTTCGACTTTCCTGCTCACCACCGCAGCATTTATGGACGTACAGTCCCGTGAAAACAAGAATTGGTGCGTAGTCCCTGATATGGGGCACGCACAAGTTTATTATACAGCAGCCAAAGAACCGGGAGACAACGAGTGTCTCACGTATACCGTGCTACCTCCTGTTGGTAAAACACTGTCGGAGGTGGTGTACTGAATAATTGAAGAACATAAGAGGCTTACTATTTAGGGTAGAAGCATACCAATCTGAGTTCCAGAAGAGATGTAGACCATTCGGATAATCCCGATGAAGAGTGTGCTCGCACATACCACGAGGTGACCAAAAACACAGCCGAAGCTCACCACTGAGGCTTTCTATATAAACTTTTATTGTGACTTGATTGAACAGGCAAAAGAATTTAGGTATCGATCTTGAGAGGTGTATATACTTCTCGTTTTAAAAATCAATCGCTGAAAGCAAGAGCAATGAATCAGAGAAACACAGGAATAGCTGTGTAAAGCACGCTCACAGTTATTAAGCCTTCACCTAGCTAGCAAAGCTATCTATTAAAATCATACCTGCAAACTCTTGCTTTTGCTTCTTCATGGCCAGGTATTTGAGCGCGCAACAAGAACCGTACGTTAAAAAGCCAGAACAAAACACAAAACGACTGTAAACTCTGTTTATTTATTATAGAAGTCACGTTACAGCTAGTTCAATCAATACAGACGCGTCAAAGTCGACCGGAACATCGCAGTACAAGGGTGCCAAAAAAAAGGATATTTGGAGCAAAGCGTGGTTTTTAGCTATGACTGAAAACAATGGTTAGCCGGCGCGTTCCGCGGGCAACACTGCCCGCCAGAGCAGCGGGCGTCGGGCAAGAGCAGCGGCACATGTGAAACGAACGCGCATGCGCATCCTCCCGCCGCTAATCACCGCGACCGCCGCCGCTCGGTCGCTCGCATGTGAAACAGGCTTAACACGTTCATGCGAGCAATTGTATTCACACTGGGGGGAGGAAAGGGGTAGTGTGATATAACAATAAAGCGCGCTATGCGGCAAGCAAGATCGTGTCCCCCTCCCTGATCATTACTTCCCGCCCTGTGTTTTACGCGTTTCATGCGTTCACCGCCAGTAACATAGATCTGTGCCACTTGCATTCCAGATTGTGCGCAGGGAGTCTCATATGTTTCTAGGAGTGAAAAAAGGAAAAAAAGATGGTAATCTATCTTTCTCTTCCACTTCATTCAAAGCGGAAAAAAACAAAGCTTTTTAATTTTTTTCTTTTTTTCGTTTTTCTATGCATATCTATATTTGTGCCGGCAGTATAAAGGCCATGCGTGTAAGAATTTTTTGCTAGCTTTTTGATTTCATTTTAGTTTTTGGTTGATTGATTGATTGATTTGTGGTGTTTAACGTCCCAAAACCAACATATGATTATGAGAGATGCCGTAGTGGAGGGCTCCGGAAGTTTCGACCACCTGGGGTTCTTTAACGTGCAGCCAAATCTGAGCACACGGGCCTACAACATTTCCGCCTCCATCGAAAAATGCAGCCGCCGCAGCCGGGATTTGAACCCGCGACCTGCGGATCAGCAGCCGAGTACCTTAGCCACTAGACCACCGCGGCGGGGTTTTCATTTTAGTTTTTCGTCGAGGACAGAGCAAATGTAATCTTTTCTTGGAAATGACCCATGCTGCGGCTAATAATGAATGCGCATACAAAACAAGGTCGCAGCAATTATAGCCCCAACCGGTAGGCAGAGCGCGCGACACCAGAGGCACACACACAGCGTTTCGGGTCGCTGCGCCGCAATGCCCGGAAACGCCTGGAACGTTGGCAGATAAATGTTGAAAAATGGGGAGTCAGTTTTCAAGCCGTGTCTCGCACTTGTGCCTCTTCTGCGAATGCTATTCTTCGTTAATTCAGACAGATAGCGTACATTTTCCTGTGGCTTATGGTGTAGGAGCGTTTACATATGTATGAATAGCTAGCTCCGAACTGTATACGTCGTTGAGAATATTGTAGAACAAAACCGGTAGCGCAGGTAATTAGACGCGTGGATAGCGATCGTTTCTGCTTTTTTTTTAAATAAATGTATGTAAGGAGAGGTTTCATTAGGGCATATGTTATACCTGTGTACTTGTATACCTGCATTCAAGCATGCTGAAATCACTGGTCACGCGACCAAGTCAAGTTACTCGCGAACGATCGCTTCGGTCGACTCGGTCGGCTCAATGTAGATGCTGGATGTTTGCACTGGCATGAATGCAGTCGTCGAAAACCTCCGAACCAATCACATGCGCCGGAACAGAATGCCAGCTTATGTTACAAGACAATGGCATCATGAGCAGGCTCGTATTCGGGGAGCAGGTGCGTTGACGCATATATATGTGTGTATATAGTAGTAGAAATTCCACATACAACATTCCTAATTTCTGTTTTAAAGAATGTGCATGGGCCGTACTATCCCTCAATGTCACAAACGACTCCAATTTTCGGAGCATCCGCGGGCCCCATCTTCCAAGGAAGGGCGTTTTTGTGTTGGGAGACGACATCCGGCGACTATAACGACCCAGCGTGGCGCCGGCTCGTCTTCCCTGCCCCTGACCGGAAGGGGAACCGGCGGTCTCCACAAAGAAAATTACTCCCAGATGAGATGGGAGCACGTGGACGCCCCCGAGGAGGTTTGAACTGCATCGGAAGAGCAGTTGACGTACAGACAGCAACAAGTGCGGTCGTCGGTGTCGCGAGTCTCGCGTAGGCGGCGAGCACGGAGTGACCCGCGCAACGTATTGAGACGGCTGCAATTCCGGGCACCCTCGTCGTCTACCAAGCCGGCGAGACCTTCAGCGGCACCCGTCAACTCCCCTACGTGCACCAAGGGCTGGTTTGGTCCGTATGGAACTTTTTATTGTGACTTTTTTGTTAAACCGTAAACTTGTTTTAACCAGCCTTTTTTTTAAATATTTGTAGTGTGCGCTGCGTCGCACGTTTAAATTCAAAAGCGTCACCATGATCATTGTGTAATTATTCCCTTGTATCGCTCTTTTCTGATTTCCATTTTGTCGATATTTTATTACATTCCGCATATTTGTCTTTAGCCTGTATCTGTTGTAGTGTTTTTAGCATAGTTTGTTACATATAGCTGTTCTTTCCATCGCGCGTATCAGTTTTCCTCCTTTGTTATTTTTCGTTAACTCCTGCCTTTGCCCTTGTTTCAATTAAATGCTTGTTTGTGTGTAATCAAACTCCGTGTCTGCTCAATGAGTGCGTCGGTCAGGCCCACACATCACCACACGTGCAACCCCGCACGGGTCGACCAACCCGCAAATAAATTCGAAATGTGCCACTTCGAGGCCTTTCAGGCGTCGCAGGCCGAAGCGTAAAGTGGAAGCCTGCGAGTCTGCCGCACGTCGATGTTGGATCGGCGGGGCCTCACCAGAAGTGTGTGACACTCAAGAAGCAGGTATATAACAGCTGCTTCTTGCGGGTACTTAGCTATGGAGCAGAGCAGAGAACTGGAGACTTACAAAGAGGGTTCAGCTTAAATTGAGGACGACGCACCGAGCGACGGAAAGAAAAATGGTAGGCGTAACCTTAAGAGACAAGAAGAGGGCAGAGTGGATTAGGGAACAAATGGGGGTTAAGGATATCATAGCTGAAATCAAGCAGAAGAAATGGACACAGGCCGGGCATGTAGCGCGTAGACACGATAACCGCTAGTCATTAAAGGGGCCCTGCAACACTTTTTAAGCATGGTCAGAAAACGCTGTCGATTTGGGCTCCCGACAACATTCGAGCTAAATATTATAGCGAAGCACGCGGCCTGGAATTCACAATAAATTATCAAAGTTAGCTAAAAAAAGCTTTCTCTTCTCTTGATAAATCAAGCAATTAAGCCTACTAAGACCATCTATCAGCCATTGGCTGATTGGAACAAGGTGCGCTCGGTTTTTACAGACGTCGCTGCAAGAGGCCGTCTCTTGTCCACGCGTTCGCGATCGCACTGGAAAGCCGCGTAATCGAAGAAGAAAAGAAAAAGATGCTCAAAGTCACGAGACTCGAGTGACGTTTTTTGTTTGCCCCTCCCATTTCTCTGTGCTCAGCTTCCAGCGCTTTCGTCAGGACGAGAGAAGAGAAAATGTGATTGCAGCGCATGACAAATCTTCGTGACTCCGCTTGTACTGGACGGATTCTTAAAATCTTTGTGGCGTTTAATTTGTGAGATAATATGCTTTTTCCAGTGAATTAATTCTACGGTTACTCAAAGCAGTGTTTCAAGGCTCCTTTAAAGGTAACTAACTGGATTCCCAGAGATTGATTTATTGATTTGTGAGGTTTAACGTCCCGAAACCACCACGTGATTATGAGAGACGCCGTAGTGGAAGGCTGCGGAAATTTCGACCAGGTGAGTTTCTATAACGTGCACCCAAGTCTGAGCACAGGGTCCTACAGCATTTTCGCCTCCATCGAAAATGCCGCCACCGCAGCCGGGATTCGATCCCGCCGAGTACATTAGCTCCTAGACCACCGCGCCGGGGCCATTCCCAGAGAAGGCAAGTGGGTTAGGGTTAGACAGAAAGTTAGGTGGGTAGATGAGATTAAGAAGTTTGCGGATATAAAATAGCAGCAAGCACAGGACTACGTTGACTGGTAGAACATGGGAGAGGCCTTTGTCCTGCAGCGGGCGTAGTCAGGCTGATGATGATGATGATGATGATGATGATGATGATGATGATGATGATGGTGGTGGTGGTGGTGGTGGTGATAATGGGCTATACCCAGTTTATTGCCCACTTTTCTAAGACTGTTTTTCTAGCTGCCATTCTATCCTCCATAAACTTAGTACGTGTATGACCAAATCTAAGAGCTGTTTCTTTTTTAGTGAAGCAGAGCCATGCAGTTAACGGAGACGTTTTTTAATTACAGTAGGCATTATGCCTATGCCGAGCTCATCATATTTGCTCTTTCCGCTTTGCGCGCATTCATTACACTGGCAGCTACACAAATGCCGCGTAAAATGCTATACCACTCTCTTTTTTTGTAGTTGGAAATTGCCTTCGCTCGTGCGCCGTATAGGCTATACGTACACATGTATGAAAATTCTGATAAACATAGCCTATTTCACTTTATCGGAAGACATCCCGGCTAACGTAATGATGTGTACTGAGCAGGAGGCGAAAGAAAATATAAAGAAGAGTGGGAGAACCGGATGAGTATGGAAACCTGGGCGGGCGAAGACTTCCACGCACACTTTATAAAACGTGCTGCTTTTTTGATGCGTTCGTGTGCGTAGCTGCTCGGTCAATGGCTGCATGCTACGAAATCAACCAAGAGGCCCGAATCGGTATTCTATAGACGTCCTACATTGTTTCTTTGGTCAGCGCTTTCCCACTTGCTTTCCGTCAAAAGCGCGGGTGGCCGCGCTCATTGCGCGGGAATATGACTTTATTTTGCCAGAACCTATATATGACATTTGGCTTTACGTTCCTTATACTAACTCATGACTAAATAGTGATGCTCAAGTGTTCTACCGTTCACTTTGCGTTGGTTTTACAAGGAAACCTACTCTTCGAACTTTCATTTGCCGTTCGTGGCATCTTCAGCCGATGGATTAAGGCAACCAACAGCGTAACAGCGTGTACATTTCATATCTACAGTGTGGCTTATTTGTTCCAAACATACGGAGGTTCTTTAGCATGCACAGGTCTAGTGATCTTCTGTTTTAACAGAAGAAATGACGCCTAGTCACGTCAAAATAATGACAGCTTGGTTTTATTCAATGTTCACAATAACTCAAATTTATTACACTGCACGATACAGTAATAAGAAGAAAAATAATCTGCGGACGCTCCCTGCGTTGTATTCATCCTTTTTTCCATTATGCTCCAATAAATTACCGCTACGTATGCGAATTAAGACATGCGAATCATACCACGATAGATAACTAGGCAATATGCTCACCGATAACGCGAATAGTAGGCACTGCATGCTCATGAAGGACACCGGGCTGCAGGAATACTGATGGATGAAAGTTCAGCGAGCAGCGCATTCCGAACCATTGTCCTTGTTTCTTATCTAGGAGACATGGCTCACCAGGCATACGTTTGTTTCTACTGTATCGTTGAACAGCACATCGTTTCCGCAGCTACCGACGAAAGCACTAGGCGTTAAATTCAATTCGCGTCCTTCCGCTGCTTGTTGGACACTGGACTGAAGATGTTGACCAACAATAAAATGCACCTAACAATTTCGCACACAACAGGGAGCGCAAGCTAGCGCAGAGCACTAAAACATGTGAGGGGGTATGTCTTCACAGATGAATTTTACGAGCGGGCTTTGCCATGTATACCCATGTAGTGGAAGGGCTGCACTGAGTATTAATAGCGTGGGCAGAGGGCGCTAGAAAAAAGATTTTTTCGTAATAATAAAGAACATCATAAGTTTTTTGTTTCTTACAACTGCACAATATTGTTGGGGGAAAATCTCATTTGTAAAACCTATTCATTGTTTAGACTTTCAATTAAACTTGCTTTTTTTATATTAGTGTTTGTTGCCCACACACATAGTGGCGCTTAAATCGCAGCTCCCATAACTCGCCATGCTGATGTCGCTGGCAATAGCTTCCGAACCGCTTTTCGCCCGAGCTTTCAAGACCTATTGAAATAGACCTTGGTTGGGACGCGAAGCATGACCGGACTGGTCAAGGATAGATAGCGCTCGTAAACAAAAGAACGAGTCCAACGAGATAGGAGCACAGGAATGCATCGCAGTGTTTCAGTTTTTCTTTTCTTTTTTGTTTGGCCCTACTTGTTTCGCATTCGGCGCATGCCGCGCAGTAACAGGCATACCTTCTACTTGGGACAATGCCTGAGGAATAAGAAGGAACCTTCGAGTTTGTTTTCTTGGTTCTGTGTCTTTTTTGCGGGTAGTTTGGACTTGCCGGTGCTCTGCACGACAACGGGACATGCTCGGTTGATACCGTGTGTGACTCCCAACGTCAAACTGAGAAGTCCCTTTTAGTTGCGGAGCACGTTTGGAGCCTCTGTTGCCGTTGTTCATACATCTTGTCTGGTGCGATCATGCTCGAATTGAAGGGGTGTATAGATATATATACCGAATCTATCTATCTATCTATCTATCTATCTATCTATCTATCTATCTATCTATCTATCTATCTATCTATCTATCTATCTATCTATCTATCTATCTATCTATCTATCTATCTATCTATCATCTATCTATCTATCTATCTATCTGTTTATTTATTTATTTATTTATTCATTTGTTTATATACGCCCAATTTGTGGTGTCTCACTTGAAGGGACCTACAACCAATTTTTATGGTAGCCATTTGCTTGAGTGCAACGTAAAGCTTACCTATCAGTGCTTGTAATCACAGAATGGTAGCGCGGGACACCCCGTAGAGCATTTTTAATCAAAATTTTTCGATTTGCGGTAAATATGCAGTCTTAAGGAGACACGCTGCAAACAGTGGATGTGATCGCGATCGCGATTGTACGCCAGTGTAACGCCAGCAGTGAGCAAAAGTGAAGCTCTAAGTACAAACACGTCATGTTGTGTTTGTCAAGCCTGCAGGCCCGTGACCACTGCTTTCTAGCGTGCTAAAATATATTACAAGAGTTACAGCACTTTTCCGCGGCTTTTTATGCAAGTACTTTTGGCCGTGCACAAGTATACGTTCTTCTACTTTAGCCAAGTCGAGCCAAGACAAGTCTTCGAAAACGGAACGACTCGTTTACACGTGAATAACAATTCACGCATAGTAGTTCACGGTAGGCCGCAGTTATTCGGCTTCGATGTCATCGCTTGACTACTCGAGCGAGTTAGAGGAACGAATTTTGGCTCACATGCGAGCCCAAAATGAGGACCTCTATCAAGTAGCGCCAGAGCGACATGCTTCGTTGGACGACAGCGGTAGCGACGAATCCGACGGAGCGTCACCATCGCCACCATTAGCAGCCCGCATGAAGTGGTAGCAATTCTCCACAGAGCAGTAGGTAGACAGCATCTCGCGTGCTGCAGCGTGCCCCTCCACGGTGGTCTAGTGGCTAAGGTACTCGGCTGCTGACCCGCACGTCGCGGGCTCGAATCCCGGCTGTGGCGGCTGCATTTCCGATGGAGGCGGAAATGTTGTAGGCCCGTGTGCTTAGATTTGGGTGCACGTTAAAGAACCCCAGGTGGTCGAAATTTCCGGAGCCCTTCACTACAGCGTCTCTCATAATCATATGGCGGTTTTGGGACGTTAAACCCTACATATCAATCAATCGCGTGCTGCAGCGATCGCATTCACAAGCACGCGTGCTTATTCCGACGCGACGGGATTCGAGCTGCTCGAGAAACGCTGCGCGGCACGCGCATGCGCAACTACACCCGTTTCCCCGTAAAGGCCACGAAAGCAGCGCCACTTTTTATGCTCTACTTCTTTTACCTTTCAAGCCACATAGAAACAAACAGAAATGAACAATAACGTATATATTTAAAATTTAAGCCCTCATTGAGGTGCGCTTTAAATAATCACAGCAAAGTTATTAGGACTTCATACTTGTGGTTCGTAGCTTTGGCTCTAGGGGCACGACATACTGGTTTTGGTAAATTTTGAACGCGATTTAAAAATATAAATGCTACTCAGATATTGAAACCTATGCTCTGACATTTCACCATGATTCACGCTCTTCTTCTTTCCACCGGTATCTAATCACCCGTTCTGGTTAGTTGTGGGTCCCTTTAAAAGAAATTAACTAAATGTTCACAGAACACTACAACATATGGACTCATTTGACCCGTTTTAACTCGGATACAGGCCGGTAGTATCTTTTTGCCAGTGACATTACACCAGTATTGTCGAGAATGCTGTCAAATGATTACTCGGGAGGAAGAATTTCAGCCGATAACGAAGTTGGCTACACTACTATAAAAGGCGAGCATTCAGTATCAATCAGGTCCAAACGACATGCTCGCGAATACGACCCGTGACCACTAGTTTGGTCAGTAAACTACGCAACTGTAGCGCGTGCGGAAAACGCTTCCATTTACTGAAGCAATTTCAGCCACCCAGTGGGTGGGCGGGGGGAGGTATATATTTTTTCAATTTTCCATTTCAATTTTTCATCTGTATAATTTGGCTTAAAAGAGTTCATAAAAAGTTATAAACGTCCAACCTAACTATAAAAAATATTGCTAAGGTAGCTGTAGTGCAAACTTTAATAAATTACTTGACCGAACCATTACAATTTCTGACACGCACACAATATCCATAACCACGCGTTGTCGGATAAAGTCTAGATTCTCCTGATTTGCACACTGCATGTCAGGGCTACCAGTTATGCATCCGCCAACACAGAAATAATTAAACCATAGTTTAGGCTTTGTGACGCGGTAAACTGCGTCACCATTTCGCGTTTCTACAGCAATTATTGCTCATTTTCTTTTTTTTTTCGCGGAGGCATTGTTCCCTTATCTCTCGTGTTAGCCAAGTCAAAAGCATTGTTTCGCAGTGTCTCGTGAGTATTACAAGCGCCCAACAGGATCTCTTTTGCATCGGTATCACGTGAAGAACAAAACGCAGTGAAGCACTGCTTCACGCGGTACAGCTTATGGTCCAGGCGATCAGTCAATGATGAAACAAAGCCGAGGAGGGAGCAGCACAGTTTCGGGCCTTCCTTGGAAATCTGCGGCACGCTCCCATTTCCCTTTTCGTAATTTGCTGAGCTGGTGCTATTTGCATAGCCTGCTTGGCATTTACATAAATTGCCTCAGCATTTCCCTCTCTCTCTGTTTGGCCCCGCCGCGGTGGTCTAGTGGCTAAGGTACTCGGCTGCTGACCCGCAGGTCGCGGGTTCGATTCCCGGCTGCGGCGGCTGCATTTCCGATGGAGGCGGAAATGTTGTAGGCCCGTGTACTCAGATTTGGGTGCACGTTAAAGAACTCTCGTGTTTTTGTTTGTGAGGAAAGCATGTGCGTGGTTCGTTTTCTCTTTAGCTTTTGTTCTATCAACACCGTATATACTTCCTTGTTGTTGCAAAACGTGTGAGGCCTGGGACAAAATGTCGGGCGTCCGTGCAAGGACAAGCACAGCCTATAGGTACATGGCTGTTAGTTTGACCGACACCTCGTTACGCATGTTTAAACACGCGAAGCCAGATATACGGAGCAATAAGAGGAGAGTGTTTTGTAATGAACCCATTTTGCTGTCGTGCTCAGCTTTTTAGACTTGTATAGTTTAACATAAAATGCTTGTCTATCCGCTCTCCCGATCCGCTACGCATAGGTGAACTTGCTTTCACTTCTGCCTGTCAAAGTCAGATGAAGATGTCGGAGCGCACAGTCTTACGAAAAAAAAACATCTATGGACATGCGGAAAAAAAAAGACAGTGTCGGAACGTTCAGCATGCAAGTTTAAAGGCGAAAGTCGTGATGTTTGTTGCCTTAATCTATCGGCTTTCGAACTAACAGAAGCGAAACAAAAAAATCTAGGGTTCACAGCAGGTGTCCACTATAGTCCCCTCTCCCGAAACACACGCATGGTTATGAATGAAAAGAGGGGGGTAGACGAGTCCTCCTCCACCCACCAAAATAAGTTCCTGGCTACGCCCCTACTATAAATAAACGCAGAACATGAAAAAAATGAAATCAAATAACGTAATAAGTTACCGAGCTCTTTAGGATAGTACTGGCTGGCTTGCATTGCTTACACATTGTAAGCACCAATAAGTAATGCGCAGCAAAAGGTGTACTTTTAACAAACCTAAAAGAGAATTATAATAAACTATTCATTAGGATCCTACTCACAAATTTTTTGCAATTCATTCAACCACCGTATGCCAGTCAGCAAGTTTGAATCACCTTCCCCAATCTGTCATGAAGATTACGGATAATTCTAAGTTCAAGGCTGCAGGAACTAACCTGTTGTTGTCGTCAAGTAATTATTTTTCTTGCAATGTAATCTTTTTTTTATTTTTGCGTAATCTTTTTCTGAACACGATAATATTTAACATATTTTGCTACAACGATGCATTCTTTGGTTCATAGGCCTGTGTTAGTGCTCTGAGTGTTATTTCGTTCGTGTTGTTTCTTTGTTATAACAGATCTTTTGATGCATTGCATTCTCAGTCAGGGGTTTTTTTTGTTTCTTACTTCGCGCTGTTCATGGTATTTTCCTTCATAGTATATATGTAACTCCACACTTTTGAAAGTATGTTGTATTACAAATATAACCAACTCTCCTATATACTTTGGGGCCTACAGATATATAATGAATTAAATAAAAAAAACTCATTCGCCCATGGCTACACTAGCGGTTGTTACGTTCAGGTAATAAATGTCCGCATTTAGCATCCCAAAACCATGATATAATTATGAGAGACACCGTAGTAGAGGGCTCCCGATATTTCGACCACCTTGGGTTCTTTAACCTGAACGTAAGTCTGAGCCCACGGGCCTGAAACATTTTCGCATCCATCGAAATTGTGGCCGGCACAGCCGGGATTTGATTTCGCGACCTGCGGGTCAGCAGCCGACCTCCTTAGATCACAGTGGCGGGATGATATGTTCAGGTGGGCACAGCGAAATGGCTGAGAACATACACTGTTAGTAAAATTGAAAAAAAAAAGACAAACACATAGTAAAGAAGAACGCACACATCGAACTTTTGTACTAAAATCACAAAAATGGGTGTCGATAGGCTTGACGGAATACTCTGAAAACAAAAGAGGTCACTTACACACGTTGCAGTGTACTCTCATGCAATGTATACCATCAATGAGCGGAGGTGGAAGCTCATAAGGGAAGCCTAATATTCGAATTAGCACTCGCGTGCTCTGCATCGCGTGAAAACATAGAGAATATGACGCATCACACGGGGCAAACTATTCACGAGCAAGCATCGCCACCACACCACCACCCATGCGGAGCGCGAAAGAGGCGGTGACCATCGAAACCTCCTCGCTCTGTGATATTCCGCCTTTGTCCTCGAGGATGTTTCTTTCATGTCTGTTTTCCCTCACTTATACCTGACGACATATTCAATTCTTCTTTATCCAGACTTTTCTTCGCGCAAATGCTCTCTGCCGACTGCGCGGCAATATACACGGCGCACCAACCAGCAGCGTCGACTACCTCGACTTCGATAGATGGATCCAAAGCTGTTATTACAACTTCATTCTCACCTTGTAGCATTCATTGCGGCTCGCATTTCGGCCAGCTGTATTCAGCAATACATCAAAGGGCTCCAGTGTGCATTACCATGCAGACGTTTCCTTTTGCACATGAAGTATGTGTGAAGCCGAGCGAGGAATGCGTCGCTTTTTTTCGTACGAAACTGCTCGGATCGAGTGACGTTAATACAGAAGTACCCGCATAGGCGCCGTCGTTATTGTTAAATAAGAGAGTACGCGCGCTACCGCACCGAGCTTCACGAGGATGGGCGGCTAGACAGAAAAGGAGGACGACCAACGTGCGGGCGTTGTATGCCCGCACGCTCATCACCCTCATCAGCAGAACGCCCCGAGTTAAGCACGGCTGGGGATCTGCAAGAAGCTTGTCGTCCCGAAGAGCCGCGCACGCACCGGTTTCCTTGCGCCAGAGGTGGCGGAAAATTGAGCCTTCACTGCAGGCCGCATGCAACTCGTTTACCCGCGCTGAATGCCTTAGCTTCTTTCGCGGCTCGCTCTTTACATAAAGTACCCGAGCAGGCGCGCATTGCGAAGATGCAGCGATCAGAATGGGTGGGTTCATTATACATGGCCGGCCTTGTCGCTAGAGAAAAATGCGAGCTCTGTTTTAATAATGGCGGGAGCTCTTTCCTTTCAGCGGCGGCTGCTCGCAGAGAAGGAAACACTGACGTGAGTCGATGACCGCTGTTTGCTTGCATCTGCTGTTCTGGTGGTCTCGGTTTCATTTGCGAACGGCTGTCGAGGTCGGTATTCTGCAGGAGCAGAATATTGACCAATTGCGCGAAGATAGTTCTGTGCTTTAGGCATGGCTCCCGCGCTACTCTCAATCATCTGGAGTTTCAGTTTGAGCTCAGCACTTATATAGCTATGACTGCCAGTATGAACGTTCGTTTACGTGCAAGTATTTAGGTCCGTCTGTCAAGAACGCTGCGGTATTATATGGTGCTCTCAATAACAGTGGCCAATTGTCTTCTCTACTTGAAGATATAATAAACTGGCTTAAAGTAAAAGAAGAGTGCATGGTCTTTTCAAATGACCGTGAGCGCGACTTCACACGCGTCAAACGAACACACGAAAGGTGGCTTTGTTTCCAGACGATCATCTACAAGGGTCACTTGTCTCGTAATGAGGTAATTACGTGGTGTCTCGTCCATTATAAGAAATGAATTACTATCTCTTCTTTTCTTTTGCTAAGTGTTACCTTTCGCTTACGAAAAAAATACAGAACTAAATAAAAGTAGGGGCGAGAAAGCAGTGCATAGAAAGTTGGCATGCTGCGCAAAAAACTGTCATGCAGTAGACGTATAACGTTGTTAAACTTGTCCATGTTTTGAACAATATTCTATTTAAATGAGTGTAAACGTTGGGCTTAAAAATATTTACAATTATACACTTGGGGGTAGTTGAGATCCTGGCAGAATGAGAATGTGTACCCGTTCCGTTAAATGGATCTTTGTATTTATTTTATTGCTACGCTCCTCATGCGCGTTTCAGGTCAATATTCCAACAATGTTCTCTTTCGTTCTCTATTTATTTATTCCTTATTTTCTCCTTTCTTTCTTTCTTTCTTTCTTTTTTTCTTTGGTCATCAAGGCTCAGGTGTGCTCGAGTACAGGCGGTCTTTACTTCCTGAACGACGAAAATTAATCGCGTTCATTCCTTTTGCGCGGTAATCGTGACCTTCGGAACAGAAACAAAAAAAAATGCACTGATAAACGATTGCTCTAGTATCGGCAAGTCATTGACCGCTTGAATAAGGAAAGCGAGAAGCACGGTGCAACTGCCAAGGGAACCTTATTGTTTGTATCTCGCTGTGCCATGTTTTGGGTTTCGCACAACACTGTTCATTTTGTTTCATTCGGTGATAAGTTTGTGCGGTCTCAAGCATACACCTATGCACTGAAAGATATTGCCTAAAACTCAGTTCACGTTCTGCAGCGCAATGGAGTCGTTTCTGCAATGGTTTTTAACATGTATTCGTTTCTGGGGCCCCGACAACCTAGAACAACATCTTTCCATTCAAACTAGCGTGAGAGGCGCTTAAACATCATCAGCTTGCTGGATGAAATGCAGAATGTGCTTCAGTCAATGCCACTCGCTTGCACAACAGCCATAGACAGACGCCTCAGAAATGCAATGACATACATGCATGGCGAAGACACCGTATGTGTCTACAGTGCTTTACTGATGTCGCACAGCAAGAAATGTTGAATAACAGCGACATCTTCGACTAAACCTTGGTCTGATAATTCCCTGAGCTTCAAGTCCAATTTTGTTAAAGAGGTTCTGAAAGTTACTCACGCCTAAGAGGGGGAACCCGGAAAGCATTGGGGGCATGATTCTTGCAACCTGGGCGTCGACATCAAACTGAGTGCGAGCTCTTGTGATGGCATTACTGGAAGGCCCCATTACATTGGCAAAACGTGTTGTGTGCTCTTAACTTCTAAAAAAAAGGACAAACGAAACATGGTGAGGCGTTGACGTTTTTCAGGGAAAAAGCAAGATTTATGTCCCTGGCTCCTGTTAGGACCAGCAAGTCCACCCCTACCCCCCCCTCCTCCTTTATGCACAATCGTACATGAAATGCCGAAAGCACCCGAAAATAATCACGCCCAAAAATGCCAAAAGTACCTCTCTCATCCCTGTTCCTTGTTTAGTGGGTACGAAAAGTTGTGAAGAAACAGTACGAAGGCTGCATGTGTAGGCGATTATGTAAAGAATAGAAAAGTGGCGCCCGTAACTGTCGCAGCACGCGCATACGTATTCTCTGTCATTCCGGTAGTCACTGCTCACACTTTGGGGCTGAGGTGGGGTTTTTTTTGTTTTGTTTTTTTTTTGCTCAGACGAACGCGACATTTTGAATTTTGTGAAAGCCTCTTGCAGAGCTATACTAACGAAAATGTGATCTAGAAGCCCCAGCATACACGAGAGAGCATGCCGGCGATCGAGCGTATGTTGTGTTCCGGGTTTCACATGTACCTCGTTTACACGGATGGTCACGAAGTTCGGAAGCTGCGCCTAAACGTGAGTTCAGGATGTCAGGGTAGTAAAAAAAGAAGCAAAATGCTTGCGCTACACTGCTTTCTTCCTCCTCCGTGCTCGACGAGTGCAAAGAAAGCTCGTTTCTTCTCTTCGGCACGGGATGGCTTGTTGTAGGAAGGGGCACCACACTTCTTCACCGGCAACGCCGAAGACGTGCACTGACTGTGTAGAGGATGCCGACTAGCGTGACGGTGCCGTGGTCGGTGCCTGTGCGCTATCAGTGGCCATTATTAGAACCGGGTGGCTCTAAATTGGGCGATCTGTAGGTCTGTCTCCTTTACCGGTTCTGTAAGTACAACCCTGTAACGGCAGTTTTATTGACGAAAACGATTGTATTGGGGCCGTTTATCCTTACGCGCCTAGAATTCCATTATATAGATAGTTCATCGTTGGGGCAAGCACCTGATTGTTTGAGAAAAAGAAAATGAAAAATTGTATCCCCTTTTCTGCTATATACGCCGATTGATTATGCTTGACTGTAGTAATGCCATGACATTTTACGTGTCGAAACTACAATATGATTATGAGGTGGCAAATAGAGACGGGTGGATGGTAGGATCTCCAGATTCCTTGGGTTCCTTAACGTGCACCTATATCTGTAACTACACGGGTGTTCTTTCGTATTGCTCTCATCGAAATGAGCTGCCTGAGCTTCAAGTGATGAACTTACAGCTAAGTCAACAGTAAACTATAGAAGACGAAAATTGAGGCACAATCGTCTGTTATCCTTTTGTGCTAGGGTGCGCGACCAGTACAACACTAAAAATTATGCTGAACATTTTTGTTTTTATATCCGCTCAACGATGTTAAGACTGCGTTGTGGACACGCTGCTCTAGTTTGAAGACAGGAGCGAATGAAATGTAAAAAGGAAACAGCACTCATGCACTCACTACAAGCAACGCTTCAAGGAAGCACCAGTTTCTGAAAATTAATCAGGAGCATCCCATGACAACATGCATCCCAGTGAGATTGTTGTTCTGGCCCACGTAAACTGAAGTTAATATCCGCCATATTTTGTTGATATTTTTGTTCTTTAGGGGGGGGGGGGGCGATTCTGCGCGCGATAAGCTCACCGTGAAGCCAGGTGTTTGGAGTGCTTTCGTTGTTCCTATTTTTGTTCAGTTTGGTGAAATGAATTCTCTGTTTTTTATCAATGCACTTTGACATGAGGCGTAACTCACATAGTATGCACGTGATTGCCGTGTCCACTGGCGTGAGAATGTGGTCATGTAGATGTGGCTCGTATCAGCATTTCATGCAATTATGTGGGGGAAACATGACTCTGTCGAGCTATGTAGGCACTTGCGTGGCTGTTCTGAAACCAGGCTTGACACGAGCTTTCGCGCTGGTTCACAGGCGGTTTACGCACATTGTTTTGAAGTGTTTGTCATTCTCTCCTCTGATCTTTTTTTTTCTCGCATGCACTAAAACAGGATGTACTGAAGCAAGCGTTCCAGCCTTTCAATGTGCTAACAGATGCATTATTGCTGCTGACTTCTTCTGCGCGTTGTTTTTGTACACAAATAGCTAAGAGAAGCCAGCTGAATGAAGAGTGCTGTAAAATTGTTTGACTTACACGAATCTGTACTCAAGTGCGCGTCTTAGCAAACACGACACTGTTCTGTTTCAATGCATTTCGGTGTATATATATATATACATGCCAAGCCTACACGGACGGTGCGGCACAGTCACAGAGAAAGCTGGAAGAGCGGCCTTTCAAAGCATTTTCTATGCACTCTTTGGATAACTACTACAAGCACACTTGCTTGGTACCCACCACGATATTATTAATAATTTCTGGTTAGTACACTGACAGCCGTTCCACTATTTTTTTTCCATTTTTTGTAGAAGCGCGGTGTTCGCTAAACACTTGAAATCAATTCGTGCCATTTTTTTTTTTGCAGTGGCTGATGATGATGAAGAAATATGCATGAAGTGGGTATGCGCCAAAGGTAATAGGTGATGAATAGGAAGCGTTTGTAATGGGTTTTAGCGTAGAGCGACCCACTCGTTACGCTATCTGCATTGTGTGACGTCTGCATCGTTGTTCTTTTGCTGTTCTAAAACGCTTTACTAGTCTTATTACCGCGATTTCTTTCCCGACATGAAGCCATCTTAAGGCAAGTGTGCGAACAAGTTCCAAGCTGCGGCGTCGCTCAGTGGTAGAATACTGACCTGGCACACAGCGGATCTGGGTTCGAGCCCCACTGTGTCTTTCGTACTAGATTTGTTTCTGTTATTTCGTGCGATGTGGTTACGGACACCGGTGGTGGTGGCGGCGGCGACAGCGGACAACTACGGCGGCACGCGTCACCCGAGTTTTGATCTCATAATTGCGTATGCTGTAAAAAAAGAAAGACATTGTTCAGGACGTCACTACGCCTACATAACCTTGGCACCACAATACTACTTTGCTGCTGTCGAAGAAAAGACAGAATTGTGAGTTGTGAAAAAAAAAATGAAAGGCTACAAACGCAAAGCTGAACTACCATTACGCGCAGTCTTATAGACGTGTCATTAGCAACAATTTTTTGTGTACTTCTCCTAATTACTAGTGTGCGCCATCACGAACGATTATATTCATGTTCATGTATACGCTGTATGAATCTTTGCCTGACCCTTCGTAGCAGCTTAGCAGAAATTCTGCAGTGCTGTTAAGACCGACTACGCTTGTTCAGTACGCGGTCGTGTCTGCCGCATTTGGGCGGCGAAATGCAAAGAACGACCGTGTCTTTTGACATTGATCTGTGGTCTCAAACTCTTGTAAGCTGGCGGGCCAAGGTCACCAAGTTGTCTCCCGCCAGAGCTGGCACAGTGAGAAAGGTGTCATGATAAGGGGGAAGGGGGAGTTGGAACAAAATGTTAACTCACATTGACACTTGCAAGAACACTTTCTCGGTATCTCATATACGGGTCACTTGTGACAAGGATTTGACGTCAGTTTTTTTAGAGACATATCGATACTGAGGTCAAAAATCGAACGCCCATTCTGAAATATACAGTAACTGTGCCTTTATTATGTTTTAAAAATATTTCTAGCTCAGGTTGACGTAGGTCAGCATGCTGACCTACGTCAACTGAGCTAGAAACTAGAAATATTTATATTTTTAAGCTATATATATATATATATATATATATATATATATATATATATATATATATATATATATATATATATATATATAGTAATGTCACGGTATAACGCGAACAAAGCACAGGTACACCTTGAGACAGCAAAAGCAGCGTGTTCAAAACAGCCGAGGCGCAAGAAGTAAAGCCAGAAGCCCACTACCTGGTGTCCGATAAATGCCCCCATCATTGTTTTCGTCCACATGTAGACAAGAGCATCAACCCCATGCAAAGTCAACAATGCAGTTTTTTTAAGTCTCACGCAATCACTCGCTGACATGAGGCTTCATGCGCATTACGTGCACCAGTTCAGGATGGTTCTGGTAACGCCTCGTAACGAACTGTCGGGAACGACTTCGTAAGTGACATCACTTAGTTGTCGCAGTACTCGGTATGGCCCAAAGTGTGTTCTTAAGAGCTTTTCGGAAACTCCTCGTTTCCGTACGGGTGTCGAAACCCATACTTTGTCGCCAGTTTGATAGACGACTGTTCTGCGGTGAGCATTGTAGGGGTCTGCATCGTACTCTTGCTGCTGGCGAATCCGTAAACGGGCAAGTTGCCTAGCTTCTTCCACGTGTTCTGTAAACGTGTCGGCGTCCGGGTCGATGTTGTCACCTTCATGCGGTAAAATCGCATCTTACATGGTTCGTACTTCTCGTCCATGAACGAGGTTGAACGGGGTCATGCGGGTCGTTTCTTGCTTGGCCGTGTTGTACGCAAACGTTATGTGTGGCGAGATTTCATCCAAATTTTTGTGTTCAACGTCTACGTACATCGAAAGCATGTCTTCAATAGTTTTGTTTAGACGCTCTGTCAGCCCGTTCGTTTCTGGGTGGTAGGCGGTGGTCATACGATGCGTTGTTCCACTCAGCATCAAGACATGACCCAAAAGAGCTGCCGTAAACGCGGTTCCTCTGTCTGTGATCCCGATGGTTGGTGCACCATGCCTCAGTACAATATTCTTGATGAAACATCTAGCCCCTTTCACTGCTGCACCTCTCTGGATAGCCTTTGTCTCGGCATAATGGGTCAGATAATCTGTCACGACGATACCCCAGCGGTTCCCTGCAGTAGAAGTAGGTAGTGGGCCCAAAATGTCCATGCCGATCTTGTCAAATGAAATCGTTGGAACCAGCATGGATTGTAGGAGGCCAGCTGGTTTAGTCGGTGGTGACTTGCGTCGCTGGCAGTCGAGGCAGGTACGAACTTGGTGCTTCACGGCTGTGGTTCGTCTCGGCCAGTAATACCTTTGCTGTACTCTGGCCAACGTTCTCGTGTAACCCAAATGGCCAGAGGTCATCTCGTTGTGGCATGCTTTGAGTACTTCGGTGCGAAAAGCTGCTGGGATGACGAGCAGATAGACGGATCCCGTCGACGAAAAGTTTCTTTTGTAGAGTACTCCGCTTCGAAAACAAAATGATGACAACACTCTTGCGAAAACTCTTGGCACCTTCTGAGATCTACCATCCAATTAGTTAATTAAGCCAAGCAACTCAGCGTCGTCACGTTGTTGCTGCGCAATGGCGGTCGTGTCGAGGACATCTGGAAATGCCGTTTCCTCCTCCTCGGGTAGGGTTTGCGACTCAATGGGTGAAAAAAACAGACAGTCAGCGTCCATATATCGCTTGCCTGACTTATGTACGACTACCATATCGAAGTCTTGCAGCCTGAGGCTCCAACGCGCTATTCGGCTGGTAGGGTTTTTAAGACTTGTTAACCAAGACAGTTAGTGGTGGTTGCTAATTACTTTGAAGGGATGATAGATATGTGCGACATTTTCTTACCACCCATACCACGGCGAGATATTCCTTCTCATTCGTGGAGTAATTAGCCCCAGCGCGTGTTAGCGTTCTGCTAGCGTAGGTGATTACCCTTTCTATTTCATCTTGCTGCTGCACAAGCACAGCTCCCAGACCTACATTGCTAGCATCGGTGTGAAGCACCGTGGGGGCTCTCTCGTCAAAGTGGGCAAGGACTGGAGGTGTTTGTAGTCTCTGGCAAAGATCGTTAAAAGCAGCTTCCTCTCCGTTCATCCACTCAGAGGTGACGTCTTTCCTCGTGAGGCGAGTTAACGGTAATACAATGCGTGCAAAGTCTGCGATAAATTGTCGATAATATGCGCAGAGACCGAGAAAGCGTCTGACAGCCTTTTTATCTGTTGACAGGAAACTGTGCAACGGCTGCAATTTTTTTCAGGATTGGGTCGAACACCTGCATGACTGATGACATGACCAAGAAATTGCAGCTCTTTGTAGCAAAAGTGGCACTTCTCAGGTTTCAACGTCAAGCCCGTGGACCGTTTGGCTCGTAAGACCACATCAAGCCTTTCAAGGCGCTCGTAAAACGTTGCGGAGAAGACTACGACATCGTCCAGATATACTAAGCAGGTTTTTCACTTCAACCCGGAAAGCACACTATACATGAGTCTTTAAAAGGTAGCAGTCGCTGAGAACGAACCGAATGGCAACATCTTAAATTCATTTGACCCATCTGGTGTTACGAAAGCGGTCTTCTCGTGGTCTCTCGGGTCCTCTTCGATTTGCCAATATCCACTGCGCAAGTCCATTGAACAGAAGTATCGAGCATGTCGAAGTCTGTCAAGCGAGTCGTCTATACGAGGTAGTGGATATACGTCTTTCTTGGTCAGCTGATTCAGCTTCCGGCAATCCACACAGGAGCGCAGGCTTTCGTCCTTTTTCTTAACGAGGACCACAGGCAACGCCCAGGGGCTCTGTGAAGGCTGAATGATGTCATCTTCAAGCATTCTGTCTACCTGCTGTTTTATCGCTTCCAGTTTTTTGGAGCCACGGGATAAGGGTTCTGGTGAATAGGTTTCGCCATTTCTTCGGTAATTATTTGATGCCTGGTTAGAGCTGTGTGGCCGACTCTTGATGTTGTCAAAAAGCATTCTTGGTATTCGACCAATAGCTCAAGAAGTCTGCGCCGCTCGTTTTTCAGCAAAGTAATGCTAAGGTCCACAACAGGCGCTGAATCAAGTTTTAGCGCGTCATCGAGTACCGCCAAGCAGCCTTTGGCATCTATGGCATCGTCGAAGTAAGCGACAGCCATGGCGTTTGAAAGGTGCCAGCGCTCAGCGCTAAAATTAGTCAGCGGTAGGTTCGTGCATCCTGCAGCAATTATGACGATACCTCGTGCGACAGAAATACCGTGGGTGAAGAGAAGCGAGCTTATTTGGTCTTAACTCCTTCGGGATCAAACTGGACCGTGGCGGCCACAGAAACAATCGTGCTTCACCTAGCAGGGAGGACTACGTCGTCATCAGTAAGACGCAGTTGGTTTGCTCGCGCCTCTAGAAATTCGGGTAAGCCCGTACTGTTGCAAAAAGTAATCAAACTCTTTGGGATGTCGATGACGGCGCCATATTCTCGTAAAAAATCCATGTCAAAGATCTCTGAATCTCTGCAGCATGCGGCGATAACGACGAACGACCTAGTGAAAGGAGAACCTCTGATGTCAATTCTTGCAGTACATCTTCCAGAGCGCATCAATAACTCGCCACCGGCCGTTCTTATATGAGGGCCCGTCCATGGCGCTTTCACTTTTCTTAGGCTGTCGGTGAGGTCCTGAATGATAATAGAGCTGTCGGCACCAGTGTCGACTAACGCTTTCACTTTGTGGCCGTCAAGAAGAATACTTAAATTGGCAGTCACAATTTCATCGCTTTCACGGCTTATCGGCTGTACGACGTCATGCAATTGGTTTTATTAGTCATCTTCATGGCCTGTAACCTTGCCCCCGGATGTCGCCACCCTCAGTTTCCTCGGCACGGGCTAGGTGACCTTCTTGTATTAAGGTCCACATAGGTGTGGCGGTGCGAGAAAAGCGAACGCGCGGTAGACGGAGAGTGGGATCGACGTCCCAGACCAGGCGGGTTAGTAGGCATTGCCTCCTTTGCAGTAGTACGGCCGTCCTCAATGTAAGAACGGGCTTCGTAGAAAGAGGTGTCGTCGTGGCGTGGAGTGTATTTGTCGTTGACACGTCGACCGTCAAACAGGACGGAATGAATCGCCTCGATGCCAGCAATAACGGGAAATATGGCCTGCACCTCCGCAGTGAAAGCAAAGTGGGCACCTTTTGACGCGTCACCATGCATCTGTTCTTCGGGTCGGTGGACGTCTGAGCATCTCCCCTGATGTCGATGCCCATGGCGTGGCTGTGGACGGCTGGTTGTATGGCTGTAGCATGGGTGGTTGCTGTAGTGTCTGCTCTTGCGGTGGTGACCAAAGGGCCATTGGTGCCTGGTGGTATGGCGTCGGCGTAGCGGGTGGTGGACGTCGGAGAGCGCCAGCGTAGCTAAAGGAACGCTGCTCAGTATTAGGACCAGCCATAGATAAGGCTTGGCGGATTTCTTCACGCACGACTTCTACGACATTCGCAATGGGAGTTTCAGCTACCAGAGTCCGGAAATTCTGCAGTTCTTCGCGAACTATCTCCTTAATCAAGTCTCGCAAAGAGCTCTGACTCTCAGACGTCATGGCAATAGTATTGATTGGGACGTTGCTCAACATGCGGTCATATTGCCTGCAGCGTTGATGAAGGGCACGCTCGATAGCCGTAGCCTTCCTAATAAAGTCAACCACGGTACTTGAAGGGTTGCGCTCGGCGAAAAGCTGTTCCTTGACACCGCGCATGAGGTAACTCAACATTTTATCTTCCGTCTTGGTTGGGTTAGCTCAACGAAAGAAACAAGTCATGTCTTCGGGAAACATTGCAACGATTTTGTTAGGTTTTTGAACCCGTAGCTTCAATAACTGCTGCTCGCGGTTCCGTCGATCGACATTGGCGAAGGTATCGACGAACTGCTGTCGAAAGTCGGACCATGTTGATATATTGGCTTCTATACTCTCATACCAAGTACGAGCACAGAAGTAAGCGCGAGAAAGCTTTTCCTGTTCTGGCCACTGATTTATCTTGGCGACACGCTCGTAGGGATCAAGCCAGTCGTCAACGTCTTCATAGGCGCTGCCACTAAAGCGATCAGGAACGAGTGGTTGAAAGATGGTCACCTGAGATGCATGCGTCGGCAAGCTGCCTTGGGGCACCAATTGGGGGCTTGCGTTGACCAGTGTTCGAGGTGAGCTGTGCCTTATTCAGGCTACTGATTACAGTAGCGATTCAGTAGCGACTACAATAGTGATTCAGGCTACTGATTAAAGTACCCTGATTCGCACTAACGTGCGAATCAGGCTACTGTAACCCGGCTAAGTGCAAAATGAATGAGGAGCCGCAGAAGTCTTCAGTCAAACATCTTTCAGATGTCGTCGAAGAATAAAACAGAACTCCACATGAAGTAACACGATATACACCATCAAACCACATGTATGGAATCTCTTCATAAGACACAATTTTAGATGCACTAATGGAGTGTGCGCAAGAAGCAAGAAAAAGTGCAGTCAAGGACACTCTTGCCTACCACGAGAAGAAGAAGATCATTTACGACTAAAAATTCCTACCACGAGACCTCAAACCTGGCGAATTGGTCCTCTACGAAACACTTCGTCACCCGAACAAAGAAAAGCTCATTTCAGTCATGGAAGGGACCTTACACAATCCTTCGTAGAGTCTCTCCTGTAAACCATGAGATCGACCTATGCGTGACACCGTCAAGCAGAACTACTGACATTGTGCACGTGATCATACTGCTCCGCTACTATTGTCCAAATAAGCTGATGCCCCTTCCCGGGCTCTAGGGAAGGGGGAAACGCGTGACGGTTCACAGGTAAATGGGGGAAAGGAAGATGAGATAGACGAAGATTTATATTTAACGGGTGTTTTGACTGATGCCATGTTTCATCATCCGTTTATATATATATATATATATATATATATATATATATATATATATATATATATATATATATATATATATATATATATATATATATATATAAGGCTTATATGCAGGAGATTAACTTCGCTTCCCGCAAGGTTACGGATAGAAAAGTAGATGCGCTTTCACATAACTTGTTTATTCAACCGACGTTTCGACGGGAGTCCCACCTTTTTCAAGGCATGATACCTTGAAAAAGACGGGGCTCTCGTCAAAACTTAGGCTTGATAAACAAGTTATGTGAAAGTGCATCTATAACTCATCCCCTGATGAAGTGAGGACCCCTCCCGAAACTGTTGGGAAATAAATATATTTATCCTTGGTGACAACGCTCCCGTTGTGCCACATCCCATACCTTCACGAAGACTAACTGGCCCATTGAATTATTACTCCCTATATATATATATATATATATATATATATATATATATATATATATATATATATATATATATATAATATATATATATATATATATATATATATATATATATATATATATATATATATATATATATATATATATGAGGAAAATTGTAGTCATGCGAGGGCCGGGCCACATGCACATGTGGCTCGCGTATTTAAAACACCTGCTATATAGGGTCAAATAACTCTGGGCGATCAAAAATGAATTCTTGGAGTGTTCTAGTACGGTGAATAAACTATCAGATTATGAATTTAGCCCGGAGAACCGCAAAAGTTATTCTATTGAATCTTTTCTATCGTCCTCTTATGTTTTGCAGTTGAGCTGGGCGGCCACCCTTTCAAGGGCTTCTTCATCGCGGCTATGGATCCGCGCACCCAGAAGCGCATCGGCTCCTTCCTCAAGGTGAAGGGCACCCACCCCGTCAGCTGCAGCGCCGTCACCCACAATGACGCGCACCCCAAGAGCCACGTGTCCCTGCTCTGGCTGCCACCCCAGAACCAGCCTGAGGGAGAGGTCGTCTTCATGTGAGCATCCTTGCCACTCTCTGTAACATAACCACCAGAGTGACGGTCTATATTAAGGGTCGGTAACCTGCGGCCTGCGCGGCAATATTTAGCGGCACGACGTCTACGCCCTCCCCTCTTTACCCTCTCACTTCCTATTTGAAGGGTGACATGACAGTTTTGACCTAACGTGAAATTTGCGCACGTAAGTTATGTTAACGGCAACTTTGTGATGTACGTGCTGAAAGTAAACATGATAGTCCAGTTCAGAATGTTACTATGAAACTGGGAGAGGGGGCAGCAAAGCTTCCACCTCTTTTTCGACTTGCCATGTGGCCCCCCGATTTGTTGGTTTCATTCAGTCAACTTGGCCCTGCGCCTGAAAAGGTTGCCGACCCTTGGTCTATAAGATTAATGAGAAGTACTAGGACTACCCTGGCTGCATATCCGATGCCAACAAACGCGAGCTTGTGAAAGTTTACGCTTCATTTATCGCCGCTGCAATGAACGATTTCCGCCTAAATCTTATCGCTGTAGTCTTTAGCTTACCACTCTTTCCGCCTTACTGTCGCCATGCCAAATAATGAAAGTTTTTTTTTTATTTTCTGATATCTCTCTGCGGTTCTTTCTGATAGGCAGGTACGTCAAGGCAGGTACGTCAACATTTTAAGGGGAGTGAAAGAAATCACAGTGAAGAGGTGGGAATGGTTGTCGGATTCTGCACGTGTACATTGCTGTGCATTAAGCACTATTGTGAGTTGAATACATGCCCATTTTGTCAAGGCGGCAAAGCTTCTAAACGCCCTTTTCTTTCTTTCTTTATTAGATAGCTTGGTAATATTCTATCAAGTCAAATACGTTTTGTGTCGCTGTTTGAATTACTTCTATAAATCGAGCACTAATGGTCTCGCGGTGAATTTTGTGTTTTTCTTTAGCACCTTTGTTTATTTTTCTCCCCTCTCTGCAATGTCTCACTTGAGCTGCAGTACACTTAAAATGAATGAATTATTAATTAATTAATTAATTAATGAATTATAATAAATAATTAATAATTATTAATTAATTAATTACGCAACAGCCTGTGTGTCACATTAATTGTGTCACATTAACACGCAGGCAGCGTGTCACATTAACACGCAGCCTGCGTGTCACAACAGCCTGCGTGTCACGTAATTAATAATTAATTAATTACGCAACAGCCTGTGTGTCACATTAATTAATTAATTAATTAATTAATTAATTTGACACGCAGGCTGTTGCAGCAGTTGGCAAGTCTGCCCATTTCTATTGAGCAGTGTTTCTCTGTCATGAATGATTCATGGATCTCTGATGAAAAGATAGAAGTGATGAGAAACCCGTGGCAGTGATATGGTAAAAAAGGGAGGGGGGTTATATGAACACAACGTGCCACATGAAATAGGTGCCCTTTGTTTCTCAGTAGTAATGCATTATCTCAACAGTTTGTAAATAAGTTGTGCGGTCTGCAGGTACATTCCACGTGTTTCTAGCTATACCTTCTATTCAAATATGCAAGCCTTGAGAAATAACGGTAGGAGAAAATCGCAACAAAAGTTTTACAACCATATCATGAAAAAGGAAAGCGCGAGTGAGCTCCTACGGAATGCATACATTTAGGATGTGAAGGTAATGAAAAGTTAGGAGGGGCCATTGTTCTTTTTTTTTTTTTCAAAATGGGTTCAGCGGACTGCCATAAATGACTTCGTAGACCCCTACTTGAGAACTACAGTGATGGAAAAAAACTAGGCTTCTCTTGGAAATTTCTTCTGCAGCATAGAGACGGACGTGAACCCAGAAAAAGAAGCTCTAATGTAAAATATGTCGCGAATGAACCGTTGTTATTGTGCTATTTGTGTTCCATTTTCACGCCCTTTCCTATGCTACTCTACTGTTATCCCAAACCATGCAAAACCAACTGGCCCTCCTCTGCAGCGCATCTTGCAAATTTGGTGTGAGCGCGCCTGCATGTATCAGCAAGCAAAATTAAAAAGAATGTTTTTCTCACCCACAGGGCGACTGTCGTGGAATCGTACGCTCGTTACTACACCGGCCTCGTAGCAGCTGTACCAGCTCAGCAGACGCTGCAGTACATCAAGAAGAAATAGGAAGTCACCACGCTTACATAGGACAAGAGCGGGAGGGTGCGTCATCCAAGAGCAACACCCTTACCACCTCCGCAATCGAAAAACAGCCGATACATGCGTCCACAATTACGGAATCCGTCCGCATTCAGCAACCAACTCCGCGTACATTTCGCACAGTGAATTCGAACATATGAGTTTGTATACCTGACTCCCCGCAGTACTTATTTTTTCCCTCCCCTAGGCCATTTATTTTATTACTGAGTAGCATAGAGCTTTAAGCGAAGTCAAATCTGTCGACGAGTTGAAAGGCACACCTTCGTTAAACCAGGAGAATAGCTAACTTAAACATGGAACTCGCACGACGTGGCCTCTAGGACACGTTTATATGAGACACACTTTTGCACTTCACAGCGTGAAAAGTCGGGGATGGGTGAAAGAATGGGCGAACATGATCGCTGTCTTGCTTTGTTTGCTATGTCCCTGTTGTTTTGTGCTGCAAACCGTTAATATAACCTGACTTGCCCAGTAAACACATAAATAGCGACACATTTATCCATTGACATGATAGGCGCGACACCAATCAGATACAGGCTCCTTCTTGACGCGCCAGGACCACCAGTATGAACACATTCCTCATAACTTGAAGCCTCCTCGCTTTTGCGTCGCTGTCGTCACTAGTGGAGGTGAACCGCCGTCGCGTGTATTTCTGCGCCCTGCTGCCCTAGAAGAGCCAACGAGACTACGGGAGAGGCTTGAAAAGTTTCACAGAACGTTGTACAGAAACTAGCGTGGTTTTACTCGAAGAAGAGTAGCGAGGTCGAAAAGCTCTTGTGTTGCGAAGAATCATCGTTCTTCTTTTCTTTTTTTTTAAATCACTGTAGCCTACAAGAATAGCTTCACTTAAAACATACTCTGCGCTAAAAAATAAACGTTATTAACAACATCTTCTCTACATACCTTTCGAACAGAAACGCCGACACTTTTCGAGCGTTTAAGCAGCGTTCAATTTAATTCACAGAACCTGTAATCGAGTTCAACGTTAATGTAAAATTAGCCGTATTCTTAGCGATATATTCTGCATGTCTAGTTTGAGTTTATTACATTGCTTAACATGTGATGTGGATTGATACAACGCGATTGTTATTGCCATTTCATCTATGATTAAGCAGAGGTTTTGTTGATAAGTTAATATGCAAAACTAAGTTATAAATCGATATACAGGATACTGGGTTTCGTTGCTGAGATTACCGCGGTTGCTTGGCACTGGCACTGTTTTTTTTTTCTTTTGTATCATACTTCCGATGTTTGTATTGCGTCTTAGAAAATTTTGCCTTTGAGAGCATATGTTATGGGTTATTTTTACGAAGAACAAGTGACATGCATTGCTTTTTTCCACTTCAATTTTCACGCATTCGCCGGCCTATTGTACAATATTACTCCCGCCATACGATACCGCTACGGGTTCACAGATGTACCACGGATGCATGTGTCATGTGTTGAAGTCGGTTCTTTTTGTGTGTGTGTACCTCTATACTTGACGTATTTATCAGTGCGCACTTTCGACTTGAGATTTGAAATGACGCAGTCTGTGTGGTCTTGCTTAAGTGTCCGAAAAACGTGCGCAGCTTGCAGTGGAACCTAACAAAAATGCCCATTAGCCACGCTTTCTTTAACATGGTTGTCTGGAATAAAACTGGGATTCTGTGCATCAGCCACACTAGAGCTGCTGGAAATGGTTTCTAGTGGTGCTGTTAAATGTTGAGCAACATTGTTAATAAAAACGTCCAGAAAAACGTGCTATGTATTTCTGTGTATTTTCGTGTTCTATTTACACTTTGCGTTTCTATCGGCCTATCCCTAAGGAGGGAAAAACATGCCATGAACTCAAACTGGAGGCTTCTCCTTCCCACAGCTTTGAATTACCTGGATGGAAGCACATTCACTGTTGAGAATATATTCAGACCACGAGACTGCCCATCATAGGGCAACCAAGGCACTGTTGCGTTTTCTCAAGCACACTGGACTGATTCGACGTTTGTAATTTCAAACGCGGAACTGTTACGTCAGCTGAACCAGCAGCTTTTTTCTACCCCTTTATCACCTATCTACCCTCTTCCCCCTGCAGTCTTGGGTAACCTCGCCCCTTTTTTTCTATTCTCCTTCTCTCTCTCGGTCTAGTAACCTACGCATAGTCATTCAGTAGGAATGTACAAAGCCTCTAAATCTCGAATGGCTACGCAAATTATAAAAGGTAAAGTACAAGAGTGTGTTCTAAGACATATGTTGTTTTTATTAGCAGGAATCGTCAGATATATTTCTTTTAGAGGGGCCGAATGAAAGCACAATGCAAAGGCCACAAATATTGTGCCCGGTTGGTTAACCTGCCCTAGAGAAGCAGAATTATTATTAAAAGTGGAGGAGAGAAAGTTCGCACTATCGAAGAACACACTAACACAAATTATGGCTTTGTTGTTCAGTTCTTCATAAGTGATAATACAGTATCGTGTATCTCAAGCAATGAACCGACACTTATGTAGCATTACGCTGCAGAGACGCACAAAACAACCATTAAAAGAGCATCTATTCTGCTAGGGGCATGTTGCGTACCAAATGCTGTTTTAAAGGCAAATCACGATATTCTGTCACGCAGAAGGTGGCCTATAGTTTTGTTTTACACTATAGAAGTGCTAGAGAATCGCGGTGCTAAGCAGGTTGACCTGAGCTTCTCGGGCAAACGAGTTTGCTCTGAGCTCGCTCCGTGGCAGCCAGGACATCAAGACAGTGGGGAGCGCGTGATATTAGCGTTGATAAAGTCAGAGCTTTGCCGTAAAGGTGAAAAAAAGAACGCAATAGTAACAACTTGGAAGGTCACGCGAAGAATGGCAGGCAGATCGAACCGTGGCTCGCGTTTCTCACGCACAAACAACACATGAAAACACACTCACAGGTACAGATGAGCGCGAATAAGCGCCCCAGTTGTTACTTTGCTGTGCCAGGAAAGTGCGCCCTTTTCGCAAATGGAGACTGTGCAACGAATGTACTGACTATTGGGCGCCCGGTAAGTACAACAGAATCGTTCCGGTGAAAGCCCAAGGCGTACGATTGTCAGCACCGCGAGATAAGGGAGCGCACGCGTGAGCGTCCTCTCTCTGCGGGGCAAAGTACACGTACATGAGAGATGAGAGCGCGTGCCGCCGTGTCGTGATGATCTCGCGATGCGCACTTATTGCGCCATCTCGCCGGTACTCCTGAAAACACGATAGTTCCCCTCGAAATGCTCTTTGCCAGCGGTAAGCGGTAGACAGAAATAGGTTGCTGTTTAAATGTAAAAGGAGGCGCTACTTCGTGGCTCAGTGACTAACGCCTCACAATTCAGATGTTGAACGTTCGATTCAGCCCGCCAGAGGCCCGTTCTGGATTATCTATAGATATGTATACATATACGGTGAATGACGCCGGTGGAAAAATCCAGCCTTCCAGCCAATTCCGGGCCCGTATGTTGAAACTAACAGAAAGAATAGAGTGACTCTTGACAAACTAAGACCACGGTCAACACTACCGTCAGTGTAATCACGAGAATCGCTAAACGTAAGAGCGGGGTTATACTTAACTAACACTACCAATGCAGAATCAAACACCTGAAAGAGCTGCTCGCGTTAAGCAACAGCATTTCGACAATCCGGTATATATAGGCCCAGCATTTTGACCTGCCAGTAGTGCGGGTAGGAGCGCTAGGGTTTTTGGCATTGATGAGCCCCAAATGTTAGGCACAAAAATTAAAGTGCTCTGGCAGTCACTATGAGAAACACCGATCTTACCTTTCTCATTATCCAATAACTAGCTGGCACTCCGGGCTGTTGGCCCCAGCCGCGTCAGCACTTCTGATCTTCGAGTACACAAATTATACCAATGCACACACAAAGCACGGCAGCTCAATAATTTTCACTGAGCAGCGGTCTTCAAACACAGTAGCAGCACGTACTCAGGAATGCGGGCGAAGCATAGGGAAATATACTATATAAAGTGTTGCCACTGGAGCCTTTTCGTGGCCCAGCAAGAAAGGGTCTGATCAACCGCTAGATGGCGTACCCATCCTCGCTTTTACTCCTTTTTTAAGACATTAATTTGCCTCCTCAGAAGGCCAATGAATACCCAAGTTTGGCATAAATTTTTTGCAAAGAAGAAATTTTATTGATTTGTGCAATTTTCCGTATCCACTCTACACCATGTCCCGCTGAGTATATTTATTGCCTTATAGCAAAAAACAGAAAAGCGTGACTAGAAAGTCTTGTCTTTCTGCATTATTTTTGCACAAAGAGGCACAATTATGTGGTTTAGATGTACTGTACTTGTATTCTTTTCGTGGAAGCATGGGTGTGTAGCCTAGTGGTAAAGACACTCGCTCTCGGAGGCTGAGAGTATGGGCTCAAACCCAGCGTTGGAAAGAAGAAAAAATTGTTAATTTATTTATGCAGAAGACATTATCGGGTCTGACCAACCACTCGTGGCGCTGAAAACACCGCAGGAGCTGGGCCGCAGGGCCCTACGGTAGTGTCCGCTTTTAATGTAAGTAGGGGCGAAAAGCGGTGCCATACCTGCACAGGCTCCTTACCGACTGTATAGCTGTAGGCCTTTTTGAGGTGCACTGCTACACGATGAAAGAAAGCTGATTATCACATAATGCATTTTTGTGCAATTTAAAAGACGATAGTCTTTCTTTTGGACCCTCAAAGCAAAAATTTTGGCCTGTCTGTCTGTACATTTGTCTGTTTGTCTCCCCTAATGGTAGCGGGCACTTTAAACGGCGCCAGGCGATACCCCGAACGGCTGACCCCATCCGCAGCGCCCACCAATGTTGCTCAAGATTCAGCGTTCATACTTGTGCGATGCTCAATTAAAAAGCAATTATCGCGCATATCTGAGGCACCATAACAACACGTATAAATTCTGTATGTGCGTCTTTTACAAGAAAAGGCAGACATAAGTTATTCCAAGGACCACAGCGTTGATCACGCGGCGCTGACCATTCAAAGCTTGCACGAAAAGTGAAGTGTTTCCCACGCTTTGCTACGACGACATGGTGGCGGCACCTTCCCGTCGTCTTGCATTGAACACCTTATCAGCTCTGAGATGGGCGCGCATGCCCGTCTCAGAGCTGCGCGTTTCGTTTTCTAAGATAACTGACAGATAGCGCTGATGTCTCACATGTGACGTGACTTGGTGCGCTCAGTCGCCTCCGCTGCACGCTCGAGGCACTCTAACGCAGCGCCTCCAGAATACCGATCACCGATTTTCTTGCGCAGAACATCAAATAAACGTTTTGTTCATTCTCTCCAGACGCAAGACTATCGCCTTTCGAAGACATTTGCAGATTACATGGCGATACGGGGCCATTTTTTTCTTCTCAGTTTAGACAAATAAAAATGCATGTATGCTATCTGCGGCGTCTTACGGAGCGATGTAGTTCCAACGAAGAAGACAGATCAATGTCCAGGTTTTCACCAGGGGGCGGAAACTCTTTCTACCTCCCATGTATTCGCTCTCGCATGCTGATACGCAGTGCCAGCGCCGCTTTTACCGCTGGTGGTTGTCGGGCATCATACTAGAAATAAATCACGAACAGAAAATTTCTTTCATGACTTCACTGGTGGCGATCCGAAATAGAACGAAAGGATGAAATTTAACGAGGAGGAGGGTTACCGCGGAAGCCCTTCTTTGGCACTTTGCATGCAAGCAGAATGCGCTCGTGCCTTCTTTCAGGTCCACTGGCCACTTGGGCGATGCGGCCATTCGTAAAATTGTGGTAATCTTTTTTTTTCAAAATTTTCTTCGTGTGTTCCGAAGAGGCGAAATTCAAGGGTACATATGTCTCAGTATAAGACTAAACTCAATCTGTGCAAATAAAATGAACTTTTTATTACACAGCGTGTATAAAAAACTTACACCTAGTGTGAAAGTGTCAATCTGTAAAACAAGCTTGAACCTACAACTGACAAACATACAAAATGAGCAAACAATGAACCCAGACTATCATAACCAATGCAAAAATTATCAACAACCGCGAGTAGGACACGTCGCATTTGACTCGATCACGTTTGTTATGATGACATGCGTAGTTTACCTACAGAACTTTGGTACCAAACGAGGCTTAATTCGTGGAGAGGCTTCAGGTGATCAGTCGTTTTTTTATGAAGCACGTCACTGGAAACAGTCTTTCATCAAGTGGACTTGTCCTCGTCAGGGCAATGGCATTGCCGTGACGAAGTTAACTTGTCAAAACGTTGGCTTCACCAAGAGTCTATGCGATAATATTTATAAGCATTTATTCCATCACGTGTATTTGAGTGATAGCATCAGAAGTAAAGGCTCACAAATTATCAAAAAGCGGCTAGAAGAAGTTTATAAGCAGGTAGCAGCCCATAATTACTTGACATCATTTGAACTATACGCCAAAAGTAAAAGAAGCTAAAGCTATCTAACAAAGCTTACTCGAATTGAAGCCTTTCAATAAACACATTTTTTCCGACAGGACCTTGGCTGCCATCTTCACCAAGTAACAAGCGACACCACATTTTTGTCAGTCCAGTCAGACTTGCAGACAATTGAGTTTACTCATGTACTCAAACGAAATCCATACCTGCTGAAATCTAGCCTCCAAGTTCTTGTGCTTACTCGCCCCGCGGCGGTGGTCTAGTTGCTAAGGTACTCGGCTGCTGACCCGCAGGTCGCGGGCTGGAATCCAGGCTGCATTTCCGATGGAGGCGGAACTGTTGTAGGCCCGTGTGCTCAGATTTGGGTGCCATTTCAATAACCCCAGGTGGTCGAAATTTCCGAAGCCCTCCGCTACGGCGTCTCTCATAATCATATATGGTAGTTTTGGGACGTTAAACCCTACATATCTATCTAGTTGTTGTGCTTACTCGTTGCCTCTAGCTAAGACACCGCCAAGAAACCTTCGCGGAACTAGAAATCACATGGTTAGCACATCGCAGAGCCACGGAAAACATGTGTTGCCTTATTAAACTATCTTTTACTAATGCGTGGTTCACTAGTTTGGCGTCGCTAACTGCGGCTTCCATTCTCTGCCCGCCATGACTTGCTGTCTTTATCTTTCCTGCAGTTGGCATGCACACCAACCGAGCGAGATAACTGAGCGCGATCTAATTTCTAATGTCACTGAGCAATGGGCGGGAACAAGAGGAGGCAAGCGCTACGAACAAGCGTCAATCACTTCACTCGCTTCGCCCTATTTAAAATTAACAAACTAATGATTAGGAAAACCCAGATTAACTAAAAGGAAAGTTCTTTACCGGTGTACCAAATCGTTTTATTCATAAAAACTTGTGAAAGCCAATCAATGCGAACATTCACATAACCTCACTCTGTTTCCAGATCTTATAATGCCCGGAAACCGCTACGAGCGTGCATGTTCCTTGAAACCGAAACTAGTGCTGAGGTTCCGAGGCCCCTTTTCCCCGTGCTCACCAGCAGCCGCCTATTTGTTCCGTCTTCCTCGTATCAGTGCTAACTTTCGCGCTAGATGTTTGACAATGGTTGGCGCATGGAGCGGACGATTCGGACTGCACTTAGCCGACGTCTTCTTCTATGGAACAAAATTTATGCGACGCTTCTTTTACCTGCCCCGGTGACACACTCACACTGGCCACTGGTTGGCTTTCGTACCGACGACGTAGCGAAGCCTTTTGCTTATTACTTCGAAGTTGCAAATGGTCATTCTCCAGGAAGCAACCATGGACGACGTCACCAGCTTGATTTTGTTACCGCTGGAAGCCCTTCGCGATTTGGCACGGAAGTGAAGTATGACTGACATTGAAGTTCGGGGGCTCGCTCTCGATGATAAAAGCAACACGTGAGATTGATCAGCTTGACCAGACACATATACTAGAGTTGCCAAGTTAGCAGTTTTGCCGCTAAAAAATATGGATCATCTCCCTAAGAATCAACATGATGCGATGCGAAGCAGCAGTGGTGCGCACGCCGCTGACCCGGCTGAAACGGGTGTTGACGTGGGTGCTGGAAGAACGGTTTGAAGCGAAACATGGTGTAGCTTTTTCTCAAGTAAATGTTTCCTTAAAATGCAAAGACACGAGAGGCGGGTCGAGTTTTGTGTAAGTTCGTCGCAGATGAACGAGCCGAAAAACTGTTTCTACTGGACGTGCGGTCGAGCGTTGCGGGCGGTGGAGAGGGTGAAGCGAGCGAGAAGTGTGTTCGAGCGGGCGGAGGAGCAACACCACCTAGATGTACTGGGAGATGCCGGAAGCTGCTGCGAATGAGGGAGAGTGTGCCGTCAATGCGCAGCTGCGACTTGACCTCCTTGGCATCGTTCCAACAACTTCGGCAGGTGGAACGTGGTGCGGCGCGTTGGCACGGAGAGACAGTGTTACAGAGGCTAGTCAAAGAGCTGATTAACATTTAATATAGCGTTAATGATAAAACGCGAAATTCAATACACTGTGCTGCCAGAGGTTGAAGGTGTAGAAGCTGTCTTTTTGAAACTAAAATTTGGCCTTCACACAACAATTGTGGGCTGCTGCTATCGCAGTCCTACTTCTGGCGAAGATAGCATGCAATCGCTCTACAACTACATTGAACAAAACATACAAAGCGCAAGATTCATCTTGTTGGGTGATTTTAACCTTCCTGATATCGACTGGCAATCCATGAAATTTCATTCCGCATGCTCAGATGTCCTTATCGACACAATGCTGCGATTTAATCTTCACCAAGTAGTCAACCAACCAACACGTGTCCAGGGAGAAACTTCAAATATTCTTGACCTTATATTCTTCAGTAACCACTTCCCAGCCGATGAATCAAAGATTGAAGTTATGGATGGCATATCTGATCACAAGCTCACTTTGTGCACTGTCCCCTTTCGTGATAAAATAGAACCAACGAACATAAAAATTACTTACCCGGATTCTAAATATGCCGACGACACCAGCATACTAAATTATCTAATTATAAAGTTTCCGTCCTTCGAAGAATTGTCGAATGATAGTTCCACGACCATTGAAATATTATGGTCTCAGTTAAAAGAAATTATGCACCACTGTATTAATACCTTTGTACCTCTTAGAGTGAAAAAAATTAAGAAACACAACCCGTGGATAACACGTGAGGTAATACATGCGAAACGCAAAGTAAAGCGAATACGAAAGAGAATGAAACGAAAACCCGGAGCAGTAACAGTAGATAATTTGACTGCTGCTGTGAGTGACTTAAAAACAAAAATCAAAACAGCGAAGAGCAACTATTTCACTAAAACATTGCCAAACTTTCTAAAAAATTCACCCAGCAAGTTTTGGAGCTACCTAAAGCCTGCAAAAAACAACAAAAGCAACACACCCCCGGAAAAAGATAACCCGATCACTGCAGACAAATGAACAACTATTTCAAGTCTGTATTCACTGTCGATGACGGAAACATTCCAGACATCGACACTAGTGCGGAAGGTACCCTGGAACCGATTATTGTCAATGAGGCCGGTGTCATAAATCTCTTGTTAAACTTGGACACAAAAAAAGGAGCAGGGCCTGACAACATTCCTAACATCTTTCTTGTAAGATATGCAGAGGTGCTAGCTAAATATCTGTGCGTCATGTTTAACAAATCACTATCAACGTGCTCTTTACCTGTGGAGTGGAAAAAGGCCAAAGTTGTTCCTGTGCATAAAGGAGGATGCGGAAATGATATATCTAACTTTAGACCTATATCCCTGACATGTACAATCTGTAAAATCTTGGAGCACATAATTCTTAAACAAATAACTGTTTTCCTAGAAGAAAAACGTATATTATCTCCCTATCAGCATGGCTTCCGCCAAGGTCTTTCAACCATAACTCAATTAGTGGAATTAACACATGAGGTATCCCAGAGTATTGACAACCAAAAACAAACTGATCTAATCTTCCTCGATTTTGCCAAAGCATTCGACAAGGTATCGCACAAGAAACTACTTCAAAAACTTGAGGCCACCTTAGGAAATTCTACTGTTCTTAACTGGATCAAAAATTATCTTACTGATCGTACACAGTATGTGGAATTTAACGATGAAACCTCTGCTACCACCTCCGTCACATCTGGAGTTCCGCAGGGCTGTGTGCTGGCGCCAATTTTGTTTCTTCTCTTTATTAATGATTTGCCTACAAATATTAAGGAAAAAATCAAATTATTCGCGGATGACTGCGTGCTATATCGAGAAATAAACTCCTCGGAGGACCATGTAGCTTTAAATAGTGCTTTACAAGATGTTTCCTGCTGGTGCCGTAAATGGCAGATGTCACTTAATGCAAACAAGTGTACAATTTTATCAGTAAGTCGAAAAAAAAACTAGGTCAAATTTTCTTTACACCATTAATGACATTCCCATAACTAGAGTAAGTCAGCATAAATATCTTGGAATTATTATAACTGAAGATCTAAGATGGGATGCACACATAAGTTACATTACTTCAGCTGCACTACGCCGTTTGTTTACACTCAGATACCGGCTTCGCCAGGCCCCGCCTTCTCTAAAACTGCTTGCATACACTTCCCTTGTGCGATCATTACTGGAATACGGTAATATTATTTGGTCACCATTCACAAAACAGCATATCACGAAACTGGAAGGAATACAAAGGAAAGCTTTGAGGTTCATCTACAACAAGTACAGACATACAGATTCTCCGACTGAACTAATGAAAAAAGCTGGATTACTTACTCTAATGAATAGAACAAGGTTAGCACGTGCAAAATTCATACATGAATTAATACATGGTCATTTAAACATTGAAGTATCCGCCTATCTTACGTTAGATCAAACTAGAAAAACACGCCAGAAACACCCAATGAGACTTAACGAATACTCCTTCAACACAAACTGCTTTAGGTACTCATTCTTTCCGTTAGCCACTAATGAATGGAATAAACTGGATCCGAGCATCTCCAGCACTACCGAATTAGCAAAATTTCTAACCCTTGTCGAAAATGAACTTTGTATTATGCAAACGGAATCACCTGGTTGATTTTAATATGGGTGTTCGTGTGAACAATGTACGAGCGAAGTATCATGTCATCATTTTTTTTTCTTTAAGCAATTTTTAGTACTGAATCCAGGTGAAGAGAAATCGCCCTGTTGATTCTTGAACATGTTTCTGTTTTTCAGTGTGTATAAATTTGCCCTTCCTTGAAATACTTTGCCATATTGTAGGGTAGTTTCTTATTGCTGTGATTTCTTGTTGTGTTTCTTGATGCATATGCCAATATGTCAACCAATGTGTCAACCAAGTCGCTGCATTTATTTTCTTCTGACAACTTCTCTTTACACTAATGTTTTATGCCTTCTTTGATCTGAAATTGTTAAATGATCCGATTCTGTTAGTTTCATTCTGTACTTTATCGCGATGTATGTCTTTATTGTGTACCTATTCGAATTTTTATGTTCACGCCCTTCCTGCTAAAATCCCTGATGGGATTGGCAGTATGTCGAAATAAATAAAATAAATAAATAAATAAATATAGTCGGTTTTCACGCTATAAAACGAGAGGCGAAATTTCTGGCGGTTTCGAACACTCTCCCTATCTTTGGTGTTTTTTTGGTGGACTGAAAACAAGAAATTAAAGCTGTTTTCACCAAGATCCAAGACAAGGGCAATAGATTTCAAATGTATTACATGAAAAAAAATCACTCCGGCAAGAAAAAAAAAGAAAATAATTCTGTAGAAATTCTTGGAGGCATCGACCATCGATGTAATCAGAAATAAAAATTCTCATCTTCTCCGCCGGTGAAAACCAACAACAATATTTGAAAGATAGACGACAATCTCGTACAAGTTAATGAATGCACCCTGCGAAAGTCAAGAGCCTCGAGCCACAAGAGGTGGAGTCCAAGGTGTCTTGTTTTCCTCGTATAGGAAACCAGCGCTGCAGTCTCTGCGGTGCCCTGGCAGTCAAAACGCGCATTTCTCAGCCGCTCCCGCAGGCGAGTGTAGTGACTGGTAGAGGTGGTTCGGACGCGCAGTGCAGGAACAAAACCGAAAAGCGGTGGTGGTAGTCCTTGTATTGAAGTGTGACAATTGTTAGAAACGAAGGAGGCCGTATCGTTGTACGTTTTTCTTTCTTAATCATGTCAATAAAAAAGGTGGAGGCGTTGCACCGAAGCGGTCAGAAGAGCAGAGTATGTTCAGCTCTCATTCTTCTGTCTGGGGTGTCAGGCTGGGTTTAAACCAAATCGCGCCTGTCTGCCAGATTTATTCGATATGGAAGACGACTATATACCCGTAGAAAGCTGGACGGAACAAACGAATTTACACGGCGTTTTACTGGAAATGAAACTATCACAATATGCAGCATACGTAGGGCATATGTACAAAAATTGTTATCTGACCACCACCACCAAACTTCATTTGATGCCCACACGTGAAGTCATTGATACAAGTAAGTAGTCTACATAATTTGCGAACAGTAGCATAGAAGGAATGGTGCCTTGTCCACAAGATTTACGAAGGGGTACCTTCGCCTAAGCCGCTGCACTGTTATAAAAGATACGCTCGCTATGAACACTTTCTGCTAAAATGCCTGTGTTTAAATCAGTTAGTGCTAAGTACAAGGCTCTAGTTACGAATACTGCAGCGGACTACTCGAAGCTAAGCTTTTTGGAGCCAGCTGAGGTGGTAAGCGTCTTTCTCATTGTCTGCCATAACTAAGTAACATCGGAATTAATGTGGGCTAAAAAAACGTGTGAAATATCTTCAATTTTTACTGATAGTTTAGTCTGCCTAACCCACGATTTTAGTTTTTCCTCTTCTGTGTGCTTAAAATAAAGGTGTCTATTCAACATCAATATTTGGCTTTCATGCGCCAAACAAAGAGTTATTTTGAGGCACGCCGTAGCGTCGTTGTCAGGATTACTTGTTACCGCTTGGGGTCTTGAATGCGGTCATATATCTTGGGTCACGGTTGTTCTTTTTGCTTTTCAATCCCATCTAAATAGGACTGCCGTGGCGGGAAAGCTATCACGCACCATCAAGCATAGGGGGTGCAACACCACCCATGCTATGCATTTCATGGTTGTTTGCTCAATCAACGTCCACGAGTATACATACTGAGGACAGGGCGTACATATGGCGCCAGAAAAAAAAAATGGTGCTGAAGCTACCACTACCTCTGTTTTTTCGTAGTTTTTTTTACTACGGAAGTGGGCAGTGTATTGTCGCCGCAGGGTGCGTATCAGCCGGCACAATATAGCTTAGCGCGGCACGAGGGAGTCGCCATCACTGCACAGCCCTGTCCCTTCAATGCCACATGCATAGGCGCAACTCGTTTTGTAGAGCTTCTCTCCGTTTTCGAATGTTCATTATATTAGTAGCCTTCGCGCAGTTCTTCGAAGTTGGCATCAACAATGATACAAAAATAAAGTCATATAATGTCATAGTGACATAATCCGAGATCACAGATTTGATGGCGTTGTCAACTGGTCAAGGCTGGCCAATCTTGGAGGCATGCAAAATCACATGAGGTACAAAAAGCTTTTAAGAGATGTTTGGAGGGGTGGTGGAGGGGATAAGTACAACTGAATAAAAGAAAACTGAAGATGATGACTTCTGCCTTTGAGTCGTCTTATGCGAATGCATATTGGACCGTGCGAACATTTTACTTCGCCAGTGCTCTACTGGTGAGAAAGAAATAGACTGGTCTTTGCGCAGTTATTGTTTAACATATGCCGAATGCCCTAGTGGAGCCAATAGAGGGTTCAGTGCACAAACATTTGTTAGAATACACATCACACAAACTGAAAAAAAAATTATGGAGTAAAACATAGCTCAACAACTCCACAGTGCAGCCACTGAAGTCTACATTATTATTTCAGAAATGAGCCGCCTGCTCTCTGTCTGCTCTCTGTCTATGAAGCCTGCATGAAATAAAAGAGCTGTGGGTGCTACTGAGAAACTCTTTGCTATCGTTCACTCTTGCATAGCTAACGAGTGTCCCTTAGATAGAAATACACATCAGATAAGCTTCATTTTCTGCCTTGGAACTACTGTCACTTTCTGTCTGCAACTGGTGGGCAATAAATTTTTATACTGGCCAACGTAGTGCCATATATACTACTGATTTTTTAAAGTTTGCTTTGACAAAGGAGACAGCCAAGTTACACCATCCTGGTGTACTTTCCAGCATGCACTAAGCCATGCAGATAGATGAGTCATGATTATGAGAGACACTGTAGTGGAGGGTTCCGGAAATTATGACCACCTGGGGTTCTTTAACGTGCGCCCAAATCTAAGCACACGGGCCTGCAGCGACTTCGCCTCCATCGAATGCGTAGCCGCCGCAGCCCAAATACATTCCCAACACCTGCGGGTCAGCTGTTGAGTACCTTAGCTACTATACCACCACGGCGGGACCACTAAGTCATGCAGTGCCCAACAACAAAGAAAGGCTGAAAATGAACAAGAACGAGCTTCTAGCTGGTAATTGAATTTTATTGTTTAACACAAGGGGTTATGAAGCAAGAACAAAGGCACAACATTAAAAATTTAATGAATGGCACGGCCTGCAGTTCATGCAGGCATTCTTAAGGAAAGCCATGCACTTCCGAGAAAAGCTTAAGCGAATTCCTGGTGCACAAGCTACTGGTGTACCACGATGGCTGGCTCAAAACAGCATGAGCAGTCTTTACATGTAAGTATAACTGTTGTACGCTGGAAAACAAGTGGCACAGAAAAAAAGAAAGCGAGACAAAAAATTTGTCTTTTTTTCAATTTCTACAATTTTCCAAATGCTTTTGTACATTGTAGCAGATCGACATGTTGCCCACAAAGCACTGTACGACATTGTACCAATAAATACAAACTAGTCCAATGAACTACTCGTGCAGCTGTCATCTTAAAAGTTTTTCTGTCAGGCAACTTACCTATAATGACAATCGGCCATTGAGCACAGTACTTCACTTGACAAAATAAAAACGCTATACGATTATTCAGTTATATATAGCACACATGCGCAAAAAAACCATTCATAGATAAGTTTCAGTTACGTGCTCCCAAGTTCAAATATGCCCAGGTAACGCAGAACGTTGAGTTACGTGGTTTCAATGTAACGAATGTGAGGCAACGTTAGACGGTAAATTATAACATTGCACTGACGTTTATAGTACTACGTTGCCATAACACAGTGTTTTTAATGTTGCAGCAACAATCAAATAAAACGTTGTCCTAACGTGTTGTTTTTAACGAGGCAGCAACATTCAAATTATCACGGTGCCCTAACGTGATGGTATTATGTGGCAACAACAATCAAATTATCTTATTGCATCAACGTTGTATATAGAAACCAACCCCATGTTTAACAGCGAACGTAGAAACAACATGGAGAACATAATCGCTGAAACATCCAATAACACACATGGCAACTTTTTCAACTTCGTTTACTCACTTAATAATGGCTCACAGTGAATAGTTAGTATGGTTGAGTAAGCAATAGAAGAAGCATGAACAATACAAACAACAGTTCAGCCTATGATCTTCACACACTAATCCTTCTATAAATTTGATTTATTATTACAGCTGCACTTTGTGTTTTTATTTATTTAATTGTTTGACAACACACGATTGCCGTAGCGCAGGAGACAAAAACAACATCATGAGTCATCTGACTATGCCTCTATAGCTCCGCATCATACGTTCTTCACACAGAGTGACTGCACCGGAAAAAAACACAAGAACACAATCGCAAGGTGCAGACCATTGCGTTGCCTTGTTACGTCTGTTGCTAGATACACTAAACACAGTGAGTTCATAAGTGAGAAAGATATGTGCAAGAGCAAGCCTTTTAGGAACCCGAATTTTCAGGCTATAAAAAGCCTGCTGTAGGCAGGCTTCATCTTAGCATGTATGCATGCAGACTTGAAGATAAATTACCTGTCTATTTTAATTTTTACTCTGTGGTTGTAAAATTAGCATGGAAACCATTACATTATGAAGTGAGCAAGCAGTAGTTAAAACAAACTGTGCCTCCAATATGATGCATCACCACAATCAAGTTTTAAAGAGTGATTTCAGATGGAACACACAAGAAACAAATCTACTAAAACGGGACCTACATGCTTGCATGATGACACGCAATAGCCATAACAAACCCTAGGATTGGCAAAAATTATGGAAGCGGAGCCAATAGGAACCACGAAGCTAGAAAAACAGCTGTTTCACAGAGCCCTTACTCCTGGGCAACATAAAAAGCAATGCAATGATTTGAGCAAAAGAAGCAAACAAAAAAACATGTAACTGAATATAGTAATAAAGTAAAATCACTGTCGAGAGAGAGAGAGAAAGAAAGAGAGAGATATGGCATGAAGAAAAACAGGGAGCTTCACCGGAAAGCAGGTATCTGGTTTGCTACCCTGCACTTGGGAAGAAAGACAGAAAGGTAAGGAAAATGGAATGAGAGAGAAAGAGAGAGCAAGAGGAAGCGAAAACACACACACACACTGGAATGTCACAAGCGTTTGATGAGGCGGGTCGATCGCCGAAACTTTAGGAGGATGGTCGAAGTAGCAATAAACGTATAGACACGCTGAGCTTTCAGTCAAGAAAGCGTGCTGATTCTGGTTCGAAACTGCCTTGACAACTGTTTGCAGTAATCAAGAATCTGGTAGTGTGTGTGACTGATGAAAATGCGATAGGGCAGCTATTTCACATGCTCTGCTCTTACAGCTTTGATGGAAACTCGCATTGTCATGAAAGCAATTCATGTCTTTTTAATAACTGTATGTAAGTAAATTTGGGCAATCATAAAAAACGTGTGTCAATCTGTTCCTGCCAAAGCTATCATTCACGGCACACACAGCAAACGCTAGGCCTGCAGAAAACAATGTCCGCAAGCAAATATCAATATCAAAATGCACCGCGATGAAATGGCACCCTAATACAGAAAGACGATCCCTCATAACAAACACAGTACACACCAACTTAGAAAAAGCGCGCCTGCTGAAAACACTATGTTGTTGGTAAGAAAACCTAAACGACAAATTGCAGTATTGTGAAAAAGCACAGTACTCCGCAAACATTATCACTCACAGCAAATCTGGGAGACACCAACAAGGAGATGCCAAGCCTGCACAACACACTATGCAGCACACAAATAACACCAGACCACCGTACTCCTCTTGCCATTTGTCCAAGCCTGGCCTCAGCTTCACTTTGACTTATGTCTGCTCGAACAAAAGCTTATGTCAGCTTGAACAAAGGCACCTTCTGATTGCGATTCCCTTGCTCGAGTAGGTCAAGCGAGAAGACACACAACCGAGGCAAAGCTGCTAATGAGATGCCACTCTTTCTTGACATGACTTAACGCAGCTTTCTAAGTAGTAGATGCAGAAGTAGTATCACGTTTATGCAGCTGTCTGGACGACTGATACATTTGGTCAACTGCAGTGTTTTTCTAGTTAGTCACAACACAAATGGCGGAGGCATATGTCTCAGATGTGCTCCTTTCTCCTTAACACGCTATCGTGCACTTCAATGCTGTATGTTCTGGCCATTACTGGTCCCCCAACAACACCTTTTTCCTATAGAATTGGAGGCGTGAAAGGTCGCAGTTTTAACGGAGCCTTCTTTTTTCGGTAAAGGAAGCTTCAATGCATTCTCTCTGTTCTAGTTTCTTATTAATTCAATTTTTTTTACTAAGTCTACTAGTGCAGTGTAGGTTTTTTAAGCAGCATGTTTGTTGTCGACAGGGTATGTATGGTAGCCTTTCAGCAGTTAGGCAAGCTTCCCTTCATGTTCCAGCGTGATGTACATGCATAAGTAGCATCATGTTTATGCAGCTTTCTGTATGACTAATACATTTGGTCAACTGCAGTGTTTTTTTGAGTTGGTCACAACACAACGGAGGCTTGGCTGCATTTATGAAACTGTCAACTATTAAATTAGACTAAGGCTGATTTGAGCTGGAAATCGTGTGTGAGCTGCCACTCTTTCGTAAACTTGGTGAGCTCTGTACGTGACATTTGTGTGCTATTATCACTAGTTCGCACAAATGGTGATTCTTACCTGAGGAGGTCTGTTGTCTGATCATCTTTTCGCGCTGCTGCTCATTGTTACATTCATGCACTTCTAGGATTCAGGCAGTGGGGGAAGAGCCGAGAAGTTATTTAGCTTGCCGCTGTAAGCAGAAAAGGGTGCAGTGGGTATACCCCCTGTTGCGTGTCGGCGTAGAGTGTTCATGAAGCGTTCATTTCCGGTTGTGGAGTCACCTCAGTTGGAGAACTGAAATCTAAACTGTTGTATATAATGGCAACAGGTCCGCTGGCTACGGAAAGTCAGAGGATCACCATCTGTTGAATAGATGAAGTTTCTAGCCTTGGAACGGTGAAATAAAGCTGAAATCGCTGTGTGAACAGCATACAGTTCGCCCACAAATCGCCGATCATGCATGCACTTACGCGATCAGATGTCTATGCAGTGTGCATTATTTTGTGTAGGAAGATCTGCATAAGGAAAACTCACTGATAATGCTTAGCTGCTGCGTGGAGGTACTCTGCTTTTTTCACTAGAGGTTGTCGTTATCGGTCACACTTGAAGGACACCTCACGCCTGACTAGGCCACCCTAACTGGCAGCCTCTGACCGAGAACGCAGACTGAAAACACACGTAAATAAGATGTTCCGTGCTACTGTGCTACGATAGTGATGATGATAGTAGTGAGTCGAAATTGAAACAGCACGAGTTTCGCTTTTAACTTCATTTTTAAGGTGGTTTTGCAACAGTAAAAAAGACAGGTGAAGCAGCAAAAAAGTGAGACAAAAGCTGTTTGCAAAGGACCGAATAAAATTTACGCACAAAAATATTCTCAGGACAACGCTATCACTTAATGAGGGTTGTTTAGCAGGCAAGTGGTTCATTGTGCATGCCTGTATAATGCAGTGTGTTAAACTCGGCTGATCGAACTGCAGCCAGATTGCGCGCCATTGCCATCGTTTTCTGTAATAAGTCACCTACCTCACCATAGGTTCACAAAAATTGTAATGCTCATTCAGACTCACTCCTGACTGAAATATATCTTGCACTTAGCGCTCATTCGGACTCGCTATCAACAAAATTTTCCTGAGCCGGGCTCACACTCACGAAAATTTTCTTAAGCCGGACTCACTCGGACTCAAACTTCCAAAAATATTACTCACGCGTACTCATTTAGGCGCACACTCACTGCTCGATCTGAATCTGAGAGAATCCATCGACTCATGACTAATACGAGTCCACTAAGGCGTCGGTGCTCTTTGACACGAACATCTCACGTCATTGGTGCTCTTCTTGGCGCCTTTTAATACTGTACCCTCGATTGCGAGTTTAAGTGAACGATACTGTTTAGTAGACGCGAGTCCCCGTGTGTGTAAACATTAATCTAGGCAAGGCTGGTAGTAATGCTGAATGTCAGTATAGATAGGAGAGGACAAAAAAAGCAATGGAATCACTCAGGAAATATGTTTTGCACTTTAAATTCACACTCGCGAGAACTCTCTTTAACTGAACTGACTCGAACTATTCAAACTTGCAAAAATACCATTCACCTGGTTCACACCCAAGGCTCGATCTGAACCTCGTCGACTCTCGAATGAGTTTGCCGACCTGTGTATTTTGTCACTGACCTGACTCATTGCCGAAATTCGTACCTGCTGGCTTCGGAGAGGGTCCTGCTCCAGCGGAAGCTCACAGCGAGGAAGCTCACAGCGAGGAAGCTCACAGCGACAAAGCTTGTTTGAAATATCACGACAAATATATGTTTTAGAGCATATGGTCACATTGTTGCTACGCGTGAATATTCCACCGCAGACCCTGTTTCAGAGGGTATGTAGCGGAGTTCGCAGTGCCAAAGTGCACCTTTTTTTGCTAAGTTTGCACTCATAAAAAGAGATGGCTGTCGGACGAGTTGGTGCTTTGACACAGAAAACATCGTCAGGGCGCACCTCCACACGAAATATACATAACGACTAAAAGTAACAGGAGTGCAGCAGTGATGAAAAATAGGGCACTGGGGAATAACAGTAGGTATTATGTTGTGAGAGGAATATGGAAAGGGGTCATGCTTTCTGGTCTGACGTTCGGAAATGCGGTCTTGTGCATGAGATCAGAAGTTCAAGCAAGATTATAAATGAAACAACGTGGAATCGGTAGGTTTGCTTTAGGAGCTCACGGGAATACACCGAACCAGGGTGTACAAAGTGATTTCATTTCATTTCATTTATTTATACTGTTAGCCCAGAAGTGGGCCGTTACAGGGTGGAAGCACAAACAATTATTTGCGAAAAAGAAGTACCGTACAGGTCTCAAGATAATTTCTCGGTATTATTGTGACCAGCAACTCGAAGTTATACATAACAAGAAATGGAACACACATGCAATGCAATACATACGCGCAGAACAGCACATGACGCATTTGAGGCGGCACTTTTGCACCGCGCTGAAGATTAGAAAGACAACTACTGCAGTCTCATGCAACCAACAAAAAAGTACACACGCACGAAAAAAAAACATTTGTCACTGTTATTCAGGAAATAAACGTTTTAGATTCTGTTCAAATGATGTAAGCGAGGAACAACCAATTATATATAGACTCTGGCAGCATATTCCAATCTTCAATAGCACGTGGAAAGTAACCGAACTTAAAGCAATCGTTACGTGGGACTAGGGGTGGTATGTACATATTATGGCGATGTCTGGAGTGTTCTTGTGTGTTGACCTGGAAGTAATCTGAATAGTTTAGTTTAAAATGATTATGAATTAACTGGAAGAGGAATTTCAGACGCTCAATCCTCGTCTTAAGTTCAGGACTATCCAGTCCAGCTTTTTTACAAAGTTCAGTAGGAGAATGATGTCGGCGATATTTATTAAAAATAAATCTCGCACCAAGTCGCTGTATTTTTGCTATTTTATTGCAGTTTGTCTTTGTGTAAGGGTCCCAGACAATTTTAGAATATTGATTTGTGGAGTTTAACGTCCCAAAACCACCATATGATTATGAGAGACGCCGTAGTGGAGGGCTCCGGAAATTTCGACCACCTGGGGTTCTTTAACGTGCACCCAAATCTGAGCACACGGGCCTACAACATTTCCGCCTCCATCGGAAATGCAGCCGCCGCAGCCGGGATTCGAACCCGCGCCTTGCGGGTCAGCAGCCGAGTACCTTAGCCACTAGACCACTGCGGCGGGGCAATTTTAGAATATTCGATAATAAGTCTGACAAGGGTTTTGTAAGCAAGACACTTTATATCAGATGGGGCAGTATAAAGGTTACGTCTAAGGCTATACAATGCCTTGGTAGCCCTGGAGCATACATTATCAATATGAGTGTTCCACCGGAGGTCGGGCGTGAACCATAACCCAAGATATTTATAGTTTTGTACACGGTTGAGGAAAGCATTGCCAATCTGGTAGTTGTAATCTAGAGGTGCTTTCTTTCTAGTTATAGTCATAAAGACTGTTTTTTCTGTGTTCAAACTCATTTGGCATTCTTCGCACCAATCCTTTATTCTTTGAAGATTGTTGTTTAGATTAACTTGGTCATGTTCAGTCTCGATTCTGCTATAAACAACACAGTCGTCGGCAAACAACCTTATCGGGACCGTAACGCGGTTTGGTAGGTCATTTATATATAACAAAAATAAAAGGGGACCCAGCACGCTCCCCTGGGGAACTCCGGAATTAACTGCAGCTGCTCTAGACTAATTATTTTTTATTTGAACAAACTGCGGACGGCAACTGAGATAGGATGAAAACCATTTTGTCAAGTGATTATTTTGAAACGTTTTGTCAATTTTAAACAGGAGCTTTGAGTGCGACACTTTATCAAATGCCTTTGCGAAATCCAAATATACCACATCAGTTTGACCACGCAAATTGATTGTTTTTGAAAGATCATGAACAAATTCGATTAACTGTGTTGTTGTAGATAAGCCTCGGCGGAAGCCATGCTGCTTCGAAAATAATAGATTGTGCGTATCAAGATAGGACATCAGGTGTTTGTTAATAATGTGCTCGAGTATCTTTGAACATGTACTGATAAGCGAAATAGGACGGTAGTTGCGCTCGTCCCGAGAGGAGCCACTTTTGTGAACAGGGGTAATTTTAGCCCGCTTTCACGCTAGTGGAAAAGAGCCACTGCGCAGGGACGACTGAAATATTTTTGTAAGGAAGCGAGCCGCCCCTTCAGCGTATCTGTACAGAAATTCGTTTGGTATACCATCAGGGCCGGGGATTTTTCTTGTATTTATATTAAGTAAAAGATTTAGGACACCCTCTTCGCTAATTACCACATCATCGATCGGCCGCTGCAATGATGACGTAGAAAACTCGGGCAAAATGCCATTATCATGAGTAAACACAGAAGCAAAAAAATGGCATGGACATCATTTGAGGGCAGGGAAGCCAGCAGCAAGACAAAATTTGAGAAGCGATTGAGAGAAATGGAGAAGGAGCGTTGGGCTAGGAAGGTTTTCAACTACTTATACATGAAGAATGTCGATAGAAAATGGAGGAAGCGAACCAGAAAATTGACGGGTAAATACTTAGAAAACAGCAGGGGGCCAAACCAAGAAGAACTATCGGTTAAAAAGAATGTGAAAGAAACGGAGACCAACATGTGGAGAATTGGCATGATTAAGAAGTCCGCACTAGAGATCTATCAAACTTTTAAGCAGGAAATTGCCAAGGAAAGGATGTATGATAATACTCGGGGTAGTTCTCTACTGTTTGAGACCAGGACGGGAGTATTGCGAACCAAGAAATATCGGGCCAAATACGAAGGAGTAGACATGGTAAGCAGTGCGTGTGGAGAGGAAGAGGAAAGTGCCGAACACTTGATAATGTTTTGTAAAGGGCTTAACCCTATAGTTCAGGATGGTGGCGCAGAGTTTTTCAACACACTGGGAATTAGAGGAAGGGAGGGCAAAATAGTCTTTAAGCGGGTAGAATTACCTAGAAGGAGGTTATCTGACTGGTGGCTAAAGTGAAGGCACGAATGGAAATTAAACCCTTCACTGCAAAGTACAAGTCATCAACTTCACTATTTAAATGAAAAAAAAAGATAAATCTAGTTGTTTGTTCACCAAGTATTACGGCTAGATGGCTTTAGCTGCCGCCCGATCTAAAGGGTACAGCCGCATCAATCCATTCATCCAACCATTCACAGGAAGAGACACACGAGGACAGGCGCAAACTACTAACCGGCTTTATTCAAAGAACATCCACATCTTTATATATCAACACCCTGCGCGGGGGCACCACCACAACAACCACGAAAACTTAAACCAGAGCAGAAAGAAATTGGAATTCACCATTGTCTTGCGCAATGGAAGTTTCACTTACGCACTCATCACTTGCTTTTTTTTTTTTTGCACCCTCATGATGAGTTTTCATGATGGTTTCTATGTTGCGCTCATCAGATGTCACCAAACGAAAATGAAGTCATGATTGAAAAATGATAGTACAATTTGCACGTCGAATATTTAAAATTACCTAGTGTTAAAACAAGCAATATTCTTTAAGATTGACACTGGCTTTATTTGTCTCGGTGACTATACATTGCCATCATTGGGTCCCACCTTGCATTATGGGCTGTTATAGTCACGTGATAGCATTTCGCGCTCAAAATAATGGAGGGTACCGCCGTGGTTCTTTCATGAATAGTTAACAACGTGAAATTTAGTTTATAGACAGTCTGCGCCCCGCCGCGGTGGTTTAGGGGTTAAGGAACTCGGCTGCTGACCCGCAGGTCGCCGATCGAATTCCGGCTGCGGTGGCTGCATTTCTGATGAAGGCGGAAGTGTCGTAGGCCCGTGGGCTCAGATTTGGGCGCACGTTAAAGAACCCCAGGTCGTCAAAATTTCCGGAGCCCTTCACTACAGCGTCTCTCATAATCATATGGTGGTTTTGGGACGTTAAACCCCACATATCAATCAACAGTCTGCGTGGCTGCATTTATCGGCTCTGTGTTCTGCGGTGCGCCCTCCTGTCCGTGTAAAACGAAGCAAGGCGTTCGGCGGCGGCTTCCACCTGACCACTCCTCACGCTACATGTTCAGGGAAGTAGCGGGGCAGACCGTTTGGAGTCTTCTCTTTTGTAGTCTTTGCCATCGCATGCTTCGTCGCAATAATTGTGACGTAAGGCACGTTCACTGCCGGTGTCACACAGGCAATTTTGATCGCGATATGGCTCCCAACTTGCGTTTTGACTCATGTCTGGGCCAAACGCGATCCAGAATAATGTGCACCGCTTAGAAATGATCATTGTTGATCGCAATTAGGAAATCAGACGCAAATCAGCCCTTCTGACGAGAAAAAGTGCTCGTGTGACACCGATGCAATCTATTTTATGCAGCCAAAAATCATAAATGGGACATTGGTGTCATTGTTAACTTTCAATATCTCAATTTACGTAGTGCATACGATGTATGCACTATATAAATTATAGGCCGATTTCGATCACCTGCACTAGTAGCAAAATTCTTGAACATATAAAACTTCTAATTAGCTTTATTGAATCAAACAACATTCTGCATTCCAACCAACATGGCTTCAGATCAGGACTAACTACAGTTACACAGCTCGTCGAAACACTTCATGACCTGTCTCTCGGCATAAATGAACGTATTCAAACTGATGTAATTTTTCTCGACTTCTCGAAGGCATTAGACTGCGTCTCGCACCCTAAACTACTACTTAATGTTAATCACTTGTTAGGTGATAGCCCCATCTTCCAATAGATAACTAATTACTTAACTGACCGTCACCAATACGCACAGCATGGCATCCACACTTCTGACCTAGCTCCGGTGTTGTCAGGCGTCCCGCAGGGGTCTGTACTAGCTCCAGTGTTGTTCCTAATATATATAAGTGACATAACTAACTACGCTGACGTTAAACTCAGACTCTTTGCAGACAACTGTATGCTCTACAATGAAATACGTCATCACGATGATTAAGTGGAGTTGAGTAATTCATTTAACAAAATAGCTCAGTGGTGCGCTGATTGGCAAATGACTATAAACATTGACAAATCTGTATTTATGTCCATTACCAACAAGGTGTCTAAGTTTGATTTTCAATACCATTTTAATAATGTGCCACTACGAAGGGTTAACCAGTACAAATACCTTGGTATCACAATTTCATTTGATCTTAGTTGGACAGAGCACGTGCGTCAAGTGTCCAAAAAACCGATGAGCAAATTATTTTTTATTGAAAGGGCCCTGTCATTCGCCACACATGAAACGAAGCTTCTTGCTTACGTCACATTTGTGCGCCAGGTCTTAGAATATGCTAATATTGTGTGGTTCCCTCACACTGTGAATAGTATCACTATACTGGAAAGGGTTCAGCGGAAAGCAGTGCGCTTTATCTTCAACAGACACGGGCGCCACGACTCACCTACTGCTCTACTACATCGTGCTGATCTAGCCACCCTTGACAGTCGTGCAAAGGTTTTCCAGCTCAAATTTCTTTATCTACTTTTACACAGATCATTCCGCATAAACCCAGATCTTTACTTGAGCTTTCGAGATACCAGACCAACGAGGCGAAGTCATGCATGAGAACTCGATGAATACTCATTTAGTAATAATACTTTTTCCAATTCGTTCTTCCCACGCGTAATTCGAGAATGGAACACACTGAATCCAGTCATTACACAGCAGCCAACATTAGAGAACTTTATGAAACTAATTGAAGGCACTAATCTATTCTAACCTAATTAGCATGTACAGTGATCACCTGTTTTTCTTCACGCAGTCCTTCCTGTTTCCAATTGTTATACTAAAACACTTGTCTGCATATATTTATTGTTTATTATGGTTCCTTGATAACAATACGCAATCTGTGTTTTCTTCTTTCTGTGCTTCATTTCTTCTCGACTTCTGTTTTTTGTTAGTGTACCATTAGTGTACTTCGTACTTGGTTATCGTTCAAATAACTATGTATGATTGTTCTATGCCGTGCTGCTGTGTTCAGTGATTATGTGTTCTTTATTATTCTGCTTTTTCTTGATTCAAACGTCGAAAGTTGCGACAGTGATGTTCACCCTTGTAATAATCCCTATGGGGACATTGACAACATTCTGTAAAAAAATAAATAAAATAATCTCAACTGTTTTATACTTAGAATCATTGTTAGGTTGCTGTGTATGATTATGTCGACAAAAATTGGCCCTTTGAATGAGTGGCAGCCCCTTGTTTGTTTAAACAATGGTTTCACCATGTTTCCCCAGGCCACCAGCATTGCCGCAACATCTTCCTTTGCGTCTGTTATCATGGCCTTCTGCATTAGACTCAAGCCAGAGTTACCATATTTGTACACGTTTGTTCGGTTTATAGCATTAACATTTTTTACTGCAAGTAGTCTGAGAGGAGAACAAGTATGATTCTATTATGGCAGTTGAAACAACCGCAGGCTGTAAAGCGTATTCCTATCGACGTGGTGACGTGCGACACAATGATTCATTTGCTTTAACCACTAGCAAATAATTGAAAAGTGAATAAATGAATGCAACTTTGTCAATAATTGTGTAATAATTTTTAAAATTTACACATTTTCTACAGGTAACCAATCTCGACACTCGAATGCTATGTTGTTCGAGGTATAGCGCATCCAGGTATAGCGCTAACCACTCAATGTTGACCATAACCTTAATGATTTAATGTTTAAAAGTTAACAGAGTGGATTAACCCACTGATAAAGACTACTTGAAAGTACTACACAGTCACAAAGACACCTACAATCTCACTTATAGATTCGGCAATGCCTTGTCACTGTTGTTTGTATGCTATCAAGATTTCACGGAGTCTATCAAGACAGCGTCCCATTTGACCCATGTACCTCCTGCTGCATGTCAGTGATTGTGCACATCATGCCTTTAATACTGGCTAGATAATTCTGCCGGTGATGAGTGCTGCAGTGTTTCCTTGTTTTCATCTGATCGATGAATCTATGTAGGTCAGAAAGTTTTGGGGGCCATAAACACTACTTCAACTCCAGCAATTTCTCCTTATTTTTTAGTAGATTTTGTGAGAAACACTGTGAATGCTAAGTGCGACAGCCATCTTCTTTTCTCGCAGCCCTTCAGGTTGTCTGTAGCACCTTTCTACGCCTAGGCTACCTTGCATGCTTAAGCAAATCCTCGGCTAGAGGCAACTCGTCTTGAGTTGAACCTGCAAAAAGAAGTCTGCACATTTACTTGGGAATTGCTTCTTCCACCTCGTGTTAAGGTGATCCACACAGAGCACTCTGCAAGGCCATTTGGATGGCCGCCCTCTTGGCTCCTTTTGTGTGCCCCAGCGAGAAAGGCAGTAGTGGCTTCTATGGACGAGACTTATACTGCCAACTTGTGCACCATTTTGTAAAAAGCTGTGTTAGGCGCAGGGATTTGATTGTTAAATATTCGGGAATCTCATGTGGTGCCACAAGACGCTGGAGCTTGTGCTGCAAATCCTTCAAACTGGGCTTGACAACCTACTTGCACTCCACAGATTCTTCCAAATTAAACACTAAGAAATTATCCACATAGCAGGATATTGTACAGCACTAAAACCTAGCAATCTATTATTATTGTTCCTTCAAATACTGGTCAAGTGCAGGTCTCTAAGAACTGATACAGAGCTCAACTCAATACCAATACCCTGCCGTTACAAATACACTTTTACGACCTAGCCAGGAAAGATAGACTCAAGTCTATCTTTCCTGGCTTTTCAATAAACTTTCAAACTTTCAAACTTTCAAGTAACAGCGTGAGAAACACTTCCAAACACGTGCCAGTGACATTGAACACTTTCCAGGGAAGGATATTGCTCGAAGAAATTCGTAGCATCCTTGACGAAGAGCTGTAGATCTTTGTGTGGGCAGGATGTTTATATTTGTTTAATCGTTGCATCGATTTTTAATAACTTGTACTTGGCCTGTGCTGAAAGGAAAATATTCATAAAAGGTTGATGACTTCTAGAGCTGTAAGATTCTCCTGCTCTGTGGATGATTTTTTGTGTTTCACTATTCAGAATCAATATGCTGGTAGTAAAATGTCGTACTTTGAAGCTTTCTTAAGATGTGCTCCAAGTTCTTGAATTCACGCAGTTGCTTATTGAACGAGGCACGAATAAATTCTTGAACCTGAGGCGATTTCTCAGAGAATAACACTCATGTTGATGGTATGAACCTTGTGCTTGGAAGCCATCGCTGCTTTTGTGTCGCGGTATTTAAAAGTGGCTAAAAGGCGGAACATGCACATGCCTTTGCAGAATGCTCTGTGGCGATTGACTGATCTCAAACAATGTGGATGATACATTCTCCTAGTAAACATCCCATTGTATGATTGCAAGTTTCACTCAAGAGGTGTTCCTGTTGGAGCTGTAAGCTTGCTTACGTATGTGATGGATCCTAGGCGTGAAGAGGAGTGGCTGGCCACATCGAAGGCCCAAGAAAGAAATAAGGCAACTGTGTACATTGCATGTACAGTGTATCTCGCAGACTCAAGGAGGTAGGGAGAAAGTGTTGAAGAGCAGGCAGTGTACTTTCTTGCCTGTGCAGATCCACCTCTTGAATGAACTAAAAATGCTGCAGCTCTGATCACAGACAGAAGTGAGTAACATGTTTCAAACACATGGTGAACACAATCACTTTAACAAAGAAAAATAAGCCCCTACAATTTCCTTATGTTCACTCATGGCGAGGGTCTTGTTCCTGTAGACTTAATGCCTTTAGGTAGTGTAGGAGGGCTTATTGTCAGCTACTAACACGCAGAAAGATCACGCGCTACGAATCGTGCCCACTAACACTTCTAGGCTTACGTGCTTGGAAACACTCGATAATGTCGACAAGACGACAGCCGCCGCTTTAGCTAATTGTTAAGAGCATCGAATGCCTTGTCCTAAGGTTGTAGATTCAGTCTTTGCCGGTGGAAATTTGTGTCCGCCCTATTTGTTTAACATTTTTAATTGTATTTGCTGTACTACAGTCAAAAAGGTACTAATAACGTCTCCTATATTTTTCATAGGCTGATTGTCTGTTCTCATTGAAGGACTGTATATACATCTGCACTCCTTTGTAATAAATTTCAGCTGGAAGATGGTGCTGCATCTTTGTATGTTCTGTCCCTCCAAGTGCATTCGCTCGGAGCAGCCATTGCAGTCGAGTTAACTTGTCGGATGGATATGCAGGGGCACGGTTGTTGTCTTAACATATTAAGTGATATGCTGAAACACAACTAAAATCAACTTTATCATACCTGTCATACCATTACTTGCAGAACACCCTTTTCCTTTCTGTCTAAACAACCCACTGCCTTCTACGTCATAAGTTTGTGTTGGCTTCCACAACCCTCGCAAGTGCTCTCCTAGCAGACTTCTCCAAATGAAGGGGGGGGGGGGGGCAGACTTCCATAGGAGCACGAAGGCTGGTGTCCTTGCTTTGGCTGCGCATTTTTATGGATCATGCTTATTTACATCTCAGAGGCAATTATCGCTACACCCAGAAAGCCTTCATAGAAGAAATTTGTCTGTGCGGTGACCACGTCCATGCGGTTTTGTGTACATGTAGCCAGCTATGTTTGCATGAAAACCACGTTACGTCCCACCTCACTTGTTTAGCGCCCTCTGAAACCGAAATCGTGACTGAGCGCTGTAAAACCTTTTTCAAGGTAACTAACTGTTCCATCCACAATGAGTGTGTCATTAACTACTTATTGCAACAGAAACAGTACTATGAAAATATTTTGTGAGTGCTCAAGCTGTGTCTATGAAAGATAATTAAGCCCTTAAATGCTCTTTTTGTTCTGTGACATGCAGGAGGGTCAGTGGCTCAGACAGGAACCTCACCTAATGATCGGTCTGAGAACTGGCTACCCTCCCGGTCCTTCCTCATTTATTCCTCCTCCTCCTCCTCCTTACATAATGATACACTCTGTGAGCACTGTTTCAGTCTATAAACAGCAGCTTAAAGGTTCCTCGCCATTCTTTCGTGGGCTGATTGGTTAGGTCCATTTTTAAAGACAGTGTGTTTCTTGCACTTAATCCAGGTCAAAGGGTCAGGGAGATAGTAGAGGTGGAGGAGATTGCAAGGTCAACTGACGCATGTGTAAGAATGCTATCGCTGCACCTTTGAGATAAAGAGCATTCTCTTTTTGTGAGATTTAGGGAATCGAGCAGTTAGGCTGCATCATTTTCGTTTCGCTTATCCTGATATCCTTATGCTGGTGCATAATTCGTTGCTTTTATTTCTTCTATATTTTCTGTGTACAGCTTACTCTTGCTCTAACTAGATGGACAGGTGAACAGTAAATTTTGGTGTTGTTGGGGTTTCGTTATTGGAAAGTAGCACAGTACTTACTGAAATACACGAAGATGCACACCATCGGGGAACAAAATTGAGGACTGAACAGAAAAGGTCGCACTTGCAACTAACTTTATTCTCGGAAAGTCACCAAATTATATAAGCGCAGCGACCATGCCCACGCACATTGCCTCTCATGCTAGTAAAAAAAAAAGCATGCAAAAAATTGACAACACAAGGAAAATGACAAAAAAGCCACTGAACAAAAAAGATTCCAAGAAACAAAAATTCCCCACCACGGAGAGAGCAACAGATGTAAAATTAACATGCAGATCTTCCTTTTTTTAATAATGTAGAATGCTTCCATAACTTCACGTGCCGAAGTATCATTACTCTTTCCGAAGACGGATACACTGCAAAACCTAGCCTCAGATTTGCAGAAACCACAATGTGCTGGCAAATATGCCGAAAGTTTATTTTCCCCAGGAAGTTCTTGCTCCCTAATTTTGTCCTTTATGCACCAGCACCTTTGCTTGCACATTCAGGATCCTGCAAGTGTGAGGCTAGGTTTTTTAGTGTAGCCTTTCTTGGAAAGAGTAATGACACCTTAGCACGCCAAGTTATGGAAGCATACTACATTAAAAAGAAGAGATACGCATGTTAGTATTACATCTGTTGCTCAACGTGGTGGGGAATTCCATTCTTCGGAATCTTTTTTCGTTTAGTGGCTTTTTCGTCATAATTCTTTTGTTGTGAATCTTATCGCATTTTTTTCGACTAGCATGTGAGGCAATGTGCGTGCGCAAGGTTGCTGCGCTTATATATTTCGCTGATTTTCCGAGAATGGAGTTATTTGTGAGTGACACTCTTTCTGTTCTGTCCTCAATTTTATGCTCCGATGGTATGCATCTTTTTATAGTTAAGTGAGCATGTAGCAACTAGCCCAACAAAAAGATTTATTAAGGTGGCGGTCCCACTCCGGCAGCAGCCGCGCTGCTTTTTATTCACTGTTTGCTGACGTTCTACGCTCAGCCTATTGATGTGGATTGTATTGCATTAGAGAGCTTACATTCTCCACTTTCTAATGGTAGCTAGTATTCTCGCCTAGTCTGAAGCGGTATTGCATAGCACTCAAAACGGTGCGAGCAAAGACCAGTGCTTTTGCTGTCCAAGCCTCCGTTGCACTGGCAATGGCAAAACTGTTCAACATAACCAAATGAAATTTCGTGAGCCTCTTCGCAAAGCAATATGCAAGGTTTCTGTGAAGAGATATAGGCAGTGAAGCAATCAAAAAGTCATGCAGGTTTCAATCAAAATGGGCAAAACAATGTAAGTTAAAGAGTGAATAACTTTTTTAATTTTTTTGTGTAGAACAACAATATTGAATGGGTTTCTTGGGTACAATGTAACTGATGTCTCCGCGAAGTTGTTTTGCATTCTGACGAATATTTCATGAATTATAACTACTTGAATTAACAAATATATAGATCTACTTGTTCAATCGTTACTGACGAGGTGGAAAAACAGTCCAAGATGAAAATCTGAAATTTTACATATTGAAGTAGAAAGCCTTTCTATGCTGAAAAAAATTGTCATAGGTCAATTAGAAAAGTATAACACAGATTGAATTTAGCTCATTTTCTGCTTGCCAGGTTTGTGCAAATTTACTTTTTTTCTTTTATTGCTAATTCACAATTGTCACACACTAGCAGGACTATGTCATGTTTTGTAATTACCAGTGCTCACTACTTTTGCGTAGCAGCGCTTGAGTCAAAAAATTTTCAACAAACAATAAATATTGCAAACATTTTTGTTGGTGGTGTCATCTGTGAAAAAAAAAACCACGAAGTTGTCTGGTGTCAGTTATGACGTTTGTCAACAGTGATGCCACTAAACATGACTATGCCACCGAAACACGTATGGGTTATTTCTCCAGATTCCAGACCTCAGTGTCTAGTCCAGTAGGTAAACTCAGTCACGACGTCTCTAATACACAATGTAACCCCACGAGACTGCTTCAAAAAAGAAAGGAACAAAGCATGCAACATTCCTGACCAAGTGGTTTGGCAATTTGGCCGAGGACTCCAGGACCTGCTTGTCAGCTCGCCTTTGTAGCCAGAGGACTGCAGCAGCGTTTCTGAAGTACACAGAGAACTTGACCTTGCCTTCTCCTATTTTTGAGACTTGTAGGACATTACCTGGTGGTATTTCCTTCGCGGGGAGGAGAGGAATGTTTAACACTGAGTGTTCTACGTGACACTGGATGAAGGGTAGTATAACATTGGACCTTTTTCGAGAGACTAGCCTGCACATGTAAAGGGGTGGCGACGTGATGCGCGTCACGTTTTTTTTTTTTTTTTTCTTGGGAGAGGAGGGGGGTCACAAGGCCAAGCAGCCTCTATAAACGTAGCACATAGTGGCGATAGTTGCTAACTGAAAGATAGCTTTAATCGTCTGCAAATCATTCCTGAAAAATACTAAGCCCCCTAGATGTTTTTACCAGTGCGAGTGTGTGGTGGATAACTTCAGAGTCTACGGATCACCAGTTTTGATTTCAGTGACCTCCATGAAGGCGCTTTTCAGACTTGAAGAGGGTTCATTTACAAGTTTGTGGATAGTTTGCGGGCAACTTGGTGGAAAACAAACTTGCATGTGTGCAGTAACTATATCGTAAACTGTGAGTCAATGAGCCATATTTCCCTGACTGCAGCAAAAGGTGCGGATGGCTGCGTGAGATCTATAGCGTTCCCAGCCACGCGTTGCAAAACAAACGTCGAGTGTCTTGACGCCTTCTGAAGTTTGAAAACAATATTTTCACTATGCCAACTTCTTGATAAGAAATGTGTTTGCTAGCGTAATACTTACTCCCACATTACGGTAACACATGTATTGCGAATGATCATTGTGTCCTCGAAGATCATTGATATGATGCCTTTGCTTGTTGTAGAGGGCAGTGACTGGTCTAGCAAAGAGGTAGCAGGAATAAAGCTTGAACTACACGAAATAGACAAGACCGTGACCATTTACCCCTGGAGGGCTAAGCATTGGAAAATAATCTGTTTGCTCATGTAGGTCATGTTATATCTTACTTTCTACGCACCCGGACTTGACTGACCAAAGCGGGACATAACGCATTTACTCTCAGCGTAAGCCACGTACCATACACACCTATATAGAAAATGAAACGTTTGCCAAAAACGTAGACGCACTCAAGCGTATTTTTCCGATGAACTTCTTCGAGTGCTCACTGGGTGCAGCCACAAAGTGTGAGCCGCCTATTCCCCTGCACCTCCCAAATGACAAATGACCCGGACTGGTTTTGCAGCTTCCACTCCCTAAGCCAAGGGTCCCAATCAGCTAGCCTGCTGTCCAGACTCTCAGGATGGTAAAAACACGAAGGGGTTGGGAGGGGGGAAGGCAAATTTAAGTTTGAAACAAAAGTATAGGAACGTTGCAAAAAACCTGTGCGTGAGTTTTCGCGATAACCATATCAAATTCTAGTGCTATGAGTACTCACATAGGTGAGTACTAATAAAGCAATTGTTTAGTGTGATCACTTCGTATACAACACCACTTTGCCGCTGTTCTAAAACAGAAATGAAGATATCTGTGGTATCATGTGCACGAACTGCACATTAAGTGCGCAGGTGGGGAGTCAAACTTATGTTCCAATAAGCCTCCCATGATCCCATTTGCTTTTGTCTTAGAGGATTTGAACGCCGAAGCAGCCATCCTTTTCTGCTTCTTGGTCCACTGTATTCCCTCGCCGAAAAATTCCTGCACCTAATGTGGTTTGTCAATTTCTCGGGGATCTACCCAAATTAGACCAAGCGGCGATGTCACGTGATGACATCATGATTTCAAAACTTTTGTTTATCTATGATATCAACCAATGATTTTATTTAGCACTTGTGTAGACAGTGACAGGCACGTTTCGCGCTTGATAAGGCCTCTAGAATTTCCGACCATGTGTACTGTGCTGTTTACTTTGTAGGAGCACTCATGTATAATTAACTTTTCACACTGAATTGAATACTGTCTAAGACATATAAAATTAAACACCTACTTTTTTATTAGAAATCTGCGTGAATAGGATATCACTAGATTCTTTGTTAAAAATTAAGCGGGTGCAATTTTCATATCTTAAAAATTATTTGCGGTGCGAGGGGAACTCGTTTTCAAGCTCAAAGAATTGACTCTCTTATGTTTCACTAAATCTGAGCACTGCATCCGTGTATGTAGGTGTGAGACCACCCTCTAAGTATGAATGTTGCGCTACTTGAATGTTACGGCACCAAGTCTGCCATTCGAGACCCTCGTCAATGAATAAGGTAAAGAAGCACATACCTAATGGCTCCTTTTTCCGTGTTTTGACACAATATTAATGAGATCTAACAGACAATAATGCAAAGGATAGTATGCGGGAAGTTATTAGAGCCAATGCAATCTAAATAGGATGAAAGAAAAGTGGTTGAAAAAATAACTTGCCATGAGCAGGAATCAAACCTACGACCTTCGAATAACGCGTTCGATGCTCTACCACTGAGCTATCACAGCGTTTATTCCCCCAGCCAGTATATTTGGTTAATATGTGAATTTAAACGTAGGAGTGTCACTCTGCGCCGCCTGTAGCCATGGCGGTGAGTGTGGCACATTCTTTTTATGAGCCTGTATGGCGTCACGTAGCACGTGAACTTATTACGAGCTGGCAGCTAACCAACACTCCCTCGTATACAACCTAACGGCACCAAGTCTGCCATACGAGACTCTCGTGAATAAATAAGGTAAATAAGTGTATACCTAAGGCTCATTTTTTCGTGTTTTGACACAATATTAATGAGATCTAACAGACAATAATGCCAAGAAATGTATAGAAGAAGTTATTAGAACCAGTGTAATGTAAATAAAAAGAAAGAAAAGTGGGTGAAAAAATAACTTGCCGTGAGCAGGAATAGAACTATGACCTTCGAATAACGCGTTCGATGGTGTACAGTGACTTCTCACGGCGGCTATCTCCCCAGCCACTTCATCGGGTTTGCGTGTGAATTTAAACGTGGGAGTGTCAGTCAGCGCCACCTGTAGCCATGGCGGCGAGTGCGGCACACTCATTTTATGAGCCTGTATGGAGTCACGTAGCACGTGAACTTATTAGGAGCTGGCAGCTGGCCAACACTCTCTCGTATACAACCTAACGGCACCAAGTCTGCCATACGAGACCCACGTCAATGAATAAGAGAAATAACTGTATACCTAAGGGCTCCTTTTTTCGTATATATATATATATATATATATATATATATATATATATATATATATATATATATATATATATATATATATATATATATATATATATATATATATATATATATATATATATATATATATATATATAAATGTGTTTTGGGAGAGGAATTTGGCACAGTCGCTCACCCGTCTGGCCGCGGCACTGTTAAGCACTGTTTTTAAAGACGATAGTCTTTATTGGGACTTTCAACGCAAAAATACATTTGTCTGTTTGTCCGCCCTAGCCGTACCCGAAACGGCACCCAATAGGCCAAACGATACTCCAAAAGGCCGACCCTAGCCGCAGCGCCCTTATTATTGCTCAAGATTCAGCGTTCATACTTGTGCGATTGTCAATTAAAAAGTAATTATTGCGTATATCTGAAGGACCATAACAATACGTTAATATTCTGTATCTGTGTTTTTCACAAGAAAATGCATACATAGGTAATTCTAAGGACCGTAGCGTTTATCACGTTGCGCTGACCTTGCAACAATCGCAGGAAAAAGCAAGTAATTCCAATGCTTTGCTAAGACGACACGGTGGTGGCACCTAGCCGTGGCCTTGCGTTCTGCACCTTATCCCCTCCAAGACAGGTGCGCAGAGTGCGCGCGCTTCGTTTTCCAAGATAACTGTCAGATAGCGCTCTTGTATCACGTGTGACGTGACTTCATGCGCTCGTTCGCCTCCGCTGCACGCTCGAAGCACTCTAACGCAGCTCCTCTAGAATACCATTTACAAATTATCATGCGCAGAACATCAAATAAGCGTTTTGTTCACTCTCTCTAGACGCAAGACTATTGTCCTTCAACGACATTTGCAGCGTAACGTGCAGATACGGGGCAAATTTTTCGTAGTGCCTCTTCTTACTAACATGTGAACTAAGGTGCACTTGCAGGTAACATACAGTTCGCTGCCATGTAACATCTTGCAGTAAATCTGAAGGACACATCCCTGAAGTAACAAGGAGGAATCCTTTCAAAGGAAGAGGAAGGATTTCGTAAACATAAAGTAGCGTCCTGCAGGCGAAATATCGAATGAGGAACCATAAAGGTCATGTAGGACATTGGTAGGAAACAGACAGTTCACTGCCAGGACATCATCATTTTCATATGAAGACTTAAGCTCGTAGCCCTTGCCTCCGCTCCTTTTCGCCACTCGGTCAGCAATATTACAATTGGGATCACTTTTCAGTTATCTCGCTTGGTCGGCGTGCTAAATACGGGAAAGTTGTTCAAATCAGCAAGTTTTGGCGGGAAGAGAAGGGAATCCGCAGTGAGCAACGCCGAGCAGGTCAACCCTGCATTCCACGAAGACGGCTGAATCAAGCAACACATGCTTTTCGCATCTCTGCGGTGCGTCAAGCTGGAAATTTTGAGCTGAGCGAACGTTTTCAGGTTTGCTAGTACCAACGGGTGTGCACTATACACCCATTATTGGAGCAGATATTGTTTTTGCATGAGCACATGTGAGTAAACCTATTTCTCGGCAAGCGTGGCTGAACTGACTGTCACTAGACTAATTGGTCAAGACGGTAGCCAAGCCACAGTCGGGAAAATGTGTTTAATGAAAGGCTAGAATTCGCGTTTGTTCGAGTAAATACTTATAGCCTATTATGCTAGTAGCTCAAATGATGCCAAGTAGTTATAGGCTCCTTCTTGTTTTTGGAATTCATGTAGCAGCAGCTTTAGTCTTTACTTCTACTGTCACTCAAATAAAAATTATCGACAAAAAGCTCCCAAAATATTACAGGGAATGTCGCTGAAGCCAGCACTGTGTCAAGTGAATTTTTCTTTCTCAACGTGACGCTATCACCCTAACGAGGACAAGTCTAATTCCCAAGCTTCTGTTTGCGGTGATGTTTTCTCGTGAAAAAACGTCTGATCGCTTTATGCCTCTCTGTGCCTGTGAACTTCAGTCTTGTTTGGTACTCAGGTTCTGTAAGAAAACCATGTGCGCCGTTCTAACAAACGTCATTGAGTCAAATACTACGTGTCCTACTCGTTGTTGACAATTTGCGCATTGGGTCGAACGTTCTAGGTTCAATCTTTGCTTTTTATGTTCATATGTCACTTGTAAATTAAACCTAGTTGACCTTATGGCACTGCGTGTTTGTATCTGTTTTATACACAACGTGCAATAAAAGAGTTTATTTTATGTGTGCCGATCGAGTTTCGTCTCACTGAAAACCGGTGAGCTTAACTTTCTGAAATACAGAACACACGATCAAAACTTAAAAAAATGGTAAACGAAATTCACAAATCGCCGCGATGTCTAAGTGGCCAGCGGACCTGAAAGAAGGTATGAGCACGTTCCGCTTGCATGCGAAGTGGGTAAAGAAGGCTTCTGCGCCAACCCTCTTCCTCTTGGTTTTTCGTCGTCTTTCTCTCTATTTGATGACCTCACCAGTAATGCAATAGAAGACATGTTCTGTTCGTTATTTTATTTTTAGTGTGATGCCAGGCAGCCGCCGGGGGAAAAAGTGGCACTGAGCTCCGTGTCAGCTTGCGAGAGCGCGTGCATAAAGGAATAAGGATTTTCCGCCCTCTGTGGACGCTTTGCTTTCTATTGCATGAGTATTTTCTATTGCATTTCTATTCTATTTCTATTTCTATTGCATGAGTATAGGTGAAAGATTGATTTCACTTGGTTTCTTACGTTTGAGACTGCGCAAGCTCAGATAGCAGCGTGTAGTAAAAAAGCGTGAAATGCTCACCGGCTCAAAGCTAAGAGTTGACGTTTTATGTGTTTTGTGAAGATGTAAAAGGCCAAGGGGTGATAGCGTTTGTAGAGAAGGCGACAAAGAAACCATTGTTTTGCCTTTCAAGTCAGCATAAATTGGGACCCTTTAATAATGAAGTTGCGTGGAAGCAGCAAGCAGAGAAGGCGTCCCCCGAATACACTGTCACTTGGAAAGATGAGAGCAAGACTTAAAGGTTTTGTGAACGTCCACTTATTATAGTTGCACGCACTGGCCACGCTTGCAGACCTGAAAGAAAGGTGAGAAAATTAGTGACTGCAGCTTCGTGTATGGGAAACGACAGGCACAAGTGTTAGTCGACAAGTTGATATGTTTGACGGACAGGTATACTTAAGTTTCGAAAATGACATTGCTGCGAATCGAATTACCTATACCATATCCGCAGATCATTAACGAAAAATTAATGCATAACCAAAAAGTGGTGAGACAATACGAGCGTTTACTACTATCCTTTATTTATTATTTATGGATGAAAAAAGAAGGTACACTCTAAGCCGAAAAGGACTAAAGTGAGGTATGCCATTGGTTCTTCAGGGGACTAAATGCACGGCCACAGATTTTGAATCAATTTTTGACTAATTGCGGAAGCAACTGCAAGAGTTCAACTGTTACCCATTAGCACTCCACCACTTGGTTTAAATGTTGATCCCAGTGAAATGCTCAAGTGGGACTAACAGTTGAACCACCTGGACGAAAGGCAAAAAAAAAACGGCGACACTCCACTTGTGGAGTATATTTTATGTTTATTCCAATTTAATCAGCACTGAAGAACACAGTATATTGGTCATGCAACAAACATATATATATATATATATATATATATATATATATATATATATATATATATATATATATATATATATATATATATATATATATATATATATATATATATATATATATACGCACTATTATTTCAAAGTAAACACCGCAAACACTGACCGCCCGCTTTCCCCTACAGAGAACGAACTATCGTATATATATAGTACAGTAATTTGACCTCCCATGTAGTGCAAGTGGGCGACTTTTACTCAGCATAAAAATAAAAAGCAATAAACATTGACACTGCAATGTGAAAAATTACATGAGCTAATTCGTAGCACCCAAGTGCACCAATCTTTTAATATGGATCCATCTAATCTTCAACATCCCTCCAGCCAGAGAATACAAATCATCAGCTGACATTCCATCATGTCAGCCGAACCATCGTTCGCAGTGCTGGTGGTCGAGTCCGTAAACACAAACATAGCAGCGGCGCTTATGCGGGAAAGCTGACAATCCAGCCAGGCGTCCTGCCGATGCCATACCGTGTCTGCTTGCCGACGGCGTGGCTAGGTTTACGACGAGTGCGGCTAAACGACCACCGGCAATCGCAACATGCGGCTCGCATGGAGTTTTCGTCGTCGTCATTTTATAGTCACATCCGCAAATAGGTAAGTGTCCCATGCTCGCGGTATCTTACGCAGTGATGTAGATATCTGTACACTTACAGCGACGAGACCATTCGCAGGCATGGCTCTTTCATCGTGCTGGTAAGTCGCTTGCTGTGTACCGCCGGCCGTACGATTAGTCGTATCCGCGATCGCCTACATGCTAGATGTTTGATAACGATTGTCGCGTGGAGAAAAAGACTTAATTTTGCCTGAGCTTTAATGCAGGGTACTATATTTTCTGTAAAAGAAATTCTATGCGACGTTTTCTTCGCGTGTGTCAGCAATGCACTCACACCAGCAGCCAGCTTGATACTAATGACGTACAAAGCCTACTTTTTTTATATATCGCTTTGAAGTTGTGGTCACTGTGCTGGTATACCACCGCTAACGAACAGCTTACTTTTATTACCGTTGCAAGCTTTCTTCGTAGTTCAAACTAATTCAGCACATTGAAGCGAGTTATCAGCATTGCCCATGTTCGGCAACTTTCACTTGGTGTCGGCCGACCCGTGCCGGCATACTGGAAACACGAGGGCGCTTGTTGTGTGCACTGACTGCGTGTTGTACTCCTTGCCTCTCATAACATCTTCTATCGTTTAATAGTGCTTCGCTTTCACAGTGGCGTCCAGCCTATATACCTTGTTTTCATGATCGCCGACCACGCCGAGCATTGCAGTGCAGCATCGACAGGAGGTGATTGCGGCGCAGTTTCCTTTCCCGTTGGTCCCTTCATTGCCGGGCGTTTGCGCACGACACGCACTGCCACGCATTTAGTCTCTGTTGGACGAAGCGTTCGTTCGTTGGTTTAACGACTGCAGTTAGTCCAGCTTTGCCGAACTTCGGCTTAGAGTGTAGGGTATGTTAGAGCCAACTATTGCAACAATATGGTAGTAATATTCAAGATACACACAAATAAAGAAACGTGGCTGATTTCTTTTTTTAGGAATCAGTATAACAAGAAAGTGGAACGTGTCTTCACAGAAGTAGTTGAGCGTTTTTTGTACATTGTTCCGCTAAACGAGCGATAGAATGAAGGCTACAGCAACAAATTGCAATGTCACACGAATAATGGCAAGTTGTTGGAAACTTGCAGCGCACGCCTCAAGGAGAATGCGTGCAAGAAATGAGCATACAAAAGAACCGTGACAGCTGGTCGCTTGAAGCACGCTGCTCGATCCGAAAGAAAGACGCACAAAACGAACGAGCAAGTATCCACAGGACGAGCACAAATAACTGTCACATTGCTCACGTCATGTGTCAGCACTGTGCTCCTTTCGTAAACGCGGCTGTGGCAGCGAGTGAAGTGACCTTCGGACTCACTTTAGCCACCGTAACTTCAAAGCAAACGTGCAGTGAAAGCACAAGAGCTACAAAACAATCAAATCCCGAAATAACCACGTGGGTGAGCGAGCTATTACGCTTGAGAACATATCTATACGAACTTTGACCATGCCATGTGGAGGCGGGCACGCGTCGCAAGGCGTGGGGTGGCGCGAGGTGACCCCCTTTAGAACGTGCACGGCCAACGCCCCTCGCGCCTTCTTTGTACGGATAACGAATACGCTCTGAAATACTGATCTATGAGGACCGCCAGTGGTGTATGGTGTATATAAATGGTCGTCGTTACCTAACTACTCAATGTAGGCTCTTTGAAAGAGTGGTTAGCTTTGCGCGCTGATGAGCGAGTGGTCACTGGTTCGACGCCCCGCTCTAGATTAATTCTTTCTCGTTTCTTTAAAGACAAGTCTTTCTTGGAATACTTCGAGGCATAAACTTTGTTACGTTGTGGTTTTCGGCCTCTAAACCGATTCAGTGGAAAGGCAAAAGTTTAACGCCTTCCTCTACGACCAGTCATCTTGATCAGGTTTAGGTGTTCATGCGTGCTGACATTGTGAATAAAAAACAAGTATTACGTCTACTTTGGTGGAACATCAGTACAGGGTTACTAGGTAGTGGGTTACATTATTTCTAAAATTCATAGACATGTAACTCTGAACACAGCCGTGCGCACTAGGGCGGCAGGGGGGCGGCCGTCCCCCTAGTCACCTAAAAAAGGGCGCAAAGGCGGCCACACATATTTAAATAATAAGGAGGCTTTGTGACTCTCAGCGGGGTGAGGGGTGCAATGGTAGCCCCATAAGCTTACATAATAGAGAGGAGGGCGCTGCGACGACCCTTCGCCTCCTCCCCCCTGAAGGGGAACCCTGCGCACGCCTATACTAGAAGTGTTTAGTGGCGTGACCACGCCTCACCGCCTGGTTCCTTCCGCGGTGCCCACAGCGGCGGCGCTGCAGTCAAATAGCACTGAAGAGCCGCGTGCAGGAACTGCTATGCGCTTCGGCTCTTTCGTTGCGCTTTCTTGATGCATATTTCTTCGCACCTGCCCATAATTCTTGTGTAGCACATAATTTCATAGCCCTTGAAGTATGACATGCAAAACTACTGAATTTGAGCTCCATAAAAGTCCTTGTGAGAGATGAAAAATAATTCAGAAAGGGCGTGTCTTATACACCTTATTTCGTGTTCACTCTTTGTTCATTGATTAGGCGTATACAATATTCAGAATAACTGAGTCGATTTATTGGAAGTTAGCTGCGCTCAGAAGGCTGTGAAATTAAAAAAAAACAAATACCAAGTGAAAAGCACGCAGAACCAGGAAGCCATAAGTGAAGAGGGGATAAAAAGGGAATCTGAACCCCCTACACCACGAAAATTTTTCGTAATTTAACTTTCCAGAGTACACTAAAATATTTACACGCATTAACAGCGACCACCAATCGGCAAACTTTACCGTTCTGCGGCACCCCCCCCCCCCTCCCTTAAAAAAATATCGGTAGCCCTGCGCCGAACGTTAACACAGTTCGGCGAAGCTGAATATTGCGTGTCATTGCTTAGTCCCGGGGTTCACTACAGGCTACAAGTCAGCTTAAAAGAAGCATGCGTTTTTTGGTGTTTCGTCGGACGAAGCTCTGTTAGTGCAGTGGTGGAGAGCGATCCCGCGCGCTGGCAAGCTGCTTCAAGAAAACTCGGCTGTGTGTCAGCTGTACTTCGGCGAGGGGTACATCTCCCGGCACTTCGAGCACACTATGGTTGGCGAAATTGTCCGCATTGAAATGGGTACACCCATGGGCGTGCTTGCCGTTCAGGGGGTGGGGGGGTGTTGGCAAAGGTTCATTGCAGGGTGCCTTCTTCCTATTAAATCAGTGTATGAGGCAGATTTTTCGCCCCCCTTCTAGATGACTAAAAAATGCCCCGATGCCTAGTAAAGGTATTAGCGCCCCCCTCCCAGCTAGCCAGACCCCTTTGCCCCCATCGTGGGGACGCCTATGGGTAGGCCTTTTGGAGAAGCTCTTTGCATTTGTAGACGCCTTTGAAATCACTTTTTTTAGAGTGCTTTAGCTACAATGAGCTTGACAGTGACAGTTTAGATTTAGAAGCGCTTGTTTCCTGCTTGAAAAAAAAAAAGCCACACTGGGCTGCACAGAACTTGGTCCGAGCCTCACCAATCAAGTGAACAAGTTTTTTTCTGCTCACTCATTTGCATTTTTACTCAAAGGTACTCCAGAAGAAGCGAGCATCTTCCCGTGAAAAGAGGAAGTACTTGAAGCTCAAGCGCATCACCTAGGCTCGCAGCCCAATGTTCTGTGGAGCGCCTGCGAACTATAATACTTTTTTTCTTGGGGACATGCCACAAATTATTAAGAATGCATTGTTGTAAACATATAGTGAGTCACTACTCGGAAATGCATTGTATGACTTGTGTGCAGAAAATAAAAGGTTTTCATTCAGATTGCGCTCGTGATTCTTGTCTCTGAGTATGACGTTATGAATGATGGGGCTTTATTTACAGATTATTGCTTGAGGAATGATGGTTCGCCGTGGGAGGTGCTGCAAGAAATGGCTCACAACAGAGTTCATCATTCCACTCTTCTACCACTTCACATCGATAAAATGTTTCAGTGCCGTCCCGGGCTCACTTTCGGCATCCTGTCGACCTGATGATATTTCTGATCAGTCGTGCACCCGCGTAGGCATCCGGTTTTCCACAAGCTAATTAATATATTTTCTCGGTCACCGTTTCAGGCAAAAAATATATTTCATATGTTTCACATAGCCCGCTCGCGTGGTTGATTGCCGTCTCTGCTGTTATGAATTTTGCTCTGTCGCGATGGTAGCGGTGGCGAAGAGCGGCGAGCAGTCGAGCGGACTTCGCTGAAGCCTTAGCCCGAAGGCGAAACAGGGAGGCAATCCGTTTTGAAAACAGCAACAAAAGTAGCGTTTACTGTAGCAGGTTGTCGTTTGTACAGAGCCGGCCATCACGACAACGTCGGCTGGGGCAAAAATCCTAACATGGGGCCGGCACGGCCTTAAATAGCGTTTTGGGACTCTTCTGCGAGACCAGTTCCCCGGAACGACACAGTGGCTCGGCTGAGGAGACGCAGCCGTACCCGGAACTGCAAATTGGTTCGGCGGAGGAAGCGACGTTATCCCCGGAACTGCACGGTTCTTTTGCACGGAAGGCGGCGCTGGGAGGGGGGAGACAGTTCATCGGAACAGGGCTCGATCTCGTGAGACGTGCTCCCGAACGAGGAACATGTCTGTGGCACAACAGCACCCCCGCCGCCAGACAATGCATCCGGAGTTTTGAGCCGTCAGCGCGGCTCGGAAGGAGGGATGCTGGTTGACTGTCGATACTGTAGCCACTCCGTGGTGATATTCAGAGTCCTGCATGGAATCACTGGAACGACGGAGTTGAACGCAAAGCCAAACCACTTTCGTGGAAGCAAGCACCCTCTGAACGTCTCTCATAGCGCCAGACCAAGGCAGCAAAGAGATCTATTGAGTCTCTACTGTTGTACGTTTCAAAAAGCACGAGAAACGTATCCCTTAGAGACCTCAAAACACTGGCCCTCACGAATGCTGTGATTACACTGCACAGTCCCAATGCCAAGGAAGGCCACGCGAAACCATCCCTAATGCCATAGGAGCGGGTCGGAACCCGCTGAAGCAGCCCAAAACCAATTCTGTGCAATTTTTTTTGAACAATTTTACCAGAATGGTAGAGGCTGGCCTTCCTGGTAATCTATCAGAGGACACTTCAAACAAAATTACATCTGTTAGTGCAATGCGACATTGGTGATACAGTTTAAATCAAAACGAAAGAACAGACGCCAAAATTATGCAAAACACGTCGAACCAGAAGGATGTGCCTCAACTTGTATGAGGGAGCTGAGCTGCACTTCAATAAGCTCTGCTGAGACCATCTGCATTTGTGTGCAGCTTCCCTTTCTTATAGCGCACACTAAAGTTATGGTGCTGAAGCGTCAAGCTCCACCTAAGTAAACGACTGCTTTTAGACGACATGTTGTGCAACCAAGTCAAGGGGCAGTGATCAGTTTCTACTATGAAGCTCGACCCTGAGACGTAACATGCTAGCTTACCAATTGCCCCAACAAGGCAGGCGCAATCTTTTTCTGAAGTGCTGTAAGCTTCCTCTCTGACACTGAGCTTTCTGCTGAGATACAAAACTGGCCGCTCGTGCCCTTCGGCGTCTTTTTGGCACAAAACTGCTCCTAGGCCGCGGTCACTGGCATCACACTGAATAATAAAACTCTTAGAAACGTCCGGTGCCGCTAGCACTGGTCGTTTTGCGAGAGCGCTCTTGAGGCTCTTGAAAGCATTCTCTTTTCTTGTGTCCCACGAAATGACGGTGGGCTCGGTTTTGCGGAAAGAGTCCGTCAGCGGACTAGCGAGGTTTGAGTAACCTTTGACGTAGTGTTGATAATACCCCGTCAGTCCCAAAAACGTCCTCAATTCCGACTTAGTGGTGTGACGACGATACTCTAAAACGGCCGCAACTTTCAGCTCGGACGGGCTACGCTGGCCACGACCCACGATGTGGCCGAAATAACTTACGCTTGCGCACCCTAAGTGGCATTTCTGCGCTCTCACGGTGAGGCTTGCATCACGCAGTCGAGCCAGAACGGTCCTCAAGTGAGTCACATGCTCGACCCACGTCTCAGAGAATATCGCCACATCATCGAGATACGGCAGGGCGAAATCTCCTAAACCCCGCAACACCCGATCCATGAGGTTTGAGAAGCAGTAGGGAGCATTCTTTAAGCCGAAAGCAAGCATTAAAGGGCGAAATGTTCCCAATGGGGAAATGAATGCGGCATAACGAGAGGCTCGCTCCGTCAACGGGACCTGCCAGTATCCCCGTACCAGATCTAAGAGGGAGATATATGTGGATTTTGCCACGGTTTCTACTCTCTCCTCGATATTAGGTATCGGATACGTCTGTTCTAAAGTGATCTTATTTAGCCGGCGGTAGTCCACGCATGGCCTAGGGTCCTTTCCCGGAACCTCGACTAGTATGAGTGGGGAGGTGTAATCGCTTTCACCTGGAATGATGACCCCCAAGTCACACATGCGGCGGATCTCGGCTTCCATGATCTCCCTTTGCCTCGGCGATACGCGGTAAGCCTTGCTAGAGATCAGTTCTTCACTTGATAACTGAATATCATGCTCTACCAAAGAGGTTTTCCCTGGTTTGTCGCAAAACACGTCTGCGTAGTCTCTAACTACTTTCGTGAGATCATCACGCTCACTCTCCGTGAGACTTTGCTCTTCGGCAATAAGCTGTACGAGCCTGTTAGCTGGCGCGTCGCTTTCACGTGGAAAACTTAAGAGGTCGGTCTCCACTTCGTTCGCCGCATTCAGTGTCATGTTAACCACGGCATGGCGCTGGATGTAAGGCTTCATTAAATTACTGTGGTAAACCTTACCTTTCTTTCGGCCCAGTTTTACCTCGTAGTTTGTATCTGAAAGCTTGGACATTACTTTAGCTCACCCTTCCTACTGCATGTCCATTTTGTTCTTTTTACACGGTCGTAGCAGCATTACCTGGTCGCCGATGTTGAACGTGCGCTTCCGGGACAACTTATCGTAGTAAGTCTTCGCTAAACTCTGAGCCGCCTTCATGTTTTCCTCAACTAGCTCTCTGGTTTTAGATAGTCTTTCCAACAGATCTGAAACGTAGCTGACTACGCGTGGGTCTTCTTCATATCCTTCCCACGAGTCTCTCAATAGCCGAAATGGAGATCTCAAGTTTCTTCCATAGACAAGCTCGGCGGGACTGAATCCCTTTGTCTCGTGGGGAGCGGACCGTTTGGTGAACAGTGCCGCGGGTATGCATGCCTCCCAATCTTTGTTATGTTCAAAGCAAAGAGCTCTCAGAACTCGCTTGAGTACAGCATGCATCCTCTCCACGGGGTTAGCCTGTGGATGTCCTATAGAGCTGTGGATTATTTTTATTTCACAGCGTTCAATAAACGCTGTTGTGAGACAACTGGTAAATACGCTCCCATTGTCACTCTGAATCTCGGCTGGAAAGCCAACGCGAGCAAAAATGGACAAAAGTGCGTCCACAATGCAGGGAGAGGTGAGCTCTTTTAGCGGAACAGCTTCGGGAAATTTCGTTCCCACGCACAAAACAGTTAAAATGTAGCGGCAACTGGAACGGGACTCTGGAAGGGGGCCAATAATATCAATTACGAGCCTCCGGAATGGCTCTGTGATAACAGGCACTAATCTCATCGGGGACTTCCGTTTGTCAGTAGATTTTCCTACTCTCTGACACGTGTCGCACGATCGCACGAAGTTTTCTACATCTTTCCAGCATCCAGGCCAATAGAAATCCTGTGCGAGCCTCGCCTTTGTTTTCTTGATGCCAAGGTGGCCCGCCCAGGCATTTCCGTGCGCCAGTTCTAAAAACTGTCGTCGGTACTTCTCTGGCACTAGAAGCTGGTCGAACGTTCTACCCTCAGCGTCCCGATACTTTCGATACATGAGCCCTGCCTTCGTGTAGAATGAGATGTTCTTTCGGGCTACTCCTTCTTTCCCGTTATGCTGCAGATTCTTAATGGTATCATCACTTGCCTGCGCAGTGACGAGTGTGTTTCTGTCTACTTTACTGAGCTCTTCCCAACAAGTGGATGTTGGACCAAGCAGGGACGACTGAACGCTCTCCTGAAGCGCCCTGCTTTCATCCACCTCCGCAGGCTCGTCGCGTTCGGCAGCCAATACCGTATACAGAACACTACTGTCTTCGATGTCCTGTGATACACTAGTCGCCTCTTGGCCCGAGTCTCCCTGGGGAGTTGTCTCACGCTCGACCACCTCCTCGTTCGAAACCGAGACCTCAAGTCTCCCCGCGAGAGTGCGGGACCGCGATCGCGTGAGTGCCATGCACGCGAGGGGAGATGAAAATGACTGGCCCTTTTCTTTAAGGAGCTGCTCTGATTTGTTGGAAAGAAGGTACGGAAAATCTTGGGGCAAATTAGGGCTCACGGCCGCCTCAGTGCGCAATTTTCCAAAACTTCCCTCTAGAACAACCGCAGCAATTGGCAAACAGGCACTTTGCTCTTCTGCGACCTGTCTGATCCAGGCGCATTCGCCAGTATAGTCGCCAGGGGAGATGCAAGATGTGTGTGCTATGTCCATCGTCGCAGCTGAATCCCGGAGTTCCCGGCATTTCTTTCCGTTGACCACAATTTCGCGCATGTAAGGCTCGAGTAACTTCAACTTCTCGTCCGACTCGCGAACGCCAGCGAAAACAAACTTTTGCTTACAGCTAGATGAGATATGACCCTCCTTTTTACAATTGTAGCATACAATTGGTCGTTTTGATTCAAAAGCTCGAGCGGTGTCGACGCGTTCCCCCGCACTTGCTGTCGACTCAGGTGCCTCTCCTGGCTTTCTCCTTTCTCTCTCATTGTTAGTCGCTTCCTTACTGAATTCGTCACGCGGCGGAGCCATCTTTTGTGCTGCATTTTGAGCAGCAAGCCGCCTTGAGGAGTCCCTCTTCTCTTTTGTATCCTCGCGATCCAACTGAAAATTCCTTCGCGTATAATACTCATCAGCTAGCTCAGCAGCTTTGTCAATGTCTGTTCCCTTCATTCTGTCCTGAAGCCAGAGTCTGGCATCTTCAGGCAACACACGATAGAATTGCTCGAGGGCCACACAATCAATCACCCTGTCGTGGTTACCGTAAGCATCCGCACTTCTAAGCCATTCTTTCAAATTAGACTTAAGCTGGTACACGAACTCTGTGCATGATTAACTGCCCCTTTTTGCTTGCCGAAATCGCTGCCGAAATGCCTCGGCAGACAAGCGGTACTTACGGAGGGCCGCTTTGACCTTAGCGTAGTCGTCAGAGTCTTCTTTAGACAACCGTGCGATTACTTCCGCGGCCTCTCCCGGAATGACTGACAGAAGCTTCTGAGACCAGACACCCTCATTTATCCCAATTTTTTCGCACGTGCGCTCAAAGTTCACTAAAAAAGCGCGATGTCTTCACCCGTCCTAAACGGCAGAATCAAATCTTGGACTTTCTATCGTGGCATTTCGTCCGCCAGGGATAGCGAACTAGACTGCGCCGATGTTATGCAAAGTTGCTCAAGTTCCAGCTCTTTCATTTTAAGAGCATGTTGACGCTCTTCTCGCCTTTTACGCTCCTCAGCCTCCTCGCGTTCGCGTTTTTGACGCTCCTCAGCCTCCCGCTGTTTTTCTTTAATTGTCTCCATAGCCTCTTTTACCTCCTCTTCAGTTATTCCTTCCGCTCTCATGACATCAATAATATTTCCTTTACGGCTCGTCCTAGCAACAGAAACACCCAGCTGCTCACAAACATCGAGAAGGTCCCTCACTCTGAGCTTCTCCATTGTGTACCGCAACTCGTGCACGTTCCTTTCTGAAATAGCTTTGTCTCAGAACCTATATTCTTTGACGTGAAGCAAGTCGAGAACCAGCCAAGCACTAGCCACCTAAAGATCTAAAAGAACATACTTGGCTACTCTGTGCTAGCAGGGTCTGACGACATAAGACGAACGTCAGGCACTCACCCAACTAGAGCGGGTGACTTCGGCCATTTGGACGTTGCCGTCGAGCGGTGTCGCGGGTGTCCTCGGGCCTGCCAAGATCCGCTCCAACTTTCCAGCCGTAGAAGTCGGCGTAGAGGGTCCCAGGGCAGCAAAACGATATCACGGTGGTCGTCCTCGGGCTTCCAGGGATCCGATTAAACTTTTCAGCCGTTGAGATCGGGGTAGCGGGTCCCAGAGCAGGAAAACGTTGAGGACAGGGGTAGCGTATACCCGTGTATCCAAACGCTGATATCAGGTCGGTCATGCTCGAGCTTCCAGGGGTCTGATCCGGCGTGCCAAACGTAGGATATCGTATCCCGTAGCTGCCAACCACTGTTATGAATTTTGCTCTGTCGCGATGGTAGCGGTGGCGAAGAGCGGCGAGCAGTCGAGCGGACTTCGGTGAAGCCTTAGCCCGAAGGCGAAACAGGGAGGCAATCCGTTTTGAAAACAGCAACAAAAGTAGCGTTTACTGTAGCAGGTTGTCGTTTGTACAGAGCCGGCCAGCACGACAACGTTGGCTGGGGTAAAAATCCTAACATGGGGCCGGCACGGCCTTAAATAGCGTTTTGGGACTCTTCTGCGAGACCAGTTCCCCGGAACGGCACAGTGGCTCGGCTGAGGAGACGCAGCCGTACCCGGAACTGCAAAGTGGTTCGGCGGAGGAAGCGACGTTATCCCCGGAACTGCACGGTTCTTCTGCACGGAAGGCGGCGCTGGGAGGGGGGGAGACAGTTCATCGGAACAGGGCTCAATCTCGTGAGACGTGCTCCCGAACGAGGAACATGTCTGTGGCACAACACTGCGCAGCGCATCGCCACCTTGGGTGACGTGCAAACGTGTGCCAGCGCCATCTGGCGGTTTCCTCCCAAGGTGTTCCGCGCAAGCCGGCTCGTTCATCACACTTCTCTATTCTAGCCACTGTAGTTTCATTCTCTCTTTTCAGACAAGACTTTCGACAACCCTTGCCAGCGAAGCACGCTATACGGCACCAATTTCCTTTCCTAAAAATATGTAATGATATATTTGACATCGTCATGTGCGGGACGAACATACGTCAGCGGAGCCGTGATGGACCACTAAATAAAGCACATTTGTGTAAAAAGTAAAAGAAGAAACAACAATACCAATCAATATGTATATATTTATATATAGGATTTGTAACGCAAGAGAACTGTCTATGAGCATAATCTAATTCATTAAACGTGAGAACTGGACTGTGAGCTCAGCGTCTTCAGCAAGGCTCAGACTATAAAGTGAGTACACAGAGCTCAGCGACTTCAACGTGTTCTTGTTACGACTAGCGAGACGGTACGAAGGGTGCGAGGATCGTTTCTCCAAAAAAGGTAGTTTTTCCACTGGTGGTGATGCGCGCGCACTTATCTTGTAATTGGAGTGATTTTTGACGTATGGTGCTGGCGTAAAAGTTCCAGAAAACACGAAGTGACTCAACCCCGCTTGCATGGGGAACTGCCTAACTGCCTTCCTAACTGCCTTCGCTGTTAGGAAATCTTTTCAGATATCTTCAACGTGGTGTGGGCGTGTCAAAAAACTCCCAACCTCACCTCTCTACTCAACCCTTCCCCGGAAGTACTGGGAGGAAGCCCAGCTTAGATGCTCTGACCTGACGGCCCAACAGGGCTTCGTTGATTGTGCCCGGGCCACGGCCCATGCGAATGGTCTCCCGTAAAGAAGTGCCCGCCTAGTGTTTGTACCTTTCCTGTACATGAATTTCTTCCATAATTAAACGTTTTTTTTTCATTATTATCATCGGTCACTGAAGCGGCTGCATTTGCGAATAAATCGCGGTGCTGAAACACAAAAAGTTACTGTGTAAGGCATTGGTGCTCTCTTGCGTACTTGTATTTTGGTGCTGGTTAAAGAATCCTAGGTGGTCGAAACATCCGGAGCATTTCATTGCGGCGTCTTTGTTGATGATATAGTTACTTTGGGCTGTTAAACCCTAAATATCATTGTTAGTTCGTGTGTTCGTCTTATATATACTTGTGCACTCGTTTCATGCGTTGTTTATGGTTGAGCAGCAGGCTTTCAATCACGAGCTGTGTGTTCCCGCTCGTCCTGTGTATGTTTTTTACGTGCGACTTTCAGGTTGAGAAGTTAGCTGCAAGTTACGAGCTTCTTGCCATTCTTCTCGAGGCATAATTAGTTGCTGTAGCATTCATTCCTTTGTGAAATAGTTTGTGGCTATAGAATTTATTTCTTGTGGTGAAACAATGCACAATGAGCGCTTAACAACAAAGTTGAACACACGTTTCATTTTCGTGTTTTACCGATCCCGTTGACAGAGGGATAAGTGATGTTTTTGTATTTATGTTGGTCTAATTTAGACGTTCGGTTTGCATTTCTGTGCCCGTACTGGTTCTTGAGCAATGCTCGACATCAAGTCATGGCCACATTTACAAATTTAGCAGTCGTACTTTTCTGGGAGTGCTCATGAACTGATATCACCATACTCTTATGAAGAAGCAAATATACCGCCTCTGCTGCCGAAAGAGGAAGACGATGTTTTTTAATAATGTTTGGCAAAACGATGGAAAGGTAGGCTACGTTAGAGCCGGTTATCCCATCATCATGACTGTAATGTACAATATAAACACAGAACTACAAAAAATAGGAATAATAATAAGACAAAATTATCAGAGGAACGATGTAGAAACTATATACTCTATAGGGCATATAACGCATGAATGAACACAGTGTATATGGGCATATTCCCGCTGAATTATGTGGATCACAATGCGCATAGAGTCTGTACAAATAGTGGTGATTTATAATATGAACAAAAGACAGTTGATGAAATGTTTGTCTCTAAAGAAATTACGAAGGGCGCTCACTTCGTAGAGCGGCGTCACCATCACGATCGGTAACGTAATCAAGACATGAATAACTAAATTGAGAAAAATGAACATCCGCCATCACATGGGATTCGGACTCTGGCCTCCTAGGTGGCAATCGAGCAGCTTGCCACAGAGCCATGCTCGTACCTGAAACCTCTTAGCTAAAAGACCGTACACAGGCGTCATGTCCGACAAGAGATCGCGTTCTCCTACGTACTATAGTGTCGCAGAAGAGTAAAGTAACATGACTCTCATCACACAATGCTACTTACGCAAAGAGCGTGCGCTTTAATGCTTCCTACCCTATGCAACGTGCTCAGCCCTAATTCTTCAACGTCATCAGCGACACGCAGCACCTAAGAAGTGCACATGTCACTTTAGAGATGTGTAGAAGATGCAACCGTCAGCAGCTCTAACTTGAACACTCTGATGCGTGGCCTTGGCTCGCTTGAACTGAGGTCAGCGCCACCAAGCGTCAAACATGATATGCTTCCTGCAGTTGGCAACAGATGTAGAGCGCGTCCATTTCACTAGAACATTTCCGTTTCCGGTCTGCCTGACCGACGGGTCGAATGCACTCACTTGGTATCCCGTTTTCGCCACGTTTCGCACGTGGCTACGTCATCGCGCGTGCCCATGGCGTTTGTTGTTGTATGCTTATCTCGATATCTCGATAATGAACCATTGCGTGCGACAGCTTGCGCACCTTATGAGTTCGAATTCGCAGCAAGGAATCACATTTATAAATAGCAGAGCAAACGCATATTAAATGCAATTGTAAAAGTTGCACAAAAAATAAATCTCAAATGCCGGGACGTTGTTCTTGTTCTGATTCAGTTGTTTTCAGACAGCGTCAGTTGAACTGTTTCCACAACTTCAAGTGTGCCTTTCTGTTCGGTTCATGCTGCACAGAAGATGTCGCATGGAGCGCAATGTTTGTGCTTGTTTTCAGCAAGAAATATGCATGGATACAACGCATACACAGCAACTTTCATGCGTAGTTGTCACACAAAAACCTAAACTGCCATCTTATCCTATAATGAAGTCGTGGCTCTGGGAGGCTAAACTCTAGATGTTGTTACCCGCAGAAAATGTTGTGCAGTGGGAACCGAGAAGGTAGGTACACTCATGATCGCGAGAACAGTTCGATTTAGGCTGTCTGAAAATTATTGAATTAGAACATGCATGAGCAACTTGTACAAACGCCCTGAACGTGTGTTTGCTCTGCTTTTTATACACGTGTTTCCTTTTGAGCAGCTGCTGCGAATAAAGACACGGAAGGGGCGTGAGCTCTCACACGCAATGGTTCGTTGTCGAAATAAGTATAAGACAACAAACGCCACGGGTGTGCGCGATAGCGTTATCGCGAGTGAAACAGGGCGAAAATGGAAAGGCAAATGAATGTATTCGACCCGCTGGTCAGGCAGACTGGAAACAGAAACTTACTAGTGAAACCGAGACGCGCTACATCAATCCTCAACTGCAGGATGCATATCATGTTAGACGCTTGGTGACGCTGACTTCAGTCCAAGCGAGCCCAGGCTACGCTTAGGAGCGTACAAGTTAAAGGTGCTGACGGCTGTACAGCACATCGCTTATCAACAGAACTGAGGCGAATAATGGCGTAGCGGGTGCTGTCCTACTTTACAAAAATTGACACATATGGCGTAGTCGGTACCTTACGCAGCGCCTATTTTTCAAACACAGTTGGTCTTTCACCGACAGGAAGCTGCGCTAAGAGTTTGCATTAGACAGCATCGTAATCATCAGGGAGTTTTGTTTCGTCGTGATTACCTGGTTTTCTTCCTGTGTTTTTTGCTGAATTTATGACAATAATAATAGGTTTGCATTAGTTAGGTAGATCAATACCAGTAGGAGTAATTACAAAGGACTAATTATATGCAGTCTTTTTTCATTCTGCGTATGCTGACAGGCCTGTACTGAGGCTCTTGAAATGAATAGTTCCCGCTAATTTTTAATTTAATAATTTAATGTGGGCGCCAAGTTACAAAGGTTTCTTTTAAATGACATTGCTAATATTCTGTCCAGAATGTCATTTTTCATGCCGATCATTAGTTTTTTCTCACTAACAGCACACACTTTATAATGCTGATATTTCGCTATTTCGCATTGAGAAGAAGTTTATCAGACCCGCTAGTGGCTGCTCCCCCAGTATACATACAAGCGTCTTTTATTTCTCTAGATACGTGATCTAATTCAAGGATGACTGAAGTTGCCATCACGAAATTTTGTTGCCACGTACCCACCTTAAATTTTAATTTTCATTGATCAGGCTTGCCTCTTTATGTTGTTTTTTTGTAATCAAGAGGACACATCTTTACACACATAAATGATTTTAAAATGCTACAATTGGGGTATACTTTATATCTGATCGCCGGTTCACTACAGTGATAAAAAAAACTGGTATAACCTCTTCGAAAGCATGGCCTGGAATTAGCAGAATCGATTATTCATTCCTTCGAGGTCATTACTATGGGCTACTGCCACAATGATGTTTTCTGTGCGAATGAGAAATTCATAATTGCGACTGAAAGAACATCTTGCTGAATTCCGCCTGCTTTAAACTTTTTATTACTAATAACAGTCACTGAGAATTGTTACATTATTATCACATTTAGTGGTTATAGACTACAAAACATATAAGAAAAATTCACACACTGTTCAGCTGATTGCTCCTATTGTGTATTTGGGTATATGCCAGGCCCATAAGATACAATGACGAGGACGACGACGACGACAACAACAACAACAACAACAACAACAACAACAACAACAACAACAACAACAACAACAACAACAACATCAACATCAACATCACCAACAACAACAACAACAACAGTTTAATTCACAGTTGTTCACGAATCGGGGCTCTCATGCTTTACACGCAATTTTTGTAATCCTTCCTTTTTTGAACTCAACGCCAGCATTTGTCGCAGTCGGGCGCCTGCTTTGAAGAAATTGTAAGAGAAATTCACAAGTAATTTTTCAACGCAAACCATTCTGCCCCATCCTGACTTGGGGTGTTACTCCGGGCAAACATTGTGAATGATGTGTTGACTAAATATAGAAGTTGTGTCGGAATAATACTACGACCTTCGAGGAACACAATTAGAAATAGTGCATGAGTGTTCACATTTCGAATGACACCAAATGTAATTATAAGTATCGCCGTTATTTGCACACTTTTAACTGCAAGCTGCACTGAACCTTTTCTTTCCTCATATTGCAAAGTGCGTAATATGCGTAACATACAAAGTGCCCCGAAGAAGCATGTTACCGCATACTGAGGCAAATGATGTTTCATAATAATGAGCACCATGTAGACGTGCGTGTTGTAAATAGATGATTACTACGCCATATTGATTTAGAACATGAGAGGGGTTGTGTGTGATGAAAATAGCAACGATGAAATGGCACTCTGCACCTCATTAGCTGGCAAGTAAGCCATCATTTGTCTTGTTGAGGGCAAAGTTGATATATCAGTTTCTTTCTTTGAATTGGAGCCCTGCTATCGAAAACGGACACGTATACTATTTTGTAAACACGAGCAAAATTTCGGTTTATATACGCACCGCTCTATGGTTCTGACTGTGGCACGGTGTACCCTCCAGAGCATGATGTGTGTAAAATTTGTAGGCTCCGTTGAACCCTTGCGGTTCATTGCACGTCACACGACATCGCAGAAGGATATTTGGCAATTGTTCCTGAAATAACAGCATAGAATAGTTACCGTTAAAGTGATAGGTGAAGTGAATTTAGAAGCAGATTTTTTTTTATTTTTAAACTGAAAAAAAAACAACAAATATGACTTCTGTAAACATAACAAAAGCCCTGCAACCAACTTCAGCAACTAATGAAATATCTCCCCACTCATATTAGTGATGAGTCATTATCTTGTTGTGATGATAATATTTTGAAAAACGAACGAAGTCAGACAGCTAAGGTAGCCCGCGTGGTTGCTCTCTATGCCGAACTCCAGAAGAAAGTGATCGAATAACGGTTGGGAGCCACTCGGTGAATGCAGCTTTCGCAATGACGGGCTGGTACGCACCGGATGAATTCTCAAATCAGGCGTTGGGTCATTCGATCGCCAGTAAGACGCTTTGCGCTCTTGGGTATTTTGACATTTATAGTTTTGCTGATAGATTGATTTGTGGCGTTTAACGTCCCAAAACCATCATAGGATTATGAGAGATGCCGTGGTGGAGTGCTCCAGAATGTTTGACCACCTGGGGTTCTTTAACCTGCACCCAAATCTGAGCCCACGGGCATACAGCATTTACGCCTCTATCAAATATGCAGCCGCCGCAGCCGGTATTTGATCCCGTGACTTGCGGGTCAGCAGCCGAGTACCTTAGCCACTAGACCACCGTGGCGGGGCTTATAGTTTTGACGCTATTTACCATATGTGACGAAAATTGCGCGGGAGCTTGTTGTCGTTGCCATTTTAATCTGTAATTTCTCGCCCTCGGATGCAGAAAACCCCGGACAGCCATCAATTAACCACGTCCGGCTGAATCATGTGCTCACCTGACGAAAAATGCCCATGTTCACTTACCATGTGCAACGTAAACCATGTGCTCACTTGGCTGGGTCAAGAAGCCGCTCATTTTCGAGAACTGATCATTGAGTAAGGTGCCTCGCACTGAGAATTTTCAATCCCATCTGAAGACTGTGGGGAAGGCCCTGGACGCATTTTTAGTGTACAAAAGGCTCAGGAAATGCTTTCTTTCGTGCTTTCTTCTGGCTTGATAAAATATATATGATAAGCAGAAGTAAATGTGAATACAGAATATTTCGCGAACTATCAAAAGCGTTTTTCATTGCCAAGACAGGTGACACGTGCGTCAACCTCGTTTCAGTTTATTGCGTACCAGTGAATTGGATACCTAAAAGAAGTGATAGCTTGCACAAATTCCACCCTATATACTATAGCCTTATGAATGCCCCTGTATTCATTGAGCGATGTGTGGGGTTTAGCGTTTAAAAACCACCGTGCAGTTGAGAGGCGCCGTAGTGGAGGGCTCCGGAAATTTCGACCACCTGGGGTTCTTTAACGTGCGCCCACATTTCAGCACACAGGCCTGCAGCACTTTCGCCTCCATCGAAAATGCAGCCGCCGCAGACGGGATTTGATCCCGCGACCAGCGGGTCAGCAGCCAAGTACCTCAGCCACTACAACACCGCGGGGGGGGGGGGGGGGGGCAGTTCTGTGCATGCATTCATTGTCTTTTATTGCTATAATGTGCAGTAGGCGTCGGTTCAATAGCAATAATTAGAATGCTGCCCATCCTGTCATGTACAGCCACCCATTTCATTTAACCTGAACGCGTGAGCCTCGAACGCCCCGTCTATAAGCGGCGTTTACCAGAACACAGTGGCGAAATGAACAAGTATACGTGAATGCACGCGATTAACAGTCTTTTACAGCTGTCTTCTGCTCTGATGTTCTGGCAATCGGGTGCCAGGACGGCCGGAACAAGCACTTTGAGTCATGGTGGTCGAAGCTTGCGCGTTGAGTTAAAAAAAAAAATGGGCAGCTGTACTTCAGTGTCTTGTCCTCATCTAACGTAGCGCTACTTTACTCAAAGTTGGATTTCTGATGCTCAATAACAAAAAAGAATATATTATTGACAATCCCGTGCAATTTTACTTCATCGGTTTGGGGAATGTTTATTACATAGTTCAAATTCCGGATAAACAATGACCCAAATATTAAGCCTTGTGGTACATTACAAAAATGACACGTTTTTCATGAACTGTAATCTTGTGAAGAAGTCTACTGTAATCAAGATTCTAGATAACTATTCAGTATTTTTAATGCTGTGCCGCGAATACCATTTACTTAGAGCAAAAGTACTATTTATATAGAGTTGAATGCCTTGCGCAAATATGAAAAGATTACCATCTTATTTTTTTCTCTTCGCAGCTATTTATAATTGTATCTCTGATTCTCAATACTGTCATTTTGGTTGACTAATTTTGCTGGAAGTGATATTCTTTATCGCAAATGTTGATTTTATATGGCGGAAAACAATGGAGGGTCTTGTGTGTATATTACGTTCAGCTACGTTTGATAAATGGTTGTGTATACCAAATTGGTCGGAAGTCGTTTAGGTCATTGTGGTTCCCCCACTCAAATTTTGACCTCACCAACATTTTGCAAAACTGAGCAATGAGGACTGTTACGAAGAAAATCGCTGGGTGTCTGCTCACTTTCTCGGGTTTCACAGTACTGGAGCTAAATTTAGCGCTGAATTTGTAGCTACAGCAATCGCTGCTGAAGAAGGACGAAGTAATTTCTCTATTTGGCCTACTTCTGTGGTATTTTGAGGTGTTTAATTACACTGCGTGTGTAAATAAAGAGGTTAAATGTTCATTCGCTTTTCACCTCCATTGAAATGCGGCCGCCATGACTGAATGACGCACTTATGCCCGCAAGCTTGATTGCACGGCACTTTAGGCCGTGCAATCAACTTAGTCACTACGATGCGTGAAGGTGGCGTTGCGCAGAAGCTGGTGCCCCTATAGAGGTTGTTGTAGGGTTTTTCAACCTGTAGTGAATAAATTTCTGAATATAAAACTTATGGCGCCATCGGCACCTTATTTTTGATTTTTTGACGTTTTCTTGTAATTACAATCTCTCTTAAGGCTGCTAGTGCGACTTTTTTACATTGTAGACGAGTGGTACACCGTTGCTGATCAGTTCTTTTGATATCTAGTGAATTTTCCTGGCAAAGAACGGAACGTATGGATACTTAAGCACAAGTGAAGTTGCTTTGGTGTAGCCGGCTAACATTTTGACATCTACCTCTTTAAATCCAAGGCGCACACATTAAAACTGAGGAATGTTGACGAAAGGATAGCTGCAGTATAAGTAAATTGACTCATTCATTGATTGGGCACAATTCATGCGAACGTTGTGTGCTTTGGTACACATGGAGCTAAAAGCAGCCAGCTGTTTCTTCTTAAAGTTTAATGAGCGATTCTCTTAGGGTTCACACATTTCAGTTAAAGAACGTAGTCAAGTACCGCTTTGTGTCTGTAGATTGGCTGCCTGCTGGCTCCATCTGGGTGCCCCGAATAGAAAAATTCAAAGCCGTCCAATGGCGTTTGTCGCTATTAAAACCGAATATGAATGTATTCGCTTCAGGCGGTTGCTCTTTTTTGGAGCACCTTCTGTGTACGCATTTTATTAAATAATTCGACTTGACTTATTCTTGTCTGTGGTATTATAGAGTGCAGGACAAAACATGGTATCACTGCATTCTCGAATATTGACAACATATGAGGGAACGGAAAAGTTGTGATAATGGAGAAATGGAAAAGTACTATGGAATTCCAGTCTGAACTTGCAGGTGCTCGAAATCAACCCGAATGCACCAAATAAAAGAAAAAAGAATGCCGTCTGTGAGTTTATTCTGTGCTTGAAGCTCTCAAATGCTAAATAACTCTAACCGGTTTTCTGAAAATTCGCTATGTCGCTTTATTATCTGGTAAAACTGCCAAACACAGTTCTACAACACATTTGAGAAATATCAATACTAATGTTGGAGTGTGATTTCATAAAGTGAATAATTAAAAAGATGTGTAGGAATTGATGTATTTATAAATTCTGTGATAGATGCAGCTCCACTACAACTTAGCAAGTGCGTAGAGCCTGGAAACCCAGCGATTCCCGTTTGTTGACTTCTCGCTACTCTGTTTATCAAACCGTCGATGACGTCAGCGTTTCAATTAAGCACGTAATGTTTTCTTGGCACAAGTATAAACTTGTGCAGGGAAGGAGATTAGCGAAATCATTGTGTGATATGCGCGCTGTTTTTATTTTTCTGTGCTTTATTGACTACCTGCTTGCTATGGCAGTTGAGATACGTGTCGTTATTAGCGAGTTCCATCTGATTGTTTCTTCCTTCAGGTGTGGAGACGAAGGGCCGGCGAAGTGCTGCTGGGAGAACAATCGCGTGCTTCACGAGGTATACTTGCGTCTTCTCTTCCGTGGTGCGGATCTCAGTCGCATGTTTCGGAAGCCTTTTTTACTGATTTTTAAGTTAATTATTGCGATTACTTCTGGGTTAATTTTGTTGCTTGTATTATTTGAGATCGCAATCATTTTTTTTACATACACACCTCCCTTCTTCTATCGCCTAAAAGGAAGAACGACTCCACACTGTGACCACTGCGATCAAGTCGATTCGTCAGAGAAGAATATCCTTATATAATGTCCGCATTATAATGAAGAATGCCCTGAAATGAGTGATCGCTTGATCCGAGTCGACAGACGGACATTTACAATATGAAAAATACTTGGTCTGCGGCCACATTCCGTTAATCAAATGCACGCAGTGAGTGGTCTTCCAGATTTTAAGTATACACAAGCCTAATTAACTCTCTATATTTCATATAATACTTTGCCAGTATTTCTACACACTCTATCCGCAATGTGATCCCGATATATGAACGGGACTATGACCATACATATTGGGCTCATTCATGCATTCTATTCTGTATATAATATGTACATAGTGCCTCTGATTAGTTTTTTCTTCAGTCATTCCTAATTTTTCAAGTTCGAGTGTTTATCTTGTACGTGACTATCATAATGTTGAGATTGCGGGCTCTAACGCAGGCTACCCTTTAATATTTTGCTAAATATAAATAAAACAATTAACCTGCTTTAGAGAATAGCTAGCGCTGTTTTAAGCATCTGTTGACCACTTGATTATGAGCGTGATGATGCCACATGAGATCAACGGATAGACGACATGCTGGACAACTACAGTACTTCATCGCCCTGCTAGGTATACTTGAACACGCTTCACAGCACTGATGCCACAGCTCACCAGTGCCAGGACAAAGCCACCTAGAACTCTAGGAGGCGCTGGCCAGGACAGCTGAACATGCCACACAAGGAATACAAACTTGCACTGACAGTGTGTCTCATAGCAACTGTTTGGGTTTTACTCCCAAGAGCACTATATGGTTATGGGAGACGCCGTATAGATGAAGGCTCCGAAATTTTGAACATCTTCCGTCCTTAAGCGTACCCCTAAATATAAGCACACGGGCATTCACTGTTTCTTCATTTCACCTCCATTAAAATGTGGGTGCCGTGGCCAGGATTAGATTATGTGAACTTCGGGTCAGCGTTAGAGCGCCGTAATCATCAGACCAAAGCGGCGACGTGACGGCTGGTGTTCCTCGCCGGTTTGGTTATGCAATATTTCATTATTACTAAAGAATGAGAGGCGTTGTTTGTCCCAACAGAGAGCTTTTGCTGACAAATATGACGTAAATGTAATTACCAAGTTAGTATGCATTCAACTAAAGATGTTAAACAGCTTGTTGGTATTGAATTTATAAGTTATAGGCCAGCGCAAATAGGCGAACACCCAAGGAAGACAGCGCCATGTGTTTCTTTCCTCGTGTGTCTTTGTTGTGTCCATCTTCGTTTGCGAAACAACATAATTGAAAGCATGTGTTGTCACTTCAAGATGTTAGCGCACATTTACTTACCGGAAAATAGATGGTGGGTATGTGCCGATGCATGGCTTTGCAGAAAAGATTGCCATTAAACTCATTTCCAGGGTACACTCCGGGAACTTGGGTAAGGTAGTCGTGGACGAAATTCAGCGCCAAACACGACGGCAGTTTTGAGCTACAAAAAAACGCAAGGTCACCGACAAAGTATTTTCACATTCATAGTAATCATCGCACAAAAGGGTTCCCTGCGCGCGCTCTGTCCTCTGTGAGAAAGGCGCATCAAAAGAGCGTCAGCAGAAGTAAGGTACTAAACATTTTCTAGGGGAATACTGTACAAAGCAGTAAGTATGAGGCAACCACAACGATTCGTTATCTTTGCTGTTCTGTTACCCTAATATAAAGGTAACAACGATGTAGAGTTGGCTGCCGATTAACAGGCAACTCTATATTTCCCATGGGAATAATAATAAAATTTTGTTATTTTCTGAAATTTTGTTTTAATACAGTTTGAAAACAAAGAAAGCTGAAGGAATACATAGAATGGGAATAACGACAACTACGTCAGACATGTGTACAGACAATGTTTTTTTTTTATTTCAGACATTCCGAAAATCCCGTTACCAGGCGTACCTTTGTTAATTTACTATGTCAGAACCTATTCGATTTTTTCTGCACGTACACGACAAAAGATTACGACCATTCTGTGAAACATTTTTTAGTATTTTCAGACATTCTATTCATTTTTGCCGAGGACATAATACACTTGAAAGCTACACATGGATCAGAAGTAGTCTGTACGTACGCAAATTGATCCAAAGAACATTTTCAGGTTTGCTCATTCGTTTGAAGGGGAAGTGTGTGAGCTTGGTTGATATAGATAGCGGTATAGGTTAGCACTACGTTCTTGGCACTTAGGGTTTTTTAGCGAGGAATGAGACGACATCGTAGCAGATAGGACTCAGTACTACTTTCAAGTGATGTTATTTATTGCTTCATTCTCCTTTGTATACATTGACGCAATAAAGGCTGTCTGTTTTGAGTAATGTTTTCTCCCGTCATCTGACATGGGTTGTTATTCTACGCCGAAAAAGCACCACGGATTCATGCCAACTAGTGCGCCAGCGATTTATATAGGACCTCGGTTTACTGAAAATTCAAGGGCTTATCGGCGATCCTGTGTTGCACTTTTTTCTTTACACACACGAGTTTATAAGCGATGGTATCAACGGCGTTAGTTTTACAACATACCCTCTTAGAGTAAGAAATTGTGTAATATACAAGTATACTTGGTGTAAAGGAAAATTTCTCATAAGCCGGTATAAAAAGTAACAAAGAAGATCATAACAGAAGGTGCCATGTGTGGGGCCACCATCGTGACAGGAGTCTTTTATTGTGAAAATGAGTGGCGCTGGATACTTTATAAGCATGCTATGAAGCCTCGTGATGCACTCTATAGTGAAAGTGTCGTGTTATAGTGGTGTTTGCGATGATGCACAGGACTGACGAGCAAGTTCATGAAATTGAGGGCAATTACAAAAGTTCAGGGTGCAAAGACGTAATTAGGTGTGAAGAAGCTTGGACGCGGCCTACGTGAAACAATAACAACGTTACTTTTGGGATACTAATACATACAAGGTGCTCAATATCGGCGATGGTATTTTGCATACCAGTAGAGTTTCATGCTAGGGAGGTGCAGAGAGGTCGATATATGAGGCAGGGAGCAGGAATCTTCCTAAACCTAGCCTACTATAGTGTATTTCTCTTTTATGAAAAAGTGCAGCGCTAAATTTTCTCGAGTTCTTAGTGAGTCTGGCATATTTTTTACATTGAATACGTGTGTGAAACCGCACGTTCATATCGCCACGTTTTCATGCCATTCTCGATTGGAAATAAATTACACCATTCCCTACTAAAAGAAACAATGAGTATTGATTGATTTGTGGGGTTTAGCGTCCCAAAACCATTATTTGATTATGAGAGACGTCGTAGTGAAGGGCTCCGGAAATTTCGATCACCTGGGCTTCTTTAACGTGCACCGAAATCTGAGTACACGGGCCTACAACATTTCCGCCTCCATCGGAAATGCAGCCGCCACAGCCGAAATTTGATCCCGCGACCTGCGGGTCAGCAGCCGAGTACGTTAGCCACTAGACCACCGTGGCGGGGCAAGGAACAATGATTAGCATGCAAGGTAGCGCATGGGTCAAAGTTGTGTTCTTCACGGGAACGTTGCCCAATGGTAACGCCTCCCTGCAAGTGGAGCACAACGATGAACTTACCATAGTTTCTGTTGCTGTTATTCACCCCGAGCTTTTGTTAGAGCACGCTAGGCAGCTTCGTCACCACGGCAAATGAGAACACGTGCATTCATCGCGCGTCTGCAGAGTCTTGTTCCCTGACGCCATCTCGTGATTGCGGAGATAATGTGAGGGGAACAGGCCACAGCGTCATTACAGGCCAGAACACGCCAGTGCGCGAGCGCATACTGGCAGTGCTTGGGCCAGCGGTTGCGCATGAGCCGTAAGGGTGGACACGCCACGCACTACATTTAACTCCACTATAGGTTGCTGCGCATCAAATAAAATGAAAAGAGTTTGATTACGATACTACGAATGCTAACTCTGACTGCGGCTGTTAGGGCACGTTTATTATGGGACCAAATAGGGAAAGAAATCGGCAGGGGCATGCACGAATGTCTCGGTAGCAGTGATGGTTTCACGCTTTGATGGCGCTTACGTGCAGCTTCTGTGTCGTAAACATCTGGACTCTGGCATAGGGGACACTAATACGCGAACATATAGACTCTGGCGTAGGTGACACTAATAAGCCTCTACTTAGGACATCTTTTAGCAGCAATGGCGGACAAAACACATCCACAGGTTCCATCACTCATAGTTAAGAAAAAAAAACTACATGAGACAAGTTTGTGTAATGATTAAGAGAACGTTACAAATGGAGTGACAGGCGCGTAGTGTTCTGAGCGGCAGATCACTTTGATGCATGGGCGCGCTTCACAGTACTTGCAGGCAGACGTGCGATCATGCGACATTTGGTTTCCAACTATGGCGACAGTGAACGCGCCAAGTGCACACTATACCGGTGAACTAACGGTAATGTGTTCCTCGTTAGCCCTGTGCATCAGTCGCTCAGTTCACCTGCCAATGACAACGATTTGGAACAGGCTAAGAAGGAGGTGAAATCTATCTATCTATCTATCTATCTATCTATCTATCTATCTATCTATCTATCTATCTATCTATCTATCTATCTATCTATCTATCTATCTATCTATCTATCTATCTATCTAGCCGCTTATGACCTCTAGCTCTGTTGGCCGTTTCGATAATGGTGTTGACACCAAGCTTCGCATGGCGTAACATCACTGTAGGAAGAATACATTTGACGAGTCATTACACGAAAATCATGACATGTGTGTCATGAATGTCATGAATTACATTTCATTGTCCTGCAGCTCTTGCGGTGGTTTCGTTCACATGGCATGTTGCAAAATTGGTGTGGTATGGCATGATCGCATGGCGAACCCAAGCGACAGACTCTAACATGCAAATAATGATATGCGTGCCATGTAAGAACTTGACTACATGTGACGCTCATGATGTGCACGCGACCGTTTCGCTTGCGTCAAATATATCACATTTGGTTTTATAGTATGTGAATGGATGACGAAAGTATGGGACTGGTGCAAACTCGATAATCATGAGATGCGTGCCATGTAGAACATGACTACATGCCACGGTCTTGATGCGCTCGTGGCCGTTTCGCTAGCTTCACATGTACCAAGCTCGTTATTACGCGACGCGACCGGACGACATAGGTAAATGGCACATGCAAGCATGATAACTACGACATGCGTGTCGTGTAACATAAATGTCAAATTTGGTATTACTTGACGCCAATAGATGACGAAGGTATGTGCCAGGTGCAAACAAGTTTGTCATGAGATGCGTGTCATCCGAGAACATGACTACATGCCACATTCAAGGTGCCAAAGCATTTCGACGTGACGCAGTACGCGTGCTCGCCAACGTTCATTTCGTCGCGTCACGCCGGCATTGCCACGACAAGCACCGGTCCTGCCATATACTCGCGGGCGCGCGCCGCGCTGCATTGCTTTGACGTATGCGCGTTTCAGCGGGTCCAGTGTCTCTCCATCACGAATAGAGGGAGACACAGAGTTGTCTGGGTAACGCATCGGAGCGAAATGCAGCATGTCGTATTTCGGTTGCCGTCGGGTCGCGCCGACGGACACTGGTCACGCCTGGCGTCAGACTATAGAGTGCTCGCGTTTTGCTAACGTAGCGTCACTGTGCCCAGCATGCGCGCACGTCAACGCTACATTGGAGTATATTGGGGCCTTCATGATGTGCTCGCGGCCGTTTTGCTAGCTCAACGTATACCAAATTCGGTGTTACATGACGTCAATAGATGACAAAGGTGTAAAACTGGCGCAACATGATAATCCTGACATGCACATCATATAAGAGCATGACAACATACTACGCCCAAAGCGTGCTTGCGGCCGTTTCGCTAGCTCCACATATACTGAATTTGGCATCACGTGATGTGAATGGATGACGAAGGTAAGCGACAAACTCAAACATGATAATCATGACACGGAAGTCATGTACGACATCATTTACCTTCACCTCGTAACGTTTCGCTTATTTTAAAGTGACATATCAACATTTATCATTCGTGCTTCGCATATCATAAATTCTCACTGTACGAGGGGTCTGCCATTTTTTTTTTTTTGCAGTCTACTGTAAATACGTCGATATCGTCCAGCCTCACAGACCATTTGTAGATGGTACAGCCTGAACATTACCTAAACAAGTGCACAGGGAGCCAACAAAAAATTTCTTTTAAGTAAACTGTAGTTATTGTTTAGTGCATACTCGTGTACTTAGGCTTTCTGTTTTCTCGCAATAAAAGTCCATTGCTCACACAACACAGTACCTGAGGGATGTTCGGATCAGGCTTTCGCTGCACGGTGAAAAGTAGTGTTTTCTCAGCCCACCATCATGGTAGCTCATGATGTACCCAAGCTCCCATCCGCATGTCTGATGATACGGTTGAGGGTACACGTCATGCGGGGCTCCCAACCTAAGGGATGAAAGAAAAGGTTAGATAGTTGTATTCGCATATAACCTACTGAGCCGACATATGCTAGCCGAAGTGGGTTTGTACATGACCGATGAGTACTTTGAAAACACGCACTACAGGCAGACAAAAGCAAGCACAGTTTTTTTACTATCAACTCAAAGTTTATCACGCACCGCAGTATACATCGATCATGAGTCACCAACTGGCCCAATTGTCCACTCTGGTTTGTACATGCTCATGCGAAGAAGTCGAACTTGCGATTCTGACAAAGGAAACAGCAAGCGCTGTTCGTGTACTGCCATTTTGGCCCTTTCAAAAAGTGCTGTTCCTTCCCCAAAACTGGATGAATCGCTGAACTATCGCCTTGATTTCTTGTGGAGTATGTAGGAAGTATCTACATTCTTTAAACAGGCTCTACAACGCTTTTTGAGAATTGTAAAAAAAAAACGCTACTCATCTGTAGTTGCGGCTCCCGAAAACACGTAAGCTAAATAATATAGTCAAGCACGTGGCCAGGGATTGACAAATATTTATCAAAATCTTGTAGGAGTCACTTTCTCTTCTTTCTGTGCACATGAAGCCAAATGCTAAAATACAGTGCCTTATATTCTCAAATGTTCACGGCCATTGGCTGATTTCATAATCGTGAACTACATAGCTACCGTGACTGCCGCAGGATGCCCCTACAGGCCCGCGCTCTCTCTCACGATCTCATTGCAGGTAAGCCGCGCACTAAAAGAAAAAAAAAAGTCACAGCTTCACCGCAAAGGCGAAGAAATGAATGCGATAGCACCAAATAGGAAGGTCACACTCAGGATGGCGAGCAGATCAGAACGTGCCGATTTTTCGAAGCATTGGCTAGAGTTGGTTAGCCATCCTGCATAGGATTTGCAAAGCGCGGTTCTTGTTATTGTGGGCGCGTAAGACTGAGTCTAAATGAACCACTGCCACTTGACATAGTCGTTTTCTATGTTCCGGTAGACAGGTATTCAGAGGAAAGTGCCTGTATTGTCTGCAACCCTCGAAGCAACATGGCTTATTTCGAACGTGGTGCTTCTGCCTTACACAAATTCCTGTGTTTCTTAAGAACATACTATTTAAAACGGCGCAAGTACCAGCAGTCCCCTATTCAGTATACTGTCCAGTCAGAAGGCGAAAAAGAGAGAGGAGGAAATAGTACTATATATCAAAGGAAAGACAGGAAAATTAGAGAACTGCTACGGTGCTACCTGGTGTGGTACCCTGTCATCACAACGTGTGTGAAAAGCAGCGTTCCGAACAGGAACCAGCAAAGATACATGCGTAAGGCACTATCATTTTTTATCCGCTTTGATCTGTTCAGTATGCTGTTTCACATACTCGTATTCATAGTTAGAAACCAACTCACCCAACCATAGGTGCTGGTGCATCGTTGCTGGTAACTTCTTTCTACATATATCTCACCGTATCATTACACATATTGCTATTCGTTCTGTTCTTTTGTCGGGCTGACGGGCCGTCATGTGCAGCACGCATGGTGGAATGAGGGCGAGGAGAACACCCGCGCATTACCCACGCGCATGACAAGCGCCAGCGTTGAAAAAAAAATTGGCCACAAAACTCCTTTTTAGTGACCTGTGTTGAATGTTACTTATCAAGTCGACTGCTGCCGCACCCACCTTGCTCTCTCGTTCATGTGAACCCTTTAATCTATGCAGCGTGTCACCAAATTTCATAGTTTCTTAAACCAGTGACGTTTACTGCGACACAGAAGTGCGGCATGGCATGCGGCTCCTGTACGTGGGAGTGAGAATCTATGAAAATGCAAAAAATAAATAAAGTGGTAAAATTAATATTGAATTAAAAAAGGTACCACACATAAATATCACTCCGGTGGAAGCATCGTCGAGAGCAACAAAATCGAAACAGCTGAATTTCGACTTCATCAGTGAACATGGCCAGGTCAAGCGACGACCACTACTTTACGGAAGTATGCGACTTCCTAAGAAGCTCAGCAATTTCTTCTCAAAGAATGTTTTTGTTGTGCTTCTTGCAGAAATCCTCTTCTTGACGTCCTAAAGACGAGGTCGCTTCACAACTTCTGCAATGAGCAACTCGTTCAAAGCAGCGCGAGACATTTGTGAGTCGGGGAGAGGACGGATGTCGTCTGCTACTCAGTCGGAGCGAGTTCTGTGAAGCGAGTTTCCTGCAGCACGTGTGTACACTACTTGACTCCACCCCTGGAATCACGTGTGAAACAACAATGACACTGGTAACTCTGCCGCTTCTACCGTGAGTGAGTTTTTCCAACTATGGCGATATTCACAAGGGCGTCCTGTCACCGCTGTAGAAACCTGTTTTGGACTCGCACAGCGGCCGCCGCTCCGCTCTTGGAGCAAACTCGCTCGCATGTGAAACAGGCTTAAGCCTGCTTTCAGCCGAGCTGATTTCCCAGAGTGAGTTCAGTTTGAGTGCAGCGACATTGGCCTCTGTACCCAACAGTAGTTTCGTACTCCCCAAGGAACGGATTGTTTCTCACCGCGCCATAGTGGTAAGGAGACTGGCCGTGACCGCAAAGCGCCTTGCACCGAGCGATAGCTCATTGGTCCTGAGGGGACGCCGCAGGCTCTGAGCCACACGACAGTGTGAGAGCACGTGCACTTTGGGTGCGGTAACTGAAGTTACCACGCCGAAGGGCAGTCCCGTTGTCACGTGTTTGGGTACGTCCGCTTCGCGTGAGGTGCCTGAAGTCGCCGTGCCGAAGGGTCGCCCCCCTGTTGAGTCTCGCTGGACCCTAGTGGTCAGAAGACGGGCCATGACCGCAGCGCGCCCCCGCGCTGCGATAGTCCACCTTGCAGGGAACGTTCGCTTTGTGCGCCTCGACCAAAATATTTGCACTGAAGGGTAGTCCCTTTGTTGGGTCTCCTTCGATTGTACGCTGGGAGGCAGGCCTCATCTGTTTGGCACTTGGCGCCGAGTGGTGACCCCCTTGCCAGGATATGGCCGTCTGCCCGAAACAAAACTTCCCCTACTATGACCCTGGGGGGAGAGGGGGGGGAATTGTCAGAACAGACGTACGGATGATGATGGGTTGATGAGTTAGGTGTGACTCTGGCACAAAGAGTTTCGCACCGCTTCTCCTTCCCATCTGACAACGGCACCAAAATTTTTGCGTCGAAGGTCCCCAAGAAAGACTATCGTCTTTAAAAAACACAGGGGGCGGAAACGTGGGAGCTGATACGAAAAAGGGTGAGACCACCCCACAGACGTTTCGGCGGCATGGTGATGGGATTCAAGGACGGCCACGCTAGGCAGGAGGTTTTTTCTCCTTGTATGCTGCAGAGCAGAGGCACCACCAGTTTGAAGCGTAAGCTAAGTTGAGTTGCTGGCTCGTTATTACACTACGAGTTGTATGTGAGTTCGCTTTTCTTCTAGTATATTTCGCGCCGGCTGTCCTGCCGTTATGTATCGTGCAGTATGTTTCATTGACCGCAAGTCTCCGGAGAGTATTCATTCCGGGGTTTTGGTCCTCCTTTGTGCGTTAGTGCTGTGTTGTGCCAGCCGTGAAGGCTGGTTGTGATTCCTTTGAGTCGTGAAATAATAGCTGTTCCTGTTCGCAGTGTTGCTGGCTCGTTTACTGCGAATTTCAGCTTACTTGACACCCCCCTCCCCCCGGAGCCGAAGCAGGAACTTCATTTTTCATAACTAAAATTGATGTTACCCTAACTTGATTATATAGATAATACATCATGGTTATTTCAAGTGTCAAGCAGTTTTCCGCGCGTATTCAATGAGAACACATCAGTAAATGAAAATCGCGAGATTCGCCAAGTGAGTTATTTCTGGCAAGCATACCCTTTCACCCTGAGAGACGCTTACTTCTTTTGCGAAAAAAGCGTTCTGATTTATCAAAGCCCGCAGTTCCAGTCGGTAAACAAATGTGGGTCTGAAAAACGACTTAGCGTGACCACTGTCTTTTGGTTCCAGATGGCTATAAAACAAGTTACGTTCGCTGATTCCCGATACATTTAGAGTGCAAGCATTGTAAAAATGACAAGGATTGCAAAGTAACATTTCTGTGGCATTTACGTTAGCGTTACGTAATACCTGAAGCCGTCGCTAATTATTTGCTGAAACCACACTTACATGTGTCCGAATTCGTGCGCTGTCACATCCAATCCAGAAAATGATAGGAACATGTCTTCAGAGATTAAGGCGTTTTGTCCTAAAATGCACATCCCTCCTACCGGGGAAAAACCTGTAAGGCAATACAAGCAGCAAAGTGCTAAAACCAGTTTTTTTACTGCCACACACGCTTCTTCTTATACTTTGTGTAATCTGTTCATTCGTTACACGTGTAACCGGTGTCTTGCGCGACCCACACCGAATTGTTTCTGAAACTTCCATCGATTATTTTACAATCTTCTGTTCAGGTCGTGCGACCAACGCGAACAGTTTAGTTTATCCTGGGACTAATAACGTGGCCACCAGCGATAACGTTGGAATATTTGATTCCACATGTAGAAGTTCCAACACCTTTTGCAGCATATTCTGGATGACCAACGCTCTGATCTGCCCTATCACTGCAGAGCATGCATTTTTTGCACTTAGTATTCAACAAGAATGCGCCCAATAAATGGTTAGTCTTTAGTAGCCGGAATATGCTGTCTGTACCAATACAACACCAAGAGAACGTGCAAACTTTCAACCAGCACCTCTTCTATATGGGCAACGGTTGCCTGCTTTGCGCGTAAAAAACACCGTAAGACACTGGACTTCTTGTTTACGCATCTATAATTCAGTTTCTTTTTCGACAAACATTCGTCCATCCAATAAAAAGTGCTTGTGTGTATGTGTGAGTATATGCGTGTGATTGGCCCCGCCGTGGTGCTCTAGTGGCTAAGATAGTCGGCTGCTAACCCGCAGGTCGTGGGATCGAGTCCCGGCTGCGGCGGCTGCATTTCCGATGGAGGCGGAAATGTTGTAGGCCCGTGTGCTCAGATTTGGGTGCACGTTAAAGAACCCCAGGTGGTCTAAATTTCCGGAGCCCTCCACTACGGCGTCTCTCATAATCGTATGGTGGTTTTGGGACGTCAAACCCCATATATCAATCAATAAATCTTGTGTGTGTGAGTGGGAGAGTGGGTGTCTATGGTGTGCGTGTGCACACGCGCTCCTATGAGGGCTCATTTTCAACGCGTGAGCTTTACTTCGCTAGGTTAGCGATAACGCGTGCTCGCAGGACGTCCTAAAATCTGAGTGTTAAGCAACATGACTACTAATAAAAAAACGTTTTCAGCTCACCTGTTAGCCGTGGGTCATACATGCCATTTACAGGTCCAATTAAGTCGTGCCTGCAACACACACGAAGAAAATGGCACACTTCACCTTGCTTTCCATGCAATAGAGTGAAGAGAGAGCGGCGGCTTGCGATGAGACGTTTTAAACGCTTGTTCAACGAAGAATGTGCAGAGTTTTATTGTACATGCGCTAAAGCCATCATTTATTAAGGGTCCTGCGTATCTTTGTACTTGTGCGTGTAATGTATACATGCAAGACAAAGAGATTTAGGGAGATGGGTGGTGCTTGTATACCCTGCCACTGGGCTGCGCCATTGCCAGTTGCAAAGACGTATTTACTTGAGGGAACGGGCGGGAAATTGTCCCTTACACCTTCTTTTGTCAAAAATATAACGGCAAAGCACGAAGCGAAATATCTATCGAAAAAATGAACTAAGAAATAACCCGTCGTAAATGTTGAAAAGAATATATCAAGCACGTAGAAAAAATCCTTCCAGAAAAAACTGGCTTTGCAGCCACAGGAAGGCGAAGGCTGGTCCCGCAGCTGAAACACAGGGTTTTTAGTACTTTCTTTTTCGTACGTGCTTAATATATATATTTTTTGAATTTATGCTTTCGATTATGTGTTACTCGCACCACCGAAGTGTGGCTACCGTGGGTTGGTATCAAAGTACCGTCGACGACATGCCTTTTAAGACCTGCTAAGCTATCACGAGGGGTAGCTTAGCAAGTTTTTCCGAAGCCTTTTTTTATTACTGCATCTAAAAAACTCGCATGACGCTACCTGCTTGTCATTTTCCTGCCTCCATGGAAGAACTAGGCTTTAGTAACATCTTAAAAAGGATGCTTTCTGGGGCCTAAAGATGCCCATGGATTCCGGATTTCCGAAAATAATTCAGTGTTTGTTTACCTTAATTCATTCTTTCTGTTCTAGTTACCTTTTTTTCATATTCCTTTTCTCTTTTTCCTCATATAGGGCAACGAAATCAATGTTTCTTGCTATTGTATCACACCAATGACCCCAACTGACTAGGACGCAACAAATCACAACATCTCGCATGGGTCTACCGAAATGGCCCAAAAGTGTAGCGCCCAAGTATATTTCTTCAAAATCACAAAAACATGTTTTCTGGATATTTACACAGAACCAGTAAAGATACTTAGCACTAATAAGAGATCCAGGAACTCATTGCGGGACTGATGATTTTAACTGAAACGCCATGAAAACAAAACAGCCCACACTGATTTTGGAAGTGCCCTTGTGAGAGCAATGTATTTCTGCAAAAAAAAAGGAACTATGAAAACCACGCCTGTGCACTTGGTGTTGGATTTTATGCATGCGCGCTTGGTGACACTCTTGTTGTTCCTTGTCTGCTGCCATCTTTGTAGACTTTGCAGCGCTGCATTTATCTATTGTGCTACTGCTGTTTTTCCTTGTATTTGTGTTTAGTTGCGGATTTGTGTGGCAGCACTGAAGTCGTCGCTAACATAAAATAACGAGATTTCTATAAGTTTTCACACTACAACACAAAAGCTATGTACGACCATTTCGGTGCATTGGAGTTGCATTTGGATATTTCTGTCAAACGTGAAAGTGGTGTGCGGTCAATATTGCGTGTTATCGCCAAGTTCAAAAATTAGCGTTGCTGTCACTGTTTGCTTTTTTCATTGGATGAGTCGGAAAGAAACATGGACGTGACAAAAACTCAAAATAAGAACCCTTTTGAAATGATTTATAACATAGTTCGCTTGATTGCGACTGTAGCAATATAAATAAATACTTTCTTGACTTGAGCTTTGTGCCAAAACTATTCACCTTTTCCACACGCGCTAAGATTTTTCTGGTTTCACGTTTGGTTTCCACGAGTTAGAAATATCTAAAAAAAATCTTATTATACATGGTAGTACGCGCCGTATTACAATGTCAAAATGCGATGCCCAAAATGTAACTGTACTCTTCGTACTTCCGTTCCTGCTGTCCCTTACGACGAATAAGACTTATAATGCAGACTTCATATTTGAACTGAATACAAGGGAATGTTCTGCCCACATATTATGAAAAATAGCAAAGCGCATGAAAGTTGTGGCCCTTGATCGTTCCTGTTTCTCATTTTACGCTCACCAACTACTTTCAGCACTTAACGTAGAGTTGGCACATTGCGCTCGCAGCAGACTGATAATTCGTGGCCTGTAGATGCTCTGCCATGAGAAGAAGTGCGTATTCGGCGGTGCCCTCAACCTTAGTCTGCCGAGCAGCCCTTACATATCAGCCCGCAATTTTCCCTCAGTGAGAGCTAACATGTGCAATATTTACAGCCGCTCTGGTAGCACGGAATGTTGGCGCAACAGTGAAGTAACTTTCTCAATGATGCTGTAACGCCGTGTAAACTTTAGGCGCCACCAGGACTTAGCCATAGATAGTAGCGCGTCCGTACAGTAAGTGGTGAACTCTGCTTCACTTGTAGCATAAAAACACTGTTGCCAACCAATTTCTGCAAAATATCCTTTGCCAAGGTTAAAAGTACCCTACTTTACCCTACGCAACTTTTTTCATTGCCCTATGCTTTACACTACACCAAAAATTAGCGCCGCGTAGCATTAACGCATACAGACCACATTGAACGTCATGTATATTTATGGGGATGCAGGAGTCGGTAGTGAATTCAGTGTTCTGAAAATTAGTTTTGAAGAGAGAATTAAGAGAATGAAAAAAAAAAACAGTAGATGAAAAGAAAGGGCATTCCGGTACTTGTATGGGAAGAGCTGACTCGTGAAAATTGCAAAAATAAATGCAGATTAAAGCACGTATATGACTGGCAGTGTTAGTGACATGGTAAAAAAGAGAGCCAAACCAAAGATACAGAAAAAAAAATCTGCATATCTCACGTGCGTTGGGAATGGATGTCATGCGAAACATGCGGATGGAAGGTGATTATATGGTGTAATTTTTTTCTAGGGGCAAACGTTGCAAAATGACGCTAAAACATATGTACAGTTGCTATACGGACAAGCAGTTTAAGTTATAAGTTTAACAGCCGCGTATGTTTTATACAATCAGTCGTTTACAGAGTCGAAACAATGCCAAGGGCAACGTAGGTATTACCTACACCAGAATCGGTAAGCTGGAATGTAGGGCTTGTGCTTGCGAAGATGGTACTTCTTGGTGATACTACGCCAACTATCTTCAGTGGATGGCGCCTAATTATAAGTGATGCGAATTCGACATGATTCTTGTATTGTCAAAATGTGATGTTTATAAAATTAGAAGGGATGCACTGCAACCACAATTATTTCACCAACATTATACCCCCATAGGGTCTTTTTCCAAAGGAGTTCTCATGTCTGGCATGAGTCTGCGTTACAATACAGCATTGCCCCACAGAATTCTTCCATACAATTGCTGCTTGGACCATAACGCATGTTCTTCGCATTCATTGAGTCAGCGCTGCCGATGTAAGTTTTTCTCAATTACCAATTAAAATTACCAATGTCGGTTCTCGCCGTTCTTGAGCAGATATATATGGTCAAACACCTGCGGTGCATATAGCAGCGCGAGGTGTACGGGTATGTGCCACATGTGACGGGAGGAAATGCTTTGACGTCGTACGTGACGGGATTTTTATATTATTCATGCCATCACCTGAAAGTCTTAATTCTGCAACTTATCACCCACCAATACTGATTTTGGTGTGTCCCAAGTTAAGGAAGTGATCACAAAAGAACCCAGACGTAGGCGGCTGGATGGATGGATGGATGGATGGATGGATGGATGGATGGATGGATGGATGGATGGATGGATGGATGGATGGATGGATGGATGGATGGATGGATGGATGGACGGACGGACGGACGGACGGACGGATGGATGGATGGATGGATGGATGGATTGTATTAAATGGATGGGTGGATGGAAACGCTAACTTTGTCTGCGGTACGCAAAACAATGCTTCGCATTTAATACTATACTTTCACCGAAATCACTTTACCTAAGCTGGTCACATGATCTTGTATATTCAGTTTATATATATATGGCAGGTGGCTGATGAGGTTTTAGAGCAGAGGGCACAAAAAAGGGTTCGCAGAGGGTACCTTGTTACTTTGCGCCATTTTCACAAAGACGCATCAATACAAAAAACTGTATTTTTTGCCAGGTTTTGCATGTGTATATTCACTTGCAAATCCAATTTCCTGCACGTAAATCCTGCCTTGTATAGCCAAGGGCTGTAGTGGCACATCGATGAAGTGTAGTCACCAGTGGGATACACCTGCCGTCTGGCTACACCACAGAAGTTAAGTGCACTAAATTTGGCTGGCATGTGCAGTTAGATGTGCAGACGCTACAGAAAACCGCTTCATCATTTTGAACAGAAGCTGAGTAATTAACGAGAAACCCTTACAAATAGGTCTCTGGAAGAGTCACTTTATTGGAAATCGCTGGTCACCAAAGTGTTTCCAGATTGTCTTTTCGCGCTGTGGATATTTTTCTGAGAAGTATATGTGTCGCAGTAAAGCGTGTTCGGTACATTTTCGGGAGGTTGGTGGTTTGTTGGACAACGACTGGCCATGACACAAACCTTTTAACAAGGGTTGTCTTTACGTTCGTAATGAGGGTTGATCTTGAAATAACATCAATCACGTGTGAAGAATGATCTCTACACTAACTGATTGCCTTTCTTCTTCTTTTCTGCTAAAGCCTATGATTCAGTAATGCGCGGCTTTCATTGAACATTAATTATAAATAAGTTTGTCTTCATACCATTGTAAATTCTGAAAATAATACCTGCGAAAAATAATAAGCATGACTGCATCGGTAATTAGCCAATTTAGATGCTTTGTTCAGATTTTTTTTAGTTGGCAGTAACCCAGGAATGCTCGCAATACTACAATGAGTATTGAATCTGGACAAAATTTGTAAGCTGTCACACACACGAAGTGAGAAAGTTGTCTGCGTCAGGACAGTGTACCATGCATCTCAAGTTTTCTCTAACATCAATTCTCCATAATGAGTTCTGATTAGTATATCGTTTACCGGAGTAAAACAAGCCGTTAAAATTTTCCTTTAGCAGTGATCGACGTTGCTTAAGTGGCTTGTTGTGTCCGGACAAAATATTACTTGCTAAGTGTCTTGTTGTGTAAGATGTCTTCCGCAACGCGCATTCGTGCACCTAAGATTTCAAAGATACATACCCAGTGAGCAGCAAGAATATATCGGGGTTCCCAAACTGGTACCTTGACACCTGCAGATGAAATTGCTGCAATGTCAGGTCGGCATCGATGTGATAATAAGTCACGCGCTTCAGGCTGCGGTCCTGAAATTAAAATTTCAGCATTTGATTTGGGCTTCTCTTCGCGCAGACCAAAAGTGAGGGGAATGGCGGTTCGACGCACCATTGCTTCACCTCTTGTAAAACCAGCCAAACGTAGTTGAACTCTTGGCATCATCAAGCTCTCAAGCTTAAGGTTTATCTAAAGGAAATGAAGCCACACATAAATGAGAAATCAGTGAATAATCAATCAATCACTTTTATATTTCCCACATTATAGTACAATTTGTTTGGGCCCCTTGGGGCAAAAAAGCTGTAGCACACAGCTTAGGATTGCCTGAAAGCCCTTTATGGCAGCACTGTCTAAGACAGCGTACAATGAAAGAAAGTACAGAAGTGCACATGGGTTGTATTATAAAAACACAAGATACAAGATCGTGTACAACAGTGGCCGTTGGAAAAAGTTAATGAAAAGCTATGGGAAGAAAGATATCTTCAAAAGGCAGAAAACCAGGATTTATCTGAAAGCTCACGGAAGAGTAGTGCATGTTCAAATGTGCATGAAATATGCATCTCTGATGTGAATTTAAAGTTTTACCTAAATATCTCACACGTAAGAATATTGTGCATAAGTAAACAGAGAACGCGGATCGACACAATACCACATGCCTGATTCTTCAACTAAACTTTTGTCTCTTGGTATACGTGTCGGCACACGAGCTCGATTGCTTTTCGAACGCACCATTCTCTATGTGCATTCATTCATTCATTCATTCATTCATTCATTCATTCATTCATTCATTCATTCATTCATTCATTCATGCGCTTGTAAGCTGCTGTACAAGTACAAGGGTTAGTACATGTAGTAATTATCGTGTCATATTTCAAGCTATACGGAACAAAGAGTTTGCATTATAACCGTTATTTCATATTTACGCCAAACAACAATCAGAATAACAAAATATGAGTTTTCTTTCAAACACAAACTCAAGAGTGAGTGAGAAAGACAGAAAAAAAAGATGTATTATGCTTGAAAAGCTGCGAGTATGTTTATGTTTTGACCTGCTACTCAGCGTTGGTGAAGAGGTGGCTCTCAGCATTGGGGAGGGCGAAGCTTGAGGGTCTCCATATTTTCAAGCGAAATGTTTGAGAAGTGCACTGGGAAATTCAATCACTAAGTACTCGTGTTTATTTTCTATACCAGCAGGCACCTCATAGGTGTAGCTTTCGACGAACTCTTTTTCTGCTAGTATATATTGTATTTCGCATATTTATTGGTTACACTAAAAAAGATTTTGATGCTAGTGTATTTGCGGGGGTATCTTTTCATTTGTTGACTTTATAGCTTTCGACTGAAATGATGAGGATAAGTGCTGTTCGCACTAGGCATCGGAAGGACTTGCTTGAACAGCTTCGCTCTTAAAAGACGCAAGTTGTTCAAAAGGCTCCTCCAAATCCGCCTTGATAGGCCAACCTCATGCAGGAAGGCCCTCAAGAAAAGGGGTGTAAAGGCAAAAACGCGCACGCTTATCAAAAGTAAATCTTTACAGGAGCATACACTGCATTCAATCGAGACTTTCTGGCCAGAAGTTTTGGATTTATTTGTAGTATGCGTGATCAGCTAAATGAAAATGGGTCCTCAATTTTTATTTTTATTAAAGATGTTACTCTTACTGCTGGGTACTTCCTAACTCTGAAAGCTTTCTATAAGCAGAGGACACATCCATACATGTTTCTGAGAAATGTAACCAATTACTGACTACAATACTAAACAAGAAACCTAATAATCTTTTACCCTGATGCTATTGTACTTCTTACCGAATCAGTCTTCAAAAGGTCAAGGTCACAAAAATAAATATAAATTACAGATTTTCCATACCTAAACACTACAAAAATATTTTATATGCTTATTTGTCCCGTCAATCAAGGTTGCCGTTGGTGATTAGTTTGCACCAAATTAGCTACTCTTGGACCCTGTCCGCCATGGTTACTCTGGCTACTTTTAATCAAAGTAGCTTTTAGCTAAAATATAAAGTACATGATTATACACTATGGCTACTTCTTTTTAGCTTCACTTTCAGCTCTTTCTCAAATCTACCAAACGGCAACGCTGACGTAAATGATCGTTCATTCTTAAGTGTTATTCTTGATTAGCCCTCAGCAGGACGTCATGTGAGGCCCATGTGAAGAGTTGTACACATCGGGAATATCAGCACTTTGTGAACGTCATGGCAAAACTCGCGTTTTGTTGTTCGCGGGAAGCGAGTTCTGGATGTTAGGGACGCTGACTAGTGCTAGCGAAAAATTGGAGGACGCATGAGCTTCTCCTTCAAGAGTGGTCGTGATAGCGTATTCGGGCCTTGTGTGCATGCGCATCCTGAACTGCTCACCTGCTATGGTTGTCGGTACATGCCTCAACCGTGCCGCAAGGAAAGGAACAACTGAGCACTCAGGATTGTCTGTTTCAAATTGTCACTGAATTCATGCTTAGTGCCGGCAAAATAATTTCTTTTTCGAAGCTGCGAAGGATACGCGTCCGTACGGCAGGCAACACGTAACTTGCGCAGCTGTTCACTGTGTTGATAGTTGTGATGCTGTTGAGAATTAAATATGTCTGAGCGTTTTGTAATGGGCGGGCCTTTAAACACCCACACATGGCTCAATTCACATATTTTGGCTCCTGGCGCGATTTTACGCTTCTGCAGCCATTATGTTAGACTAACAAGGCTAACAAGACAAACTACTCTTCCTTTCAGTGCACGCTCACTGATTGGCTTCTTGCGTATCAGAGAAAGGAACGACAGAAACTGATACGCAAGAAGCCAATCAATGAGCTAGCACTGAGAGGGAAAGTACAGAAATTCAGTGTCTCGCTTCAGAACAGGTACCCGGCTCTTAGTGAGGAAACCAACCTTAGCATAGATACAATGAATGATAATCTGACGAGTATCATTACGGAGTGTGCAGTAGAAGTTGGAGGCAGGGTAGTTAGACAGGACGCTGGCAAGCTTTCCCAGGAAACGAAGAATCTCATTAAGAAGCGTAAAGTCATGAAAGTCTCAAGTACAACAGACAAAATAGAACTGGCAGAGCTTTCGAAGTTGAATAATGGGCGTAAGGTATCTGATGTAAGAAGGTATAACATGGAGAGAATTGAACACGCTCTGAAAAACGGAGGAAGCGTCAAAGAGTGAAGAGGAAACTTGGGATAGGCAAAAGTCGGATGTATGCACTAAAGAAAAAAGAAGGCAAAATAACTACCAATATGGATAGGATAGTTAAAATAGCGGAGGAGTTTTACAGAGATCTGTACAGGAATCGGGACAACCACGACTTTAATACTATTAGAACTAGCAGTAACCCAGATGACACCCCACCAGTAATAATAGAAGAAGTCAGAAAAGCTTTGGAGAGCATGCAGAGAGGCAGAGCTGCCGGTGAGGATCAGGTAACACCAGATCTGCTGAAAGATGGAGGATAGATTGTGTTAGAAAAACTAGCCACCCTATTTACGAGGTGTCTCCTGACGGGAAGAGTACCAGGGTCTTGGGAGAACGCTAACATGATCTTAATACATAAGAAAGGAGATGAAAAGGACTTGAAGAATTGCAGGCCGATTAGCTTGCTCTCTGTAGTATGCAAGCTATTTACAAAGGTAATTGCTAACAGAGTAAAGAAAACATTAGAGTTCAATCAACCAAAGGAACAAGCAGGATTTCGAACAGGCTACTCAACAATCGACCACATTCATACTATTATTCAGGTAATAGAGAAATGCTCAGAATATGACCAACCACTATACATAGCCTTCATGAATTATGAGAAGGCGTTTGATTCTGCAGAAATATCAGCCGTCATGCAGACACTGCGGAATCAGGGCGTCGATGAAGTATATATAAACATCCTGGAAGAAATCTACAGGGGATCAACTGCTACCATAGTGCTTCATATAGAAAGCAACAGAATACCGATCAAGAAGGGTGTAATGCAGGGGGACATAATCTTCCCAATGCTATTTACCGTGTGCTTACAGGAGGTTTTCAGAATCCTAGAATGGGAACAGTTAGGGATAAGAGTTAATGAAGAGTACTTTAGTAACCTGCGCTTCGCCGATGACATTGCATTGTTGAGTAACTCTGTAGACGAATTGCAACTCATGATTACGGAGTTAGACAAGGAGAACAGAAAGGTGGGTCTTGAAATAAATCTGCAGAAAACGAAAGTAATGTACAACAACCATGAAAAGAGCAGCGCTTCGAGATAGGTAATAGTGCACTTCAAGTTGTAAAAGACTATGTATTCTTAGGGCACCTAATAACCGCAGAGCCGAACCACGAGATTGAAGTAACTAGAAAATCAAGAATGGAGTGGAGCACATTTGGCAAGCACTCTCAAATTATGACAGGTAGATTGCCACTATCCCTCAAGAGAAAGGTTTATAACAGCTGTATCTTGCCGGTACTTAGCTACGGAGCATAAGCCTGGAGACTTACAAAGAGGGTTCAGCATAAATGGAGGTCGACGCAGCGAGCAATGGAAAGAAAAATGGTAGGTGTAACCTTAAGAGACAAGAAGAGAGCAGAGTGGATTAGGGAACAAACGGGGGTTAAGGATATCATAGCTGAAATCAAGAAGAAGAAATAGACATGGGCTGGGCATGTAGCGCGTAGACAGGATAACCGCTGGTCGTTAAGGGTAACTAACTGGATTCCCCGAGAAGGCAAGTGGGTTATGGGGAGACAGAAGGTTAGGTGGGCAGATGAGATTAAGAAGTTTGCGGGTATAAATTGGCAGCAGCAAGCACAGGACCGGGTTAACTGGCGGAACATGGGAGAGGCTTTTGTCCTGCAGTGGACGTAGTCAGGCTGATGATGATGATGATGCCGAACACCAGCATGCACCAATGTCGAAAGGCTGCGGCGATTGCATTCTAATAGAAGAAAATGTTAAGAACACCGGCGTACGGGCCCTTATAACGCGTTAAAGAGCCACAGAATATCGATATCGATGTCTATTAAGAGCATTAAACAAAATGTAAGATAGACCGTATTCATGCAAGTTCCCGTGACTAGACACCACTTGCGCTGTCGAGTGTAAATATTTGGGCCTACATGACGAATCTATGCTTTCTGAACAGTAAGTATCTTGCATAATACAAAAAGGAAGAGAAAATAAACTCACCCCTGCAAGAAAAATTATCAGATAACGCAGTAGCTGTTCATTAGAGGCGCCTCCGCCGTAGCTCGAGTCAACAGCCACGAACACTTCCGGATACACAATACTGCTTGCATCAAACATTGGCGCCCGGCCCTCTGTTAAGAAAATGCCCAGAATGTGTCATGCTAGGTTCTGATAAATATGAAATGTAAAAAAATATACAATAAATACAAATTGACATCAACAAAGGCTTTTGAACTACACTGTGTATCGTAAGAAGACGACGCTAGGAGCTCCTTACTGACTTTTTAATTGGGGAGGGGGAGAATGTAACACTTATAACTTTTGCCATTTGATTTATTTACAAGTACCCATGGCGCTATAAGATGTGCCTATCATTACAAGAGGGAGCTTTTATTCAGATGCCAGTAGGTACCAACACAAGCTTATTCTACAGCGCCAAATTCGCAGCAGCTCGGTTCCCTCCTAACAAAGGTAACATATTTATTTGTTTTTTTTATGACTGAGCAAGTCATGCCTAAAGCAATGACGCGCATAAAATTTCTGCGAAATGGCAGGAAGCGAGAATAAGTAGAGAGAAAAAGAAATTAGAATATTTTGAGCAAGTGTTTCACTTCTATAACAGCCAATGTCGGGAACAACAATTACTACACGCAATCACTTCAAGCCATTAACGTGTACTCAAGAGTAATTTTTGTCCTCGTGGTCACGAAGACATCTACAAATGGTCGTGCACGGAAAAGGATATAACACTTTAGAAAAAGAAAACACTGCCATGACGCAAGTTAACAGGGTAGCCTCTGTGTTCCCTCTTTCTAGCGTTACCGTCCTTTTTGCGTACTACCATTTGTAGATGACTTACCGACTTGCCCAGCAGTCCGCCCTCCATCAAGTGCTGGTGTATAGGAATGAGGCGTACATGAAAAGAGTGACGACCCTCAAGATAACAATGACGACGACCCGATAGCTAGAAGGAATGACGATATTCCTGTGCCTTACAGAAAGTAACGTTTAAAGAAGTGATGATAGTACTGCCGTCGAAGACGTCGCGACGAGAAAGTCTGAAAAACTTGTGTATTGTGTTAGCGATGGGACTGACAGCTTTGAAAAGGCAAAAAAGGATGTCTGTACTCTCAATCTGAAGCACGTGGTTTGTGGGCAACACTAAATGAGTGACTTCTGGAGAGCGCCACAGTGACGAAGCAAATCAGTATAAGAATGAATAAAAACAGTAGGTCCCCGGCAGCCTAGCCCTGGACCGAACCATTGGGCAAATCAGGCAAGCTTGTTCAACTCGACTACCGAGGAATGACAACTCTGAGATTATACGCCAGAAACCCGGGGCTCTAACATCAATGACGTAGGTGCATATTCATGCATGTTCAAACAACTCTCATAATAAAGTTCCACACGCAAAGAAGCACGTTGAGACGTCTGACAAGTTTCCTCAACGGTGAAGGTTTGTGTTCGGCCTCATTGGTGCGTGCGCCATCAAGGTGCTCAGCCTGCACCACCAATTGACCTGCAGGCTCTCTGAAAATCTCGTATCACTCGACCCAGACCGTGTCGCATTTCTCACAATGGTATGTTTGCGCATTTATCTCGCATTTAGAGCCAAATAAAAAAATCCTGCTTTTTACAATGTGAAACACATCATTATTAGCAGCCAGAGCTCACAAGAGAGACTTTTTGTTTTGCGAACATCCTCAGTGTTAGTGCACTGCTACTGTCGCGACATCTTTTGTGAAAATTCTGGTCCTAGAGACGCAGAATCTTGAACCGGAGACTTCCAAACAGATCGCCGGCCCGGGATTCGAAGAGGCCGCATGGAGTAATGGGCTGTTCTAATATCGATATAGTGCAAAGTTCCATAGAAATATTGAGTCTTATGAATTTATAACAGCGCGTCTCATTGATAAAATAGAGGATAATATATATATATATATATATATATATATATATATATATATATATATATATATATATATATATATATATATATATATATATATATATATATATGCTTTAAAAACTCATAATAGATGCCCAAGGTATGCCACATAGAATCGGCTCTTGTGCTTTGAACTTGTTTTCTGACAACGGGTTTCTCCCTATAACAGCACAATATATTCTGCAACAGCTGTGCATAAGCTTCTACTTACCGACGAGAACGACTCTTGAGATATTGTTGACTTCATTACCTACAGAGGAAAAAACAGAAACACAGAACGTTGAGGAGCTATACAGGTGCTGGTAGACGCTTATGCTGTGGCGTGCGAAGCATAGCAGGAAGTAATGAAGTCACTTGCAGTCATGTTTCAGAACAATAACTGAGCTTTATACTCATTATAAAGAAAGTCGAATTAAGCTAAGTAATATGTCGGGAAAGACACACATCGGGATATCTACTACACATGGTGTCGTAGATATCCCCGAGTATTTGTAGCCTTCTGAATGAGAAAAATAAAACTTAACCCTGTGAAAACTCGACATGAGTGCGTAATAATAATAAGAAATTAACGCTTGCAAATAAAAGCTTGACGTAAAGCTAATATCTGCCATGGTGGCTGGCCCTTTAAACTGAGACGTGCGCGTAACAGGGTTAACCGTGTCTAAACTGGATGTGCCAACACTCAAAGTTTTCGAATAGCGAATTGAATAGCGTTTCAATGGATTCTGTACTCGTTACGAACAACGCATATCAAAAATAGCTACTATGTCTTGAATGTCTTTCGAACAATAAGCAGTGATTAAAAAGCTTTAAAAAATTAAATGTTGAAACAGAAGGATAACCTTTCCTGTTTCGCTGATTTTAATTACCGAGATGGACGCAGTCAGAGGTTGTACGGGTCTGTCGGTGCTGCCTTCATTACGGAGTGACGACGTTTTTTGTTGAAAACTGCAGCACTGCCGAAGTGACAAACCGATCAATTTACTGTCTTTATTATGACGGTAATGATAATGGTGACCCATGAGTAGTGTTTAACATTTATACATCCGCTTTGTTTAGAAAGTAGTGAATAAGTGTTGCTTTCAATGGAGCAATCACTGCAGTATTTCAACTTGCTACTACAAAACACTTGTGAGACTATAACTGGAACTCCATACGTGCTTGCCCTGATTCTCTCAAATGTGCTGCATATTTCTCGGTTAGAACCAATCGTAAAGTTAAAGAAAGCATGCTAATATTTGTTTCGAATAAAACTTTCTCGAACTCTTAAACTGCATAATTAAAAAAAACTACATTACCGTTGAAGGTTGCTTATAGAATGTTTGTCTTACCATTTGACTATTGTAATAGTATTTGCCTCGGTGTCATCGCTATTAAAGTCCGCATTTGATTCGGCTATGAAATTTGTTATTCACCCACTCCTAGTGCCTAAGTTCACCATAACGTTAATGCCACAATTTATAAATACGTGGCTAGCAGGTGCGCAATTGGTCGTTCATTTGAACTGCATCATGGTTTGGAATGCTTCTGTGGTTTGACCGAAGATAAAATCAGGCCAATTAGGAGAGGCCAGTTGTGTTATTGAACAGCCTCCTGGTGAACTTGAAGCGCTGCATGCGACATGTGATGGTCGGGCGTGTGGTACCAAACCTGTGCTTTGCTTGACTACCCCTCACTCATCCTCACCAAGTGGGTCATTTTTGAGAGCTTGAAACAATCCTGATGTCTAGATTGTTCTCTAAAGCGTTGATTATATGTCCGTTCTCTTCCAGTGACAACGCGTACAAATTCGATTTTTTTTACCGCTTAGACGAACAGCGCAAGTGTTTTAGGCAACTAGAATTCGCTCACTCTTTAGAGAAGGATCAGAACACAGTTTTATGCCATAGGTAATTTTGTCTGGAGTCATTCTTTCTGGATATGTCACCCACATAAAAGTAAGCCACTTTGAAATTTCACGTGACATTGAGCTCTATAAACTTGTAAGCAGTGTATTTTTTCGTGCATGCTTGGTAACTTCTCTGAAAAATCCTGCCACAGCTATACGTTTAACTGCTTCGAAGAACATTCTTGAACGATTTCAAAAGACGCGTTACTCAACTATATTACACATTTTCTTGCCCCAGAGCCTACGGCGTTGATTTTTGCCTGTTGAGGAAGAATCCAAACGGAGAGTCTATATAAGGAAATTTTGAGGCAATTCTATACGGTGATCTCGCACGGCCTGCCCGTACAACAATACGGTCCGGCAATCCCGTACATCCACAAAACTCACACAGTTTTCCTTTACAATGATAAAGTGAACAGCGGGCCGATGTCACGTGCTTGCGGCATGGGCGTCAGCAGTGTTTCGTCTGCGGGTGGTTCAATTCTGCGTTGCATTGTGAAGGAGCAAGGGGCAAGCTTCTCATGCAGCTTGAGACCTTTCACACCCCCTTGCTGACTCCGATGGATAGCATTGAACATTCTGCAAAATGTACGTTAACCAACAACTCTACATCGCCATGCCCCGCCGCGGTAGTCTAGTGGCTAAGGTACTCGGCTGCTGACCCGCAGGTCGCGGGTTCAAATCCCGGCTGTGGCGGCTGCATTTCCAATGGAGGCGGAAATGTTGTCGGCCCGCGTGCTCAGATTTCGGTGCACGTTAAAGAACCCCAGGTGGTCGAAATTTCCGGAGTCCTCCACTACGGCGTCTCTCATAATCATGATATCGTGGTTTTGGGACGTTCAACACCACATATCAATCAGTCTACATCACCATCATTCTCTAGCGAAAATCGGTGCGACGGCACCGCAAAATAAGGTCGCGGTAAACTTGTGGGGATTGAGTGGGTGAAATGTGGTCAAAGCCAACTGAATGTGTTCACCTACAGGTGTTCGACGTGAACCGTAGCATAGAGCAAAGGACACGTTTGTATGCCCGTTGTATTCCCGTTAACGTAAAAGTAAGAGTTTTAGTTGAAGTAAAATTATCCATATGCATAACACTGACCTAAAGAGCTCCGGAAATCAAAGACCATAAAACGCTTAGAGTGATTATAACTGATGAAAAAAAAAGTAGTATTAGCGTTTACTTGCGCTGTCTTTTACTATGGTCTTGGGAATCTTTTCAAGCGTATGTGCTCCTTCTATATGTAATTTTGTCCTAAAAATCTCCGGCATTGGATGTATTCGTTTTCTCTCGGAGATCATTCCAGTCTGAAAGCAGGATAAAGTGGACATGTCTTATAGCAGGATGAAGCCGATTTATGCACATATAAAGGTAACAGCTTGGGAAGACGAATAACAAAAAAAGAACAAGAATGACAGCGTTAAATGACAAATTCGTTTTTTATTATAAAGGAACATCAGTACATGTAAAAAAAATACAGCACACAACAGCGCATGACCAAAGTATACAGCAATAGTTCGAGGGGCTCGTTTCTTTGTAGGTTTCAACCAAATAAAACGTACGTGCAAGGCAAGCAAGGTATAGGAGATACTATATGCAGGATTTTCAACTGTAGGGCAATGGTTATGAACGCAACTGAAAAAAATTAAAGTAGAGGAATAACGTTCCCGGGAATCAAATACCCATAAATACATCGTGAACTTACTTACAACGCAAGACCAGAAAAAATACAGGACAGGGAAGGAGCAAAAGAAAAAGAAAAGACGGCGCTGGCTCACAACTGTTGTTTATTGGGAAAAAACGGGGTGAAAAGTGTATATATAGGTGCTGGCAGCCTACATCACAACATGCGCAGAATACGAGGTGCACCGAGGTAACGTTATCACACTCATGGCAAAAAACAAAATTGGCCTAAATAACTTAACTATTTTTCATGCAGTGTGCTGGATGGTTCACTAACGCACTTGCTCCCCCTAATCTTTATATGATATGCCTCAGTGATTTCTCTTGTTGGCTGGTTAGGATGCTTGAAGATGATGGTGGTTCTCTCAAAAATCGGACAACCACATGACCTGCAATGTTCCGGCAGATGAAGTCGCGCGATTCCTTGAAGAGATAACTCATGCTCCCTTAAACGAACATTCACACATCGTTTCGTTTGTCCCACGCACTCCCTACCACACGATAATGGAGTTAAATACACAGCTTTTTTTACGCATGCGATGTACTTGTTCTTATGATTCACGCGCATCTCCCTTTGGCTTGTTTGTTCCTCAGCGCATGATCAACCATCGGGCAACTGCGACCTACCTTATGTTTGGCGGAAAAAAGAACATCGACACCGTACCTTGAGCCTACGTTTTTCAGTCCATGCACCAATTTGTGTACATAAGGAAAAACTGCTCTTTTTCTTTTTCTATCAGAATTTTCTTGAGCTCCTCTGTGTTTCACGAGCTTAACGCTCCGAACCATTGACTCACACACAGACGAAATCACATTGTCAGGATAACCAGCATCTACTAACCGTTTTACTTGGTTATGAAAAGCAGTATTCTGGTTATGAAAAGCAGCATCTACTGCTTGATAACCAGCAGTAGATGCTGGTTTACGACCACCTGGTGCTCGTAAAGAGCACCAGGTGGTCGAAATTTCCAGGACCCTCCACTACGGCGTCTCTCATAATGATATGGAGATTTCGGGACGTTAAACATCTGCTATTACAACATTTAGTACGCACCAGCTTAACGTCAGCGTCACTGCTATGCATTGTTACGACTGCCTTGTGAAGTGTAGCGATGTAAGGCAGATCAGGTATTGATGGAGCAGGTATCACTGCAGGAATACGTATTTACATAGTATAAAGCCACAGAGCCTCACGAGTAATGATACAGGGGACATACAGACTGAATGCCCGACTGCAATATGTGCTGTAAAGTCTGTTTAGTTGAAACCGGCTATTAGTGTCTGTTTGCTCAGGTCATTTAGAGAAATTGGCAACAACATCATTAAAAATTATTATTATTATTATTATTATTATTATTATTATTATTATTACTATTACTATTACTATTACTATTACTATTACTATTATTATTATTATTATTATTATTATTATTATTATTATTATTATTATTATTATTATTATTATTATTATTATTATTATTTATTCGCAATTTTGCGAGACCAACACCTTTTGGAAGTTCATTCTGTGAACCCGAAATGCTGGAGTGGTACCCTTTCAGCAGAAATGCGTGAAGCTGCTGCAGCTGTCACAAAAGTATAGTGGGCTGGTATAGATCCATATTATTTTGTTTTCACTTGAAGAAGTGGCGGTTGTGGGCTGTTCACGCGTATGTATGTATACGTCCTCAAAACACACCTCAAATTCAACTTGAGACTTTGCAAGTATTTTTCAGTGAGGTCAGAAAACACCGCTAGTCAGTATAGTCGAGGCTCATCATATCTCGCGAGCCAACATTAAGGCGCTGCACACGGCCTGAAATTTGCAACTAATTCTCAAAGTCAGCTAGAAATCACTCAATTTTCTCTCTAAAAATGATGCCTTATACCCTAACAGCTGTACATTAAGCCTGTGGCCGTTCAATGAATCTAGCTTTGTGGGCTCAATCGTTATATACCATGGCTGCAGCAGGATGTGTGCGCGTGCTAATCACACCCAAAGTGAGTTGCTCATGAAAAAAAGAGCTAATGGTCACGACGTGTGCTGACGAAGATACAGATTTTTTTTTTTTGGCCTTTCGTCATCACTTTCCTACGTTACTTCCAGCGCATTCGCTGGTACACACTTTAGGAAAGAGAAAGCGTTCAAAGCGTGCGCAAATCCCCGTAACTCCGCTCGTCTTAGACAGATTCTAAAATTTTCGGTGTGCAGTCGATTCGTGAGGAAATGAGCTATTCTACGCCTTTATACGATAACAATTGATTGATTTCTGGGGTTTAACGTCCCAAAACCACCATATGATTATGAGAGACGCCGTAGTGGAGGGCTCCGGAAATTTTGACCACCTGGGGTTCTTTAACGTGCACCCAAATCTGAGTACACGGGCCTACAACATTTCCGCCTCCATTATACGATAACAAGCAAAATTGTTGAGGGTTCTCTAGGCATTGGAAACCCGAGCGGTTTTTAAAACAAACTTTATTTTAAAAAGAATCTTCCCACTAAATTTTGCTGAAGTAATCTGATGAAGGTCAAGTAATGGTGCAGGTGGGGATGTTCGCAATTTATAGGCTTGGTGTGAGGTAAACATGAAAATTTTATCAAATATTCAGGCACGCACCAGTTCAACGCCGCCATTGATCCTGTGCACCATTAGCGCAGCTCCATGTGCCGAATTGATGTAAAGTTCTTCGTCCAATGTAGACCCATTGATCTAAGGATGAAATGGTTAAGACGATATAAACTTTATCATACATTGACTTGCAACTGAGAAGTTATTTTGCTTTCAGTTCAAATAACATAAATATTTCACACCAAAATTCGTAAAAATGGAATTACTTGTGTACCTTTCTTTAAGACAAAGGAATTTCTGGCTAGTATTCACCTGCGGTGACAAGCTGGCTTGTCTTCTTGAATGCTGCAGCTGCTTTCGTTAGCGCTTGTGTATGCATTTTTGTATCCTCACCTCCAATACAAAGAAGGTAGAGAAGCTCACTGTGAATGTGGAGGAGGGGGAGAAGGAGAGGTGACGAGCGGGTTTAGTTAAAAGGAAAAAGGTCATTGAGGTGGCTTGTAGAGCAGGTTCCTACATGGTTTTGGTATCAGGTAATGTCAACCATATCAAAAGAAAGCAGACGAAACCGATAACAGAAAATTGACGCAGGAACAGGAACAATGCTGGACTATCAACTTACATTGATTCAATAAAAACTCGAACAAGAAACAGATATAACGATGTGCAGAAGCGGCAATCACATTGAAAGATCCCCAACAGTACATGCTATAGAGTCATTCTCGAGAAACCAGAGATCTTTAATCATTTAAAAACTCGGATTACAGTGCTGGCACTATATCAGTATATGAAGTGTATATATCGGAACAGCGTGAATTATTTCACGCTTTTCCCGTGTTTTAGCCCTTCCAGCCACCGAAATGTTGCAAAATACGCGGACGCGACCGCACACCTTGCGGCAAACCGGTAATACCCCCCCCCCCCTCATTGACAGTAGGGAATCGATTGGTGTGATTTCTCTTTTCTGCAAATGTATGGGGCAATCAGACAGGTGTGTAAATGACAGGAATGAATTAAATTGTAAAGCAAATGATAAGTGGTACAGAGAATTGAAGCCAGCTTCACGCCTGTGAAATCTGACTAAACAGTGGAGCTGGCAAGAGAGCGCCACCGCCGAAAAAAACACAGATAAAGTACTTTGTTGATATTTCGTCACCTAGTTTTTTTTTTCACACCTTTCTACTTTGCTTCTCTACCTTTTTCTACATTGTCCCCACCTCTTTTTTTTTTACTTTCATGCCTCACCTTGCTTTACTACCCCTTTCTATGATATAGTCTGTACATGTTAGATGGTTTGCCCTCTCAGCTCGTCTTGTCTCTCCTTACCCAAACATCAAGCATCCACCTCCTAACTCCGCTTTTTCATCCCTTCGTTACACATCATATATAGTGCTATGACATGATTTACACACAGAAAAACATGATTTACACACAGAGTTGGGCTAGTTGACTTGTCTTCATAATGAAACCGCGCAGATACGAATCACAAAGGAAGACTAGACAACATGAGCGAAGGCTGGCGAATGGTTCTTTTGTTCGAGCAAAACAGAAAAGCAAAGGGAAGACAGAAGAGCCAAACATGCACGCGCAACTTATACACATGACAAAAGACTATATACGTAGCATCACTGTTTTTTTTTTCTCGAATACGTCAGATCCAAATCAAGTAATGCTATGGACGGTGCGCTAACACACAGGCGTCACCATTTTTGCAGATCGCAAAGGCTTCAGTTATTTCTCCTATGCGAGGTTCAGCGTGTTTGAAAACGGTGGTCGTGCGCCGAAATTCTGGGGTGTATCCGCAGGCGGATAAATGGATGGATAAATGGGAGAACAGCGCAGGCGTATGTTGAGGCACCACCCCGTCATGTGATGAGGTTTATGTGAGGCATACGGGACTCATCAGTTCCGCTGTCTTTTTAGCACTGCGCGTTAGAGCAAGCTACGCTAATTTTTTTCAGTAAAAAAATTCTACTTACGACTTCGTGACGAACTGATCTTTTCTTTACAGTGTCCACTCGAACTCTTGACAGTGTTGCAGAAGCTTTTTGCAGAACCAGGATTATTTGTTCCGTTATTTTCACGGTAAGAAATCCGGAATCACTTCGTTCCTCAATTATGCGCGGGTAAACTATTTCGCTATCTGCGATGTAAGCTGAAAATATATACACCTACAGCTGTTACTTGCTCAGCAATAGGTTGATAGAAAGCAGCAGTTAGTATACAACATGCAATTTTACATATTGTGGGCTCTACGACGTCGGTTAAAAAAAAAAGGAGGCTGGTGTTATTCCTTATCAGTAATCTCGTGGAACGCCGAGGACTGGGAGCCATCCCATTTTTTATGAAAAGCTTCACATGACTAGTTCGTGTCATTTCTACGCGGGAAAGAAAGCGAAACCCAGAATTAAAAAAAGACAAGGTAAATTTTTGTGGCAGTTTTGCTTGAATGAGGTTTCTTGGTGAAACGCACTGCACTCTCCAGATCTATGACCGCTTACTTCACTCACTTCGCAGAAGCGAAAACCCGGATCAGTAGTAACCAACTTGACACTTTCAAGAATATTAGTCAAAGGACCACAGCAAAGTGGGACATTTATGAAGGCGGCAATGTACACAGAAACCAAATGGCACCAGTTCAAAACTTCTACATGGTGCTGATTCAAATTTTTTTTGAAATCACCTGGGAATAAGTTTGCGAGCAGAACAATGCGCCTTCATTGGCATATTTTGAAAGGCCGACATTTTAGGTTGTATAACACAGGTGTTCTGAAATTATTGGATTGATTGTCTTCTTACCTGACATCGCTGAAGCTACCAACAGAAACCGGAAAACTTCCATCATAAAGCTTTATTTTGTGTACGTCACTTTTTATATTAGTTCAAGCCTCTAACGAGCGTCCTGACACTGGTGCTTTTCTGCAAAACAAGAAAAAGTTATTGACAAGTTTTGACATGTATAAACAACTGCTACTTTGAGATTCATTGCGATGGATGTTTAGTTAGAGCCTCTACAATCACTCATATTAAGGTTGTCTAACCTCTGCTGTCTGTACAGGAAGTTCACCTGAAACGTATGAACACACTATTGATTTCATATGCACATGGTTTGTGCATATGAAAGGAGACTCGCCATCCGCTGTGACCATTTTTACAGTGAAAATGCATATGGCTTGGCGAAACGCAAATCCATTCATCATAAGAAACGATATCGGTCTCCATTGGCTACTCGGTAGGTTACGTCGTTCTCTACTGCACACCCATTGGTTAAGACGCCATTCTATGCGTCATGCCCAAGCACTCATGCCATTGGCTGTGCCCTCAGTGAAACCATTCATTCCTTCACAGCCGCGCCGCCAAGCCCACTCAAAGCAGTTTCACCTTTGAACTTCCACATAGGGAGGACACAATGTTCGTACGAACGCCCGAACAGCAGACAACTTTCCAAGAACAGCGCCCAAAGCTGATCCGTGAGAGAATACATTTCGCCGGACTGATAGAGCAGTCCGGAAAGAAGAGTCCATGTTGGCGATGTACGAGTAGCAACTGCACACTGAGGATGTGGCAACATTCCGAGCTAAATGCAAGCGACACCAGTGAGAGAAGGAATGGGCACTGAAGGCAGAGCAGCGTCCACATGGCAACAACGGGAACGCGTTCACCAGGGCCGATGACCGCTTTCGGCGGAAATTTCTTGAGTGGCACTTGGGCTTCAGCTGCGATAACTGCGACTGCCTGTGACCGCACGTTTCTGCTTAGCTAGTTAACCATCTGTGCGGAGTGCTTGGGCAGTGATTTTTTTTACTGTTATATTGCCGTAAGGTAACAATCGTTGACAATGATGACCCGTCGCTCTAGTAAAGAGCAATGATTCATCTAACTGAATTATTCATCTGACTGAGTAAATCAATCAATCTAATAATAGCAATTCTACTTAGGCCTGTCTTATTACTGTTGCGTTAACTAGAAACAACTTCACTTATGACACAACTGTTCCTTCCTTTGTTAGGACCCAATTGAGACCGAGGGAATGAATACCACCCGTATTGAGACCAAGCTGACGCAGTTTCCCGCCGAAGCCGGCCGAGCAGGCTGGATAGACGCTGAACCACGTAAACAGCTGGAAGAGCCTATAGGTGAGCACAGGCTCTACTAATAATTGCAGACATTCACAAACAGTGCAAGCACAACAAAGTATTTTATATTAAAATCAGCTGCTGCTTAGCGTCCATCGCATGAAACGCGTGACAGAGTATCACACCGGCAGTATGACCGTCACGAGTGGAACTTCTCAGAAACGACGAGCTTGCACCTGAGTGCACGTGTCACCCAGTTTGATTGACAGACGCCCACAGTGAATATCGGGTCCTTCATACCGATTTTGTTATCCTCGAGGGCAGCTCTCACGCTGCAATGCCAGCGAGTAGCACGATTAATCCGTGAGCTGAATCACGCACACTTTGTACACACGCATGAAGAACAACAGATAATTTCTTTATGTGACTATGAAGTAACTGAATATACGAGCAGCGCAACCTAGAAGTGGTTTCAGCGTAACTACACTCTTAATCTTGTTCTACATAGCTTCCAGATAAAGCACTCGTTAACCGGAACAGACGAAGCTGTTATGTGGATCAGAGTGGTTTGGCGAGGGTTATCTGGAACAGCAGCTGGTTTTTTTTTAGTTTTTGTTTACTTAAGTGTAACCCAATATATGCCATCGAGCCCAGCGATTTGTTCCAGTTACCTAGTAGCGTGCTTTTATAGTCGTTCCACTTACGGCGGAAAAGTGACGCCATATATGCATCGCATGTTCCAGATAGCATAAAAAACTAGTTTATACAGCTTAGGCGCGTCGGAGAGGAGGTCCATCACATGAATTTCTTCTTTGATTTCAAATTGTGCAACGGAAGAAAGCACGCTCAACGCGGGCTTAGCGTTCGCGAAATAACAACTGGAGAACCTCCACTTATCTCGGCAGTGGATCTTCTTGCAAGCAGAAGAAAGCACTTCCGTGCACTCGCACCAACACTCTCTTCACTGGCGAGCGTTGGGATGGTTACGGAGTTGACAAGTGCTGCATAGGCTTACAAGCAGCGTGCGCCATTTTCTTCGCTCGTGAAGGTGCGTGCTTTTCCGAAGCTTTGTTCGTGTTTCTAGATGGTTCTGGAGGCTCTGGGACCATCATTAAAAAGTTTGCTTTTGAAGCCTCGGGCTATTGATTCTGCGGTCGCTTACCAGAAGTGAGTGACGAGAATTTATACTGCTTACGCACTAGCGGTACGGCGGAGGCAGTCCTTGTGCGATTTTCATCGCTTGCTTTGAGTTTTGTCTTTTTTGTGTAGCTGGAATGTTTATGCGACCACAACCAAACGAAAAGAGTTTGAAAGCGCATGAACTATACGGAAGCAAAAAAGAGGTACCGAAAAGCGCTGACTTTCAAAAATTATTCAAAGCAGAGTCGTATACGTATATAGTTGAAAAAAAAATAATGGGTATGCTTAGAAATGTCCAGTGAAAAACCACTGCGATACAATGTCAACAAAAGTCTTGTCTCTTGTTGATTGAGCTGAAAACAAATACGCAGCCTAAAATTGATGAAGATGCGCATTTTTATTAATATCGCAATATATGCGTAATTCACACATGTACCGTCAAACAGACTTATCTAATAAGCTTCAATTTTTTCACGCGTGACCTACGAGTGAAGGTTGCTTATTACCTCGGAACGCTAAAGGAGAGACACGCAGCCGCAGTCTCGGCAGTGGATTCCGAATGCCCTTGAGCCGCATTGTGCACATTATTACTATGCTCTCTTAACGGCCATTCAAGCACCTTCCAATTTACCCTATGCCCGCTATCTTTTTCCGCAGGATAGTGTAAGAATTTATACTACACGGATAGCACAGGGTACAAAGCGCGTTCTGTGTTTCAGAGAGCATTTTACTCTATTTGCAGCTTGATGATTCAGCAACTTACAAATATTTGATAGCTCTTACGGGGTAGAAAATACAACAGTGATACCAGCGCGTTTCCCCATTTTTTCAGTCTACGTGAAATGTTGTGCAGATAAGAGATGTAACACAATTTTTAGGAACTGACGGATTTTGAGGCTGAGATTGCCCTCCTTGATTATTGACTTGTTTCGAAAGCTTTTTCGCAACAGCAGAAAGTAGGGCGTTTGAGTAACCAGCGCTTAAAAGGTTCTGGACCTGTGCTTCGAAACTTCGTTGCATCTAGTGCGGGCATGACCTAATAAGAGCGTTCCCAAGACAAATATTTATACCCATTTTCACCAGTTTAGAATGAGCGGTGTGAAAAGGTAAATGGGGTTTACAACTTCTCGATAAGAACAGCCAGCACAAATGATTGCTCCGAAAAAAAGAGTGTTAATTCTAAGAACCTAGTCGAATCTACAGACGGTAGCTCATGAGTAAGTTCCAGATGATGCGAGTGATTCCTAAAGAAACCCAAAGGACTAGGTACTACAACTTCAAGGATGGTACCCGAGCAATCAACAAACGCTATGAAGTCATCGTCCACGCTACAGACCTTCACAACAAGAGAAAAGTCGAGATCTTTTTGAAGATGGTAATTCTTGTGCGCGAGAAAGATGTCGCTCAAGACTGGTGCCAAACACGAACCTATGCAAACACCAGTGTTTTCAATAAAATGTTCTTCATTACGAGACGCAACTGTAGAGTATAAATAAGACGAAAGCAATTCAAGAAAACCACCGACCAACATACCTGATGGATTCTGCAAGTCTATCTATACCCAAAAGAATCGATGCGTTCTCATACGCACTAGAACAATGCGTTATGTGAAAGCGAATAATACTAATCCTTCGTGTCTCTCAAGAAAGCCTTCATTCTTTTGTCTTTCGTCTTAAAGAACCTGTTAACTTCCTCAGAGTCCTTTACGAGGAAAGTATCGTCAATAGTTAGTAGAATAAGCTGTTCTTGTAAAAACATTGCGACCTCTTATTCTCAAGCCCCGCCACGGTGGTCTAGGGGCTAAGGTTCTCGGCTGCTTACCCGCAGGTCGCGGGGTCGAATCCCGGCTGCGGCGGCTGCATTTCCCATGGAGGCGGAAATGTTGTAGGCCCGTGTGATCATATTTGGGCGCAAGTTAAAGAACCCCAGGTGTTCTAAATTTCTGGAGCCCTCCACTACGGCGTCTTTCTTAATCATATGGTGGTTTTGAGACGTTAAACCCTACATATCAATAAATGGCAAAACAGCAAAGCCACCTTCTTGGCCTAACGATAAAAAGCTAGAGACGCGCTTTCAAGAAAGACACTACATTCCTCGTGGGAACAGCACTGCTAGGCGGCTAACAGCGTGCTGAAATGTCCACCCCATAAGAAACACATCTGTACATCTCACTGTCCGGTGTCTGTCGAGCAACTTGTCGTACGAGGGTGAGCAGCTCTTGTGCAAGGTTTTGACGTTTCGCGGCAAACTTTTGTCCAAGTCCCAAAACAAAACTCCACTTTTCAGAAGTTCAGCTTCACCGCCGATGTGTACCTGGTTTTTCTGCAACACTGGCTTTTTTGTTCGCCATGTTAACGCTCTTAGGTCATGACCACACTCGATTCAACGGAGCTTCAAAGCACAAGTCAAGCGCCTTTTCAGCGTTGGCTACTCATACACCCTAATTTCTGCTGTTACGGAAAAGCTTTTGAAACATAATATCAAGGAGGGCAATCGCTGTCTCAAATTGCATCAATTTCTAAGAATTACGTTGCAGTCCCTTATTAGCACAACATTTCGCACAGGCTGAAAAAAAAATCAGGAAACGCGTTAGTATCACTGTTGTATTTTTCGCTCCAGAAAAGCTATCACACCTTTGTAAGTTGCTGAACCATCAAGCTGCAAATAGAGTGATATGCTCTCTATGCTCTCTGCTAAAGATGCGTACGCTCCACGTTCCCAGTGGTCTAAGATAGCAAATTTTTTCGGGTGCGACGAGGCTCACCGTAAAGCCTGCAAATTTCATCACTGGGTTTTATGTTTATGGCGGTTTGATGAAGTGTACAGAAGGTGTTTTATTTTACAGTGAAATCTGGTATGACGTAAGAACACGAGTCACGCGTGGCACCGTAGTTTTCCGCTGTCATCGCTGTTGTCTATAACAAGTATTGCAAGTTTTTTTTTGTTCGCCAACCCCTCATGTAATGTCCCATGTGGGACCTTTGAGGTATTATGAATAAATGAATAAATGAATAAATAAATTTAATAAAAAAATTGTTAAATAAAAAACACGAATGACTCTTTTGAGTCACGATACAACGTAGAAGGCGATTCATTATAGAGGCATTTTTATGAAAAGCTACGACGTCATGTTAAAGATGGCTACGCCATTCGTAGCGTGAGTGCAAGCGCAGTCGCACTCAAGCGGCTTGCAATTCGAGTCCAACTATTATGGAGTAGTAAAAGCTAAGGTCATGTGAAATTGTCTATTTTAGGTGTTCTCCCGTTGTCTGAGAGAACTCCTAAAATAGAAAATTTTGCAAACATGACCTTTGTGCTTCCAATGTTTTGGTATGTGCACTTATTGGCATTCTGATTATTGTGATACAATTATGTGGAGACTTTCGGTGGCTCTTTGCCGTCAACGTTATGTTGCGTACTAAGTCCAAATGAATAGCTACATCATGTGTCGCACGTTTTACACATGATTATAAGCACGCGAGCCCTGGTGACAAATGTGGTTGAAGAGGAGATAAAATGAGCCGGCAATCTATTTTGCGCAGATGGCGCATGCGATAACGTCAACCCACGTACGAGAGTCTCTGCATGACGAGCTTGACAGGGAAGATGCGTCACTAAAGCGTCAACTGCGAACATTTAGTAGGGCTGTGTGGTGTTCATATAAGCCATATCGTGTCCGTGTGTCGTTTTGTGCTGCGTCAAATTTGTTCATTTGATCCAAAGGGCCTGGTCCCGAGCGATAGTACGCGCACTGTCTCTGCAGATATCAGCAAACGGATTTCACACCCTTGCACATGTTATTCTCTCTCCGCGTACTACACATTGAGGCTGCAGATAGCTCGAAAATCACCTCTCTCCATGAAGCTGCCGAGTTTTTTTTTTTTTTTTACTACGCTGCTTTGTAGAGTTGTGCACACCGGCGACTAGCAGCGGTCGCGCGACCATTCGCGACTGGCGACCAAAAAGCGGCTGATGTTCGCATCGACAGAGGCTGCATGCGAGCGACCGGAAATCGCAAAACTGGAGAGTCACGTCCGGATCTCTTTATCAGTGAGAACTTTGGAGACCGGCGCCGATCAGCTGATTGCCGCCAGCTAAGTGAGCAGAGCAAACCGAGCACGCCGCATTTATTGTTTTGTCCGTTCTCGCACAGCGTTCCCAACAGCGTCAAGGAGTTCGGTTCAAGCGAAGAACAAGAAATTGTTAAGGTGCTGGCGTGCTGCTCCATGGTGTCGGCGCTGGCAGCACATATACCTCAAAAAAAAAGTTGGCGGTGAGTGTGACCGTTCCTTCGATCACCGGAGTTGGCTGGTCATGCAAGCCGCCTGCCTCCCGAGCTGTGCTGAGATGACGAGAAGAATTTCCGCAAGCCGTACGCATTCAGAAAAGCTCTTGAATTTATTTTGACTTGCCACAGCCTCCTTTGCAGCACAAAGGCGTCTCGAACGCGGTGTCTTAAGTCGTTGCCAAGGCATGGAGCACAAACGCGTTTCAAACGCGCTGCATTGATGGTGGTGACAAGTCAAGTTCAAGACAAAAAACAATTCTGAAAACGGGCTTCGATAGTGCCCGTATTCTCAGCTCTTTGCGGATGCCGCACGTAAATTTGACACTTTGCTCGAGCTGCCGTGTCCCGCCATCTTCAAGCCAAGTATTTCGTAGTGGCCATGGTGCCACAGATCTAGAAGAACGCACTCGTTTGTATATGGCGGATGGAGGCCAGGGCAATGAAAAAACAAAATACAAAATTGGCCCCGCATCTGCACATATTCTGCATATGTCGTCAAAAGACGATAGTCTTACGTGTGGAGAGAGTGAACTAAATATTCATTTGATGTTCTGCGCAAGAAAATCGGCGAATCGTATGCCGGAGGCGCTGCGTTTAGAGTGCCTCGAGCGTGCAGCGGAGGCGAACGAGCGCATCAAGTCACGTCACACGTGAGACATGAGCGCCATCTGGCAGGTTTGTTTGGAAAACAAAGCGCGTGGTCCTGAGATGGGCGCGCACGCCTTATCACCTCTGAGACGGGCGTGAGGTGATAAGGTGTAGAACGCAAGGTGACGGATAGGGGCCACCACCGTGTCTTCTTAGCAAAGTGTTGGAAACACTCGTCTTTCCGTGCAAGCATTTCATGGTCAGCGCAGCGTGATAAGCGCTACGGTCCTTAGAATTACTTTTTTATGCCTTTTTTAGTAAAAGATTTGATTGATATGTGGAGTTTAACGTCCCAAAACCACCATATGATTATGAGAGACGCTGAAGTGGAGAGCTCCGGAAATTTCGACCACCTGGAGTTCTTTAATGTGCACCCAAATCTGAGCACACAGGTCTACAACATTTCCGCCTCCATCGGAAATGCAGCTGCCGCAGCCGGGATACAAACCCGTGACCTGTGGGTCAGCAGCCGAGTACCTTAGCCACTAGACCACCGCGGTGGGGCATTTTCTTGTAAAAGACGAACATGCAGAATATATATGTGTTGTTATGGTGCTTCATATATGCGAAATAATTGATTTTTAATTGACAATCACACGTATGAATGCTGATTCTTGAGCAACATTGGTGGGCACTGCGAAAGGGGTCGGCCGTTCGGGGTATTGGCTGGTGCTCTTTAAAATACCCAGTTCGCGGTAACAGAGGACAAACAGACAAATGTACAGACAGATAGACCAAACTTTTTGCGTCGAAGGTCCCGAGGAAAGACTATCGTCTTTAAAAATTGAGCATCGCTGATTGGATCCAGCAGCTTTGCGACTGCACTCGCGTGACTGAAAAATTGGTCAGGAAGCGACTAGCCAAAGCAGTCGCAAAGCGACTGCTTTGGCTAGTCGGTGTGCACCAGCCTTTAGGCGATATTGAATCTGAAACAGCTAGCTGCTAGCCTTCTTTCGTATGAGTATAATTTTTTTATATCGCTTTCATTTTTTTGCCCTTGTGGTGAAACTGATTCTTTAAGGGACTTCGGTATTGCCGGAGTCTATTCTTCTGCACAAGTTGAAAATGGACGCCTCAATATCTTCTTTTTTAATATTGTGGTTGAAAGTGCGAGCACACAATACTTGCCTGAAAGATTATTTCAATGATTTTTGCTAGCGCAAGTATTGCTAGAACATCATCTCCAAAAGCTATGACCATGTCTCACTGAATAAAAGTCACAGCTTTGCCGCAAACGCGAAGCAATGAATGCAGTAGCAACAAATTGGAATGTCACGCAAAGAAGGGCAAGCAGATCGAAAGACGCCACGCACTTCTCACGCAGAGATGACGCACGAAACGTACGTACAGGTACAGATGAAGGCGATTAAGTGGCAGTTGTTACATTACGGTGTCTGAAAACGCACCTTTTGCCCAAAAAGAGACTGTGCAGCGAGTGCAGAGACCTTTTTACGACAGGTAACAACAGAATGCTGTTGCTGGTGCAGGTTAGTCATTACTACCCATCTCAATCGCGGAGACTTGTATATGCATTGCCGGCTCCTCCCACGTTGCTAACTGTTCGTAACAAAAACCACGGATGCACGATGCATACGTCGCGTCGGAAGAGATTGCGATTATTTTCTAACAGAGTTCTGTATTTGATTTTGTTGTTAATACTCGCGGGAGATGTTGAACTGAACCCAGGTCCTGCTAAGACACCGGAGATGGAAGTGCTGAAATGTTTGCAGAGTGGGCAGGAAACTTTAATTTCAAAATTAAACGGCATTGAATCCAGGTTCGAAAAAAATGAGAACATACTGATGGAAGTAAAAGATAATCTTAGCCAAACTCAGAACCAGATAAGGGACCTCAGCAAGATTGTAACTGAGCAGGCAGCTATAATACGGCAACTCATGCAACAGGTGAAAGATCTGCAAAAGAAAACAAATGACCTCGAAAACAGAAGTCGCCGGAAAAATCTTGTTTTCTATGGCGTTGATGATAAAACCTCAGAATCGTGGGATGAATCCGAAGCTATAATAAAGAATATTTGCAAAACGAGCCTTGGAATGGAACTCGAGTCTGTGGAAAGGGCACATCGCTTAGGACGCTATAATGAGAATAAGAAGAGGCCAATTATTGTTAAATTCTCATTGTACAAAGAGCGTCAGGCGGTGCTTCTCAATGCCAAAAGATTCAAGAATTCCCAATACAGCGTTAGTGAAGATTACTCACATGAGACAAGAAGTATCAGGAATAAGCTGTGGGAATATGCCAAGACAAAAAGACAGGATAAGAGCAATAAAGTGAAGCTGAATTTTGACAAACTGATTATTAACGGCAGGGCTTTCAGGTGGGATGACGAAAAAGAACAGGTCGTCCCAGTAAGCAGGCGATGACAAACTAGAAAAAAGGAGAAATACCGATGTCAAGAACTTGTTGCTGTCATCGTGAACTGCCGCAGCGTAGTTAATAAAGTTGCTGAGCTCTTGGGCCTAATTGAGAGTGTTAACGCAGATATAGTCCTTGGTACAGAATCTTGGCTAAAGCCCTCGATTGCTGATAGTGAGGTGTTTCCGCAAAATTACGTCGTCTATCGTAAAGATAGGCTCACAGCAGGTGGTGGCGTTTTTTTACTTGTTCTTTCTTGCTTACAGTCATTTGAAGTTGATTATAAGTGCGACGCACTGGAGTCTGTATGGTGCAAGATAACACTGCCTGATAACTTCGCGTTTTTGGTCGGAGTGGTTTATCGCTCGCCGAGCTCAGATAGTAGCGTAATGCAAACATTAGATGAAATTCTTTCCGAAGCATCAGCCCAGACAATACTCCTAGGGGGGGGATTTTAATCTGCCTGGCTTATCCTGGGGTAATGGTTCCTGTATAAGTATAAGCGGGCGCATGAACCGTGCGATGAAAAATATCGTCGACAGGTTTGGTCTGACGCAGTACGTTACCACCCCTACTCGCAATGACGCTGTGTTAGACTTGTTGTTTTGTAACTCGCCAAATTTCGTAAATGACGTGACTGTGATTCCAGGAATTAGTGATCATCTTGCTGTTGTTGCTTGTATCCAAAAGAAAAAAGTGTGTGCGAAGTTACCTACGAGTAGAAGGATCTACTTTTATGACAAGGGTGACTACGATGCAATTTCTAAAAAACTTCGTAATTCGTTCCCTGTTTTCGAATGTCTTTTTGAGGAGGGCAATGTGTATGATATGTGGGACAAATTTAAGAATATACTTTCCGAGTTAACAAATAGACATATCCCCAGTGTTCATTCATCACGGCTAAAAAAACACAAACAACCATGGGTAACAGCACATATATTAAAACTTATCAACAAAAGAAAGAGGGCATTAGGTGCATTCAAGAAAAGCAAATCAGTTGCTCACTTTGAAAAACTGAAGTCGATTACCCACGAATATAAGCTAAAGATAAAAAAAGCTAAAGATGATTACTTCACTGAGCTGAGCAACAAAATGAAATCAAATCCTAAAATGTTTTGGAAGTACCTAAAACAGTGTGGCTCAGATTCCTTTGGAATACAGGAGTTAAATTATAACGGCACGGTAATTACGAATGACGAGGATAAGGCTGCATGCCTAAACAACTTTTTCCACTCGGTATTCCTACCTAAACACAGCTGTAATTATCATCAAACTATTATGAGCATTTCGCATATGCTTCCTGTCGAGCTTAGTGTTAATGGAATTGAAAAACTATTGAAGGACGTTGATGAGAGTAAATCTAGTGGTCCAGATGGAATTTCTCCGCGTGTACTCAAGCGTTGTGCAGGGCCAATTTCTATGTATCTTTATACAATTTTTGAAAGATCTTTAGCGACAGGCACCTTACCACATGTCTGGAAAATCGCGCACGTGGTACCGATACATAAAGGTGGGTCCAAAAAAGACGTTGGTAATTATAGACCAATATCGCTAACGTCTATCCCGTGTAAAATCCTCGAACATATTTTATACAAAGAAATATTAACTCATTTAAACAAGCATAAGGTACTAATCAACGAGCAGCATGGATTTCGCAGAGGGCTGTCTTGCTCAACACAATTAGTCGAATTTTATCATGACGTAATATCGGGCGTAGATACTGTGGGACAGGTTGACGGTGTGTTCTTGGATTTTCGGAAAGCGTTTGACACGGTGTCACATTCACTCTTACTGTTTAAACTTACCACCCTGTACATTGATAAGACTGTCTTTAAATGGATCGAATGTTACCTTTCCCAAAGAACACAAACCGTAGTACTGAATGGAAAATGCTCCGAGTACACCGATGTTACCTCAGGGGTCCCACAGGGCTCCGTCCTGGGTCCGCTATTGTTTTTAATTTATGTTAATGATATCTCTGCAGGAATTTCATCTTCTATACGGTTGTTTGCGGATGACTGTGTTGTGTACAGAAAAATTTTTGATCACAATGATGTATTAGAACTTCAGAAAGACTTATCGCTCATTTATAGCTGGTGTACCAAATGGAAAATGAATTTGAATATAACAAAGTGTGTACATATTTCATTTACCAAAAAGATGAAACCACTTCAGTCACAGTACCATCTGAACAATGTACAGTTGAAACAAGAGAGTACATATAAGTACCTAGGTATAATACTATCATCTGAATGTTCATGGAGGCCTCAGGTTGACACTCTCATAGCCAAAGCTGGTAAGGCTTTAAATTTCATTCAAAGAAACCTGCGATGTTCGCATGTGAATTTAAAACGTATGGCATACACTACTTGTATCAGGCCTATCTTAGAATACGGTTGTGTCGTGTGGGACCCCGCCGAGGTAACCTTCATTGCTGCTCTGGAACAAATACAAAATCGTGCTGCCAGGTTCGTCTTGGGACGGTACCGAAGGGGGGAGAGCTGCACTGCAATGTTTGAAGGCTGAGCTAGGATGGGAGTGTCTTTCTGACCGCCGCCAGAAGCAGAGATTAAAATTTCTTTACTGCATTTACTACAATAAAACTGGAATTAATAGAGAAATATACCTACACAACCCTCATTACACTTCAAAACGTTTTGATCATAGTTGCAAAATTCGGGAATACCCAGCCAAAACGAACATGTATGCCAATTCATTTTTTCCTAGAACGATTAAACAGTGGAACAGGCTAACTGAAATGCAAGTACATAGTGGGAACGAAGATATATTTTATTCACTGCTGTAAACCCATGCTGTAACCTAACAAAGATATATTATGTGTGAACAAAATTCTGCTATGTGTGTGAACGAAAATGTATTTCAGTTATTTATGTATGAACAAAGTTGTATTGTGTCGGTGAACGGAGATGTACTTCATTTATTGATGTAACCCCCCTGCTATAACGCCTTCGGGTGCTGCGGGGTATCTGATGAATAAAGAATAAAGAATAAAGAATAGTTCTGGAGAAAGCCCAAGGCGTAGATTTTCTTAATCGTGAGATAAGCGTGAACGCATGAGACTCAACAGCCCCCACCCCCTCCGCCTGGTGAAGTAGGCGTGGTAGATGAACGCAGAAGGGCGCGTCGCTGGATCATGACGATCTGGCGACGCGCGCTCGTTGCGCCCTCTCGCTGGTAATGCTGAACACATGACAGTTACCCGGAGATCACCATCGCTAGCGTAAGTGGTAGCCATCGCTAGCGATAAGTTGTATACAGATACAAATAGCGAGCGCTTCAAAGTCGGATGAGATGCTCCTTTGTGGCACAGTGACTAACGCCACGCACTCACCAGCAAAATGTCGGACGTTTGATTCCGCGCACCGGAGTCTTTACTTTTTTAGATCATTTTTCTTTCTTGTGCTTCATTTATATGAGATCTAACAGACAATATTGCCAAGGAATGAATAGGTGAAGTTATTAGAACCAATGTAATGTAAATAATAAAGAAAAGTGGGTGAAAAATGACTTGCCGTGAGCAGGAATCGAACCTACGGCCTTCGAATAACGCGTTCGATGCTCTAACCACTAAGCTGTCATGGCGGCTATCCCCCCCAGCCACTTTATTGGGTTTATATGTGAATTTAAACGTGGCAATGTCAGTCAGCACCATCTGTAGCCATGGCGGCGAGTGTGGAACACCCTTTTATTTGCCTGTGTGGCGTCACATAGCACGCGAACTTATTACGGGTGGGCAGCTGACCAATAGTCTCTCGTATACAACCTAGCGGCACGTGACGCCACACAGGCTCATAATAGGGTGTTCCACACTCGCCGCCATAGCTACAGATGGTGCTGACTGACATTGCCACGTTTAAATTCACATATAAACCCAATAAAGTGGCAGGAGAGATAGCCGCCGTGATAGCTCAGTGGTTAGAGCATTGAACGCGTTATTCGAAGGTCGTAGGCTTGACTCCTTCTCCCGGCAAGTATTTTTTTCACCGACTTTTCTTCCTATTCACATTACATTGGTTCTAATAACTTCCCCTTCACAATCCTTGGCATTATTGTCTGTTAGATCTTATTATTATTGTGTCAAAACACGGAAAAACGAGCCCATAAGCATACACTTCTTTCCGATATATATATATATATATATATATATATATATATATATATATATATATATATATATATATAAACGGTGGATGATGGTGGACGCCGACGCTGGTGGCTAAATCCAGTCGTGTGTGTCTATGTAATTGCTATCGCCACAGATGCGCACCGCAGCAAACGAAATGGCATAATAATAGACAGTGATAGTTTAACGCTAGTGTGACAGCGGAGGTTAAGGAAATTGCGTCATCGTGCAGCAAAAGTTCGTCGCAGGCAGCGTCTTATAGCTTTACATGATAGCGTTTACGTGGTTTACGTGCCCCACTGAGATTGTGGCGCCACCTATTGGAAGGTTGAGAAAGAAGAACAGTGAAAAAGCAAAAGCAAATGAAATTGCCTCCATGATTCACCTCACGGAGCATTGTTACAAGTTTTTTTAGTAATAATAAAAGTAAATAAATATGAAGAATGCACCCAACGTGAAAACATTTATGTTGCCGATTTAGTTACATCGATCTTGTAGTTAGGCTGATTGATATGTGGGCTTCAACGTCCCAAAACCCGCATATGATTATGAGAGACGCCGTAGTGTAGGGCTCCGGAAATTTCAACTAACTGGGGTTCTTCAACGTGCACCCAAATCTGAGCACATGGGCCTACAACATTTCCGCCTCCATCGGAAATGCAGCCGCCGCAGCCGGGATTCAATCCCGCGACCTGCGGGTCAGCAGCCGAGTACCTTAGCCACAAGACCACCGCGGCGGGGCTATAGTTAGGCTTAGACACGTTCGAAATCGGAAACTAACTCAAAAACTTCGCCAACTTTGCTGTAATACTCGGTCGTCGAAGCTAACTTAAGGCAATGGAAGCCACTTTAAACAGTAGTTTGCTGCGAACATTGTTAATCATTCAACAACTACGCCAAAATCACTTCGAAGCGGGAGTCAGAGAGCGCTGCCATGTTTTAGGTAAACTACTTACACCTACGCTAACACGAAACGTTGAATCTGAAAAATAGGACACATACGGGAAGCGGTAAGGGTAATGTACGTATCTGCGCATGCGTACTTTGATCCTGCTATCACGGTACGCCCGATGCCCCGGTATTCTATAACTGTCTAATTACTTGCACACTGCAACGTTAGCGTAACTGTTGCTATACTATCATAAATCGAGCAAGCATATTATTTTCAAATAAAAGCGCTCACATGACATATCATAAAGATGCCTCTCAGGAGTATAGGCTCGTGTCGTAGTGATTGACAAGAAGAGACAAACGCAGGCGCGCAGACGCTCGGTGCGTTACGTACGGTGACAGGTGATGAAGTTTGGTGGTACTCACGTGGAAACAAGCGCCCCACCATCAAACTGGTATCTGCGGAGGCCTCGTTTTCTGTTGGCAACATCGGGTACTGTACCACTACTACTACTACAAATAATAATAATAGTAACCCGTGTTTTAGGTCCCAAAGTCATGACTTGATTATGAGACGCTATAGTGCAGGGCTCTGAACATTTCGAACGTCTGGTGTTCTTTCACGTGAGCTGACATCGCACCGTTCATGGTCTCTGACATTTCCGGTACTGTCACATTGAAAGCACCAAGAAAGAAAGGTCGCTTACGCTTGCAGTGGTCCTCTTTGGTTCAGCTACTCGGTGGTCTAGATTATGCGTGTTGCGTGGAATTCTTAGCTTTTATGTATGGTTTACACCTCGTTGAGTGGTATCAAATAATTGTTTCCATAGTATTTTTGGTATGCGTTACTTCTGTGCTTAGTGAAACAGGTTTCACTGTCTAATTTTGCTGATGGTTGACTGAAACGATGGCCGATTTTTCGATCGTCATTTTGGTCGCCGATAAAGCAGCTATGCCGGGCGCTTGTTATAACACTTTCTTACAATATGTAAAAATACGTGCGCGTGACATCTTGTCAGTACCACCAGGATATGTTAGCTATATTTAGAGTGTAAAATATGACGTTTACTCGTGGCCGGTTAAATCTTGGTCAACGTAACACTAAGATATGAAGGATGCACCAGTGCGCATTGTGAATGAGTCTGATTCAACCCATTTTGGTTCCTCCTATTTGTCAGGGTGTCGCAGCTCGTGTGTGTGCATCCATACGCTTCTGTGTTGGTGTTTGAATTCATGTGCAAGTGCTTCTTTGCTCGCATCTGCCGGTGGCTGACATAAGAATTCGCATAATGTCTTATACATTCGCCAAAGACGACTTGAAGGCGAAAGCGATCTTCTTTTTTTTCTGTACTTTTCTTGTCGGTAGATAGTAAAGATCATGCCCCTTTCTATCTCCCATTGAATCTTCCTTCTCAAAGCTTTCTACACTTTACGCGGTGTAGCAGAGCCAGCTGGAACGGCCCCCTTTTGAAGACTCGTGATGAAGTCACCACGTAGCCTGAGATGATTCAACTCCTAACTACACAACACGTCAAGAAAATTTGCACCATGTGACAGAATTGATGGCGTTATGTCATAGTGTAGCAAGGCTAGTTGCGCGCGACGTCATGATTTTACGTGGGAACTGTACATGATCCATCGAGTGTTTATTTTGTATATATACCCTGCCGCACTGGTACAACGAAGACGATCCGCGATAACTCAGTAACACGTTGCCCAAAAATGCGAAACGGATTGCTCGGATTGTTATAAATTCGTGTATTGTGTCAAGCAAGCCCTTCGGAGTACAGCACAGCCTTTTACGTCGGGCTCGTTAACAATAGGCTCCATCCTACGACGTTGCTCATATTACTCAGTCAAGATGTCTAGGACTAAGTGTGACAAAGCAATTCAAGCTATGGGCCTTCAATAAAAAAGAGCTGGGTGGGAGGTATTGTTGCAAACCGGTGAGCTCTGCAGACCTACTCATATGCGTTATTTCCGGGAAGAAGCAATTTAAAAGTTGTCGAGTGGAGTTCGTAGCATTCACACTGCTTTAGGGCGTAAGTTGTTTCTTAGAAATGAGCGCATCATATTATATGTATAAGGTATGCACAGTGACGATAAAGGCGACGTAAAGCTTTGCGTACACATTCTTTGCGTCTATTCATGCGGGATCACGTGGGCTCGGATGGCTCAAGCAAGTAGCATGACAGGTGGTCATCAGTAGCACCAAAACGTATTAGCTCTCAAAATACTGTCATCAGACAAGTTACCCCAATTTACGTTGTGATCTCTTTTGAAACAATGAGCACAAAGGGATGTGACTTCAACAATTGCCGGAGTAAAGAGGTTGCTCAACGTTACGACATGTACTGTACATTCAGGTTGAGTAACCATTACCGATGCAAAACTACAAGGCAAACTTGTCATTTAGTTAGTAGTCGAAAAGATAGCTGCAGACAACTGTCACATCAAACGTGCAGGATGGCAAGTTAAGTGATGTTACCAGTCCAATTTCAGCTGTCCCGCTTATGTATGCGACTTAACCTGTCAAAAGCTTTATACCTTCAGAGACGCAGGGTCGATAGGGGTGTGTTACGCCTGAAAACGTTTAACATCCGGTTATTTTCACATCTAATCAACATTTCTCTGCGTTGCCACTGCTCAGAACTGCTCAAGAAAAATCGCGAATTGGGAAAGGTGGTGGTTGTTGATCGTAAAGTATTTTGCAGCGCAATGGGTTAGACACGTTTCCCTTCTTTTTCCATATCTGTGGAATAGTTTGCGATGCTTAGAAGTGTACGGAAAAGTGCAGAACATGTTGCGACAATAGAGAGAGCACTATTCAATTTGCCGGTCAGAGATATCAGTGTAAAATACTGCACACAGGTATTACTCATGCAGGTGCTTCCCAGTTAACTGGCTCTGGCGATGCTGCAACAGTTCCTAAAGTGCACAACTGTTCAACGCCGACAAAATCATTCTATGCCGTAGAAGGCAACTTTGTCAAATCACTACTTGATGTGGCTTTTTCTGGAGAAATGAGACACCAAAATGCGCTCTTCGCATGCGCTGCTTCATGAGCAGTGAACCTCAAGTTTTTTCCAAACAAACTTCAGAAGCATTCATTCCGTTCCTACATGGCTGTGTTGTTCGATGTAAAGCTGTTTATTATATAGACCAACGTACGTATTCGGTGCCGAAATACATGAAAAATTTACAGTGCAATTGTTCCCCGAACTTGACATCTTGTACACATCCAGACAGCCAAACAGTGATGTTCACAGTGTGATACCTAATAGCGTGTAAGTTGGCTTCACCTTGAGGTGGCAATGGGGCAATCAGCATTGATTTCTGGAACTGAACTTGGTACTGATGCCCCAAGTTATTATATTATGAAAGGCAATATGCAACTTGAATAATTACCGACAGTCACTAATGCTTTTCATTTTAAAAATTTTCGAGGAGCTTCTAATCAGAAGCAGAACGCACGTGTATTGTTTGAAACGAAGCTCGAAGCTCACGAAAGAGTGCACATGGCACAGTACACGTCCTTGCATCAACCAGAAGCCTTTTCTTCATCTGGACCTGGTTTCACGTATCGCGTCTGGGTCAGCGCACAGCTTATTGGATCTTAATGTTGTCCAACAATGTAACGGCGATAAGCGCACTCCAGACCAAGCAACTAAGAAAATTACTTGTGATTATTGACATAAAAATGTAATGAGTTATATTTTATACTGTTATAAACTACTTTTAATTATTCTAATATATATAGTGTATCATATTTATAAAGCAGACGGATGTCTTAGTAAAATATTCATCATATATTGGAGGCTGTTTATTTACTATACTTTAAAACCATTTGGTTCACGCCCAGAGGATAGGCCAGTGCATGTTGTTACACTTTTGGTCGATCCTCTTGAGTGGACCTATGACACAACTATGTATTGAATATAAAATGCTGAAATGTTTACTATACTTGCCTGAGCCTACATATATCAATGCCGGTAGATCATTGAAAAGTTTGAAACATGCGCACATGACCGTCCTATATTAGGCTAACGCGTGCACAGATACTTTGCCTGATCTGGCACTTGTTTCGGAAATAATACGCGAATGATATTTGCCAGAAATTTCAACTTTGAATGTGAATAAAGTTGCGGCCAGTGTGGTTCATAAAGGTGAACGCTAAGCGAAGTTACAAGGTGCAAGTGAGCAAAGAAAATTTTTTTTTCTTTCTTTTTACCAGCTGCAAGCGCAGTGATGCCTTACAATCCTAACGGTGCTTAAACAGATATTTTCGAGTTGAGTCTGTACAAACAATACAGAGAAAACGTTTAATACGAAAAAAGAGGAAAAATACTTACTTTCTTGTTGTTTTTTCAAATATTGACCACGCTCAGTTGACAGTATCGAATGTCTGAAGAGACCCACATCCGCCCGCAATTTATAGAACCTTTGCATACTCCAAGTGACTATCAGTAAGTGACGTAATGGTGACTGTAGCGAAGTGATGTGCGCAAACTTACGCGTATGTCGAATGTGTCAGTCGTCAAAATTTATCGCGCGTCATTTGAGTGCGTTGCCCGCACTAAATGGCGTCGACGGAGAGCGGTAGGATGACACATTGTGTTCGATTTAAGAAGAGGTAAGAGCTTCGCAACAGTTATCGGCAAACAATCGCACCATCGTCCTCTGTAAATTATTAGTCGTGCGAACAATGTGCGTAGAAGCCATAAAGATATTTCAAGCATATACAATTTCTGCTCAAAAAGCGTCCTGACAGAAAGCGTCATGCTGGTGTGCGGTTAAGAGCAATGACAAATATACATAGCTGAACCCTTCGTCATAGGAATCCGTATCGCACAAAAGTATAATGTGTCTTTACAGAAGTAGGGATTATTGTGCAGTGATATATGAGACTTTACAACGTCTATTTGCGTTTGCCAGCTATAGCACCGATTCACGTGAATACACTCACGTTGACCGCAATATAGGCGTCAACGTGAGTGTATTCACTCGCGAAGACTAACGTGCATGAGTGCATTCCCGTTGCGAAGACTAACGGCCATGATAGTGATATAATCGTTGTGGTACCTGAATTTGTTAACACATACGTGGATAGAGCGAATCGTGAATCTCTTGCAAAGATGACATTGACAAGCGCATAATAAAAGGTGGTATTCGATATGCACTTTTTCAAAACTTCAACTGGCGCAATATCACAGTGCGTGCTTTCGAGTAACAGATACTCTACGCCTGTGCTTATGCTCCGGTGTAGTGGCTAAAGTACTCGGCTGCTGACCCGTACGTCGCGGGATCGACTCCCAGCTGCGAAGGTGGCATTTTCAATGGAGGCGAAAGTGCTACTCAATTTGGGTGCACGTCAAATAGCCCCAAACATCAAAATTTCGGGAGCCCTCCACCATGGCATCTCTCATAATTATATGGTATTTTGGGACGTTAAACCCCACGAATTGTCATTATATGCTCGTGCATACACGATCACTCTGCGTTTCAGTGAGATGGGAACAGTTCTAGTACAATTTAACATGAGAGGCAGAGGTTCGTAACTTGAACTGCGAACGAGTGCAGGTGGTCCACCACTCCACTCGCTTAGTTGCCTCAGTCGAGGCACTTTAGCTTGCCCTGCCCTGCCAACAAAAAGCACTTCGCTAGAGAAAATGTGGGAGAGATATAAGGCCTATTCGTGCACTATGTTACATGTCCCTTCAGCTCATTTGGTGGAGTGCCAGACTCACCATCGCGTCTGGTGGTGCATGAGTTCACTTTCCAACAGCATATAAGTTTGTTGTTGTTTTTCCATACGTTGCCATTCATTTTATTGACGTCATAACCACGAGGAAATTATGTCGCCTGAATCAGGAAACCCAAAAAAACACTTTCGTATTATATTACTGTGAACTGGGCCCCCATTGTATCCCACAATTTGACGGGACCCTCATTAGTTTTCTAAATGTGAAGCAATGCTATGTTAGTCTTTGTGCAACTTTTTTTATTCTGTGCCACGTTGTTGGTTTGGTGCAGTAAAGGCATCTTAATAAGGATCGCATATATGCCAGAGCCGCAGTTAAATAAGAGCTCCTTCTCGTGTCGGTAGTAAACTTGCTCTGATTTTCCCCTTTTCTGATCTCCATTTATTTAGCCCTGATACTTAACCTAGGTTAGCCATCGATTATAAACTTGTCAATTCAAATTACATGGCAGCCAAATAAGCGGCCCTGTTGCGACTACTTTGTTTTCTACTGAAGCAAAGGACCGTATAGTGGTATATAAGCAGCAATACATTTTGTTTTTTTTTTTCAAACATACCGGGGTGCTTTTTCTTTTGCCAAGCCTACAATGTTTATTAGAAACAAAATTACATCATTTAAACTACAGCATTTATGTTTATTTTAGCGCAATAGGCAGTGCAGTGACTTTTTTGTGAGCTGGAGATTTATCAACGTAAATATTTGCTTCAACGAGTATTTTCCTGAATCTACCCATTAGTTACCCGAATACAATACAGCACATCAATATATTATAAGAATTTGACAAGAAAAAAGAATATAACAGTAAAAACTTTATCCGAGTGCCGTACCTCAAGTGAAAATCAGGTGCGTTTTTTTGAAGCATGTATTTATTATGTTTAAAATTTATATCTGCTGCTAATAAAGTGCAGAGAAGCTGCTGCGTGATTTATTACCTTTTCCGAATGAATATTAAAATTCAAAAAAAAAATCTTGCAATATAAAATCGCTAATTTCATGAAGTTGTGATTGGTATTGTAAATATGTTACGTGGCTTTATAGAAAAATATACCTAGTAACTTTGTCATCTGTGAAGTTTGAGTCTAAACATGAGCGCTTGACGAGTCATAAGAAATGAGCTGACTCTATATACAAAACAAAATTAGAGACCCCAACTGCAGAGCCCTCGCTATCAACCTCTCGGCCCTTACACTATGAAATAGGGGGTTCCCGGAAGGGAGGCGGCGCTGGTCCCCAAGTATTTCCGATGAAATTGAAAGCATTTAGGTACGTACGTGCACGAAGAGCGTCAAGAGTGTGAAACTGCGTTGATTGTTGTCGATCACTATCAACGTCCTTTTTTTTTTCGAGAAACTAGGGTCGTCCAAAGGCACGATTTTCTAATAACAAAGTGAGGTCTTGTTCGAATATACCTATGCGTGCTCCAGTGTACTTAGCTGGTCAGATTCTGGCCGAGTAAATCGGAGTATTGGAGACGGCAAAAGGCAAATTTAGCCAAAGCCCAAGAGATGAAAAAAATACTCTTAATTTCGCAATTGTTTACCGAAAGTGTGTCGCTCCTGCACACTATTTAATGCGTGATCGCTTACGCATTGGCGATCTCGAGGACGTATAGAGGCTGCGGTTATCGAGTAGTGATGCATTTACTAAGTCGAGAGCTTGCCCCTCCTTCCCCCTGCTACTTTATCGTCTTAGAGTATTGTATCGTCTCTCCCTCTGCACCAGCAGCTACCTTCCCCTAACGTGCTTTTTCCATTGCCTCTTTGATTGACCCGCCTTGAAAAAGGCGATGATGTCGTATGATGACGGTCGATTCAAGGAAAAGATGAAAAGCATGGTATACTTGATATCTCCATTTTCCTCCCATTATTGTATGTTATGCCAGTATAGCCGAATGGTGCGAAACCACGTTTTGTTTTGAAAGAAAAAAATTTACGAACCAATGAAAATATATAGAAGCATCACTGTGTGACGACGGCTATTTCATGACGAGTGCGTTTCCGTGAATTTGTGTTCATGAAAATAGCGACCAAAGGTATATGTTACAGACATATATATATAGTAGTAATCGAGAAGTATGTTACTTGATCTTCTCTGATTCTAGGTAACTTATGTAGTTTTAAAGTTTTTCATGTAATGCTATGTTTTTTAAACTCACTTTTTGGAGCCGATTTCGGCTTCTGGGAACGTCGTAGCGCCTCTTCATATTTACAGCACCTTATGTGAATAAGTATACAAGTTCATACTATTATTTGCCCAAGAAAAAAGCCATTACGTTGAAATAAAAAATTGGATGTGAAGCGCGATCACATCAATTTGCAGGACAAGCCAAAAATAAACAGCGTTAAAGGATTTGCAGTAAATCTGTGCTTTTCACTGGTAGTTTCAGAGCGACTCACCTTGAGGCGGATTGCTCGTAATGCTTCGTCACCAAGTCGCAGATTTAGGTGGAAGTATGACGAGCAGCGTACGTCACTACCGTCATTTTGCGTGGTCTGACTTTTGGAAATCGCTGTGTCTGTGAAATATGGTGGAACAAAAAAAATGAGAGAGCATGACGTCATGCCACATGCCTTTGCAAGCCAACCCGTTTGGAAGCCAGCAGTGCCAACCCAACACGTTACCTTTTTCGGCAACATCACGCAAGTAGCGAGACTTGACGAGACTTTGGAATATGGCACTCGGTACCTTTTAATTGAAGAGTGCTGGTTCGGCACAGACCGGCCGGCTCATGCAGGAGGTCAAAGACAGAGCACCACTGAGAGCACTAAAACCTACTACACGCTCTGACCAGCGCTTCCTCTACTTTATAAATTCAAGACATACGCACCCCATCGAGCCATTCACCCCCTTCTCGATGCTCTAGCCATTTCCTGCTCTTGACCAAAGACTACCCTTCGTGAGTGCTGTGTGGACATTATGGAGAGAGCCCATCATGCCGTGCTTCAAAACGGAAACTAGGTGAAGTAATTAGTAAATGCGAAGCACTTTTTAGCGAACTTTGGTGACATTAAGCGTATCTATCTATCTATCAATCAATCTGTCTCTCTACCTATCTTTCTATCTATCTATCTATCTATCTATCTATCTATCTATCTATCTATCTATCTATTTATCTAGTCGCCTACGACTACTAGCTCTCCTGGCCATTTTGATAAAGATAATCTTCATCATCATCATCAGCCTAACTACGTACACTACAGAACAAAGGCCTCTTTCATGTTCCGCCAGTCAACTCGGTTCTGTGCTTGCTGCTGCCAATTTATACCTGTAAACTTCTTAATCTCATCTGCCCACCTAACCTTCTGTCTCCCCCTAGCCCGCTTGCTTTTGTTAGGAATCTAGTTAGTTACACTTAATGACCAGTGGTTATCTTCTTTACGCCTTACAAGCCCGGCCCATGTCCATTTCCCCTTCTTGATTTCAACTATGATATCCTTAACCCTGGTTTATTCCCTAATCAACTGTACTCTCTTCTTGTCTCTTGAGGTTACACCTACCATTTTCTTTTTCATTGCTCGCCGCGTCGTCCTCAATTTAATCTGAACCCTCTTTATAAGTCTCCAGATTTTTGCTTTGTAACTAGGTACCTGGAAGCTGCAGCCGGTATCTTCTTGAGGGATAGTGGCAATCTACCTGTCGTGATTTGAGAGTGCTTTCCAATTGTGCTCTACACCATTCTTATTCTTCTGGTTACTTCAATCTCGTGGTTCGGCTCCGTGGTTATTACCTGCCCTAAGTAGACATAGTCTTTTGCAATTTGAAGTGCACCATTACCTTACTGGAAGCGTTGCTCTCTTCCGAGGTTGTTGTACATTACTTTTGTTTTTCGCAGAATAATTTAAAGACCTACCTTTATGCTCCCCTTGTCTAACTCTGTATTCATCCGTTGCAATTCGTCTCCTGAGTTACTGAGCAATGCAATGTCATCGGCGAAGCGCAGGTTACTGAGGTACTCTTTATTAACTTTTATTTCTAACTGATCGCATTCTAGGCCTCTTAAAACCTTCTGTAAGCACGCGGTAAATAGTATTGGGGAGATTGTATCCCCCTGCCTTACACCCTTCTTCATTGGTATTTTGCTGTTTTTTTATGAACCACAATGGTAGCAGTGGATCCCCTGTAGATTTCGTCCATGATGTTTACATATGCTTCGTCGACGCCCTGATTCCACTATGTCTGCATGACTTCTAATATTTCTACTGAATAAAACGCTATCTCGTAATCTGTCTGTGGAGGCTATTTTTAGTGGTTGGCAATATTCTGAGCATTTCTCTTATCATGATTGATAGTAATAATGTGGTCTATTGTTGAGTAGCCGGTTCAAAATTATGCTTGATGCTTTGGTTGATTGAATTATAATCTTGTCCTAATTCTGTTAGCAATTACCTTTGTAAATAGCTTGTATATTATAGAAAGCAAGCTGATCGGCCTGAAATGCTTCAAGTTCTTGTCATCGCCCTTCTTATGTATTTAGATCATGTTAGCATTCTTCTAAGATTCTGGTACTCTTCCCGTCAGAAGACACCTCATAAGCAGGGTGGCTGGTTTTTCAAACACAATCTGTCCTCCATCTTTCCTCAGATCTGATGTTACCTGATCCTCACCAGCAGCTTTGCCTCTTTGTACGCTCTGCAGAGAGAGAGAGAAAGAGAGAGAGAGAGAGATTGACTTTATTTAAACATATCCTGAGGAGGCTGAGAAAGGGCCATTTCGACCCTTAATTCAACCTGGAGGCTCCGCCCAGGATGGCGCTGGCAGCCGAAAGCTTGTAGCGATGTCCCGGGCCCTCTGGACCGCCTGTAGTTTCTGCTTGTATTGATTGCTCTTGAGGGCTTCCTGCCAAGCCTCTTGGGTATTCAGTTGTGCTGCGCTATGGGTAGGGCACAGCCAGAGCATGTGTTCGAAATTGCAATAGGGATGGTTGCAAAGGGAGCATGTGGATGGTGTGTCAGGGTCGACTGTGTGTAAGGTGGATGGTGTTATGTACGTACGTGTTTGCAATCTTCTTAGAGTTAGAGCTTGTGCTTTGTTAAGTTTTGGGTGCGGTGCTGGGAAGGCACGTCTTTGTCCCCGGTAATGTGAAGTGATCGCGTGGCATGTGAGTGCTTTGTCCTGGCTGCAGAGATTCTCGTGCCGCTCACTCATCGAGGGGTCGTTGTCCATGGCGCGGCGTGTGAGCTCACGCGCCAGGCGGTTGACCTCTTCGTTGGGATTGCAGTGGTCGAGTCCCGGTAACTGTCGCATGTGGGCTGGGAACTAGGATACGTAGATTTGAGCTTTCTCTTCTTTAACAAGAGTTGTTTTGCTCTCGTACTCTTTTATTGCGTTGACGGTGAGTTTTCTAGTGCTTCTAGCTACTAGGCCAGCCACGAACGTTCGTGCCACCGTCTTTGTACGCTCTCCAAGGCTTTTCTGACTTCTATCATTACTAGTGGGGTCTCATCTCGGTTACGGCTAGTTCTGATATTAATGTCCTGGTTTCCAGGGCTACTGTACAGATCTCTGTAAAACGTCTACACTATTTTAACTATACACTCCATATTGGTAGTCATTTTGTCTTCCTTGTCTCCCAGTGCATACAATCAATGTTTGCTTATCCGAATTTCCCTCTTGACTGCTTTGATGCTTCTTGCTTTCTTCAGAGCGTGTTCAATTCTCTCCATGTTATACCTTCTTACATCGTATACCTTACGCTTATTAATCAACTTCGAAAGCTCTACGAACTCTATTGTGTTGTTGTACTTGAGATTTTCATGCTTTGACGTTCCTTAATAAGATTCTTCATTTTCTGGGACAGCTTGCCAGTGTCCTGTGTATGTACCATACCTCCAGCTTCCACTACACGCTCCGTAATGACATTCGTTAGAATAATATTCATTGCGTATATGCTAAGGCTGGTTTCCTCGATAAGAGCCGAGTACCTGTTCTGAAGCGAAACATTGAGTTCCTGTACTTTCTCTCTTGATGCTAGCTAATTGATTGGATTCCTGCATATCAGTTTCTGTCGTTCCATCTTCAAGTGTAGCCGAATCAAGACCTTACAATTTTATGATCACTGCATCTCACTTTGCCAAGCACTTGCACATCCTGCTCAATGCCTGGGAATGCATTTCGTATAAAGTCTGTTTCGTACTCACTTTTGTCATTAGAGTTCCCCTATGTGCACCTAAAGTTCATCGTTTTCGGTAGAAAGCATTCAAGATCCGTAAATTACTCGGCGAGTTGCACTAATAGGTCCCCTCTGCTGGCATTTCTGGTACCGATGCCATAATCTCCTACTGCCTAGTCTCCAGCCTGTTTCTTCCCTGCTTTTGCATTGAAGTCGTCCATAAGTATAGTATACTGTGTTTTTACCTTACTCATTGCCGATTCCACGTCTTCATAGACGTAGAATCGGCAGCCGCTAGGGACTTGGCGTATGCTTTTGAGAGGTAAATGTATATATAAAGTTATTGATACCAAAGCTTTTATGACTTAACTTCGATGTATGACGAACATAAGCGACTGTTCATAACAGAAAAATTATGACAAGTATGCCATGAATGGCATGATTTACCTTTCACGGCCTTGCTCCTTTTGCGGTGGTTTTGTTCATATGACATGTTAAAAAACTGGTATGATATGTCATGACTGCATGGCCAACATAAGTAACAGACCCTAACTCAAAAATCACGACACGCATGTGATGTGAATCATGACCACACGTGTCGCCCATGGTGGGATCGTGGTCATATTACTAGCTTCACATATACCAAATTAGATATTGCGGGACGTGAATAGATAACTAAGGTATATGTCTGGTGCTAACATGATAATCATGAGGTGATTGTCATGTAAGAACAAGACTACATTCCATGATCATGATGTGCTCGCGGTCGTCTGTCTAGCTTCGCATATACCAAATTCAGTATTACGAAACGTGAATAGATTAAGACGGTGCATGACTGCTGCAAACATGATAATCATGAAATGAGTGTCTTGTAAGAACATGACTTCAGTTAAAATTGGGATGATGGATGTAATCCCGATGGTTCAGATGATCACGACGACACGTTGAAGGACTGGACTATATACTTGCTCACTTCCTGGCGAACTTCGGTTTATCTATACACTGACAATAATTTACAAACAAAGACCGGGGTGACCACTAAACCAACCGCACAGTAAGAACTGACATGTACTATCAACGTCGGCGTTACTTGCCGAGCCCTACGTATAGTCCACACATCGACACCAACTTCTCAATGTAGTTTAAACCTTGGATCAGAGTCTACGCTAAGCACGACCTCTGCCCCTCTCAACGTAGCATCAACCTGGGTTCAGAGTCTGCGCTAAGCACGACATCTGTCCCCGCTTCCCGATCTCGTTCCCGAGCACCAAGCTCCCCTTCTCTCCCTTTCTGTTCATTAAATACCTCCCACCTTATCTGAGACAGCCTCGTGGACGAACCTATACTAGATGCTCCAACAACGGAGCAAACAACTACCCTTTCCTCAGAGATGGGTCTGCGCCTCTGGTCTTTGCTATCCTCGCAGCATCGTCTAAGAACTCCGTCATTTTGTCGACGTACAGTTTGAAAAATACCTTCGTGTGGCAACAAGCCTGTATACATGGCCGGTCGGCTGTCTGGCGCTAGTAGACACGATTCTACCACATATACACACGTATTGTTACAACATGGCACCACATTATCTTGTCGGGAGCTGTGTCACGACAGCGACCACTTATTTCTCAGTCTGGCTCACCGTGAGAGCGCTACCGCCGTGCGGGCAACTCCCCAGCACATGGTGCGGTGAACAAAGGCTCACGGGGTTTGGCGACAAAGACGTGTTCCGAGGAGAATGGCTTGGTCCGCGTCTGGGCGGCCTCTTTTCATTAACTTCCCTTTTTGTCGGTTGCCGTCTACCGACTGGCCATCTTTCGCGTGCCCCAAACATAACTCCTTCCAAACCAAGAATGTTGTATGTACGCTTGTTGTACATACAACTTCAAGAACCGTATGAAGAGAGGGGGCGTCTCACTAGGCACACTGCCGACACTTCGAGTCGTACCTAAACATCATACAAAATAACTAAGACAACAACAACAAAAACATGTTACAAATGATTCACTATAACAACATTACGTAATTAAAAAGCACTATCACACAAGTGTCCCTTTCAAAAATGTTTGCGGTCACCCAAACGCACAAAGTCACGCAAAATACCACGAGGAAGGGCACACATTCGAAAATAAAAAAATGCAGAGAAACGCACTCTACTACTCAGACCCGCGCACTAGTCGGATCGTAACTTGCAGGTTAAGCTCTGTTCCGTACATTCCTTAGTGCACCATGGCAATTAATGAACATTCAGGCATCATTCTCTTCGTACCTGCCTAAATCTAACAAACCTCCATACTACTTCACAACATGCCCATTTCGTAGTAGTAGTCAAAAAGAGAAAAAAAACTTCTACCCGTCTTTCTAGGCTTACTCTACTTATCTCTACTGTTCAATCGCGACAAGGTATCGGTGCACTCATTAAGAGATCTTTTCATGTGAGAAAATGGGATGTCGTACTTCTGTAACGCCAGAGCCCAGCGGATCAGGCCAGCACTAGATGACATGGAGCGGGTCAGGTAGGTTAGTGGGTTGTGATCAGTCACAACCTTTACTCTGGCGCCAAATAGCCAGGTGTCCAACCGACCTCGCGCCCACACAACAGCGAATGCCCCTCTTTCAATTTCAGACCACTTTGCCTGCTGAGGCGTGAGCTTCTTACTGAGGAAGGCAATCGGTCTTAGATTGCCATCTGTCTCCTAAGCCAAACAAGCTCCTACACCCCTTTCAGAGGCATGAGCAGTTAGCACAAACTCCTTGTCTATGTGGGGAGCACTCAACGAAGGCACAGCCTTCAGGGCCTGCTTAATAGTATTGAAAGCGCTCTCACTTTCTACGCTCCACGGGATGGCATTAGGTGCGCGGTGGATGGTTAGATCAGTCAACGGGCGCACTATCTCTGAGTACGAAGGGATGTATTCCCGGTAATAATTAAAAACGCCCTGGCACACTTTGCAGATCTCGCTTTGTCCGGAGTATCTTCAGTAGCGCTATCGCACTATAACCCTATCAGGGTCAAGGAAGTGAGACCCTGAACCAACCACATGCCCCAAGTACTTAAGCTTCACTTGTGCAAGCCGGCACTTTTGCGGGTTAATCGTTAGGCCTACTTCCGCTATAGTGGCTCACTAATAATCCTCTGGAAAGTCGCAGCGGAGTTCCGCAGCCCATACGGCATTACACGCCATGCGTGTAGGCCACTCGTAATCATGAATGCGGTGAGCTTCTGCGAGCTCTCTTCGACCGGTATCTGCCAGTATCTTCGAGTCATATCAAGTAGCATTATGTAGTCAGCCTTCGCCACTTCATAAAAACATTTCGTTGTTTTCGCCATTGGAAAGTTTTCTGGTTCTATGACGGCATTCAGTTGGCGGTAATCAATTTACATTCTCACCATACCGTCTTTCTTTGCAACGCACACCACCGTGTGCGCAAAGCTGCTTTCAACCGAGTATATCAAGCTCCACCCCTTCAACTCGGATACCTGTCTTTCCACTTCTCCTCTCAGTGCTGCCGGCACTCGGTAGGGACAGGACTTCGCCGGCGTCGCGCCTGGGAGCAAAGTGATTCATGCTTCCTGCCTTTAGATATTCCAGGCTTTTCGGAAAAAGTGTTCTCATACTTTTGCACTACGTCTTTCAATTCCCGTGCCTGAGAATTCGACAGGTGGTTGCTTCCCTGGAGCGCTATAACTACACCTTTGTGTGCTTGTCTACGCTGCGGTGCTGTTTCTAACTGGCCAAACTCTTCGTCTGTCTCAAACACCACTGCTGTCGATAGTTATAGCGCAAGAACAAAACGACGACACAGAGACAAGAAGGAGACGAAGGACACGAGCGATCGTTTCCTTCGTCTCCTGCTTGTCTCTGTGTCGTCGTTTTGTTTTCGCGCTATAACTATCGTCATGCCATACCAACTAGCCTAAGCTGCCACACCACTGCTGTGTTATGTACCCCGACATAGTACTTCCTGAGGTGATTGGCGTGAACCCATTTATCAGCACCCTCCGGAAACCTAATGATGTAGCTGTCTTGTCGCACCTACTGCACTACCTTTGCCGATATATTCATTTAGGCTGAATCTTCTCTACGTGTCCTGTCTCAAGAACGAGTGCTTGCTCTCTCACGCCAAACTCTTTAGGCCTGGATCGAAGATTGTAGTTTTGAGTATAGATCAGCTGTATTCGTTCTGCACGGCCGTCAACTGCGCGCGCTGCTTCTGCCATTCGAGCACGTAGCTCCATCAAGTAAGCAGTCGCAGATTATTTAGACCTATTGGAAGTTTCCAATCTCCCATCAAGTTTTTTTTGTAGCATGTTTAATGGGCCTTGGGCCATACGACTGTACGTTGGCTCAAATGGTTACACCCCTGTTATTTCATGGGGGACCTCTCGATACGCCCACAAAACACATGGTATGTAACGGTCCCAATCTCGCGCAATATCGTTTGACATGTCATACGCATAAGCGTATGACATGTTTCAGCATCGCCTTAAGTGTTCCGTTCCACCTCTCTGGTCGGCCGTTACTCGGTGGGTGTTCCGCTGTTGAAAAGCGTACATCCACTCCTAACTTTTCTATCAGCTCTCGAGTCAACGCGGCTGTAAAGTTAGTTCCCTGGTCAGTGCATATGAGTTCTGGGACCCCATACCGTGAGAATATATCCAACAATGCCTGACAAGTTGCACTCGGGGTCAAAGTTTGAAGCGGGGTGACCACAGGCTCCCTCGTACCTAATTAAATCATGCACAAAGCGTCCCGATGGCCACACGATGGTGCAGGTTCCACGGGACCGACACTTTCAAGGTACACTACTTAAAAGGGTGTTTGCGGTCGCGTGAGGGGAGTGATTGGCACTCGATCGACCACCTTCCTAATGGCGAATTTCTGGCATGTATGGCAAGAGTGACAATGCTTTTTGATGTCCAACACCATTGTCGGCCAAAATAATGCACCATAAACACGCTCTTTTGTGTTCTTTGCGGAAAAATGTCCGCCAAAAGGTGCATCAAGAGCGAGAGCCAGCACTTCTTCACGGCGTACTTCGGGTAATACAAGTTGGGTACACTCCCTCTCGTTCAAGAGTTCCCGGTGGAACAATAGACCCCCCTCTATGAACATTTCGTGCGTTCCCTCATACACCTGCTCTCACGGCGAAAGCAATGACCTGTCTTCTCGTTGGCCTTTTGCGAACATTTCATTATACGCCTCATTAGCCGTTACTTGCCCTGTCAAACAAACCGCTTGCGATCCCGCTGGGTCTGGCTGGGGCTCCGGCTCCTCCTAACTCCAGCGTCATATTCACGATCAATTTTATCAGCAGCGTTCTGCTCTGCTCTCACTATCTGAACCACCAATGCCTGCGATTCTCTTCGCGTCTCTTTAGCTTTTCCAGCGTGTCCGGTGTAAGTAGAGCTTCTACTTCTTCCGCGAATCCATCTGTGACCACGCACAGTTCCATCAGCTCCAGAACTGAGCCTCCGCCCAGAATATACAGGGCTAACGGGACGTTAGCTGCAACTGCCTGCCCAAATGCTCCTCTCAAGCGTACTTGGCCAACTCCCTGAAGCCTCGCCGATTGCGGGACTGACTTTTCCCGGATCACTGTAATATCCGCTCCTGAATCTAAACATGCCATGAACTTGCGACCCGAACTTATCAATTCTATCCATATTAATCTTGATATTCGAGCACCACCGTGCCCAGGCATTAAGCTCTCCTTCACCTCTTCACATACCACCTGCGCGGTTAGTCTATCCGGAGACAAACGGTCTGGTCTCTCCTCCGCTGCCAGCTGTGTCGTTTGCGAGCACTGCCACTGATAGTGCCCGCTCTCTCTGCAAGCAGAGCATCGGAAGCATCGGAAACCCGTTTTCTCGTTTCGCTGAGCTAGCCTTTCTGTGTAGTGGTGATTCAACGTGTCACCTTTTTTCGATCGTCTAGCAGCTGGATTTCGTGGCTTTCCATGACGCGTGCTCTCATCAAATTTCTGCGCCAACTTCGCGAAGCTATGAGGTCTTAGCCATTCTGCTGTCTCATGCTGAAGCACGTATGCGCGCATGTCTTCGCCCATCAGCTGCTTGATTTGGTCTGAAATAAGCAACGCCCGCAGCTCCTGAACACTGCTAATTTCTCTACTGCGGAGATAATAATCAAGCAATATCTCGAGTCTCGTGGTGAACTGTGAATTTGCGGCCAGGCAATTGATGCTAACGAAGTCTGCTCGCTTTTTTTAGGCACAAGAATGTTCGAGCAAAGATCAGCGTTCTGCTGATACTGACGCTACCAGGTGATTACACAGAAACCAGTCCACACGTGCTGCTTCCGGCCCGTGGCAAGGTCCCGACCGCTTCCCCTGCGCAGACGGTCGGCACCGCTTATCGTCATCATCGTAGCGGTGCTTCTATCACCTACTGGAGCGCCCTCAAGCATCTTGCCTATAAGAAGCCGTGTTAACTACCAGCCAGTGGGATCTGCGGCCAGGCAACTGATGCTAACAAAGTATGCTCACTCCTTTTATGTGAGTTTGAGTCTTGTAACCGACTTAACTTCATGCTTTTTTGTCATGAATCCCACCGAGTTATTACTGTGTAAATAGGCATGGGTATTGATAATTGCACATACCGTGTAAGAATTGCTTGTTTCGTAGAATTGAGTAGACACGTCTAAACACATTCACCTGGGTGACTCCGGCCGACAACAATCTGCCGTTCTTTGGGTGCGGGTAGTAGGCTTCTTGTTGTCCTGTTCTGCCTGTCACATCTCATTTTTCGCGCTGGAGATGTTGAGACTAATCAAGGGCCAGATATGATAGTTCAGCTACTAACGTTCCTGAAGGAGTTGGCGTCTTAAAACGAGAAATTTCAAAGGGATGTAACAGGTAGGCTAAGGATATGCAAGCAGCATCACAGATGTAAAAAGACAAATATTCAGTCTAGACAGAATACCCAAAGTTATCGACATCCTTCGTGAAAGTGTTGCTGCTCTAACCTCAGCGCTACATGATGTAAAAGCTGACTTCAAGAGCTCCGACGTGCCGGCACTTCTCCCCGTCCTTGAAGAAGTCAAAACTCATCTCCAAAATACTGGCTCAAGACAGTTTGAACAAGCTAGTATTGTAGTTGACAATCTAAGTAATCGGCTGAGACGAAATAATCTGATATTCAAATGAGTGCCTGAACAAGGAGGTGAAAAATGGGACGATACGGAAAAACTTATAAGCGAGTTCGTTTTGCGTAACTTTGGCCTTAACTTTGGTGAACTTGAACGTGCACATAGAATAGGTCATATTACACCCGGTAAGAATCGCCCAATCATTGTGAAATTCTTAAATTTCAAGGACAAGAGCACCATATTGCAAAGTGCGTCAAAACATAAAAATCTTGCATCTCCGTCCGTTTGGATAGAAGAATACTTCTAACCACGAATTCAACTTATCAGTAAAAGGCTTCGGGACTTCGCACGCACTGAACGTAAACCTAACGAAAAGTACAGATTGCGGTTCGATGAACTGTTCTTGGGTGACAAACTGTATACCAAGAACAACTCGAGAGATACGGTAGTCCCACTTTCGAGGCGGGACGCGCCTGCGCCAACTACGTGACCTAAACAGTATTGCAGAAGTAGAACCTTATCTTGGATTGTGTCGAACTTCAGAAGCATTTTACATGAACAGGACCAGCTGTGTTCTTTTATCGAGGGCTGCTCTGCCGACATCATACTTGGTACAGAAACATGGCTGCCCCTGGATGTGGCTAAATTTGAGCTATCACTGTCGAATAATTTCCTAATCTTTACTAAAGATATAACGGCCTCTGGGGGCGGTGGTGTGTCAGTAGCTGTAAAAAACAGCTTCAACGCTCACATAGTTGAAACAGAGGCTACCATTGAAATTTTATGCGTCGCACTACAGTTATCGTCATTTCTAACCTGTGCTGTCGGTGTATTTTACCGTCCGCCAAACTCGCCAGGCGATTTCAATGAAAACTGAATGATTCGCTCAGCCTCATACAATGCAGTTATCCCCGGTCCCCTATTTTTTGGCAGGTGATTTTAATCACCCAGGCATAAACTGGCGTACGAGTACACCCGAAGGCGGCGCAGGAAGGTCTGACCGTCAGGAATTTCTTGATGTACTAGCCCTGTTCAATTTGACGCAAATGGTTGTACTGCCGACTCGCGGTGATGATATTTTAGGCCTTGTATTGACTACCGAGCCCAATCATGTACTTGTGAATGTTTTAGACAAAATCAGTGATCACAATGTGATTCGTTGTCAATATACTTTAGAGAACAAAAAGCCAGAAAAGCCAAAGAAACCAATCTACAACTACACACGTGCTAATGTTGATATGATTATAAACCCAAGTGTCGTCTTTTTCTTTAGAATTTTTGCGCACCTTGTTGCTGTGCACAACTAATGAGAACTGGCATCTGATACAGACGCAGCTAACCAAACTAAAAGAAAAGTATATTGCTAAAATCGAAGTGACAACGTCAACCCAAAGCGCCTGGTTCAACTTGCATGTCAGACGTGCCATAAATAAAAAAAACGACTTAACTCAAAAGCCAAACAGTCGGGATCTGATAGCGATTGGGAGCGTCACCGTGAACAATTCAAGCAATGTAAGACAGAAATCAAAGCAGCCAAAGACTTCTTCAACAATTATATAACAACGATCTTAAGGGAAAATACAAAAAAATTGGAAGGTAATATACCCTAAACCATCTTGTCATCACAATTGTCTATTTTCAAGGATGGTGTACTTCTTTCACCATCATGTGTTGCAACAGAACTAAAAAGTTTTTTTGGTTAAGTATTCACAGATGAAAATTCCATTCCGTCTGACCTTGATTTCATGACTCTAGATTCTGTCATGAACGATTCACTTATTTCACACCAAGGTATTGAACGAGCTATTGAAAGGCTCCCAAACAATTTGGCGTCTACACAAAAATGCTAAAAATAACCAAGCCTGTTATTTCTCATATTCTAGCTTTTTTTCAGCAACCTATTGATAGTGGTAGCTTACCAGACGCCTGGAAAATTGCCCACATCACTCCTATCTTTAAATTAGGTGACCCCTCTATGCTCAGTAACTATAAACCAATTTCACTAACGAGCACACCATGTAAACTTTTTAGAGCACATTATATCATCTGCAGTTATGACATATCTAGCTGTGAGCAAGTTCTTCTTACCAAGTCAGCATAGTTTCCAGCGTGGCCTTTCATGCGAAACTCAACTATTCGAACTAATAACCGATACTCGGGTCAATAAAAGAGAGTCTTGAGTGTACTCGACGCCATCTTACAACGACGCCATCGACGCCATCTTACTGTCGCTTTTAACGCGCTTGTGGTGCAAAATCCCCAAACCGTAGCCGATGTTGTCGCTACCTGTCAGCGCCTTGAGGAGCTTCAGACCACTCGGGTACAACCTGATATGTCTGATCTGAGCTCAAGTCATGATACAACAGAGCTGCGTGCACTGATCCGCTGTATCATCCGCGAGGAACTTTATGCACAGGCTTCACCTCGCCACCTTGACATTCGAACGACGCCACCTGCTACTAGTTTACGGGACGTCGTGAGAGAGGAACTGGCCTTGATGACTAGTACACCAGCTCCGAGTTCACATCCCATGCCCAGTTATGCTCACGTTGCTGCAACGACGCCTGCGCCCCACCAGAGCCTGGCCTCGATGACTGTCACACCTGTCCCGAGCTCATATACCGTGGCCATGCCAACGTATGCTCAGGTTGCTGCTAGGACACCTGCACCCCAGCAAAGCCCAATGCAGCTACCAGCGCCCGAAGTGCATGGTTCGCTCAACTCATGCATTCAATTCACAAGAACTACGAAACCTGAGCTGCATTATTACATGATCAACAATACGCTAGTGCAAAATGTGACCACAATAAAATACTTAGTTTCTCATGCACACAACCTCTCATGAAATGCTCATGTTGAGGCAATAGCCAGTAAGGCTTTAAGAACTCTAGGATTTATTAAACGAAATTCGCACTGTGCTAACCAATCCACCAAACTTCTCGCATACACAACCTTAATTCGCTCGAAAATGGAATACGCCGCCCTTATTTGGAATTCAAACCAGCAATACCTTATTCATAAACTTGAGGCCATTCAAAATAAAGCAGCCCGCTTTATCACAAGAAAATATTCTCGGCTATATACAATAACAGCTATTAAAACGTCGTTGAAATTACCTACTCTAGAAATACGTAGGCTTGTCGCACTGCTGTCTCATTTCCACAAGCATCATTTCAGTGAGTCATCTTTCTTACATTTACAGATTAAACCAGCTCATTGCATTTTTTCTTGTGTGAATCATGCTTACAAAATAAAACCCATGTTTGCCCGCATTAACTTCCTTCGTGACTCACCATTGTTTCTTGCGACTTATCATTGGAATAAACTACCAGGTGATGTGTTAACTGTGCGTGATCACGACACGTTTGTTAGCAGATTCATGAAGATGTGGAATGTAGAACCGTAATATTTTGTGGCTTTCTTTTGTTTAGCTTAGTGCCAATATTACATCAGTTATCGCACACCTCGTTTCATGCCATACTGAGTGCTACATTGCATTACTCTGTCTTCTTTGGTGCGAAAGTTGTTTATGCATTTACCTTTTTATTATTTTTTCGTGTTCTGTGTAAATAATTCTGTTTTGCACATAACGCTGCTGTATTGTAACTACCCCCCCCCCCTATGTAATGCCCAAATGGGCCTTAAGGGTATATGAATAAATAAATAATAAATAAATAAGTGAATGAATAAATAAATACATATAAATAAATAAATAAACTATCCCCATGTCTCATCACCTTTCCGACTGGCGTAAAGGCGGCGTTTTTACTCCTCAGGTGTGAGCTTCAGTTCATGCAGGATCAGATCGCGAACATCCTCGTATAAAAGTAATCGGTCCTCAGCTCGATTTGCCACCAATGTGCGGCTATTTTCATTCAGAAATGGCACAATGATAGTGCTTTTTACATTTTCAGGGACAGTGCAGCTTCTAGACATATTTTCAGCGCTGTGGAACCACGCAGGTACCTGCTCATCGGAAACTGGCATTGGCGGAAGAACTGCTCGCAACTGATCTGCATACCATGCCAAACCAGACCTGTCAATCCGCTCCACCTCAACTCCTGTCTAAGACTGAATCTTTAATTTTTGTAGCTCAGTTCGGTGCTTCAAACTCTTTATTTCCAGTTCCTTCATTCGAACTTGCAAAGCAGTACCCGCGCTTTCACTAGCAACCACATTTGCGCCAATCGTACCCGCCGATGTCTCATTACGATCTGACTCCTGGTCCTCAGTAGTCCCATCTGCCTTCTCACTTCTCGTCATCCTTGCAGCCATGGTGCTCCCAGAGAAAACGGAGCAGGCACCCACCTGTAGTTTACAGTGCGTAGATGAGTCGCCACACCATCTAGAGTAGAAGTTATAGTCAGCAGGTAGTGGAAATAATTTTCCGCTGTAGTCGGGTGTACGTGCACCACTCAGTATCTGCTTTGATAGGTGCGCTGGCCGCCAGTCACACACTGGTTCTCTCCATAAATCCAGTAGTCACCAGCCGCTCTGGGCTAGAAGCCGATGTCCAAGCGTAAGAAGCCGTCACTCTCAATTCAGGCTCAGCTGGTCGTCACGGTCGGTGTTGCGCCAAGTTCAGGTTTCTTCACTGCATATCTTCCTCTCTGCTCTGGCGTCTCCTGATGATCCTTTTTTTTGTCCCCACCTTTGGTTTTTGGTGTGTGTGCTAGAAAATCAGGATGTCTCATTGTCCTCCAGGAAGCCGCCGCGACACGCTGCTCGACTGTGCCAGTTAAGATTGGGATGATGGATGTAATCCCGATGGTTCAGATGATCACGATGACACGTTGAAGGACTGGACAGCTTGCTCACTTCCTGGCGAACTTCGGTTTATTTACACACTGACACTTATTTACAAAGGCAGGGGTGGTCACTAAACCCACCACACAGTTAGCACTGGCATGTAATAATATCAACATCGGCGTTACTTGCCCAGCCCTTCGTATACTCCACACATCGAAACCAACTTCTCTATGTAGTATATACCTTGGATCAGAGTCTGCGCTAAGCACGACATCTGTCCCCCTCAACATAGTATGAACCACAACCTACTGTAATTTACTGACCTGCCCAGCGAGCGAAGCGCCAGCACGCTCTTTCTGGTATTGGCGCCTGCCGCTATGCCCCCTGCGGCGCTACAACTTACCCCATCCGCACCAGTTTTTGGCGGCCGGAACATGGGATGCCGCGCTTTTTTTTTTTTTCTGTTCGCGCAACGCTGGGAGAAAAGTAGCAATGTTTACGCGTGCATACACTCCGGATGTATAAAAAATATTATTAAAAAGCCTCTTTTTGAATAAACAAAAGTATAAGGATGATCTTTTGCTACCGTCTGCTCGTGCCAAGCTGCGATAGAAGCGTGCAGGTAGGTGCAGTTTGTACACTAGCAAAGCCAGGTTTCTTGGTGCAAATGAACCATCACGACGGTGATTTGCTGCGTGTCTTTCTGCGAATCAAGGTAAGGGAAGACTCCTGATGTGACTTTTCATGAGTTTCCAGTGACCGAGGTAGGCGAAAAATGAATCAAGGTGATTTCTATAAAGGGTAAGGCGTTTTCTGGCTTGCTGAAAATGTAATGTGTTGTAAATTACTACGTGTCTCTAAAAAAGTGCGTTGCTGCACTGGTTGGTGGTGCATGACAGACTGAGCCGCATATTATCGCGAAAAAATAAACCGACAACCTCAAGAAAGCAAACGAAAACGCGCTATACTCACAACTGTTTATTAGCAAAAAAAAAAGGAAAGATGACCAGAGTGCACATATGAAAATATGAAGGCCATGTCACTACATGTGGTTATGCAACTAGGTTTTCAAACACACCCATTGTGGGAAGAAGCAGTTTCTTCTAGATAGCTTTGGTAGTTTAAATACATTACCAAAAAAGAGCAGAGATGGTTGCTTAAATTAATATATATTCTCTGTCGCTTAGTTCGACATCGAACTTGAATTCATTTGCTACCGCGTCTGATATAAACGTGTTAGTTTACCCGTCTACGCGCATGCATGACAAAGGGACATATACGTGAAAACTTTTCTCCTGATGAAAAGTTGTGCATAGCACGTGTCCTTGTCTTCTTTCATGTGGTCATCCGTTTTATTTAGGGCTAATGTATATCAGCCAGTTACATGTGTCATGTGTGGTTAACAAGGTGAAGTCACACGCTAACTTCATAACTGTATTTTATTGGCTTCGCCACCATGGTATAAATTGCTAATTGCATGATATACCCCTTAGAAAAGAACATTGATTGATATGTGGGGTTTAACGTCCCAAAACCACCATATGATTATGAGAGACACCATAGTGGAGGGCTCCGGAAATTTAGACCACCAGGGGTTCTTTAACGTGCACCCAAATCTGAGCACACGGGCCTTCTTCATTTCTGCCTCCATCGGAAATGCAACCGCCTAAGCCGGGATTCGAACCCGCGACCTGCGGGTCAGCAGCCGAGTACCTTAGCCACTAGACCACCGCGGCGGGGCTTGAAAAAGAACAAGGAATTTTGTATTTGATCCACAATAATTCACTGAGTGTTCATCTTCTTTCTTTCAAGGTGCTGGCAATGAAATTTCGTTCTCAAATGACAGGTCGAAGGTGTGCAGTGTGCATTTTACTTCGACCGACTATAAGCCGGGATTCAACATAAAAAGACTGAAAGCGGATGCTGTGCTGTCAGTGATTCCACACTACTTAAATACATGGTGCCGCCCGTGGCAAATGTCCGCCGCACATTGAAATATTCAAATGTATAGGAACATGAACCCTGCCCAAAGAAAAAAAGGGAACTAACAATGTTTAATGCTTGATGTCTCCTCATGGCTCTCACATACGAATTGGGTCAATAAAAAACGAATTTCAAGGAAACGCTTATAACAGAACGCAATTTTTAATGCAGGAAGAAAACAGGTTCAGCCCCGGCGCAGCAGAGCTTGACATGGAGCGACATGTCATCAGTACCATCCACAAACACAACTGTGGGACGATCTTCAGACTTTATGCACCCTCCCACCAAATTTGAACAGACAGAACCACCTGAAACTGCACCTGGCAAGAAAGTAAAAAAAAAAAAAAGACCTACGCTCCTTGACCACGCAAACAACTATAACCAGCTAGAAGATTCGCCGTGTGCTGACTTCCGCAAAATCATTGCGCTGTAAATGCCAAACCGTGGCAAGAAATAATACTGAATAAAAAGCGCAAATAGCCAAGTTGAACCGCGAAGTTGCAGAGGTCAAGCTGCTCTCCAAAAGAGCAAACGCTGCATTCTTGCAGGTAAAGTTCTTTGGTGCTATTGTTTGCTGTTGGCGCTGTTTCGTTTCACAACAGTTGCAGATTGTCTTTAATTGATTATTCATGTACCTGCAATCTACATTTGCCATTTGAGACGAAGGCATTTATGCGCAAAATTGTCTGTATTGGGTAGCTCACTGTCAAATTTCATAGTCCTTGCCCTGTCTTGCCCAGGCAGTAAATGCAATCCATCTGAGTGTACGGCAACAAGTCTACCATTGTATGCACATATAACCGGTGTCATCATTTAAATAAACATTTGGTGGCAAGAATTTTTTACAACCGGTCTCTGTCAGAATTCTTTCTTGTTTTGCACGCTGATAGATGTGTTTGTATCTGATTTGCGGTTCTATTTGAAAAATAATGCACTGAAACGTCAACTACAGTACAGACCACTTATAAAGTAACCGCTTTTTGCGCGGAACCGGTTATAACGTTGGTTTTTTTTACCACCGATATGTCGCCCATAGAACTCAATGTATAGGCCGACCGTTTTTTGCGTAGGCGCGCGAAGGAGAATACCGGTTATAGCGCGGAGTTTTTAGGCGCGCGACCATAAAATCGGCGAACGGAGCACGGTCGGCACGGTTTCCCGGTGGCGTTCCCGGCGCGCCGGAACGTTGGGAGTGTGAGTGGGAGGGCGCACGTGGAGACCGCCGCGAAAAGTCAAACAATGCGGAGGAGAAGAGAGGGTACAGTAGGGAGGGAGTCGGGGAGACCATGGAAGTATGGAGCGTGTTTTCGTCACCGTGGCGACCGTGGCAGCGTCCGATCCGGGTGCGCGCTGCGCGGAGTGGGGAAGAGAAGCGGTAGCATGCTTTTTTTTTTTTTCTCAACCTGCTTCTTTTGCCTCTTTAGATTTGCGGTGTGCGCTTCGCCGTGTCGTTGCCGTCTGAGAGCCCAGCGCACGTGTGTTGCGTAGCTCCTGTCGCCATGGCGTCGGCGGCGTCTTCAAGCGGTGTGAAAAAACGCCGCGCCTTATCGCTGGATATTAAGGAATGCGTCATAAAGGACATTGAGAGTGGCCTGAAGAAGGCGTTGGTGGCGGCGAAATACGGCGTTTCCGACACGACTGTGTCGACCATCTACAAAAACAAGGACAAACTGCGGCAGCAACTGCCGCAAGTCTTCCCTGTAACCGAAGAGAATGCGTACGTCAAAATACGAAGTCGTGGACGCAGCGCTGTTCAGGTGGTTCCGTGAATTAAGGGCTCAGAGCATCCCAGTAAGTGGCCCCATGCTACAACAAAAGGCCAAGTGTCTCGGAGCTCTTTTAGGCTACGACGACTTCAATCCACTCAACGGGTAGATTCAGCGTTTCAAAGATCGCCATGGCATCAGCTGCAAAGTGGTGTGCGGAGAAAGTTGCGCTGTCGACGACGAGTCTATCGAAGTCTGACTTCGCTTGAACTTGGAGAGTATGCTGTCGACCTATACTGACAGAGACATTTATAATGCCGATGAAGCTGGTTTATTTTATAACCTCTTGCCCAACCGCACGCTTGCGCTGAAAGGCGAAACCTGCTCCGGCTGCAGGATCTCAAAGGAGTGCATAACTGTATTGTTTTGCGTCAATTTGGACGGGAGCGACAAGCGCCGCCTCTTTGTCATGGGTAAATCGGCAAGGCCTTGTTGCTTTAAAAAGCGAGAGTGCCTGCCAGTGACCTACAAAGCCAATAAAAAGGCGTGGATGACGCAGGATTTGTTCACCAGCTGGCTTTGCAAGTTTGATAAGGATATGGTGGCAGAGAAGCGGTGGGTCGTGCTTATCCTCGACAACTGCACTGCCCACAACGTCAAGCCGAAGTTGACCGCAGTCAACCTAAAGTTTTCGCCTGCCAACACTACAGCGAAAAGTCAACCTCTCGACCAGGGTGTCATCGCAACCGTAAAGGCGCTGTACAAAAAGCGCATTTGCGAGAGATTTTCGCTGAGCATGCAGCAGCAGCAGCCTCTTAAAGTGAACTTAAGAGGCGCAATTTACATGGTGGTCGCTTCATGGTGGCAGGTAAAGGCCGATACCATAAGCAAGTGTTTCAAGAGGGCAGGCTTCGTGCGCAATGCAGAGGCTCTGGAAGACGACGAGCAGAGCGACCCGTCGCTCGCTGATGAGACCCTCAACACAGACGTCTTGTGGTCCTGCCTCATTGACAGCAACTTTGTAACCGCCGCCGACACGTTCCAAGAATTCGTCGATGCCGGGGAGTCGGAGTTTTCTGTCTGCGAGGAAGCGAGCACAGATGACGCGATCGTCGCAGCGGTGCGCGGAAGTGCGGAGGTTGCAACGGACGACGAGTCGGACGGCGAAGACGATGTCGACACGACGCCAGAACCAGATTTCTTGTGCAGAGACGCATTGGAATACCTCGCTAAAGTGAAAACGTACTGCGCGAAAAACAGTGAGTGAGAAATCGCTTCAGTGCTTAAGCTTTGTGGAGGACGAAATTGTTCACAGCGCTGTTTGCAAGCATCGCCAGACGAAAATAACGGCGTTCTTCTGCTGATACCGCCCTTGAGAACTTTGTTTCCGTGCGGTGTTGTGATTGTGTTGAATGTGTCTGCGAGTGAAAAGTGTAGTAAATTGCTTTTGAAAGGTGGGTTTCCCTTTTGACATAGGCAAAGGCCGAAAAAAGTATACTTTGGTTATATAGCGGTACCGCTTATAGCGCAGATTTTTACAACTCCCGTGGTTTACGTTATAAGCGGTCTACACTGTAAAATGCTAGAGAAGATTCTCAAAGTCACATGAAATACAATGATTCAACATATCTGCCACGTTTACTCAATGCGTGATGAAACTCTTCTCGAACCGGCGGTAACCCATGCATTTCCATGCATCCACCAGCGCTCAGCAGGCGTAACTCGGGCGCCCCCTAGGCGGTGAAGTTCGAAATACGAACCGGTGCGGGCAGCTCCGTAGACCACCACCAGCTGGGCAGGTCAGGAGCACAGTAGTTCGTGGTATCAACCTTGGATCAGAGTCTGCGCTAAGCACGACATCTGTCCCCGCTTCCCGATCTCGTTCCCGAGCACCAAGCTCTACTTCTCTCCATTTCTCTTCACTAAATACCTCCCATCTCATCTGAGACAGCCTTGTGGGACGAACCCATACTCGATGCTCCACCAATGGAGCTAACAACTGCCTTTTCCTCAGAGATGCGTCTCCGCCTTTGCGTTCCCACACTTTTCTATCCTCGGAGCATCGCCTAAGAAGAACTCCGTCATTTCGTCGACGTACAGCTTAAAAGATACCTTCTTGCGACAACAAGCTTGTCTAGACAGCCGGTCAGCTGTCTGGCGTTAGTAGACACTATTTTGCCCTATATCCACACGTAATGTTACAACATGACGCCACATTATGTAGTCGGGAGCCGTGTCGTGACAGCGACCCCTTTATTTCTCAATCTGGCTCACCGTGACAACAGCGCTACCGCCGTGCGGGTGACTCCCCAGCACAAGGTGCGGTGAACAAAGGCTCAATGGGTTTGACGACAAACACGCGTTCCGAGAAGAACGGCTTAGTCCGCGTCTGGGCAGCCGCTTTTCAACACCTAGATGGATGGATATGGTTGTACCCTTTAGATCGGGTGGTGGCTAGCGCCACCAAGCCGTAATATTTAATGAACCAAAAAATAGATTTATTTTTTTCCTTTAAATAGTGAGGTTTAGTATTCTACTTTGCAGTGAAAGGTTTATATTTCACTCGTGCCTTGACTTTAGCCACCAATCAGATAACCTCCTTCAAGTTAATTCTACCCGCTTAAAGTTTACTTTGCCCTCCCTGTCCCTAAACCCCAATGCTCTGAAAAACTCTGGGCCATCATCCTGAACTATAGAGTGAAGCCCTTTACAGAACATTATCAATTGTTCGGCAGTTTCTTCTTCCTCTCCACACGCACTGCATACCGTGTCTACCTCTTCGTATTTGGCCCGATATGTCTTGGTTCGCAATACTCCCGTCCTGGCCTCAAACAGTAGAGAACTACCCCGAGTATTATTATAGATCCTTTTCTTGGCAATTTCCTGCTTAAAAGTTCGATAGATGTCTAGTGCGGACTTCTTAATCATGTCAATTTTCCACTTATCGGTCTCAGCTTCCTTCACCTTCTTCTTAACCGATAATTCTTTTTGGTTTGCCCCGCTGCTATTTTCCAAGTATTTACCAGTCAATTTTCTAGTTCGCTTCCTCCATTTTGTATTGACATTCTTCATGTACAAGTAGCTGCGTACCTTCCTAGCCCAACGCTCCTCCCCCAATTATCACAATCGCTTCTCAAATTTTACCTTGCCGCTAGCTTCCCTGCCCTCAAATGATGTCCATCACATATCACCTTGTGCTCCCTGATTTAGGCAAGCCTACCTATTCCACGTTGCTTAATTTCTAATCTTGCTTGAACTTCTGATCTCATGCACAAGACCACATTGCCGAACGTCAGACGAGGAACCATGACCCCTTTCCATATTCTGCTCACAACATCATACCTATTGTAATTCCACAGTGCCCTGTTTTTCATTACCGCTGCATTCCTGTTACCTTTAGTCGTCACGTATATTTCGTGTTCCCCTACGTACTCGGCCCCATTGCTTATCTATACACCCAGATTTATATATTTATCTGTTATCTCTAGTGTGACCTCCTGTGTTCTAAGCTCACTACCTTCATTGTCATTAAAAATCATGACCGCTGATTTTTTCTTACTGAATCTGAAATCTAACCTATCTTCTCATTACCGCAGATGTCCACCAATCTATACAAATCTTCCTTGTTGTCGGCCATTAGCACTAAATCATCTGCGTACATCATTGCTGGTAGTGCCTGTTCAATCAGTTTTCCTTGTTTGACGAAAGAGAGGTTGAAGCCCAGTCCACTTCCCTCTGATTTGGCCTCTAATCCTTGTAGGTGCATCATGAATAATAAGGGTGACAGGAGACACCCCTGTCTAAGCCCCCGTTTCAGCTTTGTGGGCTTGGATACCTGTTTTTTGCCCTTTATAACTACCTTGTCACCTTTATAGATAACCTTTAAAAGATTAGTGACTCCATCTTCAACACCTAGTGTGTCCAGTATTCCCCACAAGTCCTCTTGAACCACGCTATCGTACGCTCCCTTGATATCCAAAAATGCTAGCCACAAGGGCCTGTGTTCCTTTACTGTTATTTCGATGCACTGCGTCAGTGAGAACAGATTGTCTTCCAACCTCGTGTGTTTCCGAAACCCATTCTGCAGTTCCCCCAGCACCTTCTCATCCTCTATTCATGCCTGCAGTCTTTTCTTCATAATCTGCATCGCAAGCCTGTAGACCACTGATGTCACTGTTATAGGACGGTAGTAGTTTATGTCAGCTTTGTCGCCTTTTCCTGTATAGATCATGCTCATCCTGCTAAGTTTCCATCCTGTCGTTTTCCATTCTGTCGAAGTTTCCAACCTTCCCTTTTTGTCGGGCGCCGTCTACCGACTGGCTTCCTTCGCGTGCCCCAAACATAACTACTACATTTCACGCTCATGGGGCGCTCACAGCCGTTTCACCAGTTCCCATTAATGAAGGTATATGAGTGGTACAATTATGATAATCATGAGATGTGTGTCATGCAAGAACATAATTTTATTCGAGGCTTATGGTTCGTTTGCGGCCGTTCTTCTAAATTGACATATACCAAATTTGCAGTAGAAACACAGAAAAATTATATTCACATGGGAGGGTAACCGAATGTTTCAACTTTTCAGGCGTAACGTACTTCTATCAACTCTAAAAATAATGTCTGCGTCCCTAAAGCGGTGAAGATTTTGATACTTGAAGTCGCATACACAAGCGTGACAGTTGAAAATGAAATGGTAGCACCGCTTGACTTGCCATCCTGCACGTTTGATGAGATAATTTTCTTCAGTTATCTTTCGAACTATTCCCTAAATGACTGGTTCGCCTTGTGTTCTGCATCGGTAATGGTTGCTTAATCTGAATGTACAGTACATGCCGTCACTTTGAGGAACCTCTTTACTCCGGCAATTTCAGAAGTCCAACACCGTTGTGCATTTTGTTTCAGAAGAGTTCCCAACGTGAATTGTGATAAGTTATCTGTTGACAGTATCTTCAGTGCTAATACGATTTAGTACCACTGATAACCACCTGTCATGTTTCTCGCTTGAGTTATCCGAGCCAACACGATCTCGTATGAATTGAGAAGAGGCAGTTTCCAAATAGCGCACGCAAAGCTTTGCGTGAGCGCTCATCGTCACTGTGCGTACCTTATATAATACATTCACATTTCGGAAGCAACTTACGCCCCAGTGCAATGCAAATGCTAAGCCCCCCTTGCACTTGAAAAATAATAAATAGGTTCTCCTCGGAAATAACGCATATGAGTAGGTCCGCAGGGTTCACTATTCTCGAAAAATACTTCCCAAAAATATGTCGGTTTCACCCTGCTCTCTTTTATTGAAGACCTATTGTTTGAATTGGTTTGTGACACTTCGTCCATGACATCTTGACTGAGTAATATGTGGCAACGTTGTAGGACGGAGCCTATTCCTAATAAGGTCATCGTAAAAGACTGTGCCGTACTCCGAAGGGATTGCATGATACAATACATGAATCTATAACTATTCGAGCAATACGTTTCACATTTCTGGGAAGCATGTTACCGAGATATCACGGATAACCCTCGTTTTACCACTGCGACAGGGTTGATATACAACATAAAGATTTAATCGATCATGTACAGCTTTCACCTTAAATCGTTACGTCGTGCACAACTAGCCTTTCTACACCCTGCTTGCTATATACGACGTCACGCGACCAATGCTGTCACATGCTGCAAATTTGCTTGGCGTAACCATATAGTTACGAGCTCAAATTACCGCAGGCTACGTTGTGACTTCATCACAAGCCTTCAAAGGGGGACCGATGTCGGTGGCCCTGCAACACCGCGTATAGTGCAGGAAACTTTGACAGGGAAGATTGAGTGGAAGATGGGATAGAAGATGATCTTTACAATCTACAGACAAGAAAAGTACTGAGAAAAAAAGGAAAGATGGCTTTCGCTTTCATGTCGTCTTTCGCGAATACACATTGTCTTTTGCGAAAGACATATTGCGAACCCTTGTATAAGTCACCGGCAGATGTAACCAAGCAAGCGCTTACACTTGAAGTCAAACACGCACAAAGAAACATATGGACACACACACACGAGCTGTAACCCCCAGAGGAACAAGGATAACCGAAATCGCCCTCGTCTCCAAAACAACTGGGTTTTATCTTCCCAACATTTTTCTTTAGCTTATCCTCATTATGTCTCAAGTTATTCTGAAAACAATATTGCTAAAAATGTAACTTGGCAGCTTATTTAAAATTTGTGTAGGTCTTCACAACACTTTTTATTAGCTTATCCTTATTATACCTCAAGTTATTCTGAAAACAATATTGCTAAAAATGTAACTTGGCAGCTCATTTAAAGTTTGTGGAGGGCACATGTCACTATTAGCCCAAGTTTCCTGAAGAAATACACTGTGTTTATATTTATTGCCTAACTATCAGCCCTTTCTATTGAGTTTTGTAATGAGCTTTTCTACCGTTCTTTATTTAAAACATTTTCAGCCATGTAGATTGAGCGTTCATAGCGAGTAAAAAAATATTGAATTTCTGTTTATTGTAATAACCGCGTGTGCAATGAATAATTTAAAGCACTTTTTATTCAACCTTTTTGAAGTTTGAAGAAAAGCGATTGGTATGCAAGCTTGTCGTGCACAAGTATTGTGTCTAGGAATGATCTATAGCGTGACTGCTAAAATGATGTGTATAGGTTTCTGAGCGTGGAAACGGAGGCTGTTAGCGATATTTGTGGCCCATTTCTGGTCCCCAAATAATCGTCTTTTGCAAACATAACCCACTTTCCGTTCTAGAAATAATGCATTATTCACACAACACTGTTGAAGAGCTCATTCCGCGGAAATTCCGGCGTCTGCGTTGTTGGTTCCCAACGAAAAGTCATATCTTGTTTGGGAAAAAAAGTGAAGCGAAATTCAAATAAAACAAAGAATAAAAATTTTCAGGTTCATATCACAATACAACCAGGTAATTTGCGTGGCAAGCAAGTGCTCGACGCACCACACAGGCACCTATCTGCTTGTAAATAGAGAATAGCTTCATCTGATTAGAAACGCAGGGAAAATAAATTTCATGCTCATCAAACACACTTCCTGAATACAGGCTTCACAGCACTACATGTAATATCGCAGTAATATAGCATGGTACAAGCGTAAATTGCCATCCAGCAACACAACGTGTGCTTGCCCATGCGACTTCGCGGTTTCAAGCCAGCCAACTATTTCGAAAGGCACGCGTGTTACTGTGAGTATTTTCTCAAGTCTACGTAGTGGGTGCATAACAAGTTCGAAAAAATTTCACCCAAATAATTTCTTGTGCTTTAAAATATGCTACCTTTTTTTACGTGCAGCCATGCTGGATAGCTTCACTGAGACAAGACGCTTTTTACTTTCTCAATTACAGCGTAGTATTCCGCCAATAAATTTTTTTGACTAACAACATGCAATAAAATGAACGCACTAAGTGGTTGAAATACACACTAGGGATAAGATATCTCTTACGTGGTGAACTCTAAAAAGCAGAGCTTAAGGGTACCCCATTTCTTTAAACAGTAGCAAGTCCTAATACAGATCAATCGAGTTTAATTTGTCGGCTTGCATAAAATATGTACAGTGCTCACGGATATAAACATTGCATCACATTTTTGTGTGTAACTATAAGTATGTGCAGAACTAGAGATAAGCACGTGATGCGACTAATCTGCTATGTAAAGATAATGTTGTTTCCGATGTAGGATATCCAGTCAAAGTTATAGAGTGCACCCGAACTGTAGATGATGAAAACAAAACTATGTGCTATTCTTAAATTGTCTTGTTCAATCTATGAACACTGCACGCTTAGGAGAACCCCACATACAAAAGAAATGTATTTACTGTGCGTCCTTATACAAGCACGCGCTATTAGAAAAAAGATGGGAAAGTGGGTGAAAAGAGACAAATTAAGTCACACCCTACTGAAACGTTCCGTATGATGCGGAGAACTCCAGTACAGAATTATTGGAATACGGAAGCCGTATGATGCGGACTCCGCATTTTATGGAAAGACGTATGATGTGGACTCCGCATTTTATGGAGAGACGTATGATGCGGTCTCCGCATTATATGAAAAGACGTATCATGCGGAAGTGATACGCCATTCCGCATTTCCTAGAAAGACAAATCATGCAGAAATTCCTGAAATGTGTGCATGTTACGGAAATGTGTGCATGTGTGCATGTTACGTCCGAATCTAGTGCAAAGCAATATAATGTGCAAATTGAATAGACGTCCACATATTGAGCACATGAAATGCTGTGTACAAATAACTATATTTCTTAAATATGCATGATGAGGGATTGAATCATTTGCATCTTTCTAATTGTCATGATGCAGAAGCAAAATTGGCTTTTAAATGAAATACGTTACAAAGCTACTACACTAGTATGCTAGCGATCATAAATGGTGGTTACATTGCAACACATTATTGCAGTGTTCTATGCAAGACTTAAAAAACTTATAAAGTTATTATTTGCAATAGAGAAGCATTATTATACACGTCAGCCCTGCTACAATCAATATATTTTTTATTTGTCTGTGTGCTCCAGCTGTGAATAGCGACATTGCAGTGTTGATGGTACGCAAATGAGGTGACTGCACCGTAATTTCACGAGCTCCATTTAAGCCACAAAGTGGTGCCACAAAACACAATGTAACAGCAATTTCGGAACGAAATCTTTAAACATAAATAATAATCATAGCACTGTGAAAGTGTGGCGCTGTGTTTATCTCATGAACGCCTTGTGGAGATCGGCGAAATGCTGCTTGAGGCTCCGGCACCACTGTAGATTTGGGAGGTCACTGCCATAGAATTTATGTGTCCGTCATAGGCACCTGAAAATGTAAATAATTGGCACAAATAATGTCAGAGACACATGTTAGCACCTTTGTTCACATGCACAAGAATTATAACACACAAAATGAAACTGCAAATGTAAGGCACACAATCCTTCATGTTATGCATATGTGAATATTAGAAGAAATAAGTGTATAAATTAGTTCTGCTACATGAAAGAAAAGAGCATGCTTATCACAGTGAAAATAACTAGGTTGTTGTCACGATTTTCAATGGTAGAGATAATCTATTGATATGTCCTTATAAAGTTATGATTTAAATGCTTCCTGCACAGTAAAACTTTAGGAACTGCCAGTGAAAGCTCTCAACGTACATTTAGAGTGCGTACATGTACATTTGCTGCCTTTATACTATGCAGTTTGTGCACAAAATTGTCATCTTGAACAATTTTGAGACGTAAATTTATGCAACTTATAAACTTAAAATCACCATGAAAGCAAGCAGGATCAGGCAGATGCCATTAAAAATCTGTGCAAGCCAGACAACTATAACCGAACTGCACAGAAATAGGGGAGCAAGAGTAACAGAAATTCGGCTTCGGACCCGCAGGTCGTGGTATCAAATCCCGGCTGCATTTCTGATGGAGGCAGAAATGCTGTAGGCACGTGTGCTCAGATTTGGGTGCACGTTAAAGAACCCCAAGTGGTCGAAGTTTCCAGAGCCCTCCACTACGGCGTCTCTTATAATTATATAGTGGTTTTGAAACGTGAAACCCTACATATCAATCAATAATAACAGAAATAAACTGCCAACAGAAAAGTTGGGTGCATGTGCTATTTGTAAGTGCTTACACCTTACTACATACAGCGGGCTCATTCCATTTTCAATACTGATATTGAAAATAACTGCTCTATTAGGAATGTAAAAGGTGAGGTAGAGCTGAACGAATCTATAAAAAGTGGCCCTATTATGACATCACGTTTTCTTATAACAAAATTGACTAAGACTCTGAAATACTATTATGCAAGAAAAAAATCTTCAGATGAACAATCAAGTTTGAAGCCATAATTTTTAATATAGCTACTATGACTACAACCAAGAAATCGACCTCAACATCGCTAATGTTAGTTTTTAAGGCCTATGTATGTTCACTAGACAATGAACTATACCACAAAAAGCACAGCGTTCAGGCAAAGCAGCACACAAAAAAAGAAAGCGGACCTTTTTGTTATTACCTACAATGCCTTTAAAATGGTATTTTTACCTCTACTTGCTGCTTTTTATCTTAGTAACTGGTGTGAAACAATTTAGCTGAAAATGCACTTTGCCTCCAAAACCTGTTGGTTGAATCTTAATTTAAAAAAAATGGTGAAGCTTGCACTAAATTAGGCTCCACAAGCCTTGGAACAGCGAGACTGCATGAATCTTAGGACGATTTTGGTTACTTGTGTTTTGTTTCTGGGCCTAAGCTGAAGACAAGGGCTTAATTGAATCGCTGCTAACAAAAAAAATGCTTTCGAAATCGCCCGAGCGTCAAAGGATGCTCAGACATTTGTTGTTTTTCCCACTGGGCCATTCTACACCAAACATCCAAACCATACTGCCTGGCGACCATCACAGATGTATAGTTTAAAAAATGATGGTAATTTACTATTTTGAAAACAGTTATTTGCTGAAATATTTTGAAGAGAAAAAAGTAGTGGTCACGTGGGTACCTTCAGAATTTCGCAGAATGTCGTGCGGGTATTGTTTATGAGAAAAATTTAAAAGTACTGCTTTTTCTTGCCATATCAAATTTATCTACATATTAAGTAGAGGTGCTTCTTTCAAGTATTTGAAGCCGAGTAACATTAGGGCAATTTTTCCGCTACATAGGCTTTGAAGAATTCAGCCAAACTGTTTATCGTTTGCATTTCTTGTATGGCAAAACTGCACTTTGTATGAATATTTGAGCCACAAATACTCCCTCCACAAAAGTTATATTTCCCGAAAAAAATAATGTTAGGTCCAGATTACAAATATCTTTATATAATCGTTTTTGTCCACATTGAGATGCAATTTGCACTATGTGTTTGTCTAATTGAAAATTGCTTTTATATGTAAAATGAAAGCAAATAAACAGTTCTTGTTATATGGCAAGTGTTATCATTACAATTTTTGTTTCAATGAGGAAAATGATTTTTGAAGTCTCTTATTCAGGGCCATGGGGAACTTTGGAACGGAAGCTGTCGTATATCAAATGCAGAAAACAGCCAGCAAGGAAACTTCAGAAATTAATTTCTTCTTTAAAACAAAAAGTGTAATCATATAACTTGCCTTATAAAGAGAACTGCTTCCTTGCTTTTGATGTGGGAAAAAAATTGCACAAATATTACTGAGCTTTATGCACTACACACAATCACCTTTACTTAATACCTAGACCGAATTTGGTGTAGAAGCAGTATTTTTTAAATACTTTTCTTGCTTTTTACAAACAACCCCCAGACGACATTCTGGGAAGTCCAGAAGGCACCAAAGTGGCGTAATATTTTGTTCTCTTCGATAAATTTTAGCATTTTGCTGTTTTCAATACAGTAAATGAGCAAATATTTTTTTTCAAAACATATTTAGGATGGTTGGCAAAATGGCTGGGATGTTTGATGTGGAATTGCCTCACTGCCAGTATTTATTCTTCCGAAGCTCTAGCTATCATGTCTCTGTTACTGCCTTCCTTACATACAATGTCTGCAAAGGAAAGAAAAAGAAAGGCAGGTCTGACAAAGTTCACGTCAAGATATTTTCATGTTGAATAAATTCATTACCATAAACAGCAGCAAAATAACATTCATTTTGAGTAGTCCAAGACACAAGCTGTATACCAGTATACTAAGAGCCAAACGCGAACTTTTCATTTGATCATGTGTGGTGATAGACAGGAAGCATTTATTGCAAGACTGATCAGCCTGTAATTAACTGAATGAAGTACAATGCACTGTTCAATCCAACACCACATAGGCATCTTTGCTATAGCAAAGCCATGTGTCATTGATTCATGCACTAGATGGGACAATGCAAATGTAACAAAAAAGGCGAAAAAAGAAAACAAGAGAAAAAGGAAAGAAAGGGGGGATGCAAAGTAGGAGCAGTGTAGCACACTACTTTCACTTTGCATCCCCTTTTCTTTCTTCTTTTTTTCTTTTCTTTCCTTTACCTTTTTTTTGCTTCCCTTACCCCCCACCTCGGGCAGGAGAACACTTTGTATCATCGCAACCTAACTTGAAAGGAAGCGATAGCTGCACTCTTCCGCGTTATAGGTTTTTTTCAGACAAACATTTCCAACAGGCACACACGCCTACACCAAAAGATGATGTCATCACTAACCCCATTTAAACTAACACGTGAAGGATGACAAGGTGACTTCTAAAAAATGGATCCTCCTATCGCAACATTAGCCAGCCTGTATGAGTCACTTCCACTGTTCACCATGATTACCCCACTAGATGCTTCCATCTGTCGACTCGCATCTTCATTTTGGATTACGCTAAGACGAGCTCACATTGATGAATACGCACGAAAGTTTAGTGATGTATCATGCATAAGATTACGCAACTGTGTTAAAAAATTATTGATAGCTTGCTTCCAGGCTTTTTATACTACAATATGGTGCTTGAAGTAGCCTGAAACTGCGTAATGTCTTCTCTGCACATGAACAAGATTGACAACGTAATGCACAACATGCTTAGGAATATTGCGAGAAACATGATAACGACAAAACGACCAGCCACCCAATTTTTTCGCTGTACATGTTTAAAATGTTCATGCTCACCCAAACGAGGTGCTTATGATACAAGCCGAAAAAACCTACAAGTAGGGCCATCTGTAAGTAGACGTGTAGCATTTTTTCTGTGGAGGGCTTTACAGCCATAAGTGAGAACAAAACTCCTGTACAATGAAGAATGTTGGCAGCTAACAGTTATGGAAAAAACAAATGCAGCTAATCTTCCCCGACACATTTGTACATTTAGAGAGGTGACGAAGCTTCTGTCATTTGTGGCAGTAACTCCAACAGGACCAGTGCGAAAATTGGCCCTACTTGGCTAGACAGATGTCCAAACATACCTGCCCAACTCCCCCTAGCCATCCCGGCTGAATCTGACACATGATTTCTTGACTGCTGGCTGTACAAAACCAAAACCACTGAAGCACTCACAATACACAGCGTGAAGTTCCTCTGGAGTGGTCCACTTCGTCTTCTGCGTTGAAAGAGCCGCACAGTGTACTGATAAGGCACTCCTTGCAATGGTTTTCTATGCCACACAGTGACTTTGCTGTTCCCGCCGAAGAGAGCTTGGGGAGCTTGGAGGGTGCTTGCTCTTTTCTAGGGGCTGCTGCCGCTCCTCGTTTTCTGCTCAAGGTCAACCCGCACAAAATTGTAGACGAGGCTTTAAGAGTTGTATATAATGATATACAAATTTTGGCTGAACACACATTTCCTCGTGGCACACAGGAATTTCTTATAAAACTTAAGGCCTCGCATATGCAAACATTTACAATCGATCCGAAGATGCGCTTGACTCTAAAGGAGCAAGTTTGTTAAGTAGTGTATATAAAGAAAGGTCATTCAGCACAACCAAAACTACAGTTGCACACGAAAACGACATTAGCTGGACGCTGTGGGCCGCTTTCATGGCATAGCTTAAGCTGACACTGATTGTGCAACGATACTAAAAATATGCGAAGATCGCCTGATCTATTTCAGGCAGTACTGAAGGGTAGGGCACGAATCTATCGTTCTACTCATGAGCAATGCACAAAATTTAACATCAGTACCAACCCATTCAGCTAAAAATTTTGATTAGGATTTCTTCATTAAAGAGACTAACAAGTCGCCAGAATGTGTGATTGGAGGTGAAAATTCAAATCCGTGAATTGAACTGCATTCTTTTTGCAACTTGAGTGGCATTTACTTTTAAAATTGCACTTAAAAAGCCTAAAAATATGTATGTCATGCAACCTGTTCGTTTACTGCAAACTATTTGATACTTTAATAACATGCAAAAAGATTAGTAGTCAAAGTTACAGCATATATCCATATTACCTGTGCCAACATTATTCTGTGCTGCCTACGCAGAGGAGTCAACCCTCAAAAAGCAGTGCGGCCATCGTGGAAAAGAGTGCGAAACATGTCCATTTCACACGCACGTGAAATGCATGCTTTCGCAGCAAACTGCAATGCACAAACTTATGAGGCTGTTAAGCTGACCTCCCACTGTTTGCAGCCTGTGTTGTGTGACACTTCATAGCAGTCAGAGACCCAAAAATTCTTAAAATATTTCCTGCGCTTTCTGTGTTACCACTAAATTTTCTCATTAAAGCCATGTCAAACAAAAAGAAACAAGGCCCGAAAATTCTCTTCTTTCACTGCATGATTATATGCTCAGATCAGTAATCTTTCTATTGCAGAAAATAACAGCTACTATAAAAATTGATATTCGGTCCCATTAACTGCTTTATGCTTTGAGACATGTTATTATGTTAAACGGGTGTCCTGTTTTACAGGATCTGGTCAGCATGAACTCTTGAACCTGGCAGGCACCATATAGGTTGAAAGACACACACAGAGTTTGAAACAAACCTAGTTTCCCGTGGAGCATCCTTATGCACTATAATAACACATCTCAATCTAGTTAGTTGATGAGAACGAGGTGAAAACAGCTTGCACTTGAAAAGGACGGGCCGAAGGAATGACGCCTGCACCCTGTGCTCCTTGTACATTCGCGTTAAGGGTGCAGTTTTTACCTTATACTTATGCAATTTCGCATTTATAACATTGTTCGCTGCATATTCTTTGTGGCATTAAAGTGCGTGATACCGTGATCTGTAGCTCATGTAATTTTTAAAAATAGAGTTCAAGATAGCTCGATTCAAAATTAGCAAAATTCATCCAGCACCATGTTCTGTAGCCATTCTTCAGGCAAGTGGCAGAATGATTTATTCTTCAAAACATATCTTACTTGTAATAACTACAAGAGATAACTCGTACACTGGCACATTCTGTTTGCCTCTTCAGATTATAAGGTACCTTTTTTACACCAGTAAATCTGCAAGAAGAATAAAAGTGTTGTAATTGTGAAGAAGGAAAAGTAGAAGGAAAAAAGATTACCTGCCCTGGACAGGGACCGAGCCTGCGACCTTCGAATAACATGTCCGTTGCTCTATCAACTGAGCTACCATGTCGGCTATCCCTCTTCAACTTTGTATGGTATATATGTGCATTTAATCATGGAAGAGTCAGTCAGCGCTGCCTGTTACCATTATGGCGAGTGTTGGACACCTTTTTTGCCTACTGGTGGCATACAGCACGCCCTATTATTACACGAGCCAACAGCTGACCAGTTATCCCTCATATACAACCTCATGGCACCAAGCTTGCCATAACAAGTTCCTCACTACGAATTAAGGAAAGAAGCGCTCGTTTTTCTTTGCTAGAAACGATATTATTGAGAACTGACAATGCTGCCAGAAAAACTACTAGGGATAATAATGAAAGTATTTGTAATGTGATTGAGAAGAAAGAAACGTGGAAGAAAAGGTAACTTGTCGTACGCAATAACTGAATCTGGAAACCTTTGAATAATGCATCTGATGCCTTACTAACTGCGCTACTATGACAGTTATCTACCCGTCCACTTATGGGGTGTATATGTGCATTAAGCACAGGAGCGTTAGTCAGGCTGCCAGCTTGTAATGAAATCACATGCTACGTGATGCCAATAGAAAAGAAAAAGTGTCCCAAACTAGCCATGATGGCAACAAGCGGGGCTGACTGTCTCTCCGACGATTAGGTACACATATTGTCACGCGCTGAGAGCTCGAAGAAACGTACAAAGGGACGCGACTATCCAAAATCTCAGAGACAAAGAAGGACGTCTCCTCTGGCACGAGTTGCTCGTCTTCGTCTTCCTCGTTCACTGGCACAGAACACCAAGTGGCATTACTCCTCCTCCCAAGAGAGCATCGACCCGATGCTCAAACAAAAGTGTGCACAGCAGTGGGTCAAAGCAGGTAACATAAAGAAATATTAAACAAATTAGTGCATGAGAGAAAATGCGTCCTGGTCCCGGCAATCGAAGATAAACGGCATTCACTGTTCACATGAAGAGTTCACTGGCACAAGAAGAAAATTAGCATCACCACGTAAAGTACGGTTTTAGGCAGACTACGTGTACTGTCTCTGG